>VDFB02252616.1:84373035-84497146 GCA_007258455.2 Sequoia sempervirens | reverse complement strand
ATATAGGGTATGGACAGAGATAGAAAATAAATCAATTAAAAAACCAACTTTCTCATAACATGAGTGTGTTTTTAAGAAGTAGAGATATGGTTGTTTTAGGAAGAAATAAGTTGCTCACGTTATAATGCAAGCACATTATAACATGAACTTGTTTTGTGTTGCACTAAAAATGGTAAAAAATGCAATATACACATGATCTCAAGGCCCACATTCTACATATTCTCCTAGTTCTACACGTGCTCTGACAAAAAGTAGCTTTTTGATGATATTGTGAAGTGTGCATGCATGTTTTTCACATTCCACCACCTTTTTCATGATCTTTCTACCTCCTTTGCATGAAATAGCAGAGTTTTCATGTTGAAAGACATATAATATCAATTGAAGTTTGAATTCCATTGAAAAATTATATGCAATTGAATTTTTGAGGTAAACAAGCTTTTGAAAAAGTCAAATTGTTGAGGAGTTTGAAGAAAGAAGATAAGGCTACATAATTGGGTTGAACTCCTCCATTTGAAACTCTAGTTTTCTGGGTATGTGAAGTATTTACACATTTTCTTTCATTCTATTATGGCTTGCTTTTAGTTTTGTTATTTTGCATATTCCATGTTGATCATTGTTTGTTTGTCATTATAACCTTAGGTTGTCAATGCACATTTTAAATTACACAATTCTATACACTTGCCAATTACATTTTTAAACCACATCTCTTTGAGACATTTTCTAATTTAACAATTGACTTACCTTGTGTATGCTTCCACATTTTGTACACACATATATATGACATACATTTTAAGGAAGTAAAATAAAACATCATTTCTCAATCCTTTATTATTGATGTGCATACCACTCTCTAAAGCTTTCATTGAGGTATTTTGTCAAACAATTATAATATACTAAGTAGCTCATTTCCTTGTCTATGCTACCAAATTTTTCATACATGTCTCTAAAAAATTGGAATATACTCCTTCTGCATTGATAGATCTTAGAAACTATTTTGGTTTTCATCTCTATTTCTAAATTTACCTCATCACTAAAGCTAACTCATCACTTTTATTTGTGATATATTTTAAATATTTCCTTGATTAGTCTACCTATAAGGTATTCTAATCCTTCTCTCTACTATTAGAAGACTCTTTATTGAAGGCTAAGTTAGCAACATGGGGAAAGGTGCAACCTATCTTGCAATCATGGCTTAAAATAGAATCATGGAATTTTTTTTTGAATTGTGATTCAACTAGGGGAGGTCCTACAACACAATAGAACAAAAAAAAAAAACCAACAACAACAACTCACAAATCATAATTCTCAAAACTCTTCACTTTTCACCAAATTAGCACTCTTCCTTGTATCATTTCCAACTTATTCAATTAGGTATTTCTTCTTGATAAGATTCTTTTAAACCAAGACTTGAACCATTTCAAGGACCCTTCAGGGTACAAAATCACATGCCAACAAACCACTATTGGTTACTTTGTAACAACTTTCTCAAATCAGGCTTTCTCAATTTTTTTTGAATTGTGATGCAACTTGACCAAAACCTCCAAACACATGTGAGAAGAAATTTATATGTATTTTAACAAAATAATTCACAATTAGTTCTCAGAAATTCATCCACCAAGATGCTAAAACCAAAAACCCTCTTTTTAAGCCAAATAGCCTAGGGATTATTGGAAAAAACACTTCCCAACCTTATCAAAACAAGCCACAACCTTAAACAAGTCTAAAATGGCCTACACAAAATTAATTCAATAAGAAACAATTCTTCCCTAGCACAATGCTTACTTTAGCATGTCAAAACCTCTCGAATTCACATGGAAAACACCGAATTTCACTCTAGGGCTTCATGCCCAACTCAACTCTTGACCTCCCCTATACTTTCTCAACATTCCTACACCTTTTTAGTGATTTTGCAAACCCATTCCTTCTGTTAGAGTGGCAACAATGAGAGGAATGGGTCAATACACCATTTTAAATTACTTTCAAACCTTAAAACTATGTGTTCAGGCCGATCTTAGAAATGGTTGAGATGGTAGGGGCAATGTATGTCTCATAGAAATGGGGTGTCATAGTGATATCATCACTGTGACACCCAATTTCTATGAGGTATACGTCTCACTATGACACCCCATTTCTATGAGGCATACGTTTCCACTACCTTCTCAACCCTACCACATTGGCAAGCTAGTGAGTAAGCTATCTTGCCAACACTCCACTAGGTTGCTAATGCAATAGGGTTGAGAAGGTAGGGGTAGCATATGCCTTATAGAAATGGGGTGTCACGATGTACATCACCGTGACACCCCATTTCTATAAGGCATATGCTACCCCTACCTTCTCAACCCTACCGCATTGGCAAGCTAGTGTGTGAGTTGTTGTGTAGTTTTTGCACACATACCCCACTAAATGTAGGGACCCTCTCTTGCTTTAATTTTTGATGCTTTGTAACTTTTGTTTTGAAACTTGGTTGCTCTGATGTGCTTCAATGATTATCTTGCTTGTGCAAATGACCCTATGGTGTAATTATTTGAAAATCCTATGCTTTCAAGTGTTTTCAGGTTTTCTTCTTGTTTTGGGAATTTCCCTCTAGGCAAAATTCCCTGATTTCCATTCATGTCTTTGAAATCTAATGGGGACTACTTTTTACTATTTTTGGAGATTTTGGCTCTTCGCAGAATTCCATGTTGTCCAGAATTCCCCAAAATTCCTTTTTCCCCTTAGATTCCCAAAACTCATTTTGGGTTGTCTTTTCATTGCATTTAGACTTCTTGTATAGACTATGTAAATTGTTTTTAATGAGGTTTAAGGGATTTTTATGCTATGAATCAGTGTCATTTGTCTTTCTGTGAATTTGTAAGAGCTTAACCTCTAGGTGTTGCATGTGAATCTTCCAATTAGGATTTTGATCGATTGCTTTGGTGACGTCCATTTGGTACCATTTGCTTTTGCTTGAGTTTAAGGGTTCTTACTAGTTGTTATCTTCATGACTTACTCTTCATTCATGGTATGTTTGTGGTGCCACTACTTTCAACTGATGAATATCAATCGCTATATGGTGTTTTAAATCTACTTTGAATTTGGGTTTTAGTGAGGTGAGGGTCTGTAATTAAATTATGGTCACCCCTTTATTCTTTTGACCCAACCTCTGAAACTGATATGGCTTTCCTTTCCAATTGGATGATTCAATTGCTCCATTTATTGCTAGTTTTTCCCTGAGTTTGATCTTGTGTGTGATCTTGATTTGACCTAGGGTTTTGATTTTGGATCCCTTGCATTCAATAGATTTGAGATCCAGGGTAGATTTGAGCTGATTCATTTTACACTCGATGACCAACTTTGCTTTGAGGATTTTTGAGATTTATCTAGTCAGTTGAGTAAGAGAGTGGATTGGTATTGAAATTATGCATTCATGGTGAAACCCTAGGGTTTCAATTATGATTCCATTGCCAATGTTGGTCAAGTTGACTTCAGGAAGTCCTAGGTTTAGATCCATCAATAAGAAATTTGAAATAAATAACATTTGAGCCCAATTCCCCAAATTTGTGATTGTTCGATCAATTTGGTTGAAATCCTAATGAAGTCAAAGATTTTGAGATTTCATGTTCTTCATGGATTTCCTTTTCCTTAGGAATTCCTTGGGAATTCCTTGGATTTCCTTGGGAATTCCTTGGATTTCCTTCGCCTTTTCATTTTCCCAAAAGCATGCATAAAATGTGAGAACAATGTATGCTACCTTAGGATTTTCTCAAGCATCTGTTGCTCCTTCATTTTCTTGAAATATGTGAAGTCTTTCCAATTTCACTAATTTTTGTCCCTGATAGAATTCCCTAAAAACCTATTGGAAATGGAGAATTGAGGGAGTAAATAAGTCAATGGTTGATGATTGTGTATCACATGACTAATTTGAATGATTTTAAAGGTATATCATGCTATTCTTAAGTAATGATGATGATTGAATGACTCTTGGATGCTTATTACACTTTCATCGGTAAATTCTGCCTAGCTTGGAATTCCCCAAAATTCCCTTCTAGCCTAAATTATGTGAAGGGGTAAAAATCCTAAACTTTGAAGAAATGTGCTTTAATGATATTTTAAGGGTAGTTTGGATGGTTATTTGGATACATTTGAATGATGAGCATCATCTTTGTGATGTGCTAACTTGAACTCTCATGTTGTAATAGATCTTTATTTTGGCCTCTTTTTTGAATGTAGGCCGAATCAAGCAAGGCCATTGATGGAAGGACTAAGGGCAAGGTAATGGATCCTAGTGATGAAGGAGCTTTTATTTTAGAGGCTGAAAGAGTCAAGTTGGACATAAAGGATAGGGTTCCTGAGAGAAATTTGGTTTCCATCTAGTCAGAGGTAACATATACCACTATTGGGAAGTGGGATTATGAGGAGTTTAAGGTAGGAATGTCGATGTAGAATCCTTCCCTATTGGAAAGTAGGTTGGTGAGCTTTGGGTTGGCCCATGTGGCTTGTTTCCCTCCTCCAGTGCAATGTTATGAGTTGGTGCTAGAATGTACTAAGCACTATGATCTAGATACATAGAGAATAATTAGTCGACAAGGAAGAGTGCTTACCAATTTATCTCCTATCTTAGTGGACCAAACATTTGATGTGCCAGATAGATCTCATGTTGTGGGTTTTGATCTTGACATGGCCAAGAAATACTATGCAGATGATACAACTAAGGCTTTGCAAGTTATCAATTTTTGGTTGGAGAAACCTAAGCCACACATATCCAAGTTTCCTAAGCAGTTGTACAGAGCCAAGTTTAGATCAAAATACTATGATGCAATAGCTCTCCTTAGCAGAGTGATGCATTTGAATACTGGAGGAATATTTGAAAATTGGATGTTTTACATCATAGTAAGGCTGGAGAAAAATGTAGACTATCATTGGCCAGGTATCATTAGTACCATGATCCATGAGAAATTTTGTATACCAAGAGCTTCACGATGACATCTTACTTGGTCTATGCTTTCGCTAGATTTCATCCATACAAGGGGTTGAGTGCCAGAGGGACTTTTGGCCAAGATGTTATCTATGAGGTATATCCCATACTACACTTGGGTAACTCCAGCTATAGGAGGGTGAATGATTCATTCACCATGTATATCACTAGATTTCTCCAAGGAGTAGAATATGTAAGGATTTTTGATGTAGCTAAGGAATTGGTACAAAAATATGGAGCATGGTTTATTTAGTTTCCTACCTTCTCCTATATCAAAATTGATGGTTTCCAAAGGGCTCCTTATAGATTGCCAAGATATCCAATGGACCACATCATAATTTTTGAGGTTACCAGGAAAACCTTAGCCTTTGATGATATTGTGAAGAATAACTTGCATAAAACTGGTTAGGGAGGTGACTTTCCATTGACGATAGGAGTTAATGAGGTATGTCCTTCTTTGATCACAACACACTCTTCCAAAGAAGAAACATGAAATCTAGGTCTGGAATTTCACTCCAAGAGGCCTAGGTATGATAGGATAGGAGAAGCTCAAAAGAAATCTAGCATGGACTTCAAACATAAAGATGATATTGAGGATTATTGGGAAAACTGTAAAGATGAGTTTGAGGTCTGTAGGTAGAGATTCTCTAGGTTGCCAGCCAATTTAATTAGATTGTACAGCATCAAGGCCACCCCTAACTAGCTTGATGATGATGGGGAAGTGATCCAAAGCCATGATTATGATTCAATCAAGGACAAGTCCATAAGTGAGATTGATTGGTTAGAAGAAGAGAAGACTGAGTTGGAAAAAATCAATGCTCTTGTGATCAAGTATACCAAGTTGTGGCTCAAGTATAAGATTTGGGAACTGGATAATGGAAGGAAGTAGTATACATATGATTTTATGGGGAATTTGGAATCTCAATCTACCTCTAAAAAAGATAAGCAAGATCCACAAGGAAAGGAAAAGGTGGATTTTCCCTTCAAAATAAAGATTAAGGGTATCCAAGTAGAGGCTGATGACAAACAAAAAAGGAAGCCCATTGCTAAATGGAGAAAGAATGCCTTAAAAGAAAAGTCATCTGCTCAGGAGGAGGAGCTTGAACAAGGAGAAAAGGATAGTATCCTTATGCCCAAAAGGAAAATATTTGCAATAAATTCATGAAAACAAAGTGGATAGCCTAAGGGACAAAAGGAGAAGATTGGACCTCAGGTGGTAGATCTAGAGAGCTTTGGAGAAAAGACATAAGTTTACACTAGGAAGGACAGAAATCCTTCTTTGAAGGAAAGTATGGTGAAAGATGGTGTTCCTACACTTCTTCCTATTGCACAACAAGAGGAAACTTCTACTCCTCCCATAGTTCAGAGCTTGAATGATGAAGAGAAGGAACAAAATGAGGCTACTATTGAAGAGGTACATCAATATGTTGAGATAGAAGAATTTCATATTGGAGATCTCCATAGTGTAGAGATAGAGCTTGTAAATATTCTTCAATCTTCCTTGGTATCTTATGAGGACTCACCAGTCAGAAATGAAGAAGAAAAGTTGATGGAAGAGGAAAAGATAGATGAAAGGAATCCTTCTCCTATTCAAGTTATGATAGAGATAGTAAATCCAGAGGAGAGTCAAAAGCCAGAAAATAATAAGGAAAAAGATGGAGGAGAAGGAAAAAGTGAGGAGGCCCCCTTCATACATGATGTAGATGTTGATCCCTCTAAAGGTGAAATAGAAAAGGAGAAACAAAATGAGTAGCAGTCAGGTGTCTCTTCCCCTATTTGGTTGAGTGAAAGATTGAAGAGTAAACAAGTGGTTGTGTATGAAACTCCTCCAAATTGGGACGAATTTCTAGCCAACATTGGCAAAGGGAAAATGAAGAGGAAGGCTAGGGTAATCTCCAAAATTACCATGGACAAGGCTAACAATAGGATTATTCACATAGCTACTCCGATAGAAAATAAAGGTAAAAGGGAGATAGCTCCTTAAGATTATAGTATTCAAACTTTAAATTTGGGACCTACAAGTAAAGATCAAGAGAAGGAAGAGTTCCAAGAATCTTCCCAAACTATTCTAAGAAGGTTGGACAATGAAACAAAAAATAAGGAGAGGGTGTAGAAGAAGTTGAATGGTGTGTATAGATATGTACAACATCTAATGAATCCTCTATAGACTATGGTAAATCAAGGAGTTTCCCCTAAAGGATTGTTGTCTAAGGAGGCATTCAGTGAACTTGGGAAAATGAAGACTTCTACATAGGCTACTGATGAATGGTTGAAAGGAGTAATGCTTAGAGGAGATATCCTGATAAAAGAGATTGTGCCAACTTGTGGAGATGCAAATAGATCATTTGAGTGGTTGTAGATTGTGTTGGGACAAGATAACACTAATTTCACGCTTCTCCTGCATAAAACCAAAATCATCATTGAGTACAATAAGGAGAAATTAATAAGTGATGGAATTTTTCCTTCTTCAAGAGTTTATGAACCTTGGGAATGGTATGAGGCCTTGCAAACCAAATAGATGATTTTGAAGAAGATTCATAGGCAAGGTTAGGAGGTAGGAAATGTGATGAATTATATCTACAATCGATGTATTTCATTCCTTGAAATAATGTCTAGGAGGAAAAGGTTTGCATCGAAGAAATTGAGCTTAGAACAATTGAGGAAATGGTGGCATGAGGTCTATGACCCTATTGATGATGGTCCAATAAAAACTCATCATTTAGATGATGAATCCACCTATGTTGCTATCATGGAAAAATATCAAGATCTCAAGGTGGAGTGGGATAAGGTCATCAAGCAATCAAGGAAAGAACTTAAATTTATTGAGGGGAATTTTAAAGTGTTAATTACTCCAGCTTTGGTCGACCTAGAGAATATTTTCCTTATGGTGTGGGACAAAATAGGTCAAGAAAAGGATAGGGGGCCAAAAAATGATTGACTACATCAAAATTTGTGCTTCCCATTATCTCTCTTCCTATTTTATACATGCATTGGACCGGATTGCATTGAAGATCCCAGGCTGACCTGGAATGGAGCCTCAAGCATTTAATGCTTCATCTTTTATTTTTGAATTTTCTAGGCTGATTTGTTGTGTCCAACCTTCTTTGTAACCCTAACTATTCTGACATATCATGAGATCTCTATTAGTATGCCCTTGTGCTTCATTTTTAAGGGCTAGATGATTAATACTTTGAAGCAAGTTAAGTGATAGAGTAGAAGCTAGTTCTAGGAGTTAGATTTATTTTGAAGCAAGTGCTATAACACATAACACTAAAAATGTTGTTGTTATTGATTGATTCAATACAATTGAAGACATTTTTCTGTGGTGAATTTTCTTGTGTTGATTTATCTTGCATGGTTCTTGTTGTTCTATCTTTTGAAATTTCTTTGATAATATATGCTAGATTTAGAATTAGAGATGATTCAATGGTGTTTATTGTTTGATTCTTGAAGTGTTTGCAACAATCCCTAGTCCATACTTTTTGCAACTAGCTAATTGTGAGTTGCTTTGCAATGTTAGCCTAGACCATATATTCATTGTTCTTAGTTCAATTATGAATGTTTTTCATTTCAATTGAAATAGGGTTGTTTTGGATGAATGTTCATGATCTGAAAATATTTAATGCATTAGAAGATTGCACTATTTCATCATTTACATTGTTGGTCTTAGGAGTAGTTCTAATCTTAGGAATTTCTCTCCAACCCTTATCTTTTTCTATTTCTTTCATCATTTCAATTAGATTTAGGACTTGAAGTACCATCATATTGCAAGATCTAATAAGTTTTAGATTCCAGTATTTGTTTGTAGTAAGGTCCCTTTGTGATTACTAGTATTTTCACATTTATCACTGAGATGTTTATGCATTGTCTAGACTTGACATTAGAGACCTTAGGGTTATCTCTTGAGGCTTGCTGATAGAGATTTTCCTTTCAAGAGAGATAGGATACTTGTGTCTTGTCTAAGTTTTTGTTGTGTAAAAAACACCATCAACATATTGGCATTAGAAGGAGGGCCTGAATAAGCAAGCTGGATCATATTTTGTTTGCCATTTCTCCTGAAAGATTCAGAACAAGAACCAGATCAACTCTAGGGGAAGAGGAACATCAAGAATTGAAATCTCCTACTAGTTCAAGAAGGACCAAAAGAAGAGGAGAATCATCATCCACCCAACCACTTCCATCATCCACTTCTTCCTCATCTTCATCAATTCCATCTTCATCTGATTCCGAAGCCATCCCTATTCAATAGCTCCAACAAGCCATAAATCAACCTTTACCACCTCCACCCCCACCAATGGATTTCCTTTCTAATAATTTGTCTCTCTTGACTTTCAATAATTACAATGTCATGCATAAGAACCCTAAACACTTCTGTTCAAATTTCCATATTAATGATCGTAATAGGACTACAAAGGAACATATTAGGATTTTCTAAACTTATCTTAGGGATAGGGGAATCAATCATGACGATGTCACATGTAGGCTCTTTACTCATTCTTTAGGAGAAGATTCCTTTTATTGGTATAACCACTTGCCTATTGGGTCAATTTATAACTGGACTGAATTGGAGAATGCATTTTTGTAGAAGTTCAGGATTCTCATTAGTGCTAATGAGCTTTACCTATAGTTCACCAAGGTCAAGAGAGAAGTTAACGAGTCTATATCGTCCTTTAACAATAGGTTTCACCATGCATATACCTAATTTCAACCCCCATATTCTTTTGATGATGCTACTACTTTAGAAGTATATTATGAGGGTCTTGATAGCCAGACAACTACTTTTATGAAATGGAGACCTAATCCTCCAACTACCCTACTTGATGCATACACGGAAATTGTTAAGGTTAGTACTGATTTAAGGTAGCATTTATCTAGCCCTTTACTATCATTAGGACCCACTATTTATCCAAGGTGTTCCAAGACATGAATTAGGCTCTTACCAATCATACCTCTATCATGAACCGAATATGTTAGTTTCATTTGGTCCCTCACCGAAGGCCTCCTATGAATCAAGCCCCACCCGTGGTCAGCTATCCTCAACAAAATTTTAATCAACCTCTCCATCCACAACCTCAAACTAGTTTCCCCACATATTTGTAGAATTCTAAGGTATTGAACCAGTCACTGAGCTCTGGTCTTGTAGTAAGATACCCTCAAAACAGTGTGAATCAATCTCCATATACCAATCCTAACAAGGAAAGGTTGGATGAATTGAATAAACAAGTTAATAAGTTGAAAATGGAGGTCACATATCTAAGAAACTAGAACAATCAGCTCCAAGCTGCTAAAAGAAGTTTATAGTCCAATCACAATAGAGAAAATTAGGATTCACAACAAGGACAACATTTTGAAAGATGACATAATTTTGAAAGAGGACAACCCTCTGGCTAGAACTTTGATAGGGCAAGCTAGTGGACAAGGATTTGATAGAAGAAAACCACTCAGATAGAACATGACCTAGATTACAAGGCCTAACAATGGAGGTGTCCCCATCTAGTTGGATTAGCCAGCTAATCAAGAGAAGTCTCCAAGTGGTGTATATTTGGCTGAAGCTACTTTGTTAGGTTGGTGTAGACTCCATAAAACTAGTCAACATTTTGAGTTAGACTATCTTGAGTTCCATACAACTACTTCTATCTTTTAGTATGTCTTAGAGAATAATGTGAATAACAAGGAGTTGGTACCATCTACTCCTTATGACTCATTTGCACTAGTGCTAAATCATGCTCCTTTTCCACGAAGTGAGGAAAATGAGCCTAAAGAAGAATCAAGCTAGCTTAAGGAGGAGGCAGATCAAGTGTGCAATAGGGATGAGATTACACAAATTTTTAATGAAAACCCAGTGAATGATAATGGTCCCATGGATGAGGATGAAACTTATTTTGAAGAAGTGTAGACATTCCAATGACCAAACAAGAAATATTATTTAAGAGACTTTCCAAACAGATGCCTGTAAGGTGGAGGAGTTTTCACCACTTCCATCCCTCCAAAAAATTTCACTATATCTCTAGATCCTAATTCTAGTAATAATCCAATGTATGCAAAGGTGACCAAACAATATCTATCAAATGAAGGATAGGCACAAGGACAGGCACAAGTTGGAGCATCAAAAGGGAAGAATGTAGATACCAGCCAAGATAGGGTGGTGGGATGTTTCAAGGAGGCTCCTACTAACATGAGTACAGAGCAGTTAGCTACATATGTTGCAAAAGAACCCAAGAAGCTAAAGGTAAGTTTCTTTGCATTTGAATTACTAAGAGTCCCAACTATTAGAAATGAAGTTTTAGCATCCTACTCTGTGAATTCAATATCACAAGATAGATCAGTTAGTGGGAGTGTTAATAAGGCATCTTGTTCTCAAGTAGTAAAGGATCAGAATTAGGTCCATACATAGCCTAGAGACAAAGGGAAAGAGAAATATAAAGTTCAAATTTCCCAATTTGATACCCCTCTAACTTTGTTCTAGGGTAGAATAGAAACTCCTTCATTTTTAATTTATGTTCGCTTATTTGGAAAGAACTTGCACAATTGCTTGCTAGATTCAGGTGCTTCCACCAATGTGATTCCTTTTGATGTTTGTAGAGCTTTGGGAATTACCCCTACTATCTCCCAAAAGAAAGTCACTCAACTAGATAGAATAGAAGTCAATGTTGTAGGGGAATTAAACATGATCCCTATGGAAATTTCCTCAGACCCCAGAATTTAACAAGTCATTAATATATAGGTGGTAGACATACCTGACACTTATGGTTTGATTTACTAAGGCCTTGAATGGATATGTATAAATAGATCAGTCTCATATCTAGCTTCCTTGGAAGGGAGTACCAAACTAGATCAGGATAAAAAGGGAGCCTAGGATGAAATATGTAATCACATAATATCAGAATACTTTGAATGAAATATTGATATCAGAGGTGAGCATGGAAAATTATGCGGTAGTAGCTCCTATTAAAGATTTTGATGATGAAGAAATTCTTATGCTGCATACTATACTCATTAATCTTATGGCTAAATATAGTAGTACCAAAGCCCTAGTGGAGCCAATTAATAATGATGATCCTAAAGATAACTAGCTCATCTTGCTAGATAGTTTTCAAGGATTCATCCAAAAGTTCATTGAAGACCAGATTCACTTGGGTAGAAATACAAATTTTGAAGAACTACTTTTTCCCTATTGGTGTAGATCTCACAATGCCTCACACTTAGAATTAGAATGTTGCTTATGTTAGACAAAAGTAGAATAGGTACAAAAATGTATTAACCCTACTCTATCTTTCAGAATTAATATACAAAGTATTCAAGAGGATCCTAAAGGGAGGAAGGTGATGCTTTCTGAAGAGCCTTCTAGTAGAAATAGTACAATGGATACAACAAAGAAATCTGGAGTTGTTGGCTACTCAACACTAAGATTCAATGGATCTAAATCCAAGCAAGGTGTTGGAGTAGGATTTGAATTGATCAACCCTAAAGGTAAAACTTTCCTTGCTACTCACAAAATTTAGTTTCATTGTACCAATAATGTAGCACAATATGAGGCTTTGATTTATGGGTTGCTTATGGATCTGAGAAAGAAAGTTAAGGTTTTGCAAGTCTTTGGGGATTCTAACTTAGTGGTCAAGAAAGTTAGGAAGAAATACTCATGCCATGATAGACAAATGACCAATTATAGGCATAGAGTATGGGATCTTATTGAAAGATTTGACACCTTCAACCTTTAGTTGATACCATGCAGTAAGAGCCAAACTGTTGATTCCTTGGCTTAGGTAGCTAGTACCTTATAGCCTTTGTCTCTTTTTGGATTGAATAAGTCCACTATGGAGCTAACCCTAGTACCTTCAGTACCTAATAATGTGACAAAATTTCAAGTGTTTGAAGATGATAAGCATATCTTGGATTTTATTACAAGTTCTAATGTCTTTGCTACACAAATCATTGATGAAGCTGAATCCTAGGAAGTAGAGGTAGATCTAGAAGGGGTCATCAATTTGAATACTAATACTATTCCAAGGGGAATGGTATAGATAGAGAGGATTTTTGATCTTGATAAGGTTAGAGATCAAGAACAAGATACCAAAAGGGAATCCATTAGTAGTCAATGTGAAAAATACAACATGGGGAATCAAGATAACATCAAGAATGTCTTTATTGGTAAAGTGTGTACTCCAAAGGAAAGAAGGAGAATTATTGATGCACTGCATACATATCAAGATGTGATCTCCTGGAGTTATGAAGACCTAAAGACATATGACACTTCAATTATTACACACACCATACATCTCAAGTCAAATGTCAAACCATTTAGGCAGAGGCAAAGGAAAACTAACACTCTACTGGAACCAATCATTCAAAGAGAAGTACAAAAATTTCTTTCAACCCACATCATATTCCTAATAAGACATTCAACTTGGGTTGCAAATTTGGTTCTTGTGAGAAAGAAGAATGGAGAGATCAGACTATGTGTGGATTTTAGGAACCTTAACAGAGCATTAGAAAAAGATAACTACCTAGTCCCTTCGCTAGATGAAATGCTTCAAACTGTCAATCAATCTTAAATGATGTCTTTTCTAGATGGCTACTTTGGATATAACCAAGTTATGGTACAATATGAGGACAAGCATAAGACTGCATTTACCACAAAGTGGGGCACTTTTTCTTATAGGAGAATGCCCTTCAGTTTGATCAATGCTAGAGCTACATTCTAGAGAGCCATGGAAATTGGTTTTAAGGATATCATTAGTAAGTGCATAATTATTTATATGGATGATCTGATAGTCTTTTCCAAAAAGTGAGGTGATCACATAGCAGACTTATGTAGAGTGTTTTAGAGATGTAGAGAGTTTGGCATCTCTCTTAATCCAAAGAAGTGAATCTTTGGAGTGACTGAAGGAAAACTGCTAGGACATGTTATCTTAGAGAAATGAATCACTATTGATCCTAAATGAGTCAAATCCATACTCAAGATTTAGCCACCTACTAGTAAGAAGGAAATGAAATCATTCTTGGAAAAATTAACTTTGTAAGGAAGCTCATCACTGGATTTTCTGAGATAGTCAAGCCATTGAATGCAATGTTGAAGAAAGAGGCTAAAGTTGAATGGAGTGCAAAGGTAAAAGAAGCATTTGCAAAAATTAAAAGATCCATTATTGAGGCCCCAGTATTGGTAAGTCCTGATTATGCCAAGCCTTTTTACATATACTCATTTTCTTTTGAACACTCTTGTGGTGGCATGTTGATTCAAAATTTTGATCAAGGGATTGAGAATCCTATAACATTCATGAGTGCACCTCTGAAGGATGCAAAACTAAGGTACCCAAGTGTGGAGAAGCAGGCTTATGCTTTGGTTAGAGCTGTGAAAAATTTTAGACACTATATTTTGAGGAACATGGTCTTTACAATAGTTCATGATCCTGTAGTCAGGTTGTTGTTGATGCAAAATGAATTGGGTGAATGCAGGGCTAAGTGGGTAACTATGTTGTAGGAATACGATATTGAGATTTAGCCCTTGAAGCTAGTGAGAGGACAAGGGCTAACCAAGACAATGGCAGAAATGGGTCCAAACCTCGTAGCTCAACACTATCACCTCCAAGATTTATCTCTAGGGGACTAGTACGATGATATAATCTACTATCTTCTAAATCAACAATGTCCTAAACATCATAATTCAGTACAGAGGAGAGATTTTCATTTGAAAAGTGATAGATTTATGATGAAGGGAGTTTTCTTGTATAAGAAAAATCATGAGGGTATCTACCTGAGGTGCTTAGGAAAAGAAGAAGCTAAAAGGGTTATGGTAGAGTTTCATGATAGATATGGCACTGGCCATGGATCTGTGCCTTCCACTGCAAATCAAATTTTGAGGGATGGTTATTATTGGCCCACATTACTCAGGGACACACACATCCATGTTAGAACTTGTCATGTGTGTCAGATTGCAACAAGTAGAGAGAAGTATGCAACTCTTCCACTTCAACTAGTCATAGAGGTAAAACCATTTGCATAGTGGGGTTTGGACTTCATAAGTCCAATCAATCCACCTTTTTCTATAGGACACAAGTATATTCTCACTATTACTTATTATTTCACTAGGTGGACTGAGGCTCTTGCTTGCAAATAGTGTACTTATGAAGTGGTAATCAATTTCATTGAATTAGGTATTATTAATCACTTTGGGTGTCCATTGGCTTAGTTTGTGATAATGGTCCTACATTTGCATCATTAAATTTTTCTAACTGGGCTTTTGATCTTGGAATCATTATAAATTTTGCATCCAATTATTACCCACAAGGAAATGGTTTGGTTGAGTCTTCCAATAAGAACCTTTTAATAGTCATTTGTAAGCTATTAGAGAAGAATCCCAAGGATTTGCACACACAACTTAGATTTTCTCTTTGGGAAGATCGCACTAGGCATAATACATCCTTAGGGACCTCTCCTTACCACCTTATGTATGTCCTAGAACTTGTATTTCCCATTGAACTAAAAATCCGCACCTTGTAGTTTATTAATGAATATTATGATGAAGGGGATAAACGTGAGGCCCACCTGGCAGAATTGTTGCACCTTGAAGAAAGAAGAGATAAATCCTTAGAAATTTTTTCCAAACATAGTCAAGAGATGGTTTGATAGAATAAACAAGGTAAAATATTTTAGAGTCTCTTACTTGGTTCTTTACTGGGATAAAGCACATGGACATAAGGGAGAGCATGGTAAATTTGACAAACTTTGGCTTGGCCTTTACCAGATTTCAGAGATTTTGGGAGACAATGCTTTTCCTTTGAAAACTCTCACTGGGGAGGATATCCCAC
The DNA here is from genome assembly GCA_007258455.2 of Sequoia sempervirens. Taxonomy (NCBI): domain Eukaryota; kingdom Viridiplantae; phylum Streptophyta; class Pinopsida; order Cupressales; family Cupressaceae; genus Sequoia; species Sequoia sempervirens. The sequence goes on along the minus strand of VDFB02252616.1, from coordinate 84,481,387 downwards.
TACCTGTTAATGGGTAGTACTTGAAGCATTACTTCCAATCTTGAGTTGTTTATATCTCTTTCCTTGTACATAGTTAGGTTAGGTTCCCTTTTTGTTTGCTTGTTTTTTTTCTTTGGTTAGAGTAGGTTTCCCTTTCTACTTTTCTTTCTTTGTTTGTTTCTTTTGGTTTGTTTAGGTTTTCTTTGGTTTGATTTTTTCTATGCTTTTGGTTTGGGTTTCCTATATTCTCTAGGGTTTGTTGCATCTACATAACAATCATTGTGTTATCTATGATTTTTCTAAATATTTCTCTTACAAACTTCAATCATTTTTCTAGAGTTAGTTGGTGAAAGTCCTTTATTTGATGTCATATTTTTTTTAAGTGCTATGAGTAGATGAGTCATGGGTTAGGCTAAACCTAAAATGTATTTGGGTCTTGTATTTTTAACACAAATATTTAAAATTTCCAAGGTGGCATAGGGTCCCTATGAAGTTTGGTTAGGTGAAAAATATTAAATTATGCTTTAGTGCCATTGTGTTCCTTAGCCCTGAGTGTGAACTTCATTGTTCATAGGTTGAAATAAAATTGAAAGAAAAGGAAAAATCAAAAGAAGAAAAAAGAAAAAATATTGAAAATCAAAAGAATGAATTCAACTTATCAGGATTATTCAAGTATCTCTACCAGGGCTATGGACACCTAACTAACAGTAGAGCTATGCTTGGGAGGACCACAATGATAACCTTGTTAGGGCTATGGATGACTAACTAGTAGCGAGGCTCTATCTAGGATGCTTTTGGAGTTAGAATCTTTACATAGCCTGGTTAGACAAAATTTAGTTCCTATTACAACTAAGGTAAAGGAAATGAATGCATATGCACACACTTTGAACTTGGGACAAGAAAGGTTTTCTTGCTTATGAATTTTGAAGCTCTACCAAATTGGTGACCTAATGTAAGGATTGAAACCAAATATTTTGGGTTCTTGATTCTAGTTTGTCATAGAAATGCTCTAGAGAATTTTTCCAGTAGGAGTTGCTATTTGTTGTGTAGTTTTTGTACACACACCCCGTTGAAGGAAAGGACCCTCTCTTGCTTTAATTTTTTATGCTTTTTCCCTTTGGTTTTGAAACTTAGTTTCTTTGATGTGTTTCAATGATTATCTTTCTTATGTAAATGACCCTATAGAGTAATTCTTTGAAAATCCTATGCTTTCAGTTGTTTGGGTTTTCCTCTACTTTCAGGAATTTCCCCTCTGGGCGGAATTCCCTGATTTCCATTCATGCCTTGGAAATCCGATGGGCATTGCTTTGTACTATTTTTAGAGATTTTAGCTCTTCGATTCCTTGAAATTCCTTTTTCCCCTTGGATTCCTAAAACTTATTTTGGGTTGTCTTTTCATCACATTTGGACTTCCTGTATGGACTCTATGAATTGTGTTTAATGAGGTTTAAGGGTGTTTTATGCTATGCATTGTTGTCATTTTTCTTGATTTGAATTTGTAAGAGCTTAACCTTTGGGTGCTATGTGTGAATCTTATGCTTGGCCTTTGGATCGATTGCTTTAGTGATGTCCGTACAATACCGTTTTCTTTTTCTTGAGTTGAAGTGTTCTTACAAGTTGCTATCTTCATGACTTGCTCTTCATTCATGGTATGTTTGTGGTGCCATTGCTTTCAACTGATGAATATCAATCACTCTATGGTGTTTTGAATCTTCTTTGAATTTTGGTTTCAATGAGGTGAGGGTCTGTAATTAAATTAGGGTTGCCCCTTTATTCTTTCGAGCCCTCCTCTAAAATTGATATGGCTTTCCTTGCTAATTGGATGATTTGATCACTCCATTTAATGCTAGTTTTTCCTTGAATTTGATCTTATGTGTGTTTTTTATTTGACCTAGGGTTTTGATTTTGGATCCCTTACATTCGATAGATTTGATATCCAGGGTAGATTTGAGTTGATTGATTTTTCACTCGATGACCAACTTCGTTTTGATGATTTCTGAGATTTATCTAGTTAGTTGTGTAAGAGAGTGGATTGGTATTGAAATTATGCATTCATTGCGAAACCCTAGAGTATCAATTACAATTTCATTGCCAATGTTGGTCGAATTGTCTTTGGGTAGGTCCTAGGGTTAGATCCATCGACAAGAGATTTGAAACAAACAACATTTGAGCCCAATTCCCCAAATTTTTGATTGTTTGATCAATTTGGGTGAAATCCTGATGAAGTCAAAGATTTTGGGATTTTTTGTTCTTCGTGGATTTCCTTTGCTTGAGGAATTCCGCATATTTCCTTCACCTTGTTGTTTTCCCAAAAGCATGCATAAAATGTGAAAACCATGTTGATTTTGTAGAATTTCACTGCCTTAATATTTTCTTGAGCATTTGTTTCTCCTTCATTTTCTTGAAATATGTGAAGTCTTTCCAAATTTGTGGAGTTTCGTCCTTGACGAAATTCCTCAAAAAACTATTGGAAACAGAGAATTGAGGAAGTAAATGAGTCAATGGTTGATGATTGTGCATCACATGACTAATTTGAATGATTTTCAAGGTATATCATGCTATTATTAATTAATAATGATGATTGAATGACTCTTGGATGCTTGTTATGCTTTCATCGCTAATTTCTACTTGGCTTGGAATTCCCCAAAATTCCCTTCTAGCCTAAATTCTGCAACGGGGTGAAAATCCTAAACTTTGACGAAGTGAGGTTTAATGATATTTTAAGGGGATTTTGGATTGTTGTTTGCATTCATTTGAATGATGAGCATGATCTTTGTGATGGGATAACTTGAAATATCATGTTGTAATAGATCTTTATTGTGGTTTCTTTTCTAAATGCAGGCTGAATCAAGCAAGGCCATTGCTATAAGGACTAAGGGAAAGGTAATGGATCCTAGTGATGAAGGAGCTTATGTCTTAGACGTTGAAAGATTCAGGTTGGACATGAAGGGCAAGGTTCATAGGAGCAAGTTAGTTTCCATCTGGTCAGATGTAAAAGATACCAATGTTGGGAAGTGGGATTATGAGGAGTTTAAGGTAAGAATGTTAGTGCAAAATCCTTCCCTATTGGCAAGTAGTTTGGTGAGCTTTGGGTTAGCCCATGTGGTTGGTTTCCCTCCTCCAATACAATGTTATGAGTTGGTGCTAGAATATGCTAGCCACTATGATCCAGATACATGGAGAATAATTAGTCCACAAGGAAGAGTTCTTGCCAATTTATCTCTTGTCTTAGTGTCCCAGACATTTGATATGCTAGATAGATCTCACGTGGTGGGTTTTGATCTTAACATATCCAAGAAATACTATGCAGATGATACAACTAAGGCTTTACAAGTTATCAATTCCTGGTTAGAGAAACCTAAGCCACACATCTCTAAGTTTCCTAAGTAGTTATACCAGGCCAATTTTAGATCAAAATACTATGATGCAATCACTCTCCTTAGCAAAGTGATGGGTTTGAAGACTCTATTAATATTTGAAAACTAGTTGTTTTACATCATATTAAGGGTGGAGAAAAATGTATACTATCATTGGCCAGGTATCATTAGTACCATGATCCATGAGCAATTGTTCAATGTTTTGTAGACCAAGAGCTTCACGATGACATCTTACTTGGTCTATGCTTTGGCCAGATTTTATCCATACAAGGGGTTGAGTGCAAGAGGGAATTTTGGAAAAGATTCTATCTATGAGGTGTATCCCTAGCTACACTTGGGTAACTCAAGCTATAGGAAGGTGAATGATGAATTCCCCATGTATATCACAAGATTTCTCCAAGGAGTAGAACATGTAAGGATTTTTGATGCAGCTAAGAAATTGATACATAAATATGGGGCATGGTTTATTCAATTTCTGAGATATCCAATGGACCACATCATACTTTTGGAGGTTACTAGGAAAATATCATCCTTTGATGATATTGTGAACAAGGACATGCATAAAACTAGCTTGGGAGGTGACTTTCCATTGAGGATAGGAGTTAATGAGGTATGCCATTCTTTGATCACAACACACTCTTCTAAAGAAGAAATGGGCACTCTATGTCAGGAATTTCACTCCAAGAGGCCTAGGTTTGATAGGATAGGAGAAGCTCAAAAGAAAGCCAGTAGGGACTTTAGACATAAAGATGACATTGAGGATTATTGGGAAAACTATAAAGATGAGTTTGAGGTTCGAAGGAAGAGATTCTCTAGGTTGCTAGCCAATTTAATGAGATTCTATAGAATCAAGGCCATACCTAGCTAGCTTGATGATGATGGGGAAGTGATCCAAAGCCATGATTATGATTCAATCAAGGAGAATCCCATAAGTGAGATTGATTGGTTAGAAGAGGAAAAGAATGAGTTGGAAAAAATCAATGCCTATGATCAAATATACCAATTTGTGGCTCAAGCATAATATTTGGGAACTGGATAATGAAGGGAAGCAGTATACATATGATTTGATGGGAAATTTAGAATCCCAATCCACCTCTAAAGAAGATGAGAAAGATCCACAAGGCAAGGAAAAGGTGGATTCTCCCTTCAAAATCAAGATTAAGGGTATCCAAGTAGAGGTTGAGGATGGACATAAAAGGAAGCCCAATGCTAAATGGAGAAAGAATTCCTTGAAAGAAAATTCATTTGCTCAGGAGGAGAAGCATGAAGAAGGAGAAAAGGATAGTCTACCTACGCCCAAAAGGAGAAGACTTGCAAGAAATTGAAGAAAAAAAAGTGGACAATCTAAGGAAAAAAAGGAGAAGACAGGACCACAAGTGGTAGATGTAGAGAGCTCTAGAGAAAAGACACAAGTTTACACTAGGAAGGCCAGAACTCCTTCTCCAAAGGAAATTATGGTAAAATAGGGTGTTCCTACACTTCTTCCTATTGTACAAGAGGACACTCTTGCTCCTCCCATAGTTCAGAGCTTGAATGATGAAGAGAAAGGACAAACTGAGGTTGTTGTTTAAGAGGCACATCAATATTTTGAGATAGAAGAATTCCATGTTGGAGATATCCATAGTGCAAAGACAGAGCTTGGAAATATTCTTCAGTCTTCCTTGGTATCTTATGAGCACTCACTAGTTAGAAATGAAGAAGAATAGTCCATGGAAGAGGAAAATACACATGAAAGGACTCCTCCTATTCAAGTTATGGTAGAGACAGTAAATCCAAGGAAGAGTCAGAAGCCATAAAATAATAAGGAAAAAGATGAAGGAGAAGGAAAAAGTGAGGAGGTCCCCTCCGTACATGATGTAGATGTTGAGCCCTCTGAAGGTGAAACAGAAAAGGAGAAACAAAATGAGCAGCATTCAGGTGTCTTTTCCCCTAGTTGGTTGAGTGAAATATTAAAGAGTAAACAAGTTATTGTGGATGACACTCCTATAAATTGGGACAAATTGCTAGCCAACATTGGCAAAGAGAAAATGAAGAAGAAGGCTAGGTTAATCTCCAAAATTACCATGGGTTAAGGATAACAATATGATTATTCACATAGCTACTCCTATAGCAGATAAAGGTAAAAGGGAGATATCTCCTCAAGATTACAATATTCATACTTTAAATTTTGGACCTACAAGTAAAGATCAAGAGAAGGAAGAGTTCCAAGAATCTTCCCAAACTATTCTAAGAAGGTTGGACAAAGAAAAAGCAAAGAAGGAGAGGCTGTAGAAGTAGTTGAATGAAGTGTATAGATATGTACAACATCTAATGAATCCTCTATAGACTATGGGAAGTGAAGGAGTTTCCCTTGAAGGATAGCTACCTAAGGAGGCATTTAGTGAACTTGAGAAAATGAAGACTTCTACATAGGCTACTCATGAATTGTTGCAAGGAGTAATGCTTAGAGGAGACAACCTAATAAAGGAGATTGTGTCAACTTGTGAAGATGCACATACATCTGTATATGCATAAAATTGGTCATGTCTAATTAATCCTGGCATTTAATTAAATATTTATTATTTAATTAATTTCTCTAAAGTCTTCTACATATGATTAAATTTAATTAATTTAATTATATTGTTCATTCACTTTATTCTCCCACTTTAATTAAATAAAATCATTTTATTTAATTATTACTTTCTTAAGTCCACTTAATTAATTAAATAAATACCATTGTTTATTTAAATTAATTATCATATTTAAGTTTAATTAAATCTTTGATTTAATTAAATCTAATTTCTTTTCTTCTATTTCAAAATCTTTCTTCTAATTAATTAAATATTTTATTTAATTAATTTCATTTCCACAAATTTAATTAAATATCTCTATTTAATTAAATATCTTCCAAATCTTCTCAAATCATAATTAAATATTTTATTTAATTATAAAATCTTTTATTATCTTTCAAATCTTACCAAAATCTTCTATGTCACCCATAAATAAATAATTGAATTTATAATTCATTATTTATCTTCTTCAAAATCTTTCCATAATCTCACAAAAAGATGATTTTTACAATTCATCTTTATCATCTCATTTGATCTTTTTACAGAAAAGAAAAAAAAAATCTTTTTGTTTTCTTCTATTTTTCTTTAGTCTTATCCACCTTCAACTATTCAATCTACCAGGAATTATCATAGCCGTTGATCATATCAGCCAATTAGGAACTTTCAAAAACTCTATAAATAGTACTGCAAATCCAAGCAATGGTTACAACACACAACAAAAGAATTAGAGATTACTTACATTTTAGCATTCAAGAATTCTATTATCTTAGCATTGTCATTATCAGCTTTAGTATTCATAACATTATCATAATCTTTCATTTTAGCAATCATTTTTAGCATTAGAATAATCATGTCTTAGCATCACATACATTCATATTCAATGTCATTCTCTAGGAAGACCGTTTGTTGAGCCTAGCCCAAAATCTAAGAGCCAGCTGGAATCGACAAAACACTGGAGATAGAGGACAATAGGATGACATTGACAACAAGATACTAAGTTTGCATCTTTATTATTTTAATATTGTATTTTTGATATAATGTCTTATCAGTGTGTTTGATTCATTTGTTTTTATATATTTATCATGCATAAAAATTGATCACACATTTTCGCGCCCATTGTGGGGCCTTGCCTCATTTTTAACATTTATCTGCAAGTTTTCTAATAGGATTTTGCATTATGGAATCCATATTTTTGGAAAAAATTTATGTTTTATTGCATACGAGAATTTCTATAGCACATGTGCGGGTTTCTACAGTGCATCTGTGGTTTCTTTCAGCACATTTGCAAGTACTGCAGTGCATCCATGAAATTTTTCAACACATCTGAGGAATAGAACAACACATTTACGGGAAAAAATGGCACATATACCTAGCTTAGTTTATTAATTGTTTTGTAAAAACAAAAAAAATAGTTGCATTTTGTTTTGGTGCATTTAGGAGTTTTTTTAGCGCATTTGAGACTTTTTGCAGCGCATATAGGATCTGTTTTAGCGCATTTACATGTTATTGTGGCACATATAGGTGATCTTTTAGCACATGTAGGTTGTAACAAAACAAGTTTCTGAGTTTGATGCCTTTCACAGACAAAACCTTTTCTGGCTTAAAATGAGCCAATCTAGGATAGTCACATCTAGTTTTTTTAAAAAAGAAGCAACCCTAGGGTAGACATGGATTAAAATGAAGCAATCTAGGATAGTCACCACATGTTTATTTTGTGGTTAAAATGAATCCCATGCTTTTTGTGAAGCAACATCTTCACATAGTTTAGATCATTGTGATTTGGGTTTTAAAAAAAAATAGTGTCTACTGTGTTTGTGGCAATAGTCTATGCTCTCCCCTTAACTGGGTGACCAGAATACTAGACTTGCCTTTTACATTCATGCAATTTTAATGCTTTATTACATCTTATAGAGGACCTGCTCTTGTGGGAAAAATTACTCACCCAAGAGGAACAACTCAAGTGGGTTCAAGTCAAAGCCAGACTATTCCACCCCACTATAAAATTTAAAGCGAATCAGGGGAAACCCTCTTTTTCCGGTAGTGTGAAAGACAACCATCCCTAAAGCCTTTGTTCTAAAGGTTGGGAGGTCTCCTGAGGGAGTTTATTACTGCCGCACTGAATGGAAACCCTTACTATGAACTTAGTGTAGTAGCCAACCGTGTTAATTTCCAAACATCCTAATAATTACAGTGCAAGGGGAGGGAGGAATCTGCCCCCAAGATACTCACCATATAATTGCCAAGGACCATTTACTCAGGGGATCCAGTATCCACTTTCTTCACTTTGAGTATGCGCCTAGAAAAGAAAAAACACGAGTGCCCCTTCAGGGGTGACACAGTTGTGTGAGTCGATGCAGTTCTAAGATGTGGGTTGTGAATATTATAATGGCCTACTTGAGTACTAAGAGTGGGTCTGCTTGAACTGTCTGTCATGTGTAGAACTTGTGAAAAAACTTTTTTGAAAAACATTATTGAGCATACACTTGATGTTTAGTATAGTGCTTAAGAACAACTATTTTCAGAGTGTTTATTATGTTTTCAATCACACTAATCTAGATAAAAGATCATCTAGAATGAACATGCCCAATTTTAGTTGAAACTACTCACAAACTATTTGAAAACCTGCTTTGAAAAACTGTTTTAGTGCATATAGGGTATATTTTAGAGCATATGAGGTCTGTTCTAGCACATTCACTGGTTAGTCCTGTGCTTTAAGAGTCTGTTTTAGCACATTAGTTGGCTATTCTAAAAACAAACTTTTTAGTCACTGTCATAACATTTTTTCTGTAGCGCATATAGGACATAGAATAGCGCATCTGTGACATATTGTAGCGCAGTTGACCATTTATTTGGTGCATATCCCTACTTCTGTAGTGCATATAGGGTACTGAATAGTGCATCTATCACTTTTCCAGAATCATTATTTTTGAAAGATCTGATTTTATAGCATCCTCAGTCCAGTAGCATATCAACATTTTCTCTCATGCTTAGGGAGTGGAAATCTACCAAGTTTTTCAAGAAATCAATTGTCAATAGAATCAAGAAACCCAAGAAACATCTAGGTTACAGGAAGACCTTACAATGAAGGAATTTTTTATACAAGAGTCGAAACGTCTTGCTCCATTATCACAAATTTCTCCATAGATACCAAGATTTTGTCAGGGGATTTACTGACGAATATGCTATAGAGCCTCTAGATTCATGAGCCTATTTTCAAAGAAGAGATCTCTCACAATGACACAATCACAATTAGCCTCTTGATTTCAACTATATACCACAACCTTCTATCGAATATTCAACACATCCTAGTCAAATACTTCAGTGAGTTGAAATAGGTTATTTGGTATACTGATCATTCTTCAAAAACAAGGATCAAATCTTACAAGTACGCCTTTCATCACAAACTTCTAATTCTTGGTTCAACTTCTCCCAACAGGATTCTAACATCCTTTATCATTGGAAGCCACAATCATGAATTAGGAACATAGTTTTGGTCATATCATAATATTTTCATCTTATCAGATCAAAACATCATCATTTTTGCACTAGTCAAACTATGATCTAAGTTTAGAAGAACATCTTGAAATCATATGCCTATTTTTACAAGATCACAATAGAATAAGCTAAAGGAAGATATTCAACAAGAAGGTCATACCAAAAGAACTCAAGAAGAAGGTGAAAATAGTGATCCTCTTTATAGTGTGAGTCAAAATCCCCTTTTTGAAGACAACATGGCTGAAGGAGAAAAGAATCCATTTACTTCCAATAGAGATTTGAGAAAAAACCTTGAAGATAGTGATGATGAACAAGAAGAAGAGAGTCACCTTAGAGAAGATGAGCAAGATCCTAAATTTCATAGAGCATTAGAAAAGATCTTAGAACGCGACAAAGAAAAATATTTCCTATATCTGGCTAACAAAGGAGCTAAGTTGCTTCATGATTTCAATACTGAGAACTTAAAAAATAATCTTGATGAGACACGCTTGACTAATATTAATGCCTTGTCCCAACGATTTAAGGAACTTCAAGGGAAAGTTAAAGATCTACAAGGGGGAACCACAATGAAGACATTCTCTTGATGACATTTTTCCATCTCCCTTTGATCGATGTCTCAACATGATCAAGTTTCCTAAGCATTGTGAAATACCAAAGTTTGATCATTATAATGGGAAATCAAACCCAATTGACCATATTAGGGACTTCCGAAACATTACTTTAGAGTTTTCTCATGAGGATACATACTTAATGAGCTTGTTTCCTAGAAGTCTTGGAGGCCAATCAATGGAATGGTTATCAAAAATCACACCGCCTGTCATGACATTTGAGGAATTGATTAACGAGTTCATATCACAATATTCCTACAACATACAACACCAAATAACCATGATTGATCTATGCAAGGCTAAGCAAAAATTTCGTGAACCATTCATTACATTTCTTCAGAGATGGAGAAGATTTTTCGTGAGCTATCCATTTCATGTTCCTAAAAAGGTAAAGATCACTACCTTCATAAACAACTTGGATCAATAGATGAGTTATCGTCTAAATCTTCACTATCCTCCCTCTTTTCAAAAAATTGATTGAAAATGCCATCACAATTGAAAGTGCATTGGTCCAGAGGGGGATAATCAAACTTGATAAAGAAAATCCTAGCTCCTCAAATCACCACAATGACAAATCTAATTTTTTGACTCACAAAAAAAATGTGGTGAATGATGGTGTTGTAGATGCACATTATGTCTCAACTAAGCTAGTTGTTCTTAGTGTTCCTTGCAACAATAACTATAACAATGTCAACTTGGTTATGAATTAGGGAAAAAATCCTCCTCCTTCAAGGAATAACCCAAAGAAAATTTTTGTTCCAAATCAAAATAATACCAACAATCAAGGATAGTGTGGAAACAACAATACCAATGCTTTAGGAAATACATAAAAAATGAATACACAACAATCTTCATTCTTCTCTAACAAAAAGAAATTTTACTCGACTAGGTCAATCTTTGGAATATGCCCTTAAAGACTTGATGGTAAAGGATGCTATCACCCTACCACCTCAATGTAACTTTGAACCCAATGTAAATCCTCCATCTTGGAATGACACATTCTATTGTGAATACCATAGGTGTAAAGGCCATCGTATGAATAATTGCCAAGCCTTGCAGAATGCTATTCAAGACTTAGCACCGTCACAATAGAAGGAAATCAAAAATCAAACAAAGACCACCAAGCATGCCAAAACCATTTTCCCAACTATCAAAAAGGTGATTCCTCTGGAAAAGTGTGAATCATATCAATGAACATATAATCAATCATATCTACACTGATGACGAGTGGGTCAATGTTATAAAATTCAAAGAGAAAATAGAATATGGAGAAGTTAATGTAACAACAAGGGCACAAGATAAAGTTATCCTAAAAGGTGCTTCTTCAAACTCCATTGTGCCCCCACCTCAACATCGATATGATTTAATCAATCAACTTGGAAAAAATCCTACTCAGATCTCTATTTTAGAACTTCTGAAGATTTCCCTAGCACACAAGGAAATTCTAGACAAGGCCCATATTGAAACAACTGTATCCACTAATCTAGATGTGAATTGATTTCAAGCCATGGCAGGACATTTTTCCTCACCCACGCGCCTCTCATTTTTTGAAAAATATGATGTTTCCATGACTCATCCCCATAAATCATCACTATACTTAGAAGTCATGATCCACAAGTTTTGTGTTAGACGTGTACTAATAGATGGAGGTGCTAGTTTTAAAATATGTACCATGAAATTGATTCGGGCTTTAAGATTTTTTGAGGATTCTATTGATCCCAGAAGAAAGATTACCATTAAAGCCTATGATGATGAGGAAAGAGCATCCAAGGGTTTAATCATGCTACTGATTAGACTGGGACCTGTTATCAAAAATACTTTCTGTCAAGTGTTAGACCGTGATCTCGCATACAATATCTTGTTGGGTCATCCTTGGATCCACAAAATGCAAGTTGTGTCATCCACATATCATCAATGTCTTAAGTTTCCCTATGACAGACATGAGATCACAATACCAGCTAACAATTCTCATAGTCAAACTTGTGCCAAAATCAAAGCTAGTCAAGACACTTTGGTTCCCAACAATCGAGAAGTGCCTACTAGTACTTTTCTAAAAGTTGATACTCAAATCAGTCAGCTAACCAGAAGCTTTGAAAAGAAAATATGGTTCAAGGATAATGGAGTAGGAGAATATTCTCTCTATCTGGTTAATCTCCCTATGTTGCCTCGGTCACATGGACAACCTTCTATCACACAAGATCAGATATCTATAGCATCAACATCAACATCAACACAAACACTGACATAACCAATTACAAAGTTTAATGAACAATTTGTGAAAGAAAAATTTCCCATGGAAGATTCTGAGGAAAGAGACATTCTAAAGTGGCTCTATAAAGATATAGATGAAGAGGAAGATGAATCTGTTCTAAATTTCAAGCTACCAACAGATCAATATGGTAAAGGATATTCAATAATGCAAAAGATGGGCTATGATTGTAATGGTCCTATCAGCAAGAGAAAAGGATTAGTTGAGCCTATTCACCTACCAGGACTTGCTGCAAAAGATAAGATAGGATTGGCCTATGATACTAAATCAAAATAAATAACATATAAATAGTCGCATGGTACTGTCCTCACATTGCAAGAAGGTTCAGTTCTAAGAGAAGCTTGCTTGACAGCAATTCAGAATTTTGAATTTTGTAGATAATAATTCTGACACATATTCTAGAGAATATGAATGGGAAACCATCCACAATGATGAGTTTTGGAGGGATAAAAGGTTTGATGTGATACACAAGTATGTGCCTACTCCAATCGAAGGAGAAGGCTCAGGGACCCAACCACACCAATCTAAACCACAACGCGACTATGATTCTAGTGATAACGAGTCAAATTTAATCGAACAAGACTATCATAAGGACAATACCATCATTGATCTACCTCATACCTTGGATCCTATAGACACCTCCGTTATAAGCATAACCATGGCTAATTTCACGTAACCCGATGACCCATTACCTTTAATACATCTCGATCTCATTGATTAGGATCTATCTAAACCTCTTGATATACCTATGTTTCCAACTGATGAATCTATCATGAAATTCCTTTCCGTAGATGACGTAAATGATTGTTCCACTGGTGATTTTTGGCATAGGGTCTTTAATCATGAGAGTGTTAAGTCTCCTAGCTGCAAAAATAAAAATCAAGAAGAAATATCTAATGGTGAAAACCAAACTCTGGTAATGTTAGATCAAATAAAAGATAAAACAAAGAGTGCATCAGATGGTGAAAACCTCTTTAAAGCACTAGATGATGGGGTTCTTGACGTTCTCCTGGAGCACTATCATGAGCGATCACCTATCTTGATTGAGCCTACAAAAGTAGTTAATCTTGAAACTATAAAAAAACCAAGGATTCTACAGTTAGCTACATCCATGACAAATAAAGAAGTACCTAAGTTCATGGAATTTCTTAGAGAAAATCAAGTCAACTTTTCCTAGTCTTATGCAGACATGCCAGATCTTGATCCTAATCTTATAATGCATCACTTATCCATTAAACTAGGAGTAAAACCTATGAAACAAAAACTTAGAAATATGCATCTTCATGTTATACTACTAGTTAAGGAAGAACTTAAGAAACTCTTCGATGTGGGATTTATAAGATCAATTGACTATGTAGAATGGATCTCCAACATTGTTCTTGTATCCAAGCTTGAAAAAAGTGTTAGAGTATGAACAAATTTCAAAGATCTTAATAAGGAATGTCCTAAGGATGACTTCCCTCTTCCAAGCATTGATACTATAGTTGATTTGACAGCTGGCCATTCCATGTATTCACTAATGGATGGTTTTTATGGGTATAACCAAATCAAGATTACACCTGAGGACCAAGACAAAAAAACTTTCACATGTCCATGGGGGACTTATTGTTGGAACGTCATGCCTTTTGGTTTAAATAATGTTAGGGCTACATATCAAAGAGCTATGAATCTTTCATGACATGATGCACACATTCATGGAAGATTATGTTGATGACATATTGGGAAAATCATACACAAGAGAAGGACATATCGAGGTATTATCCAAAATATTTGCAAGGTTGGAAAGATTCAAAGTCCACCTCAACCCTAAGAAATGTGTTTTCAGAGTCACATCTGGAAAACTCTTAGGATACATAGTTTTTTCAAAAGGAATTGAAGTAGATCCCGCCAAAGTACAAGAAATCATGGAAATGCCTCCACCAAGGAATATTAGTCAGTTGAGGTCACTACAGGGACAACTCCAATCTATATGAAGGTTCATTGCACAACTAGCAGATAAATTTCTACCTTTCACACATCTACTACATAAGAACGCTCCTTTCAAATGGGATGATAAGTGTGAAATGGCCTTTCCAAAAATCATGTAGTACTTAATGAACCCACCAGTTCTGGTACCACCAAATTGAGACAAACCACTCATCTTATACATTGCTGCAACAGAGACATATTTGGGGGCATTGTTAGCACAAGAAGACTCTACAAGAAAAGAACGTGCAATCTATTATATCAGCCAAACATTAACAGGTCATGAACTCAACTACACTTTCATCGAGAAGGCTTGCCTAGTAGTGGTCTTTGCTTCAATTTTTTTTGACATTACATGTTAACTCATACAGTCAATCTTGTTGCAAAAATTGATCCGCTCAAGTATCTATTAAGCAAAGCTACATTGATAGGAAGGCTAGCAAAATGTGTTATGATCTTAAGTGAGTTTGACATCCATTATGTTGATTGCAAAGTAAGTAAAGGAAAAGTTATCACTGATCAACTGGCTGAAGCACCCCTACAAGTAGAGCATCCCATGCACATTGAATTTCTAGATGTTGATGTCTTCACTGTCGAATCAAAGAAACCTTGGTCTTTATACTTTGATGGATCTTTTACTCAACATGGATCGGGGGTAGGCATACTCTTTGTCACCCCTCAAAGACATACCATTCCTTGGTCATATAGGCTATTGTTTCCATGCACCAACAACATAGCCGAATATGAAGCTTTAATCACTGGACTGAAGATAGCATTGGAATGGCAGATCACAGAACTACAAGTTTATGGTGACTCACAGTTAGTCATTAATCAAATCAATGATGATTATCAGACCAAAGATGACAAACTATTGCCATATAAGAAAATGGTGGAAAATTTTAGGAAGTACTTTGTGGATATCAAGTTCATACAAATTACAAGGCTTGAGAACAAGGCAACTGACGCTATGGCCACAATCGCCTCATTGTTACAACTCCCAGAAAATCAGGCTCACTACGAATTTCTAGTGGAACAATCATTTACACTTGCCTATGACACACTTGAAAGCCAAATAATTTTCCACTTAGTAGGATCTAATTCCCCTTGGTATGGAAATATTTATGCCTACTTAAAAGATGACATCTTACCACCTAACTTATCTTGTAACCAAAAGTGTAATTTTATCTGCCAATCCTCTTGCTATACTCTTATTGCTGACACTCTCTATTGCTGTGGTCTTGATGGTACTTTACTTTGATGTATTGAATGTGATGAATCTGACAAGGGTTTACAAGAAGTTCATGGTGTAATTTGAGGTACTCATTCACGTGGATTGACCTTATCCAAGAAATTGATTAGAATGGGTTACTACTAACCTACAATGGAGAGGGAATCATTCACTTTTGTGAAGAAATGCTCTAAATTCTAGATACATGGAAATCTCATTCATGCACCAGCATAGGAACTACAACCATTTACACCAACCTGGCCATTATCTCAATGGGGGTTAGATCTAGTTGGTAAGATTCATCCTTCATCATCAAATGGACACAAGTTCATCATTACAGCGACAAAGTACTTCACCAAGTGGAATGAGGTAGTACCTCTCACTATGGTTATCAACAAAAAAAATTCATTTTTCATACTCAACTATCTCATTTGTCGATGTGGCATTCCCAACTCCATTATCATAGATAATGGACGACCGTTCAAGAATCAGGATGTTGATGAACTTTGTGAGAGATTCCATATTCAACACAAATACTCAACACCTTATTATCCACAAGGAAATGGCCAAGAAGAGGCCTCGAACAAAACAATACTAAAAATCTTGAAAAAGACTGTGAATGATGCAGGGAAAGATTGGCACGTGCAACTCAATCCTACATTATGGGCCTACATAACTAGTATCCAAACACCAATAGGAGCAATGCTGTTTTCTCTTGTCTATGGAGTAGAAGCCATTTTTCCACTAGAAGTGGAGATTCCATCACTAAGGGTATCACTAAAGGGTTTCATAATAGATGAGGAGTACAAAGTTTCTCGACTGTAAGAGATAGAACTCCTCAATGAGAAGAGACAACGAGCAGCTGATCATTTGAAAACATACCAACAGATGATGTCTCAAAGCTACAATCACAGAGTCAAGCCACGTAATTTTTAGGTTGGTGATCTTGTTTTGAAGGAAAATCCACATAATCAATAAGATAAAGAGAAGAAAGAAAAATTTGAACCAAATTGGCTAGGTCCTTATGTGGTCATAGCAATATACAGTTCAGGAGCATATAAACTATCAGTGCTAGAAGGGGACCTGTTTGATGAGCCCATCAACAGCATGCATCTGAAAAAGTATTATGTCTGAAGCAGTTATCCTTATCCAAAAGTCCTAAAAAAATCCAAAAATAGTAGAAAAGGTCTTGAAAAAAATCCAAAAACATCAGAAAAAGTCTTGAAGAAATCCAAAAACATCAGAAAAAGTCTTGAAGAAATCCAAAAATAACATAAAAGGTCCTGAAAAAATTCAAAAACGTCAGAAAAGGTCCTAAAGAAATCCAAAAATAGCAGAAAAGGTCCTGAAAAAATCCAAAAACATTAGAAAAAGTCTTGAAAAAAATCTAAAAACAACAGAAAAGGTCCTAAAATATCCAAAAACATCATAAAAAGTCCTGAAAAAATACAAAAACATAAGAAAAAGTCTTGAAGAAACACAAAAATAGTAAAAAATTGTCATAGGGTGAAAACTTGGCAATAGGCAGTCTATTGACAAAAAAAAAAAAGCAATAAAAACAAATAGTAAAAATCTGGCAAACAAATGCTATTTGTAGCTCTCCATCTATTAGTTCATGTTTTGCACTTAGCCTTTTAACCTTCATTTTATGCATCTTTTTATCATCCTGGCATCATAATAGCATCATAATGTTACCATTTTCCTAGAGTGATAAACATCTTACCATGGCTTGATCATCATACATATTCATTTCAGCAAGTTGTGTCAATACTAGGGGAAAACATTGACATACTCTTAGGCAATCAACTTTCAGGTTCTACCAAAACAACTCAACAATGACATAGAATCCAATCATGCACACAAACAATCAAATCACATGACCAACTATCCAATCATTGATCCCTATCACAATGGTTTTTCAGCAAAATACCATATCATGACTCATATCTGGATGATCTAAAATATGAATAATGATTGGAATAGCAATATTATATTTTGAACAATGGTTGTTTTATTTTCAACATCATCTCTCTGGAGCCCACTCAATGATGTATTGAACTAGAGTGGCAAAGAAAGAGGATGATTTTTCTTTGTCTGTTGTCTTGAGGTTAACTTATCAATTTGGTGCAAATATGTCGTGAGACATGATTTCCAAAACCGTATCATTGATGATAGTTCCACATTGGCATTATAAAGTAGTTAGTCTTTGTCTGTTTATGCAAGTAATGCTCAGGTCATCTCAGTTCAATTATACCTTGATGTTTTTGTTTTCTTACTATATCAAAAATCATGAAAGTTGTACTCAGGTCATCATTGGTGCTAATTTTCCCTTTTATGCTTGTACATACTTTCAACTTTTTATAAGGCTCTATGATGATACAAGAAAGCTAACAAAAGGCTTAACAAATAGTTGGCTTCATTTAGTTGCATTTCATTTAGATCAATGTACATATCTGCATATTGGATTTGCATTAGAGTTTTGAAAGGCTAAACAGACATATCAATGGTTGTCATGTCTCTTTGGACTATTTGTGGAGGACATTCGAACATTTTTTATCATTTCATCTAGGTCTTATGCATATCATATAGTTTAGCATTTATCATTCATTTTCATATAATTTAGATCCTTTCTCATTTCATTTATCATATTTCATATCATTTCATTGCATATCATTGATCATTCTCATTTTTATCATCTTTGTTTCATTCTCATATCATTTTGATCCTTTATCATTTCATATCATTCATTTATTCATTAGGAATTTTCATATCACTTTCATTATCATCTTATCCATCATTTTTGTATCCATGTCATTTTCATTTTACATAGTTGTATTCCATTTACCATCTTCATTTCATTTTCATCTTATCATATTATTACAATTTCATTTTATCATATCATTACATTACATTTTACATATCATATCATTTCATTTTATTTTCTCATACCTTTCATTTCATTTCATTTTATCATATCATTCCATTTTATTTTCCCATATTTTTTCATTACATCTCATCCCATTTCATCATTACATTTTATCATATCATTATCATATATTATCATCATTATCATTTTCATATCCTTATTATTCCTATCATTATCATTTATCATTTATCATCATTTCATTATATCATATCATTTCATTTCATAAACTCATTTTATTTTACCATTGCATATCATTTTATTTCGTCATCCCATCTCATTTCATTTCATTTTCTCATCTCAATATTCCTTTCATATTTATTTCGTTACATTTTATATCATTTCATATCATCTTATCATACATATCATTTATCATTCACATCTAATATCATTTTATTTGTCATTTTTCATATCACATATCACTGCATATCATTTCCTAATCATACTACAAATTCATGATGCATTTCATAAACACAACATCCATCACATCATCATCATTTATGGCATTTGAAAATCCAAACACAAAAATTTCATACAAACATTACATTTCCACATCAGTAGCCAAACATGCATTTTTATCATATCATATATCACATCATTTCAACACGTGGAATTTTTTATCATCATCATCTACTTGCATGAGATCATTAGTACACATCATATTTCATCATCATCATATCATTATCATATCAAATCATCCTGTACATCATGTTCGTCAGTAAATCATCAAAACTATATATCAAAATCCATATCACATAACGAGGAAATAAATGCATATCCATCTCATATCATCAATATAAAATGCAACACATCATCAAAACTCATCGCCATTGCATATCATCGCTCATGAAAAATACATACAAATGTCCAAAGTCCAATGAAACTAAAAAAGTTTAGAAAGATACATGAGAAACTATCAAAATCAAATATACATGCCACAAGAATATGATACACATCAAATAATCCTGCATCCATCAATCAAGGATGGCTGGTAGAGCCCCCCAACAGAGCTAGTCTAGAAGAGGATGGCCTACCCCCTACATCTAGATCCTATCATGGCCTTGTGACCCCTCTGCTCTTTGTCGCTGTCCATGATCTACTCCTCGTCTTGTTGTGGGATCGTGGGAAAGGCTCTCTGCGCTTAGGAGGACACAACTCCTCTTATCAAACTTGATAATACTCAGCCTCTATAGCCATCTCAAATCCCTCTACAATGGCCTCTCACAATGACGCGCTCTCCACAATACTCATGAGCCTCTGAGCAACACCCTTTTCCTCTGTTGCCCTTCGTCTAAATGTGTCTCTTTGCAATCAGCTAGGCTACCTGTGGGTCTAGGGTAAGTTGAGGTACCTGTGCCTATTCTTGTGTTTGTTCCTGTACCTGTGCCTATGCTTGTGTTTGTGCTAGCTATTCCTATAGCTATGCTACCAAGCCCTAAGCCTGAACCAACTAGCTCTACAACTATGTTTGTTGTCCCTGCAATGTCTATACCTGGGCCTGTAGAGTATCTATCTATCCCTGGTATGATGTGGAGGCAACCCTAATCACTATCCTCCATCCAATACCAGTCCTCATTCGCCGCATAATCCATACACTACCCAAAAATTTTGGCCTCAGTCTCACTGGCTTGTGCTCCCCACCTCTGCCCTCTACACCATCATCTCCATCACTCCCATCTAAGCTCCCCTCCTCTCCACTGTCCTCATCATCTCCACCAACCACTGTCTGCTCACCACCTACCACATCCTCTGTCTCCCAACCCCTGGCTAAGGTACAACCAAAATGGGTGTTGGCTCATCAAGACATGTAAATTGTGGAAATGAATGTGTGTGATAGTATGTTGAATACTCCTTTTGTTGGTGTAATTAATTATTTAATTACAATTTAGCATAAGTTTACTTAGGCATATTCTATTTCCTAGGTTAATTATTATCCTTATCTTGTTAAGCTGTATTTTTGCTCAAAATAGGATTAGGGTTGTGCATTCCTTGCTTTTTGCATGATTTCCTTTTTGAAGGTTTTTGTATTATTTGTAAAAAAATTTCATTCAATATCATAATGCAAAATTTTGCTTGCACAAAATTGCTCTGAGAGTTTATAGAACATCTTTCATTTTTTGTTCTAAATTTTTGTTGCATGTGATAGGTGATTTCTTGCAGGTGATTCTTAGGGACTATGAATTTGGTTTTTCAACTTCTACATGGTATCAGAGCTCCAGACTTATTGCTGCCTGTTCGTGTTTTGAAGATATTCTCTCATAGCTTTTTTCTGTGTAAGGGATTGAAGCCGTTTTTCACTTTTGCTTCAAAAATTCAGCTTCCACTTAGTTGTAGGAAAAAATATTTCTGGGTTTTGTAGCCAGGGTCGAAATCTGAACTGGGTATTTTTTATATTTTTGATATCTTGTATGGATCTAGAGAAAACTGCTGTACAAAAATTGGCGCGCGTCATTTTTCTCCTGGCTCAAGGATTAAAAATTAATTTTTTTCATCTTCTACTTGCTGGATCAGAAAATAGTTTCTAGGTTTTCAGTTTTGTCCACTCATTGTGAATAGATTTTGTAGAAATTAAATCAGAAGTAAACTTTTTTTGCTAGAAAACCCATTTCCTGCAAGCTAAATTCAGTTTTTTTGAAAAAATTCATAACTTTTGCCCATGGTGTCGGATTTTTGAAAACAAATAGGCGTTGGAAAGCTAGTTTCATCCTCTTCTCAAATCTCAGACTTGATTTTTGAAAAATTTTCTCTAGGTATCTGATTTCTTTGTCAGAACTCAGCCTTTGTTTTGTGAGTTATTTTCTTAGGAAACGTGCAATCAGGGGTTTTTTTTTAGATCAAAGAGGAATATTTTTTTTATTTGAGAGTATATACTATTGTTTTTCTATCATGGATTTAAATAATATTGCACCCCTTACTCTATTCAACTATTTTGGTTGGAAAAAACAAATGGAGATTCACTTGAAACATAAAGGGTTGTACAGGGTAACCATGGGTACATAAATTGAACCTACAGGTGCTACTGAAAAGAGAAAATGGTTTAATAGGTGTGATGAAGCTTATGGTACATTATTTCTTTCTCTTTCATTTGACCTTATTTTTCACATTGAATCTTGTACTACACCAAATGAGATATGGGCTACTTTGGAGTCTTTGTTTGGGAAGCATGATACTATGAGAGGGTTTCAGTTAGAGAATGAGTTTATTAGCTTAAATCTTAGGGATTTTGACAACATCCAGGAGTTTTTCACCAAACTCAAGTCTCTTAGATTGTAGTTGTCACAATGTGGTGTTCAGAAAGAAGACTCTCAATTGATATTGTCCATTCTTTCTAAGCTTGGACTAGATTATTCAGTTTTTGTATCTACCTTTTATGCCACTAGGGATGCACTTGGTACGAGATTCACTATGCCATCTCTTGATGATTTTTCTTCATCTCTCACTCAAGAAAAAGCTAAGCTAGCTAGCATGGGCATGGTGAAACCTTCTTCCTCTTCACAGGCACTTATTGCATCACAGGAGCCCAAAGATCAGAAGGCTTCCACAGGCAAAGGCAAGAAACAAAAACAAAAAGATTCCAAACCTCTTGAGCAGTAGAAAGAGTCCTCAAATTCATCCTCCTCTTCTAAGGGGAAATCATTTAGGAAGGAGAAGGGTCCATGTGCATATTGCAAGTGGTAAGGACATGCGGAACATAATTGTTACAAGAAGGAAATTGATGAGCTGAAATATCTTCTTCATAAACATCAGATTGATTTGCCTTCTAGGATGTCTACATCATCTTCTTCTCCTCATTCTTCTTCTTCTTCAGAGTAGCATAACATAGACACAACTGGTTTACATACTTCATCAGATATGAGGGGACATGCTCTTTGTGCTTCTTCAAGTATTGGATCAGGGAGATGGCTTCTAGATTCAGGAGCATCTCATCATATGGCATCTTCGTAGTCTATGTTCACTTCCTTTGAGCCTTGCACTATGTCTCCCATTTTGATGGGAAACAACACTTAGATGAGTGTTACAGGGAAGGGGTCTATTAGTTTTGGGGACCACTCCTTTCAGGATGTCTTATGTGTCCCTCACTTGACAAATAACCTTCTTTCCATCTATCAGATAACACATGGGGGCAATGGGAGATCTGTGGATTTCACACCTGATTCGGTTATCATTAGAGACTTGGAGAGTAGAGCAGTTATTGCTACTGGGATAGTGGATCACTCATCTCAGTTGTATTCCTTCACTAATTTTGCTACTGGTGGTGCTTCTGTTTCTACAGCTGTTCCTCACACTTCTAGTGTGCATCATCATTCAGAGGAGAGATTTGGCTTCTTGAACATTGGAGTTCTCACTTTGGATCCTGTTCTCGAGCCTTTCATTCCATCTCCTCCACCTCCTGTTGCTATTGTTGTGGCTACCGATGTGGCTTCTTCTATTTCAGTACAACAGGATCCTGTTGATCATACATCTTTGGAGGTTTCTATTGAGTCTTCACCTACTTTGGCTTCTTCATTTGTTGAGGTCACACATGCTTCCATGGAGACATCTTGGGCTGCACCTTTTTCATCTTTAGAGATTGCTTTCATTCGGCCTCTTCCCTCTCACTTCTTTCTGGAGATGCAGTTTCTTCACTTCTTTTGGAGTTACTTCATTCTGGGGGGATCTGTGGTCTCTTTCTTCCTCTCTTATGGGGGGATTCATTTATATATCTTTGTGATGGATGGTGTCCTTGGGGGGTTTTATGGAGTCCTCCATCTTTCATCACTTAGTTTATTGCATTCTATTTTGGGGAGTAGTTTTGTTCCCATGTGGTTTTCTCCTTTACCCCGTTTGATTTAGTTTGCATTGCATTTGTAAATGAGTACTTGATCAAGCCTTGTTGCTGGGACTCATCTCTTGCATAATAATTTGCTTCTCCCTAAGTTGCACTTATGGGGGGGTGTTGGTGTAATTAATTATTTAATTACACTTTAGCATAAGTTTACTTAGGCATATTCTATTTCCTAGGTTAATTATTATCCTTATCTTGTTGAGTTGTCTTTTTGCTCAAAATAGGATTAGGGTTGTGCATGCCTTGATTTTTGCATGATTTCCTTTTTGAATGTTTTTTTATTATTTGTAAAACAATTTCATTCAATATCATAATGCAAAATTTTGCTTGCACAAACTTGCTCTAAGAGTTTACAGAACATCTTTCATTTTTTATTCTAAATATTTGTTGCATGTGATAGGTGATTACTTGCAAGTGATTCTTGGGGACTACGAAGTTGGTTTTTCAACTTCTACACCTTTGACATACCAGCATCCACAATATCAGGTCTCAGGTCCCATACCTCAGGCTGTAGTGTCATATACTTTGTATAAGCGACCTGATAAGCAATGCAAGGACCCCATCTAGGCTCATCCTTGCACCGTCCATAGTGTGCAACACCCTGTGGCATACCCTGTGTAAAAGTGAACTGTCTCTTTACTTGTAGGGCCATTAAAATCTCTTTATAATGAATGGTGTGCGGCCTATCAAGAATTGAGGAATACCTACAAATGGCATCTCTAGGTGATCTATATCCCAAACATCACAATCAATATATGGCCTCCATATCACTGCATCCATGTCATCTAATGTCTGTCTCCAATACTCCAACTTGCCCAGCTTGGGTTGGACAAGTGCAAATGAATAAGCATATGCATATGACATACCTTGCGGCCTAGCTCTTGAACATAGTGGTCTGGTAATAGCAATATGCTCCTATGCCCAAATCTGGAGTAGCGTGACACTGCAAGACAAACTCGATGATGATCTATATATAACCTATTTCAAGTCATGATACATATGAGCTAGCATGCAACTCCCCCAAGTATATCTCCTCGGATGACCCAACATCTACTCAATAATCCTCCCCCATCCAACTAATAGCCCCTTTGACCGGCGATCCAGACAAAGGAAGCCTCTGATGAAAACACCTAATACTACAGGTAAGGCTAGATAACCTCTAAAGTCTTCCCACACCACCCAATACCATGCTATATGTGTGTTTCCATACACTCTTCTCAATGCATCTATCCCACCCAACTCCTTGTGATCATAGAACACAAGGGAACCTACCATCGGGATCCCCAAAATCCTGTACATATCCTCTAGGGTCATCATCAACTCACCAGTCAAAAAATGAAATGTGTTATGCTTAGAGTGCCATCTCTCTGCTAATGCAGTCAATAGTCCTCTGCTGACTTGAATAGGTAGCATCTCCAACAAGGATCCCAATCCACAAATCACTATAAACTGCACATCAGCAGGAGTTAGATCTCGAATCCTATCCCAACCCATGGGGAAACGCTCTCTAATCTAGAGGTTTTTGAAAGCCTCCTATTTTTGGAAATCACACGAACAATCAATCAGACTCATATCAAAGCAATCTATCTACCTCAATCAGATTCATATCAAAGGATCCATATCAATCAAATGACACATATCAGACTCATATTGAAAGGAAATCATATCCGGTCATCCATACAAAATCTATCTATCAGCATATCAAATCAATCTATTCTATTACTATTTATTCTCTATCACAGGAAACAAATTTATCACATAATCAAATAATTACCGTATTTGTATTTTGATCATGAATGAAAATATGTTTTCAATCCAATCAATCTACTATTTGTTTTCTATTGCAGAAAGAAAAATTATTAGAATTTATATCAATCATCTACTCTTTGTTTTTCATTCTTTTGGAAACAAAGTTATCAGCTATTTACTCTTTGTTTTCTATTTCGGGAAGCAAAGTTATCAATTTATCAACATGATGGTATAACAATTTCACTCTCTATTGACCAAGGAAGTAATAGTTCATCATCATTTTCATCATCAGGGATTCTGTCTATTTTCCTAAATGCGTTATTTTGTGGCCTAAAAGCGCTAAAACCCAAATGCACTACAATTTGCCTCATATGCGCTAAAACTTCATATATGCAGTTTTATGCCCTGAATGCACTACATCATTTCCTAAAAGTGCTATTTCCCCAAATGCACTACTTCATTTCTCAAATGCGCTATTTCACCCCTGGATGCGCTCAAACCCTATAAGCACTAATCTACAACCTAAATGCGCTAATGCACCTAATTCAACCCTAGCCTCCTATAAGTGTTACTTCATTTATCACATACGCGAAACTGCGGATATCCTATAAGCGCTATTTTATCACCTATATGCACTAAAATAAAACTTGAATGCGCTATTCTAGTTTCTAGAAGTGCTAAAACGACACGTTTTAACCTAAAACTACACTAAACTCATTTAAAATTGACTAAAAAAATGGTAAATTTCAAAGTACAAAGGGTTGAATTGACTCACCCATGGTCCATATGCAGCTGGCCATTGATATCAGCGAGACCGCTCGAATCTATGTCAGTGATAAGGGATCTCCATTGCACCATGTTGCTATCAGAGCTAAAAGTTCTTCAAAAGTCAAAAAGTGCAAATGACTTTTCTTTTTACCCTTTTACCTTTTAAGGGTCAAACCAAATGGGTTTTTGGTGGCATTTTATTAATTGGGGCATTTTTTTTCATCATTTATCAGGAGCTAAGTCACTGCGTCCCTTTCATCATCCAACTTTTTCTCATCATCAATGATTTACCTCCCGAGGGGGCATCATCAATATCGGAAACATATCAAGAGTCAGATCAGGGGCGTATCAGTTAATTTTTTTTTCAATCAGGGGCAAAATCAAACACAATAAATTTTGAAAGCAGGAATATTTTCTTTGAAGCAATGTGTTTCACACATCACTTTAAAGAGGGGAAAAATGTATATGCATAAAATTGGTCATGTCTAATTAATCTTGGCATTTAATTAAATATTTATTATTTAATTAGTTTCTCTAAATACATATGATTAAATTTAATTAATTTAATTATATTGTTCGCATTTAATTAAATAAATTCATTTTATTTAATTATTACTTTCTTAAGTCCACTTAATTAATTAAATAAATACCATTGTTTATTTAAATTAATTATCATATTTAAGTTTAATTAAATATTTGATTTAATTAAATCTAATTTCTTTTCTCCTATTTCAAAATCTTTCTTCTAATTAATTAAATATTTTATTTAATTAATTTCATTTCCATAAATTTAATTAAATATCTCTATTTAATTAAATATCTTCCAAATCTTCTCAAATCATAATTAAATATTTTATTTAATTATGAAATCTTTCATTATCTTTCAATTCTTAACAAAATCCTCTATGTCAGCCATAAATAAATAATTGAATTTATAATTCATTATTTATCTTCTTTAAAATCTTTCCATAATCTCACAAAAAGATGATTTTTACAATTCATCTTTATCATCTCATTTTATCTTTTTACAGAAAAGAAAAAAATATTTCTTTATGTTTTCTTCTATTTTTCTTCAGTCTTATCCACCTTCAACCGTTCGATCTGCCAGGAATTTTCACAGCCGTTGATCATATCAACCAATCAGGACATTCAAAAACTCTATAAATAGCACCGCAAATCCAAGCAATGGTTACAACACACAATAGAAGAATTAGAGATTACTTACATTTTAGCATTCAAGCATTCTAGTATCTTAGCATTGTCATTATCAGCTTTAGTATTCATAACATTATCATAATCTTTCATTTTAGCAATCATGTTTAGCATTAGAATAATCATGTCTTAGCATCACATACATTCATATTCAATCTCGTTCTCTAGGAAGACCGTTTGTTGAGCCTATCCCAAAATCTGAGAGCCAACTAGAATCGACAAAACACTAGAGATAGAGGATGATAGGATGACATCGACAATAGGATACTGAGTTTGCATCTTTATTATTATTATTTTTTTTTGATATAATGTCTTATCAGTGTGTTTGATTCATTTGTTTTTATATATTTATCACGCATAAAAATTGATCACACAAGATCATTTGAGTGGTTGCAGATTATGTTGGGACAAGATAACACTAATTTTTCCCTTATCTTGCATAAAAAAAAAATCATCATGGAGTACACTAAGGAGAAATTAATAAGTGATGGAATTTTTCCTTCTTCAAGATTTTATGAACCTTGGGAATGGTATGAGTCCTTTTAGATCAAACAGGGGGTTCTGAAGAAGATTCATAAGTAGGGTCAATAGCTAGGAAATGTGTTGAATGATATCTAGAATTGATGTATTTCATTCTTTGAAATAATGACTAGGAGGAAAACTTTTGAACCGAAGAACTTGAGCTTAGAATGATTGAGGAAATGGTGGCAAGAGGTCTATGACCCTATTGATGATGGTCCAATCACAACTCATCATTTAGATAATGCATCCACCTATGTTGTTGTCATGGAAAAAAACCAAGATCTCAAGGTGGAGTGGGATAAGGTCATCAAGCAATCAAGGGAAGATATTAAATCTATTGAGAGAAAATTCAAAGTGTTAATTACTCCACCTTTGGCCAACCTAGATAATTTTTCCTTATGTTGTAGGATAAAATAGGGGGCCAACAAATGAATGACTACATCAAAAACTGTGCTTCCCATTATCTCTCTTTTTGTTTTCTACATGCATTGTGCTGGCTTTCATTGAAGATCCTAAGCCGACCTGGAATGGAGCCTCAAGCATTTAATGCTTCATCTTTTAGTTTTAAATTTTCTAGGCCAATTTTTTTTGGGGTTGACCTTCTTTGTAACCCTAACTGGGCCAACATATCATGAGATATCTATAAGTATGGCCTTGTGATTCATTTGTAAGGGCTAGATGATTAATACTTTGAAGCAAGTTAAGTGATAGAGAAGAAGCTAATTGTGCTAGGAGTTAGTTTTATTTTGAAGCAAGTGATGTAACACAACACTAGAATTGTTGTTGTTGGGTGATTTAATACAATTTAAGACATTGTGCTTTGGTGAATTCTCTTGTGTTGATTTATCTTGCATGGTTCTTGTTGTTCTATCTTTTGAAATTGCTTTGCTAATATATGTTAGATGTAGAATTAGAGATGATTCAATGGTGTTTATTGTTTGATGCTTGAAGTGTTTGCATCAATCCTTGGTCCATACTTTTTGCATCTGGCTAATTGTGATTTGCTTTGAAAAGTTAGCCTGGACCGTATATTCATTGTGCTTAGTTCAATTATGAATGTTGTTCATTTAAATTGCAATAGGGTTGTTTTGGATGAATGTTCATGATCTAAAAATATTTAATGCCTTAGAATATTGCACTATTTTTGTAATATTATAGATTACATCTGGGCTAAGTAGGAATTAGTTTTTTTTGGGTTGGTCGACTTCAAGTATTTCATCATTTGAATTGTTGGTCTTAGGAGTAGTTCTAATTTTAGGAATTTCTCTCCAACCCTTATCTTTTGCTATTTCTTTCATCATTTCAGTTAGATTTAGGACTTGAAGTATCATCATATTGCAAGATCTGATAAGTTTTAGATTCTAGTATTTGTTTGTAGTAAGGTCCCTTTGTGATTACCAACATTTTCACATTTATCACTGAGTTGTTTATGCATTTTCAAGACCTAACATTAGAGACCTTGGGGTTCTCTTTTGAGGCTTTCTAATAGAGATTTTCCTTTCAAGAGAGATAGGATACTTGTGTTTTGCTGAGGTGTTACTGTGCAAAAAACACCATCAATATGAGATAGCTTTCCAATGCTCCACTAGCTTTCCAATAGGGTAGGGTTGAGATGGTAGGGGAAGAATGATAGAAAAATATATGGTGAAGACCCCAACCAACTCAAAATGATTAGACTGAAACAAAAAACTATCCTCTTAAACGCTATACACTCAACTTATCCCAAACACACACCTAAAGGCTTGTAGCCCTCCAACACTACTTTTTCTCAATATCTTTTAGAGAAGGCTGTACAAATACCTAACAAACATCATCTGAGACACACTTCAAATCCTAACACAACATAAAAAAAGGTTTCAAGAGGTTTCTTTGCAACAATATTGAAAACCAATAGGCTGCCCTATCTTCTAGGTGACCAAATAGCCCTCTTTTATAAAAGAGGTACCTCCAAAACACTTTTTTTTCATCAAATATCAACTAAAATTCACTAATTGTGTTACAAAACACAAAATTCAACCATTCTTTCTCATTTTCTTGACCTCTAAAACACTATACTACCAAACCCTTAAATTTCATGCAAGATCAATCATCAAATGGTGTAATGCTTTGATGGGTCTAGGTAATGAAGGTACGTCTTTAGTTCATCAATATTTTTGGTTGATGGATGATACTAACATTGCACCATATGAGGATTCTTGTATAATAATAGGATTAAGTTAGCTACACTCTTTCCTTAGCTTAAATGTAGGTTCATGGAGTATTGATACATAGAATATGGCATTCTTTTGTTCTTCATGTACAATGCAAGCCTAGAATGATTGTGAGTCAGGGGAGTGGGTTGACAAATGGCTGAAAAGTTATCTTATCCCACTTCACACATATCACCCTCTGACAACATTGGAACTAACATGGATGGAATCATTGGTTGAATTTGACCACGTATCAGATCTAGTTCAACCAGGTAATATATCTACTTGCTTAGTTTTTGAAATTCCATATTGTTATATTACTTTGTAGTGTATTTGTAATGTTGACTAATTTCAAGAGATTTGCTACACATATTAGTGTAGGGAAAGTTTATGCAATTATTGCAAATGAAGACAATGAAGAGGGAATGGACTATTACTTGTGTTGTTGTGTTAAGGCCAAAAAGAAATTGGAGGCCCTAGTTATAGATGGAGAAAACATCGAATACCCTACAGGCTCAGTTGTTGTTACTAGAACATGGCTTAGAAGGTACCCACATAAGAGTGTTAAATATTGGTTGTTTCAAGAATTTGACATGCATCATAATATTCTTCATTACTCAAACCTTGTCATGGAATCCAATGTTCATTTGACCAAATATGGGGGTAGAAATTTGACCAAGGTCTTGTGGAAGGTCCGTGAGTCTAACCTTGAGGGAATACTTGACAAAATAAAGAGTAGAGAAGACCCTAATGGTTCATTGGATTAATTTGTAAGTATGCACATCAGCTCTTATTAATTTATACTTGTATTCACATTAATTTGTTTGATGGAAATGCTATCATATTCTTTTACTTTTCCTATTTGTAACTAGCCTACTAAAAATTGATTGGTGTCCCTTTGCAAAAAGTGTAGATTTATGAGCCATCTAGAAAATAAGCAATGCAACATCCTATTGTGCAAATTTTTCACACACACGCCCGACTGAAAGCAGGGACCCTCTTTTGCCCCAATTTTGGTATTTTGGACCTTTATTTTTGAGGTTTTGTCCTACTTAGACATGTGCTTAAAGTATATTTTGATTTCCTGAGTGTTTCCCCCCAGGTTATTCACTGAAAATCTTAAGTTCTGGATGAACTTCGGGATTTTGCCCTGATTCGGGATTTTTCGCCTTGGTCAGATTTTCCCGGATCCTGCTTGAACTCTGACTGGACCCTTGTTGTTTGGGGATTTTTGATCTTTATGGATTTCCGCATTGTTTGGATTTTCCCAGATTCTTCCCTATCGTCGAATTCCTGAATTCCTTCTCTAGTTGTCTTATCGACTGCATTAATGGCTCCATGCATGTTTAGAGAAGTGTATTTGCCTTGATTTTAAGGTCTTTTATGCCATCCTGCTTCTTGTTTGCCCTTGTTGTGCTCAGAAGTGCTTTCGTGTGAGTATTTGGTTGGGATTTTGGGGCATTCGACTTTGACTTGATTGATTTGGTGGTGGTTTGTGGTGCGTTCTCGCCTGTGTTTGTTGTGGACTCCTTGGAGCTTCGCGTTTGCTGCTTCTAAGATCAATTCTCACTTTGTAATGGTATGTCTCTGATTGCTCTGCTTTGAATTGAATTATGAATGGCATGTTAGCATTGTGAGGGCTTGTGGGATTTGAATTCCTGTATAGTTGTTTTTTTCGTGCTAGGGTTGTTCAGTGTTGCATCCTTTGTCATCTCCCAGGTGAGTTTTGAGTTCATGTGTGTATCTGCATTCTAATGAATCTTGCCTAAGAGTAATTAGTAAACCCTAGTAGTGACTCAATAGTGGAAACAAGTAAATTATGAGCTCGTCTATGTGCTAATGGTGGATGAATAGGGTTCAAGCCTAGGGAAATATCATGTTAGGTGTTTTGTTCTTAAAGTCAACCTAGGGCACGCGGGAAAACCTATGAAAAGTCTATTTTGGGCTGGTCCCAAATAAAACCTTTTGAAATTTCTAATGGATCCTATATCTAGATGAAATCGGGACTCTCCATCCCTCCAGATTCCCTTCGCTATGACCATTCGAGATCGTTGAGATATCATATCGACCACCTTGAGGTTTTCTGAGGTAGTCTTCCTAGGTTCATGTTGGATTGCCGTGATATTATCATTTTTACATCGATGAAATCTTTTATGCATATCAGTCAGCGAGACCTTTGCTTTAGCCAAGACCTCACCTTGTGAGGAGATGTCTCATCTACATATTTGTTCCTACTCACTTTCGGCAAGACCTGTCCTAGTTTCTAGGAGGTCATAGTGGGATCCAGTAGCTTTGCCAATATTTGTTTTCCTCGCCAAGACATTTGTCCTTCGACGAGACCTCCCACCGAGTACTTTCCGCTTTTTCCGAGCTTGGTTCTTTCCAGTCACTGTAACCCTTCGAGTTCAGGGAGATGTCACTCCAGTCGCCTCGCGTTTCACTAAAAATCCTTCTTAGGTTTATATTTAATCACTTGGACCCTGCAATTCTTGCACCGAAATTCTCTCTGTTGGGGTGACTTCATAATGTCGCTAGGAGGTCATAGCGTAATTCAAGTCATACCGACATCCCTTTAAATTTGTTGAGACCCTGCTAAGTCAATAAGACCTTTCACTGAGTTCATAGTCTCACCGAAAACTTTGCTTTCGCTGAGACTCCCCCCTCTTCGGTAGGACATTCACTGAGAAATCCTCCTAGATCCATATTCGTTCACGGTGACCATATCTTTCTCACGCTGAAAATCTGTTGAGTGTTGTCGGTGGGACACTTCACCTTCGCTAGGATGTCCTACCACAAAATTTATCACACTGAAGTGTTACTTGGACCCCATAGTCGGTAAAGCATGAGGCATTCGCCAAGATCCTTCCCCGACCACTCGAGTTATACTGATAAGATTGCTACATGTGCCTTCAGCAGGACTCTGCAGACTCGCTGAGACATCACATAGATAAATTCTAGTCTGGCCGAAGTGATTACTTAAACTTTGATAGTTGGTGAAACATGGTCGATTTGTTGTGACTTTATATCGAGAAAATCTCTCATCAATGTGACTCTCGCATCCGCTTCCAGCGAGGTGAGATGTGCCCTATTCGGCGTGACCTCTTTTTGAATGAAATATGTTGGATGAAATGCACTTGTTGGCTTTGCTGAGGCTTCCCCCTAGTCGCCAGAATGTTATGCCGAAGCCACTAAGTCTTAGCGAAGCCTATATTAATGATTTCCTTCGGTGAGACTCCCAGAAGTCACCGAGACTTCTCAGCGAAATGATTAACTCATGTCGAAACCTCCATTTCGGAATTCCCATTGGTTCAGAACTTTGCCTCAACCACAAATGTTTACCAGGCCTGGATTTCTCCAAAATCTACCATCTCCCAGATTTCCCGAAAAACTTCTTTGACCTGTCTTTCATGGAAACCTGTCCCTCCTGGATTTTCCTGAAATTTGGTGAAACATAAAGGAACATGGAATAATCAGATTCGTTTATAATTCATGATGCATTTAATGATTATTCCATGTCATGTTTGAATTTCTTATGTGATTTATTAATGAAAATGATCAGGTTTAATGATTAAGTAGGTGTCTCTTGACTATTCCATTGGAATTCGATCAGTCTGGAATTTCTCGGAGTTCCTCTCTGGCTTAGATTCCACAGATGATCTTGAAACTCGAAATATGTTGTGGTCATTTTATATGGATTTTAATGACACTTTGACTTTGTGAGATGCTTTCTAATGGTGTTCTGATGATGTGACCTTTCTTTCCTGTGGTTTTTTATTATGATTCCATGTTGAATGGAGGTTGAATCAAGCAAGGCAATAGTTGGTTCCTCATTATCCGACGTAGAGAGGATTAAGCTAGACATTAAGAGCAAGGTCCCAGAGAGTAAGATCACTTATGTTTGGTCAAAAGTCACTGATACAAATGTTGGCCTCTAGAACTATGAGGAATTTAAAGCAAGGATGGCAGCCAAAGATCCTTCTTTGGTGACTAAAAGAATGATGGAATCTGATTTGTCTCATGTTGCTGGTTTCCCCTCTATAGTGCAGTGTTATGATCTGGTCCTTGAGTGCGCCAGGCACTACGATCAAGATACACAGAGGATAATTGGCCCTCAAGGGAGAGTTGTTTCCAATCTCAACCCGGTCTCCATTGCCCAAACCTTCGACATGCCAGATAGATCTCATGTGGTGGGATTCACCATTGAGGTAGCTCAGGAGTTCTATGATGACCAGACTGTGATATCACAATAGTTTATCAACCCCTAGCTAGAGAAGCCCAAGTCCCACTATTCCAAGCTGCCAAAGAGCTATTCAGAGAAAAATTCAAGAAGGAATACTATAATGCCATCACCTTTCTTAGCAGGGTGCTTGGATTGAGGAGTGCTAGTACATTTGAGAATTGGATGTTCCATGTGATTGTAAGGATGGAGTAGGAAAATATTAACTACCATTGGGCAGGGGTCACTAGCCAAGTAATTCACAAGCAGTTGTCCAATGTGTTGTAGACAAAGACCTTCACAATGACCTCATATTTGGTCTATGCACTGGCTAGATTCCACCTCTACAAAGGATTGGATACAAAAGGGATTTTTGGGCAGGATATTATTTATGAAGTTTTCACTCAGTTACACTGGGGAGGTTCAAGCTACAGGAGGTAAAATGATGCATTTACCATGCACATTACCAGAATGCTTTAGGAAGTAGAGCATGTCAGAATTTCAGATCAAGCAAAGGAGCTCATCAGGAAATATGGAGCTTGGTTTATTTAGTTCCCAACCTTCTCCTACATACGGATTGATGGCTGCCAGAAGGCCCCATACAGATTCCCAAGGTATCCCACTGATCACATTATATTGTTGGAAGTCACTAGGCAGATCTGTGATTTTGATGCCACTGTCAAGAAGGACAAACATAAGACTAGATTTGGTGGAGACTTCCCTTTGAGGATTGGCACTGGAGAGGTTTGTCCTTCCATTGGTTCCACCCAAGCCTCAGAGGAAGAATTGAGTGCTTTTGGTTTGTCTCTCTAGTCCAAGAGGTCTAGGTTTGATATCACAGGTGAAGCTCAAAAGAGGGCCAGTAGGGAATTCAGCCATAAGGTGAACTTAGAGGACTACTGGGGCAACTGCAATGATGAATACAAGGTCCGAAAGAAGAAATTCTCCTAGCTTCTAGTGGAAGTAGTCCGATTGTACAATGTAAGGGCAGTCCCTAATCAATTGGAGGATGATGGGAACCTAATTGAAGATCATGCATATGAGGTGGTAAAATATAGGCCGATTGGTGACATAGACTAGTTAGAGGAAGAGTAGATGGAATTGGGGAAATTGATGGATCTGGTACTCAAATTCACTAAGATGTGGCTCAAACATACAGTGTGGGAGTTGGAGAATAAAGGAGTGAGGTGCACTTATGACTTGATGTGGGACTTAAATCCTCACTCCACCTTTGAAGAATCGATCGAGCGGGATCCTAAAGGTAAAGGTAAGTTGGATTCCCCATCCAAAATCAAGACAAAAGGTGTTCAACAAGAAGAAGCCAAGGAAACAGTGAAATAGAGGAGGCTGAAGGCCAAGAGAAGGACAAGGACTAAAAGGTCTGAACACAAGGAAGTTGAGAAACTGAATCCTGAGACTGATGCTCCTAGGCTAAAGAGAAGAAGAATTGTAAAATTATTAGAGAAGGCAAGCTCCAAGGTTGCAAATGAGGTAATTCCCCCGTTGGTGGTAAATGTAGAAAGTTCAGGGGAGAAAGAAAGGGAGTATACAAGGAGGTCTAGGACTCCTTCTCCCAGGGATAGTACACCTAAAATGGGCCCTCCTCTGGTTGTCTCCCATGATGTGCAACTTGATGATGTTCCTTCCACTCATGAAATCCAAAGTGAAGCAGGTGAGACAAAAGAGGTTGATGAAGATCCAGATACTGAGAGAGAGGAATTCCATGAAGGCGAGCTTTATAGTGCAGAGGCCAAGATTGGAAAGGTAATGCAATCCCCCTTGGTTGTGCATACAGGATCTCTAGTCACAAATGAAGAAGTTCGATCTGCTCCAAGGGAAGAAGAGGCAGAAAAGGTCCCATCACCTGAACATGAGAAGGAGCAAGTCGAGGAGGAAGAAGGCAAAATAGATGAAACTCCTGATGAACATAATTTGAGCAGGAAGACTCCTGAGGATCAGTAGGAGGAGTAGGCTAAGAAACAATTGGAGTCTAGTGTCCCTGAGTGGCTTGACAGAGAAATAAAGAGAAAACAGGTGGTTGTAAAAGATAGTCCACTGAATTGGGATGCACTACTAGCTAAGATAGGAAAGGACAAGGGTAAAAAGAAAGCTAGAGTGATCTCAAAAGTTGAAAGAGATGAGGCACATAACAAGGTTGTCCATATTGCTACCCTTATTCCAGATAAAAATAGAGATGATGTGGTTGGAAATGATTATAATGTGCAAACTTTTAATCTTGGGCCTACATCCATCGAGCAAAACATTGAGGATTACGAGGGCTCCAGCGCAGTCATTGTGGACAGGTTGAGAAGGGAAATGAAGACCAAGCAAGAGTTGAAGAAAGAAAATAAGAATCTCAAGAGGTGCTTGGGGGAATTAATGAAGCCACTGTAGTCCATTAACCCTTCTTCCTCTACTACCAACCCTCTACCTCAAGAAACCATCACCGAGCTGGAAAAGATGAAAGCGTCCACTATTGCCACTACAAGTTGGTTGAAAGGGGTGCAAATTAAGGGTGATGAAGGTATTAAGGAGATCCTGTCAATAGGGAAGGATGTTGTTATGATGACTGAGCGGTTGAAGATGGTGTTAGCACAAGACAAGGAGGATACGAATCTCCTTCTATAGAAAACCAGGACCATAATGGAATACACTCAGGACAAGTTGGTGAGTGATGGGATTCTTCCCTCCTCTAGAGCTTCCGAACCATGTTAATGGTTTGAGGTGTTTCAAATTAGGAAAAAGGTGTTAAGGAAGATTTACAAACAAAGAAAACACATTGATGAAACCCTAGCTAGTGTCTATAATGGTTGCATTGCTTTCTTCGAGATAATGATGGGAAGAAGGAAGATCACACCCAAGTATTTGAACTTGGAACAGTTGAGGAAATGGTGGCGTGATGTCTATGCACCACTTGATGATGGGCCCGTCTCTAAGCACCAGCTGGATGATGTGGCCACGTACCTTGCAGTTATTGACAAGTATTTGGTGTACAAGGTAGACTGGGATAAGTCGGTCGAACACTCAAGGGACAAGATTGCGTCCATCGAAAGGTGACTTAGGGTTTTGCTTCTACCACCTATGGCTGACTTGGATGCAGAATTCTTGAGGGTACATGAAGAGCTAGATCAGAGCACGGATAATAGGGAAGGGAGCTAATGATAGGCTGCGGCGCGACCCATGCTTCCCTATTATCTTCCCGCGCATTGCCCAAGCTGCATTACAGATCTAGGGCTGACTCCGATGGGATGTGCATTTAATGCCTATTTGACTCATTTTGAAGACTCTCTTGGCTGGGTTGTTGTGCCGAGTTATTGCTGCGAAAACCCTTGCCTGGCCGACAGTTTTCTGGGAACTCTATATATCGGGCATTTGGCCTCTTTGTAAAGGGTTAGAAAATAGGAAGAAAATATTTAGAAGATCATAAATTGTAACTAGAAAATAGAGTAGGGCTAGTTAGAAGTAGAATAAGTTAGTAGGTAGTTGCTTTTAAGCAAACATTGTAACAAAAAGCTATAATTGTTGCTACAGTGAACAATCTGAATACAAGAAATGGCATTGTTATTTGGTGACATACTTGTTTCTTTTGTTTTGCATGGTTCTTGTTCTTCTACCTTAAAAATTGCTTTGAGGAGATTAATATTTAGATTAGATTTGATTTAATGATGTCTATGATTTGATACTTGAATGTTGTAGCAATCCCTCAGTCCATACTTTTCGCAACCAATTGATTATTAGTTGCTTTGCAAAGTTAGCCTGGACTTTATATTCATTGTGCTTAGTTCAGTCGTGAATGTTTGTTTGTTTCAACTGTAAGAAGGGTTTGTGCGAATGAATGTTCATGATTTGAAAATCTTAAGAGCCTTAGAAGATTGCACTATTTCTACAAGATTGCAGATTTATCTGGGTCAAGTAGAGATCAGTTTGAGGGATTGGTCCAATCTGGGTGTTGATCATTTTCATTGTTGATCTTAGGAGTAGTATTAAAT
Organism: Sequoia sempervirens; assembly: GCA_007258455.2. Taxonomy (NCBI): domain Eukaryota; kingdom Viridiplantae; phylum Streptophyta; class Pinopsida; order Cupressales; family Cupressaceae; genus Sequoia; species Sequoia sempervirens. The sequence goes on along the minus strand of VDFB02252616.1, from coordinate 84,443,524 downwards.
TTAGAAATCTCATTGAAACCCTTCCCTTTTTCTATTTCTTTGATCATTGGGTTAAATCTAGGACTGAAGTATCAATATAATGTTAGATTTAGTATTTCTTTGATCATTGTGATTACCAGCATTTTCACATTTTATCACTGAGTTGTTCATGCATTGTCAAGACCTGACGTTAGAGACCTTAGGGTTATCTCTTGAGGCTTGCTGATAGAGATTTACCTGTCAAGAGAGATAGGATATTGCATCTTGTCTGCGTTGTTGCTGTGCAAAAAACACCATCAACACATCCTTATTTTGATGATCTTGACAAATCTCAATCATGATTTTAAGCCATTACAAAAGTGTGTGCAAATCTTGGTGAGGGAATTTCAAGTTATTTAGTTGAAGTTAACCTTATCATGAGTAGCTATGATGTAGACAATATAAGAGCATCTCAAATTTAAACTTAGTCTATTCATGAGAGGTGTTGTGTGCAATAGGTATCTTGGAACTCTCAGTGAAGATGTATGACTAGGAGTGACTAAGTTGAAAGACTAGCATGCCTATCTGTAAGTGCCTTCCATATATTTTCATTTCATTTCCATTTTGGATGCTCTTTATTTTTCTCTTTTACTTTGTGTATTTGTAAGTAAACTACTAAAAATTGATTGGTCTCTCATTGCATAAAATGTTGATTTATGAGCCATCAAAGAGAATCTCAGCCAAAAAAGTAATGCAACATCCTTATTTTGATGATCTAGAAAAATCTCAATTTTTATTTGAATTCATTATAAAAGAGCATGTGAAGCTTAGTGAGGGAATCTCAAGTTACTCGATTGAAGTTAACCTCATAATGAGTACCTATGACATAGAAATTTAAAGAGAATCTCAAATTTATGAGTGACATTATAAAAGATCTATGAGAATTAAGTACCTAAGGCATTGTAATGAGATTTACTCAAATATTGTAATTTTGGAGTTCATGTTTGGTGCAGAAGCACCTTGTTCTCTAAATGCATTCAATAGGAAAATTTGCAAAATTTGAATTTTGAAATGTAAAAAATGTGAAAAAAAGGTCATATTTAATGTATTCAAAGTCTCAAAGAGGTTGTTAGGCGATTAAAGAAGTGATATTGCACAAAAGATGTCATTTGGTGTAAAAATGAAAAACTTGCATTAGTTGCACAATTGCAAAATTAGTAAATAAAGGATGATGTTTTCTATATTTGCACTACTTTTCCTTTTTTGTTTCAAGCTTGTGTAGATTTTACAACAACTTATACTTTTATTGTTGGTTAGGTTTCTTTAGAGGAAGGAGTTAGGTAAATTTTGAAAGTATTTTGAAGTCTTTTAACTCAGATTTGAGGAAATAAGAACAATTTTATCATAACTAGTTTGTAACCCTCAAAATAGGGTTTTGAGAGTCCATTAAGTGATAAGATTGCCATTCCACTGATGTAGGGTTAAATAGGTTTGTTGAATGGATTGCAATTAGTTTTTTTTCAATTTGAATATGTAAGCAAGGGGTGTCAATCTTCACAAAACCTTAAAAGAATGAGTTTCAAACAAAGTTTCATCCAACAACTCTATCTCTTCAATTTGAACCCTTCACGTTTCCTTGTCTAGTAGGTTAGTAGACCCTAGTTTTAGAACTTTTCTTACAAACTTCTCAAATGGATTCATAAAAAAATGACTGATATAGAGAGCCATTATTGAGTTACAAGACATACTTCAAAATCAATAGTGATTGTCTTGGAAGATGTGCATAAAAAATGACCTTCTTTGTTGTCCTTATTAGGCTAAGTAGGGATAATTTACAAAGGAACATACCTTTAAACATTCAACAATCCCATAAAATTTTTGGAATAGAAATTTTCATGTATCCAAACCCTCAAATCCGCAATTTGTCTCAGGAGAAACTCACTCCACCATGCCAAACCACAAACACCTTATTTTATGCTAGTATGAGGAGGGTTTATTGAAAGGAATGGGTCCACACCTTACTGGAACATGCCACCACCTCAAACCTTCTTAAAATCACCTACAAAAACTCAAAAGACACTCACCCAACCACTACATGCAATATTTTACAAACCCTAGGGTGAAACCTCATTTTTCATGCCCTTTTCCATCAAAGTCTATAGGGGAAGCAACACAAACCCCATAAAACTTATTCCCTTTCACCAAATAAGCACCCTAAAATCAAAATGGGTTTCTCAATATATATTGGGTCTATGGAAACATAAATATATTGAAAAAGAGAACACAATCACCCTGTACAGAACCATATAGTTCAAGGAAACATCATATTTCTGGTAAAAATATAAAAAATGCAAAGAAACAATGAATTTTATTAATTTTCTTCTAAGTACATGGTACATTTATGCTAGGAATGGTACATTTTCACTAGGCATGGTCCTCTTTTGCACTCAAACATATGGAATCACTCTGAACTACATTCAATTGACTTGATCCCTTAAGAGTTCAAAGTGCTAAAGGTAGAAATCTTTGATGGGGTATTACTTAGAAACCATAGGGCTTACAAAATTTCCATATGATCCTACAATATCATGTTGGGATCCTAAACAATAATCTATTTTGGTTCTTGTTATGTCGCAGTGGTTTTCTCGTGGTGTCTAGTTCTCACTTGATGGAAAAAGTGTCAAATGCAAGAGTGCAAAGTTGCAAAGTGGTGCAAATTTCATTCTACAACTCGTGTGACCAAATGGATTGTTCCAATGCATCTAAATAGGTACATTTATGCTAGGCATGGTCTTCTTTTGCACCCAAAAAACATGAAATCCCTCCAACCTACATTCAACTAGATCAATCCCTTAAGAGTCCAAAGTGCAAAATGGCTGCAAACTTCAACATGTTGTTACTTGGAAACCGTGATGCTTAGAAACTTCTTGTATGATCCTATGGGATTGTGTTAGACCCCTCTACAAAAAAATCTCTCAATTTTTTCTATCTTAGAGTGGTGTTCCCGTGGTGGTAGATTTTCACTTAGAGAAAAAGTTATCAAATCTAACTAGTTGAAAGTTGCAAAATGAGCCAACTTTCATTCCGTAACTTCTGTGACTAAATAGACTATTCTAGAGTTTTTGAATAGGTATTTTTACACTAAGAAAGGTCCTCTTTCGTACCCAAACACTGGAATTGATCTGAGCTACATTCAAATAGATCAATCCCTTAAGAGTCCAAAGTAAAAAATGGTACAAAATTTAGGATGTTGTTACTTGGATATCATGACACTTAGAAATTTCTCATTTGATCCTATGGGATTATGCTAGGCCCCTCTACAAAAATATCACTTGGGTTTTACTATCTCAGAGTGGTTTTCCTGTGGTGGCATATTTTTACTTTGAGAAAAAGTTGTCAAACTCAAGTAGTTGAAAGCTGTAAAGTGGTGGAACTTTTGTTTCACAACTCCTGTTACCAAACAGACTGTTCCAATGCATCTGAATAGGTATGTTTACACTAGACATGGTCCTCTTTCGTACCCATACATACGAAATCACTCTGGGCTATGTTCAACCAGATTGATCCCTTAAGAGTCCAAAGTGAAAAATAGCTACAAACTTTATCATGATGTTACTCAACTACTTTGATGCTTAGAAACTTCTCATCTGATCCTATAGGATCATGTTAGACCCCTCTACAAAAACCTCTCAGTTTTTGCTATCTCAGAGTGGTTTTATCGTGGTGGTGGATTTTCACTTAATAGAAATAGTGTCAAATGCAAGTAGTACAAAGTTCCAAAGTGGTGCAACTTTCATTCTACAACTCGTGTGACCAAATAAACTATTCCAATGCATCCAAATAGGTATTTTTATATTAGGAATGGTCCTCTTTCACACCTAAACACGTGAAATCGCTCTAAGCTACATTCAACTAGATCTATCCCTTAAGAGTCCAAAGTGCAAAATGGATACAAAATTCAACATATTGTTACTTGGATATCATGATGCTTAGAAACTTCTCATCTGATCCTATAGGATTGTGTTGTGTCCCTCTACAAAAACCTCTCTTAGTTTTCACTATCTTGGGGTGGTTTTCCAATGGTGGAAGATTTTCACTTGCTGGAAAAAGTGTTAAATGCAAGCAAAGCAAAGATTTAAAGTGGTGCAACTTTTGTTCTGCAACTTGTGTGACCAAACATATTATTCCAATGCATCTAAATAGGTATGGTTACATTATTCATGGCCCTCTTTCACACCCAAACATGTAGAATCACTTTGAGCTATGTTCAACCCGATTAATCCCTCAAGAGTCCAAAGTGCAAAATGGTGCAAAATGGTTGTAAACTTCAACATGATATTACTCAAATAATGTGATGCTTAAAAAATTCTCTTCTAATCCTATAGGATTATGTTGGGCCCTTATACAAAATCTTTTCTTAGTTTTTGCTATTTCAAAGTGGTTTTCCCATAGTGGCAGATTTTTACTTGATGGAAAAAGTGTCAAATGTAAGCAATGCAAAGTTGTAAATTGGTGCAACCTTTTTTCTACAACCCATGTGACCAAATGGACCATTCCCACCTGTCCAAATAGGTATCTTTACACTAGGCATGGTCCCCTTCCACACCCAAACACAAGGAATCACTCTGAGCTATGTTCAACTAGATCGATTCCTTAAAAGTCTAAAGTACAAAATGGTTGAAAATTTTAATATGTTGTTACTTAGATAACATGATGCTTAGAAACTTATTAGTTGATTCTATAATATTATGTTGGGATCCTATACAAAAACCTCTCTATCTTGGAGTGGTTTTCCTGTGATGGCAGATTTTCACTTGATAGAAAAAATGTCAAATGTAAATAGTGCAAAGTTGCAAAGTGGTGCAATATTCGTTCTGCAACTCGTGTGACTAAACGAACTATTCCAATATGTCTAAATAGGTATGCGTATGCTAGGTATGGTCTTCTTTCACACCCAAACATGTGGTATCACTTTGATCTATGTTCAGCTAGACTAATCCCTTAAGAGTCCAAAGTGCAAAATGGCTGCAAACTTTAGCATGTTGTTATTTGAATACTGTGATGCTTATAAACTTCTCATCTGATCCTATGGGATCATGTTGGGCCCCTCTACAAAAATATCTCTTAGTTTTCACTATCTCAAAGTGATTTTCCTATGGTGGCATATTTTCACTTGATGGAAAAAGTGTCAAATGCAAGTAGTGCAAAGTTGCAAAGTGGTACAACTTTCATTATGCAACTCGTGTTACCAAAAAAAAAATTCTAACACATTCGAATAGGTATGTTTACACTAGAAATGGTCCTCTTTCACACCCAAACACGTGGAATCGCTCTGAGCTATGTTCAACTGAATCAAACCCTTCAGAGTCCAAAGTATACAATGGTTACAAAATTCAACATGTTACTTGGATATCATGATGCTTAGAAACTTCCCATTTGATCCTATAGGATCATGTTGGACCCCTCTACAAAAACCTCTCTTAGGTTTTTCTCTCTTGGAGTGGTTTTTCCATGGTGGAGGATTTTCACTTGATGGAAAAAGTGTCAAATGAAAGTAATGCAAAGTTGCAAAGTGGTGCAACTTTCATTCTACAACTCATGTTACCAAAAGATTGTTCTAATGCATCTAAATATGTATGTTTATGCTAAGCATGGTCCTCCTTCACACCAAAACATGTGGAATCACTCCAAGGTACGTTCAACCATATTGATCCGTTAAGATTCTAAAGTTTAAAATGGTTGCAAACTTCAACATTTTGTTACTCGGATACCGTGACACTTAGAACTTCTTTTCTGATACTATGGGATTGCGTTGGACCCCTCTACAATTTTTTTTTTCATTTTTCACTATATAGGAGTGGTTTTCCTATGGCGTTGGATTTTCACTTGGGAAAAAGTTGTCAAATGCACGTAGTTAAAAGTTGCAAAGTGGTGCAACTTTCATTCTACAACTTGTGTGATAAAATAAATTATTTGAATACATCTAAATGGGTAAATTTACACTAGGCATGGTCCTCTTTCACACCCAAACATGTGGAATCGATCCAAGCTACATTCGACTAGCTTGATCCCTTAAAGGTCCAAAGTGCAAAAGGGAAGTAAAATTTGACAGGCTATTACTCAAAAATTGTGATGCTTAAAAACTCTATGTATGAGCCTATGAGATCATGTTGGGCCCCTCTACAATAACCTCTCTTGGTTCTTGTTATCTCAGAGTCATTTTTGTGTGGTTTCCATTTTTTGCTTGATGGAAAAAAGTGTCAAATGGAAGTAGTGTAAAGTTGCAAAGTGGTGCAACTTTTTTTTTTCAATTCATGTGACCAAAAAGCTACTCCAATGCATCTTGATAGGTAGGTTTATGATAGGCATGGTCCTCTTTTTCACCTAAACACATAGAATTTCTCTGAGCTATGTTCAACTATATTGATTCTTTACGATGGCATGCAAAACAATCGAAAAGAGAAACACACATGATGATTAAGAAGTCTAAGTATTCCACACAAAAAGCGTATGATCATTGGTAAAGAGCACCTTATTCCTCAATTTGATGAAGAAGGTCTAGTTCAGTGGTTTTAGTCATTATAATGTCAAATAAGGCCATGAAAGGCCATTTTTTAATCTTTCTTTTAGTTTTGAGTTAGTGTGGGGTCATTTGAGTCAATTATGTAAGTACAATAGTGAGTACAAATAAGAAAATAGCATTGGTAAAGGCATTGGAAGAGATTACTAATGTTCCCCTATTCAAAATTTAGAATTTAGGCATTAAAAGCAAGGCTAGATGAGGTGAAAAGAAGAAATTGCTTGAGAATAAGTTAGAATAGGTTGGAAGTAGGGTGAGGTTGTGGAGTTTGATGTTTTTAAATGGTCTACAAGGACAAGGGAGGTCAAAAGTATGTTATATCATGATGCCTTACTTGGGAAAAGAGGGGTTTTGAATGAAAAAGAGAGGTTTGCGGGAGTAAAAGTGGGTAAAGTCAAGGGAAAACATAATTTGGTGGTCAATTATGTTTTTTTAGGAAAAAATAAGAGTGTTGGAAGAGGTTTTGAAGTTGTATGATGTTTGGATATGGGGTTTTCATTAAACCCTGGTGAAATTTGAGAAAAGTGAGTGTTTAGAGGATAGTGGGGCTAGAGGGCCACTCACACCCTAAAAATTGTGTATTTTGTGGATTTGCAGACTAGTAAATCCTTCCCAATGGTGTTTTGCAATTGGAAGAGTGATTGAGAGGGTTTTGATTTGTTAAATAGACCTATTCGAAGGTCTAGGATAGTGTTGAGTCCATTTCTTATTTGTATTATAAATTTTAACTTGCTTTCTCCCAAGTCCATTTCGTATACAATAAATAACATTGCAAAAAGTTGACATATAAATATTTCGATGTGTTTATATGGTGATGCATCAAGAACATAACAATTGATTTTGCACTGTTAGGATTATGCTGTGAAAATGTTTAAAGACTATTGAAGATAAATGTTTGTATGATAATGTGTCAAGAAGTTAACTACTTCATTTACTTTGAATATTATGTTTTGCAAGTGTTGTGAAGATTATGTATCCTTTTCTTAATTGAGTTGTTCCAATCAAAGGATTAAATATGTTGGAATCCTTTTATGAATCATTTCATGGAATACCAATTGAAAACATATTTTTTGCTTTTAGATAAAGTTGTTTAGCATCAATCAATTAATATTCAAGAAAAACCATGAAGGAAAATAATGATCAATGTTAGGGATAACCAATTAATAAGCATAAACATGAATAAGTCCAGCATGTACATGTGAATAAGGGAAGCACAAGTACTCAAAAACATGTAAGCCTTGAAGTATACACACAAATACATAGTATACACAAATTAATACAAAGGATATGCACAAATACAAGGTATACACATGAAAAATTGTAAGTCGCAAAGTATACATTGGATTAACACACATAAGTCACAAAGTATACACGTATGTTGTAAAGTATACATTTGAAAACATGTAACTCATATCTATTGAACCATTAATTTAGAATGCAAATATGGACACTCTCAATAAAAATGATTTGTATTAACCAAATAGAAATGTAGGCATACATCAATATATGTTGATATAAGTATGAAATATAGGTACAAAATTGTTGGAAAATGGTGTCTCAACTTACTGGCTTGTATCTTTGTTAAGACTTGGTGGAGTTACCCTTTATTAAGTCGTCATTGTCGGGCAATCGCTGGAGTTGCTAACTTTGGAACCGTATCGTGGAGTTTGGAAGTTAGATAATTTCTTGACTGACCGACTTCCTTTGTTGTCATGGCATTGATGGAACCTTGTCGCGGAGTTTGAAAGTTTTGAAATTTCCCGACTGGCCGATTCTCTTTAGCTTCATCAAATTAAGACACATGGCAGTCACCCGTGATATCACGATCAGCCAAAGTGTCATCGTGGGATAGCAAGCAACCATTGAGATCAAATGATCAAAGTACTTCCCTTATTCTTTTGGTTTTACCGATTAAGACACATGGTAGTCACCCGTGATATCACGATCAGTGAAAGCGTCATTGCGGGATAGCAAGGAATGACTGAGATTAGACAAGCCAATAGATGTGGGGACCACTTGGAGGACCGAGAGTCTCATTGAGAATATTTTAGATTCCAGCTTGATTCTCCAAAAATGCACGAGTAGTGGACACATGTCATTGGTGGATGGTGTCATCGGAGAGACTCTTGTTGAGAGTGCAAGTCTCATTGATAGGCTATTGAATTTGATATGACTTCTCAGGGTGTTCTCGATAGTGATATTCTTTCCAATAGCCATGTGATCAGGTAGTTTTAGCACCGGGGAGACATGGCCTAGTGTCTCACCAACATGTGATTCCATTTGAACTTCCTATGTGGCGTGTTCTAAGCCAATAAGAGAAGTGGAATGTAAACCATTGGAAGTGGAACAGTTGCGACCGTTCCTGTGTGGAAGATCAACAAACCATGAACAAGATGAGATATACTCTATAATAGATGATAGTTGTGGGGTTCAGTTGATGGATTTTTTGTTCAATACTAAACGTGGTTTGATTTGAGTGAATTGATTGTATATTGTCTGAGAGTATTGTGAGATTAATGTTCTATACAAGATTGGTCAGTGAATGTTGTTATTATTTTGACATCAGAAAGTGAAGTTCAATCTTTGTATGTAATTTTTATTACTGTAATACAAAGAGACTTTTCTTGGTGTGGTGGGTTTTTCTCCCGTAAGGGTTTTCCCACATAAATCTAGTGTTCAATTGTGTACGAGTTATTTCTCTTTTCTGTTATTTGTTTTATGTGTGTCTTATTGAACTATAATTGTAAAATTTAAAGACATATCTCCATTCTTCCCTGAGTTTTTGATGTTAGGAGAGTTTTTTCCACACCTAAGCTTTCCTTACAAGTGGTATCAGAGCTTGGCCAGTTTTGTTATCCTTGTGGGTACGTTGGGTTTTTTGTGTCAATTCTATTCAGTGGGAGTCTTGTAGAAGTCTAGTAATTCAAATTACAGATTAAGATGGCAAGCACGTTAGGAAAGATTGAAATAGATAAATTCAATGGTAGCAATTTTGAGTTGTGGAAACATAAAATGGAAGATATGTTAGTTGACCATGATCTTTGGCTTGTTGTGTCTGGAGTGAAGCCTACAGGCATGAAGCAAGAGGATTGGGACCTTGCAGATCAAAAATCAAATGGTTTGATAAGACTCTTATTAGTAGACTCTGTTCTTTTGAATGTTCATGAAGAAAATATTGCATCTTCTTTATGGAAAAGACTAGGAGCTATTTATGAGGGCAAGTCCCTAGTGAATAATTTTTTCTTGAGGAAGAAGTTGTACTCTTTGAAAATGAAAGGAGCATTTGTTGCTGATCATTTGAATGCTTTCAACATGTTGATTGCTCAGTAAGCATCTGTGGGTGTGAAGATTGATGAAGAAGATCATTGTATGCTATTGTTATGTTCTTTGCTAGATTCTTGGGATCACTTGGTGATGGCTATTAGGAGTACGACATCCACTTTTAAGATGGAAGATGTTGTTTCTTCTTTGTTATCAGAAGAGATGAGAAGAAAATCTTCTGAGATGGTGAAGGAGGTTCTTGTTGTTAGAGGCATATTGAAAGAAAAAGGAAAGAATAAGGACAAGAAGTCCAAATCCAAATCAGAGGGGAGATCAAAGTATCCTGGCAAGAAGTCCAAGGTGAAGTGCTAGAATTGTGGGAAAACTAGTCATGTATGAAAGGATTGTAAGGAGGAGAAAAAGAAGAAGAAGAAGAATTCTTCCGAAAATGATTCTTCTCAGAATGATGTATATGCCTTCATTGCAACCTTGGCTACACAGGCATCAGATTATGTCTGACTGATTGATTCTGGAGCATCTTTCCACATGACATCTCATAGAGACTGGTTCACTAAGTATGAAAAATATGATGGTGGAAAGGTGTATTTGGAAAGCGATTCATCTCTGGAAATAGTTGGTCGTGGAAGAGTCAGAATTCAATTCCCTGATGGAAGAGTTAAGGGAATCAATGATGTAAGCTGAATGATATTGGAGTGCAAGTCACGTTCTCTGGAAATGGTTGCAAGATGACTAGAGGCTCAATAGTGCTAGCAAGGGGTGTTTATATTGGTACCTTGTATAAGCTGGATGCACATGTTGTGCAGTGCAATAATGTCTCTATAAAGTCACAAAAAGCTACTCATGGAGAAAAGAAAGGAAATGTTCCTGATAGTGCAAACTCTATGGAAGTTAAACTTCTAGTAGAAAAGACTATGCTCTGGCATCATAGGCTTAGCCACATTGGTGAAAAAGGTTTAAAAACCTTGAAAAATAAAAACTTGGTTGAAGGGCTTGATGACTGTAACCTTGAATTCGAGTTTTGTGAACATTGTATATATGGTAAACAACATCGTGTTTCATTTTACTCCAGTCCTCAAGAATCTTCTGGTTTACTTGATTATATTCATTCTAATATTTTTGGTCCAGTAAATGTTCCTTCTTTGTCTAAATCAAGATATTATGTATCGTTCATTGATGATTATTCAAGAAGGGCATTTGTTTATTTTTTGAAAAGTAAATTAGAAGTGTTCAGTTGTTTTAAGGAATTTAAAAACCTTTTGGAAAATCAGACTAGAAGGAAAATAAAATGTTTAAGGATTGACAATGGTGGTGAGTTTTGTTCCGATGAGTTCAAAAGATACTGTAAAGAACATGGGATTAAAAGACATAAAACCACACCCTACACTCCACAAAAAATTGGAGTTGCAGAAAGGTTCAACAAGATAGTGAGGGAAAGAGCACAAAGTATGCTGAGCAATGCTGGCTTGGAGGAGAAGTTTTGAGCTGAGGCAGTGGCCACAACATGTTACTTAATAAACTGTTCTCCTAATTCTACTCTTGTTGAAAAAACACCTCTAGAAGCATGGTCTGGAAGGAAGCCCTCTCTAAGACATATTCCTGTCTTTGGCTGTGAGGCATATGCATATGTGTCGAATGAGAAAAGATCTAAATTGGAGAACAAGGATGTTAAATGTATTTTTATTGGCTATAGTGCTGACATTAAAGGATACAAGCTTTGGAATCCTAATATGAAGAAGGTTTTATACAACAGAAGTGTTATCTTTCGTGAGCTGAAGCCTTCTACTTTGGATCTGCAATTAGAGACAAAATCAAAAGATAAAAAGGATGTAGTTGAAATTCCTCCAACACCAGATAAAGAGGAATTGAAAATTCAAAGTGTACCTGAAACTGAGGAGAGCTCAAGTAGTTCTAAGAGTTATGAAGAAGAAGAACCACCTTAGCCTCAGCCCGTGAGGAGGTCAACACGTGAAAGAAAGCAACCTGATAGGTACGGGTTTTCTATGGTAGATTCTACTTGTGCTTATGCTTTAATTTCTAGCACTGATGAGCCTAGGACTGTGAAAGAGGCATTTAGAATTCTTTACTCAAACTCTTAGATGGAAGCCATGAATGAAGAAATGGCATCATTAGAAAAGAATGATACTTGGAGTTTGGTGCCCTTACCTAAAGGAAAAAAAATTGTTGGTTGTAAATGGGTATTTAAAAAGAAAATAGGTTTGGATGGCAGTGTGGAAAAGTATAAGGCGAGGTTGGTTGTGAAGGGTTATTCCCAAGTAGAGGGAATTGATTATGGAGAAATATTTTCTCCTATAGCTAAGCTAACGTCTACTAGATTTCTTTTGTCACTTGCAGCAGTGTATGACTTAGAGATTGAACAGATGGATGTAAAGACAACATTTCTTCATGGTGACCTTGAAGAAGAAATTTATATGTCCCAGCCAGAGCACTTTGTGGAAAAAGGTAAAGAAAAAATGGTTTGCAAGTTAAAAAAATCTCTGTATGGATTAAAACAATCACCTAGAATGTGGTACCAAAAGTTTGACATGTTTTTTTTGTCATTGGGATTTATAAGATCAAAATATTCTCATTTTGTATACTTCAAAGCTGAAAATGATTATGTTCTTATTATTTCTCTCTATGTTGATGATATGTTGTTCATAGGCAATAATAAGTTAATGATTTCTAATCTAAAATATCAATTTTCTGTAAAGTTCGAAATGAAAGATCTTGGTGCAGCTAGGTATATTCTGGGAATGGAAATAACTAGGGATAGGAAGAGTAGAAAACTTTTGCTTAGTCAAAGTAAGTATATTAATACTAATCTGGAGAGATTTTGTATTAATGAATGCAAGCAACTAGTTGTTCCAGTTTTGCAGGGAACAAAGCTATCTGTTGAAGACTATCCAAAATCTCCTACTAAGATGGAGGACATGACCAGAGTGCCTTATGGTAGTGCAATTGGAATTTTAATGTATCCAATGGTCTATACAAGGAAATACATTGCCCAAGTAGTGGGAGTACTTAGTCATTTTATGGAAAATTTAGGAAGGAAACATTGGGATGTTGTGAAAAGAGTGTTTAGATATCTAGAGGGAACTTCAGAATATGCTTTGTGTTACCATGGAAATTTGGATGAATCACAGAGGACTCTCAACATTCGAGGCTATGTGGATTCTGATTGGGCAGGGGACATTGACTATAGAAGATCCACCAGTGGATATATTTTCATGATGAATGGTGGTGTAGTTAGTTGGATGAGTAAGCAGCAGGTTGTAGTCACTTTGTCCACTATAGAGGTAGAATACACGGTAGCAACACATGCCTGTAAAGAAGCAATCTAGTTAAAACATTTGTGTTCTAACATTAGGTTTGATGTACGGATAATTACAATTTACTGTGACAGTTAGAGTGTTATTTGTTTGGTGAAAAATCCTACTTTTCATGCCAGGACGAAACATATTGATGTGTAGTATCATTTTGTACAAGATATGGTGGAGGATGGAAAGGTCTCTTTAGAAAAAGTGGATACTTTGGAAAATTTTGTAGATGCATTGACGAAACTAGTGAGCATAGACAAGTATAGGTGGTGTGCCAATTCGATGGGCCTTGGAGCCCATGACCTTCATTAACTTTGGATTTGATGGAAGCTAGTAAGTCTTCGTCAAGTGGGAGATTGTTGGAAAATGGTGTCTCAACTTACTAGCTTGTATCTTTGTTAAGACTTGGCAGACTTACCCTTTATTAAGTCCTCATTGTTAGCCGATCGTTGGAGTTGCTAACTTTGGAACCGTATCGTGAAGTTTGGAAGTTACAAAATTTCCCGACTGACCGACTTCCTTTGTTGTCGTGACATCGGTGGAACCTTGTCACGGAGTTTGAAAGTTTTGAAATTTCTTGACTGAATGATTATCTTCAGCTTAATTAGATTAAGACATGTGGCAGTCACCTGCAATATCACGATCAACCAATGCATTATCACAGGATAGCAGGCAATCGTTGAGATCAAATGATCAAAGTACTTCCCTTATTCTTTCAACTTTATAGATTAAGACACATGGCAGACGCCCGTGATATCACGATTAGCCAAAGCGTCCTCACGGGATAGCAGGGAATGACTTAGATTAGATAAGTCAACAGATGTGGGGACCACTTGGAGGACCAGGAGTCTCGTTGAGAATATTTTAGATTCTAGCTTGATTCTCCAAAAATGCACAAGCAGTGGACACGTGTCATTGGTGGATGGTATCATCGGAGAGACTCTTGGCTGATGGGTTTGTGGTCAGTATGAACTCTTGTCAAGAGTGCAAGTCTCACCGATAGGCTAGTGAATTTGATATGACTTCTTAGGGTGTTTCTGATAGTGATAGTCTTTCCAATAGCCATGTGATCAGGTATTTTTGGCATCGGGGAGACATGGCCTAGTGTCTCACCGACATGTGATTCCGTTTGAACTTCTTTGACTGAATGTCTATCCTACATGGTGTGTTCTAAGCTAATGAGAGAAGCGGAATGTAAACCATTGGAAGTTGAACAATTGCGACCGTTCCTGTGTGGAAGATCAACAGACCATGAACAAGATGAGATATACTCTATAATGAATGATAGTTGCGGGGTTTGGTTGATGGATTTTATGTTCGATACTGAACATGGTTTGATCTGAGTGAATTCATTGTATATTGTCTAAGAGCATTGTGAGATTAACATTCTATACAAGATTGTTCAGTGAATGTTGTTATTTTGACATCAGAAAGTGAAGTTCAATCTTTGTATGTAATTGTTATTACTATAATACAAATAGACTTTTCTTGGTGTGGTGGGTTTTTCTCCCATAAGGGTTTTCCCACGTAAATTTGGTGTTCAATTGTGTATGAGTTATTTATCTTTTTTGTTATTCATTTCATGTGTGTCTTATTGAACTATAATTATAAAATTTAAAGACATGTCTACATTCTTCTCTGAGTTTTTGACGTTATGAGAGTTTGTTTTGTACCTAAGCTTTCCTTACAAAAATAGCCATATAGGCTTATGAGAATGCCATATAGGAATACAATGTCAAATATATCCAATATAAAATATGTACAAAACTGCCATGTAGGCATACAAAAAACAACTTTGGAATCAAAAGTCATTGCTCTCCATGCTCTGGAAATAAATTATTTCCCTTTTCTTGTCAATCAGATGGATATAGGTCTGTCACTCATTTGTGTTGCACTTGAGGAGTTCTCCTCTTGCTCCTACTAGTTTTTAGTTCTTGATGAAGTTTTAACTGTTACAATAAGAAGTAAAGACATGAATATATAGAAATCAAATTATAAAAAATGATATATTTAAAATATAATCACTAACCGCTATCTCATAATCACTCTCCATGAGGGAAATATTCACACACCCATGTTGAGACATGCTCAAGCCCTATATAAATCATCCAAATAAAAATTAAACTATGAATCAATAATGGTTTGATTTTTCACTAACATCTATAACAATGAATGTAAATTGAAATTTAGTAATTTTCCTCGTACCTCCCCTGTCAGAGTTGTTATGCCTTGCCTAACCACCCCATTTTATTCTAGAAAAAAATGGGTCCACCTTCTCGTTTTTCTTTCGTTGCCTTTGTTTTTTGGATTTGGTATTGGGAAGTTCCTTTTGTTTTCCTCCTGGGTCTGTATTTTGTTTTATCTGAATTTGGTTATGCCTCAGTTGGAATTCGGGTTTTCTCCACAGTTCAGGATTTTCCTCCTCCTCTGGATTTTCCTAGATCTCACTCAAACTCTAGCTAAGCACTGGGTTCGGGGATTTTTGGTCTTCACGGAATTCCACATGGACCGGATTTTCCCGATATTTCCTTCTCCCTCGGATTTCCCTAAATTCTCAAGGACTCCAAAGATGCACCTTCTTCGCGGATTTCTTTCTCCTCCAGATTTTCTTGAAATCCGTTGTTCCCTATTTTTTCTGAACTTGTAGGAATGTCTCCTCCTTCGTGGAAATCTGTCCCACGCAGATTTCTCCATAATCTGATGGAATGTGAAGAAATACGAAGTAGTAGGACCTTTTAACAAATGATGGTGCATTTCATCTGTAATTCATGTTATTTTGAGATCTCACATGTTGTTCCTTGATTGATAATGATCAGATTAAGTTGCTAGCAAGTGTTTTCATGTTTATTCCATTGGAATCCGCCTGGCTCAGAATTCTCCAAAATTCCTCGCTGGTTTGGATTCCATGGGTGGACCTGAAACCCGAAATGTAATATGATCATTTTATTTGAAGATTTAATGGCACCTTACTAACATAGGATTCATTTTAATGTTGATTTTGACTAATTAACCTCTATTTATGTGATCTTTACTACGGTTTTCTTTGTTGAATGCAAGATTAAATCCTGCACATGATGATATCTCTCAAGGAAGTTAGCTATAAAGCATGCCTCAGTCCCATTTAGCATAAAACTCCTCAAGGAAAGAGTAGCTGAGACCCTCCTATTGTCTAGCCGACTGGCAGTTTGGTTCTATTCATTTGAAATCCAAAGGGGTCACTAAGACATTTCGGTCGCTATAAGTTTCTATGTCTCTCACCGATCGATGTGTGTCTGGGCAAAAAAGGTGGGGGTTGTGTCGGCACGAAGTCTCGCTGACCAAGCAGGCTCTCCCTGAAGTAAAATGAGCTCTTGGTGAAAGGAGGAGACTTCAGTGTAATGTCTTGGCGAAAGAAGGAAGTCTTGCCAACATGAGGTAATATTGGTGTAAGGTCTTTCTGATCCATTAGAGTTTTAGGGAAATGGAAATGACATTGGAAGGATCTCACCAAGAGAGAGATGGCATTGGCAAGAGGTCTCATCGATGGGGTGAGGTCTCGGCGAAAGGAGGTATTATCGCTATGAGGTCTCGACGACTAAGAAATGTCTCACCGACAAGTTGTGCCTTTGGGGAGAAAGGCGTATTCACCATGAAGTTTGACCGAATGGTAAAGGTCTCACCAAAGGTTCTCCCTTTGGTGTGATTTCTGGGCGACTGTGAGATATCTTGGTGAAAGAAAGTGTATTCGGAAAAAGGTCTTGCTAATGGTTGTTGGTCTCAGCGAAAGGATTTGTGTTCGGGGAAAGTGGTTTACTCTCAGTGAAAGGTCTCCCCAACCCCGGAGAGTCTTGTCAATATAGGATGAGCTCGGGGAGAATGGAAGGGTTCGACATAAGGTCATGCTGACTAGCGATGGTCTCCCTGACATGGGTGTGCTCGCCAAAGAAGGAAAGGTTCACTGAGAGGTCTTGCCAAGGGAATGTTGTCTTGCTGATAGGTTTTGTGGTATCGATATGACTCATGCAACTCGACATGAGGTCTTGTCAACCATTTTGTGCTACGCTGATGACTGCTATGAGGTATACTCGCATTGTGGAGACATGATTAGTGTCTCACCGACATGCGAGTCCATTCAACTAGTCAGAGAGAATTAAAGATGAACCCTGGATGTTTGACTGGTTGACTACCCCTGTGAAAGAAATCAACATAATACAACTGGTGTGGATCTGCTCTATGAATGAGCTGATGGAGTACCTCAAGGATCAGTGGTGCGAGGATCTAATGGGAAGTATGATGCTACCTCCAAAAGATGGTTAAAGGGCAGAAAGGTCTAGAGCATGAAGGAGGCCAGAAGAAGGAAGAAGTCGTTAGTCTCATGGATAGTTGTGTGGTCTACTAGCAAGGAGGCAGATCGGTATTAATGGAAATGATTTAGAGCATTCAAAGCAGTTCCGCCAGGGAGTTCAAAGGTGGACACGGATACCAGGAGTAAATGCAATAGCTACAAAAGATCTACAAATTATATCCTGAGGGAAAATATTTCACCAACATGGATAATAGGGATGCCATTCAATGCAACATTAACTCTATTCGAAAGATCTGAGTACTGACTCTCCTGTAACCAAGTGAGATATTTTGTAAACCCTAAAAATGGGGGCCAACACATTATTTTTGGGCACACTTTGTATATATGACATTCTTGCCTCTTTGTAGAAGGTCAGAAAGAATAGAGACAGTGAGAGTAGAATAGAGTAGACAGGTCTAGAGATAGATTTTTAAGAGTAGGAATTTTTTGAAGGATAGAGGAGACAGAGTTGCATCCTGGCTCTTTGTAATGGGAGCTTCTTTCATCTTCTTAGATAGGAGTTAGATTTAGCATAGACAATAATGTATCTTTTCAATTTTCTTAGTATTGATGGAAACAATTTAAAGTCATGGATTTTCTATACACTGGTGATTGTGCCAGATTTGTAAATGTTGCTTATCTATTTCACTAATAGTAGAAGCAAATAGATTAAAATCTACTTCATGTTGTGTTTTAGAATGGTGTTTGTCTTGACTTAATCATTTGATTTGAGAAGCTTTCAAGGAATGAAGTTTGATTTTATGTTTTGTTTAAATGGTGACTTGCAATCTGTTGTTGAAATCAACATTGTGAATGAATGAAACTGTGTTAATCACAAGTTAATTTTGTTCTGTAGTTTTAGTTGAAAATTCCTTGAAAGGTAACAAGTTTGGTTAAGTTGGATGAATTATCATTCTTTTTTGTTCCAAAGCTCTAATCTATCTTTTTCTGTTTCTTTAAAAACCCTGGTTAAAGTAGGTTTAAATTTATGTTTGATCTTAGAACAATCCAAAAGCTCAACACCAGCAAGCCCCTTGAACATTACTATTACATTGACCATTGAACAACATTAGCATAGTTGAGAACCAACTACAAAGACCTTGGGAGCTAAGATATCAATGTGTTGTCTTTCTCTTTCAGGAGAAACATAATAGCAATATTTTGTTTACATGTTGTTGTGCCATTAAACCACATCAACAAGAGCCATCAAGGATTGTATAGTAGATGAAACATGGATCTCCATTTCATCACATTCAAAGGAGTTTTGGCTTGCAATGTCTAAAAAAATAAAAATTATTCAATCAAAAAAACTACAATAGTGATCTGTGTCATGACTTATAATGTATAAGATAATGGACAAAATTTTGAGTATTTATTAAACTATATATTTCTAACTATCATGCTTACTATTTTCCCTATCCATATCTTGCTCAAAAGGATGTATTTATAGGCTTTTACCTATAGCAGCAAGCCAATGAACCATTTGATCAAATGATTTTGTAGGCATGTATGATAATTGTGGTAGCATAGAGAAGGTAGTGAACTGCTTGGAAAAATTCCTCAAATAAATGGGGTTTCTTGGTGATAGAATGCCATTACAAACAAATGTGCATCATGGCATTCCATCACCATAAGATCACATTTCTTTCAAGAATTTTTTTA
This sequence comes from Sequoia sempervirens, assembly GCA_007258455.2. NCBI lineage: Eukaryota > Viridiplantae > Streptophyta > Pinopsida > Cupressales > Cupressaceae > Sequoia > Sequoia sempervirens. The sequence continues at coordinate 84,424,401 of VDFB02252616.1, read as the reverse complement.
GAAAGTTCATTTCCTTCTCTATGGTATTATTTCTTAATATTATGCTTTGATAGGTATTTTTCCATACATCCATAGTTTGTTGGAAAGCAACAATTTTGTTCTTTTAGCCATAGCAGCAAGGAAGTGAGTAGTTTGATAAAATGCTTTGGTACACATGTATGGAAAATGTGGTGTCATAGAAAAGGTGGTGAGTTGTTTGAAGAAATTCCTCAAAGAAATGTGGTATCATGGTGATGGAATGGCATTTCATCACCATGAGACCACATTTCTTCAAGGCATCATTTTAAACTACTAACTACCATGTCTATGCTATTGCTTACTATTATGCTTTGATAGATTTTTTTCCAAGCATCCATAGTGTGTTGTGTAGGTGCACCTTAGCAAGCATATGCCTCCATGAGGAAAATTTAGGATTTTGAATTGGTTAAGGTGTTTTGATGATATAATAAGGCTTAAATATCCATTTTGGAGGTTGTAATAGTTTTAGTTAGTTAATTCAGGCATAAACTCCAAAATTGCAAAATATTGACAAAGTTGTCAATTTCAAATGTTGTAAAAATGCAAAAAAGGTGTAAAGGCATGGAATGCCAAGGGTAAAAGTAGTTGTAGAGGTCATTGAGTCATTGTAGGAAGTTGGAAAGGTTGGGAAATTTTTAAAAATGATATGATACATCGATGTAAGTTGTTGGAGAGATTGAAGGAGAAAACTAATAAAATATCATTGTTATATTGCTATTTTTTTTGTGTTTCCCTCCATTATCTACCAGTGTACGATTTCGTACATGTGATAGGGAATATGTCATGAGTGTGAATTAAAAAATTTAGGTGTTGGTATCAATTTAAAACTAATTTGAGTGTTTGATATTGAGTTTCAAGCTTTTGGTGGTATGATTACTCTAGGTAGTCAGAAAACAAGTGTTTACTGGTTTGATTGCTTAAATGACTTGGCAGGTCTTTCCACCTTTTTGTACCCACTATTTCTTAGTGGAATGGACTTGAATAATGTAGCAGTAGGTGTGGAAGATAGATATTAGGTTTGGGAAGGATATTTGGTGAGTTTCTCAACGCTGCCCTATTGTAAAAACCAGTTTTAGTGCCTTTGAGCAAGGATAGAGTGAGTCAATTGAAGAAAGAGATAGAGAAACTTATGGAATCTCATGAGATCTATGTAATTATATTTTTTAAGAATTTTTTTGTAAACTTGAGAGGCCAAGAGTCATCAGTTGTGAGAAAGAGATCATGAAACCCTAGTTAGAAAGGGTGAAAACAAGTGAAAAGTGAGAGGTTAATGAAGAAAGTGTCATAAAGACTTTAGGGAAGCATAAGAGAAGTATAAAATGAGCATGTGTAGACATTAAAAATCCTGATTGAGGTGATTTTAAGTTTGTGATATGTTAGGGAACAAGAGTTTCAATAAGCCCTAGTTGATTGCAAAGAAAGTGAGGGTTTTATGAAAAGGGGTCTAAATGAGCGAGTGGAGACCTAAAAGTTGAATAATCTAAGGTTTTATTGGCTTTATTTTGAATTTTTAGTGGGTTAAAATTGTAGTTGTGTGTTTGGAGAGACATCTCTTTGAAAAAGAGGCTTAATTGAGGCCTAATTCAACATTGAAAGCTAAATTGGAATCAATGATCCAAAGGAGTTGGTATTGAGTTTTTGATATGTGAAAGTAGGCCATGATGGGTACTTGATTTGGGGATTTTTTGACAAGGTTGTTTTAGAAAATTGAAAGTTTTGATAGGAAAAGTGGGTTGGCTAACCTAGTAGGAAGACTCGATAGAATTTTGAAAACAAAGGAAGAATTGAGTTTTTGAGTTGTAAAGTGGGTTGAATCCTTTCGAATGATGAAGTTAAGTTATTTGAATACCCTTCATTGCATCAGTTTGTTGGAAAACACCTTTTTTAAGCTTTTAGCCATAATAGTGAGGAAATGAACTATTTGATAAAATGCTTTAGTAGACAAGAAAATGTGGTAGCATAGAAAAGGTAGTGAGCCATTTGAAAAAGTTCCTCAAAGAAATTGGGTCTCATAGTGATGGACATCACCATGAGACCACATTTCTTTGAGGCATTTTTCAAAAAACTCATTACCTTGTTTATTCTATTGCTTACTATTATTCTTTCATATATTCCTTCTGAGCATCCATAGCATAGACAAGGTAGTGAACTATTTGAAAATATGTTGAATAGTAAAAAGTGGTCTCATGGAATGCCATGACAAGAAAATGCAATTGGAAGCTACTCCTAGACTTATTACCTATGTTATGTGAAGTAATTGCATCACTGCAAGAACTTATGTTGACTATCTAAACAACTATATTGTAGTTGAAATTTTGTCATCTATCAAAATCTAGTTATTAGCTATGGAATGTGAAGTAATGCTTTGAGTTTGAATGATGTGCAATGAAACATAATCAACAATATGAATATAAAATACACAAATCTATTAAGTACAATTCATTAGTTAAACTCTTTATTCTATTACCTGTGTGTAGGTTTGAGTAAATCCACTAGCACTAGGAGGTGTTCCCTCAAAACCTCCAATATTATCCTGTTCAACATCTAAAATCACATATTAAATTACCATTCATAAAACAATGCTATTAACATGTAATAAATTTTATAATTGTTTACTAGTTACATATCCCACCAATAAGTGTATTGAAAAAATAAGTAGATATAGGGCCAGTGTATCCAGTCTCAACATTGTGACCCTGTAATTTATTAAAATCATAAAACTAAATTAGTTAATCTTGCATTTCAAAATCAAAATTTAATAAATTAAATTCAATGAACATGCTAACTTTTACCTGAGTATCAATGCCATATGCCTCATGAAAAATGTTAGTTGCCCTCTCCATCTCCATAGCTACAGACAGATCCTACATAGTAACCTCTTGAGTGTCGGTGGGGTCATGTGAACAAGTCACCCTGCAAGATTGAAACACATGGGTTCGAAGGTCACCACTTGAAGACTACCTTGGATGGTGCTGTAGAATAGGACTAAAATTCTGGATGACACTCTGGGTCAGAGTTTTTATCATCTACAATGTCTCTACATTAGCACTCTCCTTCGTAACAAAAGGAACTACAACATGCTCATGAGGTGTCCTAGCGAGAGCTCATCTTGCTTGCCACGTAGGACCTGGATGTGCACTGGATATGTTCTAAGCCGACCCCCCACCTCTCCCCTAAAATTCCCTCATATCAAAATAATTTGGGATTTTGTTCAATATGAACTCACTGTATATTTTCCTAAGGAAATACTATGGGACTTCACAATTGTTGCATGATGGGTAATCAAAAACCATGTACTGCTTATCATAAAAATAGTTCCTAATCTATTGGTGGTGGCACCAATGAATAGGAAACCTCTTCGCATTGAGGGTAAGATTTTGATTTGTGCATGGGTTAGTGAATAATGAGCACAAATCACCTTTTGTAATATTTAAATCCTTTGCATCTTTATATGATAGTTTACTCGTGTAATAATCCCTAGCCACCTACCTCCTATCTTGCCATCCAGTTATTTGTTTGCTAGTTGAATCTACATTTTTTAACATATCTTTCAATGAACTTCCCAGGGTCATTCATTTTGTGGTTGAACCATTTGGATCACTCAACCTACTGATTAAATCCTCAATTGTTTTTTGTTGTACTCAATTTCACTCATTAAATTTTGTTGAGTGCCAGGAGGGTGTTGAGTGATTGTGGAGGAGGTTGTTGTTGAAAATTTTGTTCTTGATGATTTGGTTTCTCTTCTTGTTGAGGATTTTGAGGGTTTGTAGGTTGATTTGTATCTCCTACAAATTCAAAAAAGTAAATATCAAATACAACCTAAAACTAAAAAATTCAAAACAAAAAGTAAACAATCCTTACCTCTCACACCTCCTCCTCATCGTGGCACCATCCTTGCGACGAAATAGCAACCGTTGATGAATATTTTTTCAAAATACCTCCTCCTAGAAAACGAGCACAAAAAATGGGGGTTGTGGTCATGGGTAGAACAAAAAACATAGTCGAAATGCAAGAATGAATGTGTTTCACTTTTTTTTTCATTTAACATGTCATAAAGTGAGCATGTTATAATGTGTTCATGTTATGGGCTCGTTGTGGCCAAGCCTTAGGCTTGACACACCAATACATAATACGATCATGTTATAACGTGCTCACATTATGAATTTTCAAAAAAAAAATTAAAAGTGGCCACAAATTGGCCCATCTCCATTCACTCACCCCTTGTTGAAATCTAAAAATTGATTTCACATATTACATTGTACTTTACATTCTAGGTTATTTCATTTTAACTCTTATCCATTTTGGGTGCATACCGAGTTTGTGAAACTTATATGATCTTCACAACTTGGTGTCCTATTTCCAAAACTTTCATGAGGTGTAGTTCGAGACTCATGTTATCTTGTGACACACCATTGTAGTGTCGAAAAATGTAACCCTTTTTCACACCTAGATTGGAAATTAGTAATTAATGATAAAATGGACTTAATTGTGCCTTATTTAGGGTGTTATAAAGTGTTTCTTTACACTTTCACACTAACTAGGATTAATTAATTAATTAAGGTTAATTAGAGTTTAATTGACCCCCTAAATTCAAATCCAAGCCTTATTTATTATGTTTTCTGAGGGATAAATGAAATATGCTAACCAATTTTTTCATTGAAAATTTCACACACAATCAACACTTCGCCAATTGAATTAGCATTAGCATTAAAACTGAAATCCAAGCTTGAAAGATCTCAGTGCCAAGAATGCACACTCAATCCCAAGGAAGGATAGGTGTTGTCATATGACGAAGAAACTAAAAAACAATAACTTGAAATGAAGCAAACTCAATGTCAAGAATGTGCACTCAAGATCCCACTGAGGGTGAGGTGCTAATATATGATGGAGTTATTAATTGAAACTAAACAATTAGGCAAATAACCAGCCATGATGATACATCTATCTAATTCATCCGTTGCGGCAGACATCCACTTAAGAGTGGGGATTCACCACTTGAGAGTGGGAACAAAGATATATCAAATGTTCGTTCTTCCACACTGGCGGTAAACCATCCAGGGGTAATTAATATGAAATTAAACAAGTAATTTGCAACAATGACATTGGTTGGATTAGTACTACTAAATCTCAACCTTACAATTCAAGATTCTACAAATACAAATATTACAATGATAGGAAATAAAGCCAAGAAGAGAAGAATGTATTCTATCAATGTTCTTTGACTTCCCAATGATAAATTAAAGGCCAAACTCAAAACTAATGCAATCTGAGTTCTAGAAATTCTGATCAACAAACTATAAACACCATAAAATGCTCATAACTTGGTCAAATTACCTCCAAATGATGTGAAATCAGTTGCAATGATCTCCTAGAAGATAGACACCCATTCCATGATGAAGAAATAGCAGCAAATGATGAGTATTATTTTCTTAGCACAATTCCCAATGTTCCAAAATGGTATAGCCTTGAGCAAGGGCGATTTTGACAAGTAAAAATCATAAACTCAAAACTAAAATTTGATAACCTCCAAAGATGGTTGCCTTGAGTGAAGGAATGAATTGGTAAACTACCCACAAGCAAAATAAAATCACTCCAAAAGTTGTATGCAAAAACCACCTTCAACTGTAGATGAACCAACAAAGTCAAAACTATAAAAACTCCATAAATTCTTCAACTTTTGAGCACAATCTGCTAGTCTAATTTGAGAAGCAGCAAAAGGCCAACTAGGTGTTGTATTTCAAACATGAAATTGGTGATTGTCTAGGAGGTAGCATCCTCGAAGCAAAATATCATTTGTCATTTTGACAAAATAACAGTATAATAAGCAAAATTGGATGCCAAAGCTCAAGCAAAGCATTCATTTTATAGAAGAGTAGAAGACTCTTCAATTCCTCAAGAAAGTACACCAAGAGTCACAAGAGACTCTTCAAATTTCCAAAATTCAAATAATCCTTCAATTGGCGTCCCTTTTGCAAGAATACAATTTCATTTTTATTTTTAAAACATAACTCCTCAAAGTGTGGCATCCCTTTTTACCAAGGTAAATAATATTTAATCCATATGAAGGCATCCCCCTTCAAGACCACCTTTTAACACAACTTTGAAGTTATTTTCCTAGGCCAAGGGGTCAACTGCAATTTATAACATTAATTCCTTTATTTATGAAATTCACCAAATAAAACTTTTAGAAGCCAGAACTTGAATTCAAATAATTGCTCCAACTGGAAATGAAGTCCTGAAAGTTGACAATCTTCATATTTCCAAAATTAGAATTTACTATAAATAGTAAACTCCCTGAAAAACCATAGAACCTCTGAACATGGAAACCCTAATTTTAGCTCAAATGAGCCTACAGGCTTCTGGAATAGGCTGATGAGTGTCAGAACATATCACTGATGAGAAGGGTACATTACAGTCTACCCTCCTCAAGATTGCTTGTCCTCAAGCAACCAAAAAGATGGATGCAACAAAATCTATTATCCTTCCCATGTGGCATCTTCAATAGGAAAATTCCTCCATCTAACCAATTATTCCTTGATTGTCCTTCTCCTCAAGGAGTGTTCTCTAGTATCAAGAATCTCTTCTGGAATCAACACCAATAGACCTTCCTCATCTAATGGAGGTAATTCTGAAGTAGCCACCACATTGTGTCCAAGTGCCTTCTTGAGGTGAGACACATGGAAGACGTTGTGCACTTTGCAATTAGCAGGAAGTTCTAACTCATAAGCCACTTCTCCAATATTTTTGATGACCTTGAATGGCCCATAAAATTGTGGCTTTAACTTTTCGGTACCACTTTTCTTGAGGGAAGATTTCCTATATGGTTGAAGTCTCAAATAAACCATATCTCCCACTTCAAAAGTCCACTCGATACGCTATTGATCAGCGTATAACTTCTGCTAGTTTTGAGCTTGTTGCAAATTTTCCTTTAGAGATTTTAAGATATCTTGGCTTTGTTGCAACATATCCTTTTCCTATGGAGCTCTACTATCACCAAACACTAAATCAAAAAATTTAGGAGCATCATATCCATAAAGAGCCATGAAAGGAGACATGTTAATTGACATATGATAGGGAGAGTTATAAGAATACTCTCTAATATGAAGCCACTTAATCCAAGCTCTTTGTTGTCCTGAAACATAATTTCTTAGGTAGCCTTCTAACCATTTGTTAACAATTTATGATTTCCCATATGTTTTTGGGTGATAACTAGTGCTTGGAGTAAGCACCGTCCCACTCAATTTGAAGATCTCTTGCCAAAAAACACTTAGGAACTTGTTGTCCCTATCACTAACAATAGTTTTAGGCAATCCATGCAAATGGAAAACCTCTCTAAAAAACAACTCAGCCACTTGAGTTGCTGTAAATGAAGTTGTGATAGCATAAAAATGAGAAAATTTTGTTAGTCTATCTACCACAACAAAAATACAATCATGTCCTTCCACCTTGGGAAACCCTGTGATAAAATCCATTGCAATGCTTTCCCATTTCTAATTTGGAATTGGCAAGGGCTGCAATAGACCAGCTAGATAAGAGTGTTCATTTTTATTCTTTTGACAAGTCAGACACTCTCTAATGTAGTTCAAAACTTCTTCTTTTAACCCTCTCCAAGTGAATCTTTCACGAATTTTCTTATAAGTATTGAAGAACCCTTGATCACCAATAAGGGGAACATCATGAAAAGACTGTAGAATATTCTTTTTAAGCTTAGATTCATGCACTAAAAAGACTCCACCTTTATAGAAAATTAACCCATCAACCAACTTATACCTTTCATCAACTAAATGACCTTCAAACAAGCTGGTTGCAAACTGATTTTTAGCATAATCAACAACAATTAACTCCTTCCAATCTGCTGATAACTCACAAAGTAACTATAAATGAGGCCTTCTTGAAAGGGCATCAACCACTATGCTATTTTTCCCTTTGGCATATTCAATGTCAAAGTCATATGCCTGGAGCTTACTTACCCACTTCTGCTTCCTTTCATTCAAATCCTTTTGGCACATAAAATGTTTAAGACTATTGTGGTCAGTCTTAACAACAAATTTACTTCCCGCCAAATATTGACAGAATTTAGACAAAGCATGCATGATGGAAAGCATCTCTTTCTCATAAATGGAGTAATTTTTTTCTGCTCCTCTCAACTTCCGGCTTTCGAAGACAATGGGATGTTTGTCTTGCATTAGAACAGATCCAACACCTTCACCTGAAGCATCACATTGTAATTCAAATGGTTTTGTACAATCCAGAAGAGCCAACACTGGACATGTACTCATGATTTACTTAAACTTATCAAAAACTTCTTGTGCCATCTTGGTCCAAAGAAAAGCTCCTTTCTTTGTAAGATCTATGAGAGGGGATTCTTGATGAGAATATCCTTTCACAAATCTTCTATAGAATCCACATAAACCCAAAAACCCTCTCAAATGAGAAACATTCTTTGGAGTTGGCCAATCAAGAATGGCTCTTATCTTTTCAAGGTCAACCTTCACATCCTTTGCATTGATAATGTGACCAAGATATAATAGCTCTGTCATCCCAAACTCACACTTTGATTCTTTGGTGAACAAGTATTCCACTTCCAAAATACTAATCACTTCTTCCAAATGCTTAAGGTTCTCTTCCCATGACTTACTAAAAACAAGGATGTCATCGAAGAAGATGAGCACAAACTTCCTCAACTGCTGTCTAAAAATATTGTTCATACAAGATTGAAATATTGCTGGAGCATTTTTCAAACTGAAAGGCATGACAAGGAATTCAAAATTCCCAAAGTGGCATCTAAATGTTGTTTTTTCTATGTCTATCTCACTCATTCTAATTTGATGGTAACACGAATGAAGATCAATCTTCGATAAAAACATAGCTCCATGGAGCTTATCAATAAGCTCATATATCCTAGGAATAGGATATCTATTCTTGATTGTCTTTTGATTCAATGCATGGTAGTCAACACACATACACATTGTACCATCTTTCTTTTTAACCAGCATCACTGCAGAAGAAAAAAGACTCTTGCTTGGTCTAATGAAACCTATCTCCAATAGCTCCTTGATGGATTTTTCGATCTCATCTTTTTGCTTCTTTGGATAATGGTATGGTGTAGTCATGACAGGATTTTCTCCCTCTTCTAATTCAATTACATGCTTAGAACCTCTTTTAGGAGGTCTTCCAAGAGGTAGGATTGCAAAGACTTTTCTCTTCTTTGAAATTAAGGCTTGAATATCAGGGTGATATTGCCTTTTCTCTTCCACTAGATCAGCTGGTAGAACCAAACATTCATCAGCCCATTCAACTTGATCGTGATGGATCAGCCTTTCCATCCTCTTCAAAGACACAATTCAAGGGCCCCCATTTGAAATCCCTCTTAGAACAACCTTCTTTCCATCAGCTTGAAATTTCAGCTCCATTGTTTGTAAATTCAAAGTGATCTCTCCAAGAGATCACAACCATTGTATTCCTAACACGACATCGATATCACCAATACCCACAACATAGAAGTCATATTTTACTTCATAATTTCCTATCTGAATAGAAAGGTTAGGAATTTTCTTAGTGCATGACATGGTGAAACCATCAACTACCATTAATTTGAAGCCTTCAAACTCTTCATTTTTCAAACCTCTCTTTGTCACCAATCCTTCATCAATGAAGTTGTGAGTTACTCCAGTATCAATTAGAGCAACTATCCTTTGAGATCCAACCACTCCATGAACCTGAAAGGACCCATTTTTCTAAAAACTTGATAGCTGTGAGAAAGCACTTCCATCTCCCACCTCATCATATTTATCTTCTGGAGCTTCTTCACCTTCACTACTTGCTAATTCGTATTGTTGATCAGAGGAATTAGATTCTGATCCAAAATTAGAATAGCCCTCCATTAGGTTTTCTTTGCCTCTTCCATAGCAACAATGACCCTTAACCCAAGGTTCATGGCAAGTGTAGTAAACTCCATCTTTTCTAAGATTTTCTTTAAGCTCTTCTGACAACCTTGGTGGAAACTTCTTTGGTAGATTTGAAGAATGTTTTTTATCCTTCTTATGGTTGAAAGGTTTTGAATGAAACTTAGGCATTGGGGCTGCCAACTCCATACTCCTCACTTTCTTGATAGCTTCATCTAAAGTTGGTGGATCAAAGGCTTTGACCCATCCTTTCAAGGGCTCCATTAATCATTCTGCAAAGAGTACCACAAGTCTTCTCTCGATAATGTCAGGCACCATTACTGACAACCTTTGAAAATCAGCCACATAATTTTCTAAAGATCCTTGTTGTTTCAATTGTTCCAATTCTCTAAATCTCAACTCTGGATCCTTGGTATCAAATCTCTCGATCAACTTGTTGGTAAACTCATCATAGGTATGAATGAGGTTATTGCCAAGAGTGACCAAACCATGAGTCCACCATTCATGAGCTATCCCATCCAAATGCAAAGTAGAAAATTTGATAGCATCTCCTTTCAGCATGGGTTTGAGAGAGAGATAGTTATCTAGCTTCTACACCCATGATCTGGATGTGTACTTATTACTACCATCAAAATGCTCCATAGTAATCTTTCCCAAAGCTTGGTGGAAATCATTTCTAGGAACCATAGGAGGACATTGCTCATTTCTTCCTCCATTTCTCCGACTCCTTTGATTCATGTATTGATCAAAGGCCCAAGCATCTCTCAAATTAAGAGGTAAAGAAGCATACTCCATGTAAGCTTGATGTGTATCATCAAAAAAAGTTGGTGCAGCTTCAACTGGTTGTTGCTCTTCCCTTGGTGTGAAGAAGGGGAAAATAGGTCTAGAGGATGACCCACTAGGAATTACAACATGCTAACCCACAATTCTATCACCTTTATTCACCTAAGGACTGCCATTACTAGATTTTCCATTAATTCCACTGCTTTCACCAGTTGGATTATTTTGGGGCTGAAGAACATTATGAGCTACTTGTTGATCCAACTTAGACAATAATCGATACATCATGTCTATCATCCCATCAAACTTCTTCTCAACTTTGTCCCTCTCTTCATTAGATTTCCTAGCATTGTCTGACATTATTTCAATTGTCTTTTCTATACCTTCCACTATTTTTCCAAGATCCCTTAAGGCTTCTGAAAATGTCTCTGCCTCTGGAATAAGAGGAAACTGATGCTGAGTTCTGGCCTAACTTCTAGTGAATGGCCTAGTGTCTCTTTCACTCATCAGACAACCAACTGCAAAATTGCCACAGGATGGCAGGGTCTTCTACTCTGACACCACTAAAATATGCTAACCAATTTTTTAAATTGAAAATTTCACACACAATCAACACTTCTCCAATTGAATTAGCATTAGCATTAAATATGAAATCCAAGCTTGAAAGATATCAACGCCAAGAATGCACACTCAATCCCAAGGATAGGTGTTCCCATATGATGGAGAAACTAAAAAACAATAACTTGAAATGAAGCAAACTCAATGCCAAGAATGTGCACTCAAGATCCCACTAAGGGTGAGGTACTAACATATGACAGAGTTATTAATTGAAACTGAACAATTAGGCAAATAACCAGCCATGATGATGCATCTATCTAATTCATCTGTTGTGGCATGCATCCACTTAAGAGTGGGGATTCACCACTTGAGAGTGGGTACAAAGATATATCAAATGTTCGTTCTTCCACACTAGCAGTAAACCATCCAAGGGTAATTAATATGAAATTAAACAAGTAATTTGCAGCAATGACATTGGTTGGATTAGTACTACTAAATCTCAACCTTACAATTCAAGAGTTTGCAAATAAAAGTATTACAATGATAGGAAATAAAGCCAAGAAGAGAAGAATGTATTCTATCAATTTTCTTTGACTTCCCAATGATAAATTAAAGGCCAAACTGAAAACTACTGCAATCTGATATAAAAGTCTGAGTTCTGGAAATTCTTATCAGCAAATTGCAAACACCATAAAATGCTCATAACTTGGTCAAATTACCTCCAAATGACGTGAAATCAGTTGCAATGATCTCCTAGAAGATAGGCACCCATTCCATGATGAAGAAATAGTAGAAAATTATGAGTATTATTTTCTTAGCATAATTCCCAGTGTTCCAGAATGGTACGACCTTGAGCAAGGGCGATTTTGACAAGTAAAAATCATAAACTCAAAACTAAAATTTGATAACCTCCAAAGATGGTCACCTTGAGTGAAGGAATGAATTGGTAAAATACCCACAAGCAAAATAAAATCACTCCAAAAGTTGTATGCAAAAGCCATCTTCAGTTGTAGATGAACCAACAAAGTCAAAACTGTAAAAACTCTAGAAATTCTTCAACTTTTGAGCACAATCTTCTAGTCTGATTTGAGAAATAGCAAAAGGCCAACTAGGTGTTGTATTTCAAACACAAAATTGGTGATTGGATAGGAGGTAGCATCCTTGAAGAAAAATATCATTTGTCATTTTGATAGCATAACAGTATTTCAAACACGAAGTTGGTGATTGGCTAGGAGGTAGCATCCTTGAAGAAAAATATCATTTGTCATTTTGATAGCATAACAGTATAATAAGCAAAATTGAATGCCAAAGCTCAAGCAAAGCATTCATTTTATAGAAGAGTAAAAGACTCTTCAATTCCTCAAGAAAGTACACCAAGAGTCACAAGAGACTCTTCAAATTTCCAAAATTCAAATAATCCTTCAAGTGGCATCCCTTTTACAAGAATACAATTTCATTTTTATTTTTAAAACATAACTCCTCAAAGTGTGGCATCCCTTTTTACAAAGGCATTTAAACTTTAAATAATATTTAATCCATATAAAGGCATCCCCATTCAAGACCACCTTTTAACACAACATTGAAGTTATTCTCTTAGGCCAAGGGATCAACTGCAATTTATAACATTAATGCCTTTATTTATGAAATTCACCAAATTAAACTTTTAGAAGCTAGAACTTGAATTCAAATAATTGCTCCAACTGGAAATGAAGTCCTAAAAGTTGACAATCTTCATACTGCCAAAATTAGAATTTACTATAAATAGTAAACTCCTTGAAAAACCATAGAACCTCTGAACATGGAAACCCTAATTTTACCTCAAACAAGCCTACAGGCTTCCGGAATAGTGATGAGTGTAAGAACAGATCACTGATGAGAAGGGGACATTACAATAAATCTTGAAACTCATTAATAATGTTGCATAACACTTAATTTGGCAAGGTTTGAGTCCTACAATAGTGACCCGGGACCCATTCACAATCTGGAAAATAGGTCCTCACTATGTCCTAGGACCCCCCTTTTACATAATATTTAATAATCCTCGAAATTTCTCTTAGTTAACTATGCTAGGACCCATTCACCCAAGGTGGTGAATAGGTCCTCCTTAACTAAGGAAACCCCTTTCTAAACTTCTTTTGGCTAGATTTTAACAATGCCAAACCTTAGATTTGATGTCGTCTTGTGATATTTTTATTTTAGGATTAAATCTTAAGTTTAGTATAAATATAAATCTATTTCACTTAATTTCATCCAAGCAACTTTATGCAAGCATCCTAAGAGTTTAAAAGATCATTATAGAGTATTTCAAGAGAAATTATAAGGAATTCAAGGTTATATTATCAATGTTTTATTTCAGCAATCAAAGATCATAGCATCATGTCAAAGATTTAGTGCATCATGCATGTAGTTGAGCATATGTGTTAATATAGCATTGAAGATTCAAGTCAAGCATTATTTCACATCCTTATTCAAGATCAAGATATACATTCCTTATAGCCACTTCATGCTAGATTGATGAGTTACATTCCAAGACTTCATCGAAGGTATCATTCTTTCATGCTTCATAATTCATATTCATGTTTCATCATAAGTTTTAATTACGTAAATGATGTTTGACCAAGGAAAACCCCATTTCCCTAACAATCAACAATTTTTCTTCTTCCTTGATGTTTGATTACAAGTTGTATGTTGAAGATCAAGTGAATAATAAAAGTTGAAAAATTTGTCATCCTACTTGTAAGAGCACAAAAAATAAGCTACAAAATTGATTTCCAACTTTCAAGAGCTGATTAACTAGGATTTGAGAGTGCAGAAATCAAGGAATAGGAGCCCAAATGTGATTTTATAGAACCCTAATATGTACCCATTCACCACTAGGTGAATAAGTCCTTAGTTACCTCTAAAAGAACTTCAAGCAAGGTACACATCATTTTGGCATCTTCAAACCTTCCTTATTCGATGTTATAATAGTTAGGATTGATTTTTGATTGTTATTTATGCATTATCCTTCTCATAATTGAATAAAACAGACACAAAATTATGTTCATCCATTTGGTCAATATTCATTTTGGTGAACTTGACATATTGAACATTGTAGTTTTCTTATTTTGGGAGTCTTTAATTTCATCCTAGATTAGACCTTGCATTCATTTACATAGAATTATCTCATTTAGGGTGTCTTACTTTGTATTCAAATTTGCATTTCATCAAGGGTTTTATGATTGCATTGTTTCCTTTCTTTGAATGTAAAAAATACAAAAAAATCAGTCATCTTGCATATCATTTACATCATATAAATTTACATTTGAAAATTAAAAAAAAATTGTATATCAAACTAGTTCTTTTCATTCATCATTTTTTCACATTTTGAACTTGCATTTCATCATACATTTACAAAAAATTGAACTTGAAACTTTGTTATAGATTAGAATCTAAAACTCATTGAAAAAGCTTTAAAATTAGTAAGAGTCACTTTCAAAAACCTAATATAGGACCCATTTTCCCTAGGGAAAATGAGTCATTGATCAAGTGTTGATCTAAATTTTTGGAATCTGAAATCTCCTATTTTATGCTCTTGTTTGTTGTTGTTACATATCTATTTGAGTTTATTGATTTTCTATTTCATTAATTGCATTAGATCTAGCTTAATTTGATTCATTTAGTGCATTTTCAAAAATCTAAATTGCATTCTCAACATTTCATTTTTAGTTTATTACATTGTATAATGAGTAAATTGCATTGTTTAGAGTCTAAAACTTTCATTTCATTCTAGGTCATTGCACTGCCTCTTTCCATTTTGTATTTGGGGTGAGTACTTTTTCCCACCAAGGCAGGCCCTCTAAAGGTAAACAATAGCGAGGAAGTACATCCATAGTTCGATTGTCTTCATTCACATGAACAAAGAGAGAACACACACTATGCATTTTTTTCACACTTGCAAAGGGGTTCAGTTTTAATCCAAATTGAAAGATGTAGGTAATTTTGAAAAGTGTTAAAGAATGTTTCTATTTCTCAAGATCGCCAAATGGTGCAAGCTAATTTCATACGCATCTACTAACAACGTGTAAAATCACAAAACATAACAAACAGTGGTAAATTTTAACCCCTCAAAGCAATGATAATTTTTTTTTAAAGAAAGGTCCTCTTCCTCCTATTCATGAACAAGGAGAATCTAGCAAACAAAAAGGACCTTAAAAATTAAGAAACTCAAGTTTCCTACACATCCTCCACCTAAATGTGAAAGGAGGCTTCAATGACTTTTAAACAAAGGTCTTATACTTTTACCACCTATGAATAGGTTGGTCATTCATCCTAAAGATTCTAATCTACCATTTTGCAAATATCATCATATTCTAGGACATCAAACTGAAGAATGTAGGACATTGAAGGACATACTGGATAAGTATCACTTCACTGATATTGATTGTTTCCAAATCATACCTTAAAATAATCAATTCCTTTTATCATGTCATAGTTGCAAAATTCCCTATTCTCACTATTGCATGATTCTTTCCCATCACCCACCTCAGCTCATTATTTCCTTTACACTTTGTGGGGGGCAAGAAGTTGTTAGCTTTGTCCTTGTAATGCACTTGTCTTTTTCTCTTAACTATGTTATTCCTTTTCCGCTTAAGTATTTAAGATTGAGAAACCAGTAACTTAGTTAATGGTTGAATTAAATTTGCATTACTTGCTCCTTTTCATTTTATGTGCGTATCATGTTCCCCTGTATCATGTGTTTGATGTTTCCTCTCTTTGTAAACTTCTTCTATTTGTACCTCTATTCTTCTATATGTCTTGTATTTTCACTTTTGTTTTTTGTTTTCCTTTTGGGGATGATGCAAAGCATTGATACACCCTATGTCTCTTCCATGTTGACCCAATTGGTCCCTTTTCCTTTTTACTTTGTCTTTTTCTTGTGCTTTCCTTTTGGGGATGATGCAAGGCATTGAGACCAAAATGTCTCCTTCATGTTGACCCAAAAGCTTTTCTTTTCTTTTTCGTCTTCATTTTATTTTCGCTTCTGTTTTCCTTTTAAGGATGACACAAAGCATTGAGACTACAATGTTTCTTCCATGTTGACCCAAAACAGACTTCATTTTTTCTTTTTTTTTTGCTCTCTTTTTGTCATTCTTCTAGTTCTATGTGCTTTGGGGAATGATGACAGTTCCAATTCCTTTCATCAAAAACAAAGTAGGAACAAACATACTGACCCCAAATCCATAGATCCCTTATGTGTTTGGTGTGTTCTTTTATGGGGGAAACCTCCTCTTTCTTTTTTTTTCCTTTTCATGTACATGACGTAGCCTAACTTTGAAACATATGACTTGGCATAGGGCTTTCCAAGTTGGCTCTCATGTCTTGTTTTCTTTTTCTCATTTTCTTTCCTTCGCTACTTTAAAGTAATTGCTCACAAAATGATGTGTAGCAATTCCTTTAAAGTGGGGTGCATACATTACCATTAATTCATTCACATTCTTGGTTCTTAGTGTAGCCTTGTCATTCATATGATGCATTCGTAACTTTGTAGATGACATTGGGTATGGTGTCCTTCATAAGTGTGATCTATCTTAGCATATTACATTCCTCTTGGTGGCTTGATGCGACACACTACATCCTCTAAGTTGTGAATATTTTATTCTTTGATTGGTCCTCTCTTGGAGACATTAGACATAATGTTCCCTAAGTGACATGCCTTGCATGGACTTAACAAGACTCCTTTGAACATCTTTTACATTTTACCTTTTTACATTTTACATTTTGCATCTTTACCACCTTGCATAACGCAATTTGCATTCCTGTGGTACCTTGTTTTTTGTTCATGAGTTCTAAGCATACAGAGCTTTGCTTGTCTCATGAAGCATGAACCAAAATTCTCCTTTTTGGTGCCTTGTTAAAGTTATTAGGAGGCATAACTTTGATATGGTTGAGCAAGAAGCCCATCCAGTAGCATGACTTTCCCCATAGCCACCTTTGTGTTTGTGAGTGCATACCAACTAGCGTATGTATTTCACCTTTTGGGCCTTCTCACCCAATGGACTGCCATGTGTTCTATCGCCCCAAAGTGAGTATGCATTCTCTTTTTCAAATAATCAGCCTAGATCTAATCCACAACTAGTTGGACAAACAATCGAAGCTTCATCCATTTCTCTTCTTTCATTTCAACGCTTGTGTGTTCCTTTGTTCTTATGTTTATTTTTCCATGGGATTTTCATCTTGGGGGCTTGATCATCCATCTTGATCATTGTCATTCCATCTTACTAACATAAGTACATTTGGACCCCCTCTCTCGATGTTCATGGCTACTTTAGTGTGAGTTTGAAGCAAGTTCATCCTCTCACTAAAGTGGGAGCTAAATGCACCATAGAAAAATGGACCCTTGCCATTGTTTTGGTATTTTAGGCCTTGATTCATGATGTTTGATCTATTTTTCTCTAATTTAATGTTGTAATATGGCTTGAACATGTACATTTAGGTACTAAAATTCAAATAATGACATCTTGTGAAGATGTTGTGAAGTGTTGTAAAACATTTCTACACTTTTCTAGACTCTATTCATTACAATTCACCTAAAAATCACCTTTTCATCACTAATCAATCCCTATTTTGAAGAGTTGTAAAGTCTTGTAACAAGATTTCACACTTTTCTAGGCTCAATTTCACCATTTACACCTTTCTTATGCTTTATTTGACCTCTTTATGCCCTTATAAGCTTTAATTAAGTGTATTTTTTAATGTAAACCTGACAAATAACATTAAATACAAGATAGTTCCTGACACATATTTTTAGGTCCTAGGTGGGACCTATTCACCATGGGTGGTGAATGAGTCCCCCTTGACACCAAATTAAAAATATTTGAAATTTCCTTTCAAGTTTTTATTCAAAATCTCTTGATGTTGGCCTATAATGAGGTATTAATGAGTTACTAAGGCACAAGATTGTATAAATAAGTGATTTTCACCTCATTTTACATCCTCCAACATTTACACATCATATTCAAGCAATTTTTCAAGCATTCAAGCACCTTACAACATCAAATCAAGCATTAATCAAGCATTTTGGAACATCCATTGATAGATATTTAGATTCTCATCAACAAGAGTTTGGTAAGTTGATAGAATTTTCCTGTTATTTGTTTGTCATTCTCTTTCATTGCATTATTTCATTAAAGGTTTGATTACCAAAGTGGGGTTTAACAAAGGGAAACCCCTATTTGCTAACCCTCAACCATTTTTCGCCTATTGCATGTGTGTTTATAGAAATTTGTGTGTAGATTTAACAAGTATTTAGGTGTTGAATAGTGGTCAACAAGTCAACTAGGTGCTTCAAGTGAAATCAACCTTATTTCATGCTTGGAGAAGGTATTTTGTCTGTTTCCTGCAGAATTGACTCTAACAACCCGACAAGCAGACATCCTTAGATCTAGTGTTGTAGAGTTGTCTCCTAATTTCTTAGAATTTTGGGAGAGGACTAATTTGCCACTAGTGGTGAATGATTCCCACCTTAAGACTAAAAATCTTAGTTTTGTCAAATTCTGGATCCTGACACTCAAAAAGTTGTTCCCAATAGTTTTTATCAAAAGCAGGACTAATTTTCCACCCTGCGCGAATGAGTCCCACTAGTGAATTTTTGTGATTTTAGACAACATTCCAAAGATTCTAGAATCTTCATCAGACCTCTAGGTGTACACTAATTCAACTCATTTGTTTATGTTATGCATTTATTCATTCATATCTCTTTGTTTGCTTATCACATTATGTTTTCTAACATAGCATAAATCTTAGATTTTTTATACTTAACTAGTCATATAGATCACTTAATTGCACTTAGTTCATTTCATTTATCTTAGAAAACATCATACACATCCTAATTTGAATGAACCTACTTAAAATTTTTGGTCTACCTCTCTCCTTTTAGGTGAAAAACCCTAGAAGAGTTAGTCTTGTGGGTACCAAAAATCTATGGTTCATTTTGGTGAAACCCGCATTTTGAAAAATTTTCATTTTTCATTTCATTTTCATTTGCATCCTAGATTACACTTGCATCAACATTCAATTAGGGTATTGTTTTGTTTTTGCATTCAAGTAATTTTCATATTGCATTAGTGAAAGTTTTGTTCAAATTTTATTTTTGCATTGCATATCATTGAAAAAACTAAAAATCTGCATTCTACATTCTTAACTACAATCTAAAAAATTAGAATCACATTATTTTTTGAAAAATACAAAAATCTACATGGGACTCATTCTCCACCTTGGGAGAATCAGTCCACCTACACTTTTTAAAACATTTCTAGCATTTTTTGGCATTTTCCCAAATTACTATTTTTTGTAGTTACTCTTTGTTTTATTTCCAAAATCTCTATTTTTATTCATTTATTGCATGTATTTTACTTGCATCATGGCATTTTCTTTCAATAAGTTTTAGAATACTTTAAAATCCTTTTCCAATTATGCCTTTGGCTGTGACCCTAATGACCTTGAGCTTCCACATGCTCCTTCAACTCCTCATGATTGTCCTCCTCATGAAGTAGATATCATTGGAGAAGATGATGATAGCATGAACAAGTTCTACAATGAATTCCTTGATAACCTAGAAGCCAATGCAACCTTCTATCCATCCATGATATCACAAGATCTTCCTATTATTGCACCTCCTAATCACTTTGCATACCTACATCCCTGAAATCAATGAAAGACCTAAGGTTCCTCCCTCAAGTGGACATAGTTCCTCTAAACAGACACCCTAACAACCTTTTACAATCACAAAATCACAAACACTCTCATAAACCTTGAAGAAACATATAGTAAAGGCTTCACTATCCTAATTAAACAAGGATATGGCACAACACATGAACATGAAATTCACCAACTTCTTGAACAAAACCAACCAAAGAAAACACAACAAGATTAGGATATCAAGATCCTCCTCATCTTGATAGACCCCCTTTCAAATATTGGAAACTTCAAGATGATAGTACAATGATCTTTGATGCTCCTCTTGACTGGAACATTCTACTTCCATGTGAACAAGCATGACCCCCTTCTAATGACAAGGATGATAGGATCCCCATGGGTCCTCTTCCTCCTATTCATGAACAAGGAGAATTTAGCAAACGGAAATGACCTTACAAATTAAAGAAACTCAAGATTCCTACACATCCTCCACCTGAATGTTAAAGGAGACTTCAATTGCTTTTAAACAAAGTTATTATACTTTTTCCACCTATGAATAGGTTGGTCATTCATCCTAAAGATTCTAATGCACCATTTTGAAAATGTCATTGCATTCTAGGACATTGATTTGAAGAATGTCAGACATTGAAGGACATACTGGATAAGTATCACTTCACTGATATCGATTGTTTCCTAGTCATACCTTAAAATAATCAAATCCCTTTATCATTCCATAGTTGTATAATTCCCTATTCTCACTATTGCATGATCCTTTCCCATCACCCACCTTGGCTCATTCTTTCTTTTACACTTTGTGGGGGGAAAGAAGTTGTTAGCTTTGTCCTTTTAATGCACTTGTCTTTGTCTCTTAACTATGTTATTCCTTTTCCACTTAAGTATTTAAGATTGAGAAACCAGTAAATTAGTTAATGGTTCACTTACATTTGCATTACTTTCTCATTTTAATTTTATGTGTGTATCATGTTCCCCTGTATCATGTGTTTGATGTTTCCTCTCTTTGTAAACTTATATTTGTATCTCTGTTCTTCTATATATTGTGCATTTTCACTTTTGTTTTGTGTTTTCCTTTTGGGGATGATGCAAAGAATTGAGATGCCCTATGTCTCTTCCATGTTGACACAATTGGTCCCTTTTTCTTTTTACTTTTTCTTTTTCTTGTGCTTTTTGAAACATAGATTTTTGGGACCTTATGGATTACTCTTGCACTTCTAGGGTTTTTCATCTAAAAGGAGAGAGATAGGGCCAAAAATTCTTATGTATCACTCAAATTAGAATGTATGCAATGTTGTTTAATGTAAATGAACTGAAATAAATGCAATTGACTAATCTAAATGACCAAAAATGAATGGAAAAGTGAGATTTATGCCTTGTTTGATAACACAGTGTGATATGAAAACAATGAAGAAAATGAATGAAATGTGTAGAACAAAAAGAGATGGGTCAAATTAGAGTGCACCTGGGAAAATTTTGATGATTATGGAATGTTGTTGATGCTTGCTGAGATCACTAATTTTTCACAGTGGGACTTATTCGAGTACTTGAAGTCTCCGTTCACATTCAAGTGGAGGATGTGCGGGAAACTTGATCTTTTTGAGTTTGTAAGGTCATTTTTGCTTGCTATATTTTCCTTGTTCATGAATAGAAGGAGGAAGAGGGCCCATAGGGATCCTATCATCCTTCTCATTAGAAGGAGATAATGGTTGTTCATGTGGAAGGAGAATGTTTAAGTTAGGAGGAGCATTCAAGATCACTGTTCCAACATCCAAAAGTCTCCTAGGTTGAAGAGGATGTCTCTCAAGATGAGAAGGATCATGATATATAAGTCCTACTGTGTTTGCTTCAGTTGATTTTTGTTCAAAAAGTTGATGGATTTCATGTTCATGTTTTGTGTCACAACCTTGTTTACTTAAGATAGTGAATCCTTTACCATATGTTTCCTCAAGGTTGATAGGAATGTTTGACTTTGTGCTCATGGAAGGGTTGTGAATGTGATTGGTGAGAGGAACTAGGTCCACTTGAGGGAGGAACCATAAGTCCTATAGTGACTTCAGGATGTAAATATGTAAAGTGATAAGGAGGTGCAATAGTGGGAAGGTCTTGTGATTTCATGGATGGGTAAAACGCTACATTGGCTTCTAGGTTGTCAAGGAAGTCATTGTAGAGCTTGTGCATGCTATCATCATCTTCTCCAATTATGTCTACTTCATGAGGAGGAAAACCATTAGGAGTTGTAGGAGCATGTTGGAGTTCAAGGTCATTATGGTCACAACCAAAGGCACAGTTGGACATGTCTACCAATGATTTTAGTGAATTCCAAAACTTATTGAAACAAAATGCCATGATGTAAATAAACAAAGATGCAATAAGTGATTAAAAATAAAGATGTTGTAAATGAAAACATAATAGTAATACAAAAAAATTCCAAAAGAATGTCAAAAATGATGATAAAAAAGTGCAGAGGGACTGATTCGCCCTAGGTGGTGAATAAGTCCTAGTATGAAGTTTTTTAGTGTTTTCAAAAATTTAAAGATGATTGAAATGCTCTACAAAATGCAATTATAGATGCAGAATGCAGATTTTGACTTTTTTCAATGAGATGTAATGCAAAAATGAAATCTAAATGAAGGTTTCACTAATGCAAAATGAAAAGACCCAGAATGCAATAACAAATCAATGTCCCAATTGAATGCTAATGCAAATGGAAACTAATATGTAATATGTGAATGCAATCAGAAATTCAAAGTGTTCAAAATTCGGGTTCACCAAAATGAAACATAGATTTTTGGGACCCTATGGACTACTCTTGCACTTTTAGGGGTTTTCACCTAAAAGGAGAGAGATAGGGCCAAAAATTCTTATGTATCACTCAAGTCAAAATGTATGCAATGTTTTTTAATGTAAATGAACTTAACTAAATGAAATTGACTAGTCTGAATGACCAAAAATGAATGTAAAAGTGAGATTTATGCCTTGTTTGAAAACACAATGTGATATGCAAACAATGAAGAAAATGAATGAAATCTGCAGAACAGAAAGAGATGGGTCAAATTAGAGTGCACCTGGGAAAAGTTTGATGATTCTAGAATGTTGTTGATACTGGATTAGATCACTATTTTTTCTTAGTGGGACTCATTCACCCAGGGTGGTGAATCAGTCCTCTTGGTGAAAAAGTGTCGAGAGCTAGTTTCTGTCTGTCAGGATCCATAATCTGAAAAAATTTAGATTTTTAGTCCTCAGGTGGGACTCATTTGCCATAGGTGGTGAATTATCCGTCTCCCAATTTTTTGAAAAATCAGGAGACAACTCTGCAACACTAGATCTAGAAATGTTTTCTTGTCAGGTTGTCGAAGTTAGTTCTGTAGAAAAAGGACAAATAACTCTCTCCAAGCTTGAAATTGAATTAAGTTGACTTGGAAATCAATCTTCAAAACTTAATAACCTGTCAAATTTTCATACAAAGAGTTGCAAATAAACATGCAATAGGGGAAAAATGATTCAGGGTTAGTGAATAGGGGTTTGCCTTGGTCAAACCCCACTTTTGGTAATTAAACCCTTGAAAAGATAATGAAATCAAGGAGAAAGATAAACTAATAACATGCAAGTGCTATCAACTTACCTAGCCCTTGATGATGAAAGTTTGAAGTAATGTTAATAGCTGCTTCAAAGTGCTTGAATGTTTGAGTGAATAGGTGAACAAGCGAACTTGATGAATGGGGGTTAGAATGAGATGAAAATAAATTATTTATAAAATTCTTGTGCCTTAGTATCCATTCATACCTCATCATAGGCTGACATCAAGTGATTTTGAATAAAATCCCAAAAGGAAATTTAAAATATTTTGAATTTGGGGCCAAGGGGGACTCATTCCCCACCCATGGAAAATGGGTCCCACCTAGGACCTAAAAACATGTGTTAGGAAAAATGTTGTATTTAATGTTATTTTTTAGGATAACATTCAAAAATACACTTATTTACAACTTATGATGGCATAAAGAGACAAAATAAAGCATGAGAAGGGTATAAATAGTGAAAATATGCCTAGAAGAATGTGAAAGCTTGTTACAAGACTTTGCAACACTTCAAAATATGACTTATTTGACCATTTACACCTTTCTTATGCTTTATTAGACCCCTTTATGTCCTTATAAGCTTTAATTAAGTGCATTTTTGAATGTAAACCCGACAAACAACATTAAATTCAAGATAATTCCTAACACCCATTTTTAGGTCCTAAGTGGGACCCATTTGCCATGGGTGGCGAATGAGTCCCCCTTGGCTCCAAATTCAAAATATTTCAAATTTCATTTCGAGTTTTTATTCAAATTGCATGATGTCGACCTTTCATGAGGTATTAACAGGTTACTAAGGCACAATATTGTATAAACAAGTGATTTTCACCTCATTTCACATCCTCCAACATTCACACATTATATTCAAGCAATCTTTCAAGCATTCAAGCACCTTACATCAAATCAAGCATTAATCAAGCATTTTGGAGCATCCATTGATACATCTTCATATTTTCATCAACAAGGGTTTGGTAAGTTGATAGTATTTGCATGTTATTTGTTTATTATTCTCTTTCATTCCATTATTTCATTACGAGTTTGATTACCAAGGTGGGGTTTGACCAAGGAAAACCCCTATTTGCTAACCCTCAACCAGTTTCCCCCTCTTGCATGTGTGTTTGTAGACCTTTGTGTGCAGATTTAACAAGAATTTAGGTGTTGAAGAGTGGTCAACAAGTCAACTAGGTGATTCAACTTAAATCAACCTCATTTCAAGCTTGGAGAATGTATTTTGTCCATTTCGTGTAGAATTGACTTCGATAAAACGACAAGCAAACATCCTCAAATCTGGTGTTGCAGAGTTGTCTACTAATTTCTCAAAATTTTGGGAGAGGACTGATTCACCACCGGTGGCAAATGAGTCCCATCTTAAGACTAAAAGTCTAAGTTTTGTCCGATTCTGGATCCCAACACTTAGAAACCTGTTCCTGATAGTTTTTATTAGAAGTGAGACTAATTCGCCACCCTGAATGAATGAGCCCCACTAGTGAATTTATGTTATTTTAGAAAGCATTCCAAAGATTCCAGAATCTTCATCAGACCTTTAGGTGCACACTAATTCAACTCATTTATTTTTTTTCTACATTTATTCATTCATATCTCTTTATTTTCATATCACATTATGTTTTCTAACATAGCATAAATCTTAGATTTTGCATACTTAATCAGTTATATAGATCATTTAATTGCACTTAGTTCATTTCATTTGGATTATACATTATACATATCCTAATTTGAATGAGCCTAGTTAGCATTTTTGGTTTACCTCTCTGCTTTTAGGTGAAAAACCCTAGAAGAGTTAAAGAGTCTTGTGGGTACCAAAAATCTATAGTTTAGTATATATATTGATACACACAAATCATAAATTATTCACATGAATACTTGTACATTGCAAGGCATACAACTTGAATACTCATAGGTCATAAGGTATACACTAGAATTCACATAAGTCACAAAGTATTCACTTGAATACACATAAGTCACAAGGTATACACTTGAATACATGTAAGCCACAAAGTATACACTTGAATACATGTAATTCAAAAGGTATACACATAAACCACAAAGAATACACTTGAATGCAAGGTATGCAAAGTATTCACATGAATACACATACTACATGAAGCATACACATGAATAGACATAATACATGAAGTATACATAGGAAGCATGAAGCATACACCCTAATAGACGTAACACATGGAGTATACATAGGATGGAAAGAAAGATGATCTGATACCACTGTAATGTCCCCTATCTTGATTTTCCCTAGAATTTTCCTATTGATTACAAATTACAAAAAAATAGGGTTAGGATTCCACCATATTAAATAAATATCTCTTTAATGATGTAAAATTGGATTGGAATCCTGCATTCACCACATGAACAATATATGTAAATATGTATATATGCTTGTTAGGGTTAGACCATTGCATCACATCTAAAGGCTATCAATAATGTAAACATATTAAGAAATTGGGAGAAGGGACATGATGGGTCTAACCGAAGCCATATGCCAAGCCTAAGAGAGTGTATACCATATCCCTCCCCCTTGGTGCCTTGTACTTGCTTTCCCTATTAATGCCTCAGCCCCTAAAGACACTTTCCACCTTGTGGGATTGGGTGGTGATCACAAGTGGGATTTTTGGGCTCTTACCACTTCACCCTTGGCCCCTCCTTCTTGAGGAATTGGGTGGAGGTCGCAAGTGGGCTCTTTTGGCCCCTACCACTTAACCACTAGCCCTACCGATAGGGTAGGTTTCAGATAGTCAACATAATTCTAATTCAATCATAGGATTCAATATATCTTTATTATCTTAGAAGCAATAATCATACATCGGTAAGTAATCACTTGTAGAAAATACACATTTAATATTCATTTATTATGTAGGGCCATATTTATATAGACAAAAGATAATAAATGACATAATTACACCTGAATATATGATAGATTTGATATACTCATGTTTATGTATATATATCCCATAATGACAATCTATTGTGATATATGGGTTTGATTCTCTTATCTTTATGATCTGTATATCTCTTCTCTTTGATCGATGATGTATCTTCCCAAGATTTGATCTATTCTTAATTTTCAGAGGGTATGGTTAGTGTAGAATCAAGCACATAATAATATATTATGAACATATTCATATTAAAGAAACATAACACTTATAAGGCTTAATAATTGTTGCAAGCATCATTATTATATAATCGTATAATATATATATTAAAGGCCTATGTATTCCAATGTATACTAATCCCTGATTATATCATTTGCTGCTACTTATCTTAATTGAAATTTTATTCTTGATTGCTTCCCTCTGTTCCCATATGTAGAAATATATTCCAGATATCTCACTTATTTTCCCATTGCATTTGATCATAATATATTAATACCACTACTACTATAATCAGAAATATATTTTCAGATTTCTTCTTTATTGTTCCCTCCATGATGTCCCTTGCAAATGATTTTTCTACCTTTATATATCCTAATATTGTGAATAGACACAAGCTTAATAATTTTCACCCCTTTCAAAGAATGCAACCCTCTTCATTCCTAACATTTCCTCTTCATGGCTTTTGGTAATGATTGTTACCCTTAATATAATTAAAGGCTACCTTAAATGGGTGATCACTACACTAAGACTCTTTTAATAATTATTATCATGCTTGCCCCATTAATCCACCGATCTTCACATGCTGCGATTCCTTTTATTAAATATGAATCACTGCTTGGCTGAACTGATCGTTGCCTCTCTTTAAGGGTCCCAATCGTTGCTTTTAGGTGGAGTATATTATATATTTTAATATATTTATTTTATATTAGTTTATATATATATATTTAATTAACATTTATAATATTATTGTTTTAATAATATTAAATTGTTAATATTTGTATTATATTTTAATATGTATTTTATTTATTTATTTTCATTTTAATGCTTAGTTATTTTAGTGCTCCATTTCAAGGACAAGACAAATTAAGAGAAGATATAATGTGAATTCATGCCTTTGAAAGCTTATATATGAGGCTGCATGGTACTTTACGATAGGGAATAACATCAATTGTCTAACTCTTTTCATTGTAGTATACACTATTTTTTTCTACCTAGATTAAGAAAGACTAAGTTTTTGGATTTGTTAGTCTACAAATCCATCAGTTCTATGAAGACAACTTCCTATGTTGATGTAATTTCTTCTTGGGCCTAGGATAAATCTATTGTGTATGGGAATCTATAAACATGAGGTTGTATTGGTTTACAAAATGGGCATGGGAAGATAGTTGTATTTTTGCATCTTTCTATATTGATGGAGGGAACAAAATGTATCTTGTATCTTCTTTTTTCAAAAGTAAGGAGAACAATTATGTTGTCTTTCCAAGAGGTGAGAGGAAAAAGGAAAGGAGAATGGAAGCATAGGAAAATAATAGAGATATGCAACTAATGGAGTAAGGGATGTATTGCATCCATTGCATCCATAGCTAAGGTCTTGTTGAATGTGAAAAGGGGTAGATTTTACCTTATCATTTGTACACTCATTGAATATGACAATTTTCTACATTTATAAGTAATAGGTAATTGCTACTACCACAGTCTATTTTTTCTCTCTTTGGAGGATTTGTAGGATAAATGTAGTGTTCTTAATTCTTCTCTCTTCCTCTCTTGTCTATTATTTAATTTCTAATCAAGTAGCATAGTACTATTTCTTATTCATAAATTCTACAAGCTTAGGCTTGATAAATTAAGAATCAAACACTATTGTACTTATAGCAACATTGCTAAATTAGTGCAATGAATGTATATGCATATGATTTGAATCTAAACTTAGCTCTAAAAATTGGCTTTCACTATCTAGTTGAGCATAGATCATCTAGATTTGAACATAGATAATATGAGTGAATGAAGATTGACTTGAAACTACACAAAAATACCAACTCATAATTACATAATTTGATACACTACAAAAAAACTACCTAATTTTACATGATATTGAAATGTTAGTATTTAGTGATTATCTCATATGAATTGAATTTAGTGAGAGGTTTGAAATATTTTTCTAGCCTTCTTGAGGAACGTGTGTTAGTTTGCATATCTTGTTGTAAAATATCAAGGTTGACTAATGTACAGATGCTATTGTATTTGTATTTTCCATCTCTAGCCTAGCTCTAATATTGATTATACTTTTCCAATAAATCGAATACTTAGATTTTTTGTTAGTCCTTATTATGTAGTATAAAGATTTATGATATCCTTACTATGTAGTATATTTTTTTTTGATAAAAATAAAAAAATAACCAAAGCTAACTTTGAAATTTCAATAAGCATAACCAACATAACCAAATGTTGTGAACATTTAAAGTGAGTGAAACACATACAATCTAACTTCATAGAACAATGAGATATGTGAACTTTGAAATAATCCTCTACTACTAGCAATCACACATTAAGAAGCTTTGAAAGATTGTATCTCATGGACTAAAACATCATTGAAACCTCCTCGATGCCAAATACAATCATAACAAATTATTTTCTAGAACACTAATTCAATTGATAGGCAAAGATATGGGTTGATTCATACTACATGACCAAAAGACAACAAAAAATTAACAAATATTCAAAATAATATAAATTTCCAAAAAAAAATTGTTATTGGTTTGCAAACTTATGAGTTGTAGGGAAAGGGAAAATTGGATCCCAAAGAAAAGGGTCTCTCCCACATTATTCACCAAATTAAGTGGGACAACACCAAGGGGTATGATTTCTTGAATAAACACTTTGAACCCTAACTATATTGGTTGTAACAAGATTTAGGGTGGATGTGAGCTCTATGGGTAATTCAAATGTGGTCATTGCAGGAAACTCAAGTCCATCATTCATTTTGAAAGGTACAAGCTCACACCAAGAAAAAAAAAAAATAGAATTTCAAACCATAAAATTTGAAACCATTGGATTTCAAACTTTTAAATTCAAAACCTAACAAAACCAAACCCTAAAAAACAAGGGATAGTATATGTCAATGCAACCAAGTTTTTTATGCACACTTAATTAAGCATCTAAAAATATTGAGGTTTTAGTGCTACTCAATTATTGAGTTCAAGACAAAAAACTTGCAGGCTTTTAAACAAAAATATTGGTCATGAATTAAAGTTTGTTTTTAGGCATGGAGTGAGGAATGTTTCAACTACCAAAAAGTTCGTTTTCCCAACATGAGATAACTTTCCAGAGATCCAATCCCTTCATTTAACAAATAGCAACAAAGTTGTGTTAAAATGAAATTAAACACAACAAAAATGATCTGATAGCGTAAAGATTCCCAAAAATAAATTTCATTGAAACTATAGCAAGTGACTTACCTAAAAGTCATGCATAAATTGTGTTGTGTTGTCTGTTGACATGGATGTTGTACACACACACACCAACAGTCATATAAATTCTCATAGAGTACTGTGGGAACCTACCTTTCTTGAAAGACTTCACTGGGAAGCCTAAGTCTAAGGAACATTCGGCTCGATCCCTTAAGGCTCACTTATGTCAGGTCTTGACCCACTAGGCTCACTCAGGGTTCATTGTGATTTTTCTATTAAACATGAGGGGTAAATGATTATTAAGAATTAGATGGTATCTAAAAGATAGAAACATAATCTAAGTTTGATCATTCAAATGTTTACTCAAAACCTTCATGAAATCAAAGAATATGCAATAATATTTGATGAAATCAAATTAACTTGCATACATTCAAGTAGATTTAACATTAAGAATTTAAAAATTTCATGGAATCGAAAGATTTATAATAAAAATCCATCTATTTATCATTTTGGAACATTTTCTAGAATATAAAGCATCAACTCTAAAATAAAGCATAAAAAATACTAATTTTTTTTTCTCATAGGTATTATCCACGCATGCCTCAAGAAATAAGTAAACTAGAGCAAACCACTATACTTCACCAAATTGCTTCATAGCTAGACATAGAATGATGCAAGATTTTAAAAGAAGGGGGATCATTTGCCACCAGATAGTGTCAGTATGCACCCTTAAATTATGCAACACATAGTCTTGTTTGATAGGAACAAACAATCAACTACGTAAGATTTCATATCAAGAAATAGGTTTGAAATAGGCTCTAATATTAGTTAAATTATAATGAAACATACAAGTTTTTAGTCTGGAATGGAACAAAAAATAGGAAAAATAATAAAACTTAAAAAAAAATTAATTCTCTGACATCCACAAATTCTAAACTTAAATAAAATAATACATCTCCTGGCCTTTTATAAGAACCATACACTCAGGAAATTCAATCAACACATGAGGGAATCCTAGTACCAAATCAAAGTAAAACATGTGGCACATGACAGTTGGAAAGAGAAGCTTCTAAATAAGTCAACATATTCTGACCTTCTTCAACACTTAAAACTTTGGGCTTATGTCTTTGAAACTCAATTAGGAAATAAAATTGAATTAAGCAGATTTGTCAAACAAAATGAAGGAACTTCCCCTACTAGATATTCAGAGTAATCGGGTGGAACTAATTATTTTAATTCATCAACACTTTTATTCCTACATTGAGGTTTAGGCTTTGGGTTGAAACACCAAGAAGTAAATCACCCCAGAGCTAGACAACGTCCATCGTAGGTGTAATACCCAAGTCCTCGGTCTCTCGATTATCGAAATTTCTTCTCAATAATATTTATTCTCACATGAGCTTTCAAAGTTCTCCACCAAACCTGGTAGCATCATTGGATCTGTGTGCAATCCATATTTTTTGGGCCATCCATACCAAAATATTGTCCAACAACCTATTTCTCCTACACATAAATTCCATATATCAATCCATTTTTAAAAATATTAATAAGACTCTCATTAGCATAAAACCATCATTATTATTGATCTACTTTTAAAAAATTCATAAATAACATGCTTTAAATGCATTCTCATGTAATTATCACTTTAGGTGGGCTATCAAACATTTTAAGTGTTCGAGAAAGAAAAAAACAAGCTTTAACACTTCAACACCGATGCACCACCTACCCGATACTTGGATCTTGACATATTCAACCTTATCAGAACAAAACACCTAGATTTTGATCACTACTTGAACTTTTATACCTTCTGGCCTTTACTCTTAGACTAGAACAACTTACCAAACTTTGCTCAAAACATTCCAATCAACCCGGTTTCCTGACACCCAACATATTCTGCACCTAGTATCTCCAAATCATGAGTTATTTGAAAGATTTCCACTCTTACATTTTCTCTCGATGATCATTAACCAACCAATGCCTACCATAAGAATTAATTTTAAATTTGGGTCTCCAAGCCTTACATGCTTTGGGTGTGTTGTGGGACCACACAACAACTTGCAACCAACAAAAATAAATTTAAAAGAAACTCGAGAATCAATTACCCACCATAAATTATAACTTATGCATATTTTCCATAATAGCTCCTTATCTTTACCCATATCCGAACATAAAAAAATTATAAAACTCTGTTGGAAAGTATTCATGTGTGCATTGTTTAATTCCTATCTCTGGAGCTTGGTGAAAAGACTAGTTCATCGACATTGAGCTACATAATTTAGCAATCCTCCAAAGCCAACCTTGGATAGAGCCTTGGTGCTAGTCAAACATCCATATCCCCGACAAGGTTATCTCTATAATTCCCCCAAACATATCTCTACTACCAGTCAGGTGTCTATAGCCCTAGTAGAGATATTTGGATAGCCTAAAGAGTTGAATTTTTTTTTTTTTAATATTTGTTTTGATATTTCTTTTTCATTTTTTCATTTGATATTTCATTATAAGCTCTTTTGCTTCAACTTGTAGGCAATGAAGCCTACTATCTGGTTGGGAATTACAGTGGTAGCAAAGGTCACTTTTTATTTTTCACTCAATGTAAATACCCTTCATAATTTCATCAATTCCCAAAAGATTCAGTTAATGAATTCCTTGTATGTGAAACTTTCTAGCTAAATTTTACGATCTTATTCTAGATTTCAACTAATTGCAATTCACTATCTATTAAAAAAAATAAACATAAGTTAAAATTTAGCTGCAAGTTATCAAATCACCTGATTAGTTTAAAATTTAGAGACATTGGTTACCACCTTCCATTTTAATTTCTAGGGCAACCCACTAAAATAAACTTTCCTCAAGCTATGCATTTGCATTAATGCATCAAGCTTGTGATGATTATACTTAAGATCGAGCATCATACCCTTCATTTAATTTGCATGCCTAATCATGCATGTATTGCTTCCCTCAAGCTCCTCAACATGTTGACATGTGCCTCCTCACCAACTTGACTTTCTTTCCAAAAAACACACCTAGACAACTCATAATTAATATGGCTTGATGAAATAAACTAAAATGACCACCATTTAATTCTAAAATCTCAAATTTGCTCGATTCATGATCTTTGTACTTGAAATCTAAATAAAAGTGTACTTTTTCCACCTCAACTTACTTTCCCAAGATTTTCTATCTAGGCAACTATGTACTATAGATTTCTCATGACTTTCTATAAATGCAACACTTTCCTTCAAATTTCTAACTTCTTTATCCAATTTCTCCAATTTTATTTTTCCTCTTTGTGTGCTTTCTTTCTCTTAGGCCATGGATACTCCAATTTTCCTTACTAGTGTTACTCATCAGATCAGTTTTTTGGGTGAATTATGAGCCAATGGCTCAGAAAGGTATTCTTCCTTAGGACTCCTTCCACCAAAATATTCCTAAGAATGTTCCTCAGGGAAACTTATGTGAATGTTAGGGCCTAGTATAGGTTAAGTTTAGACTTGGCTTCATAGTTCATGGCTTCTCTTCTGAACCTCAACCTCTCTATAGCTTAAGTTCATTATGTTGCAGTGATGATAGTGCAACAAGAATTCTTAGGGAATTTGGACAATGTTATCGTCATTTTTCAATCAACCATAAGAATTCTTGCTGCTGATGCCATTCCCCAGTTTCTGAAACAGAGGGAAATAGTTCCTCTCTTGTACTTCCTTACTGCTCTGCATACTCCCAACCTCAAAAACCATAGGGATAGTACCTACCTAGGGTACATGTTCCTCTAATATGAGTCAAACCAAATTGACTAGCCAGCCCTCAAACTTCTCTAACACAGGCTCTTGAATATCCAACCCTCTTTTTTTTTTGATATTTCCTTACAATGAGGATTTTGTACTTTCATGTATATATGAAATATAATGATTTTTTTTCTTTTTTGTACTCATGCGTGTATCTATTTCAAATGGTTTTACATTTTCAATTTGTAGTAAAATGTTTTCAAAATTCAATCATCATGTGTTTTAGCTTAAGAAGAATTTGCTAATGCCAAGAATAAAACTAGAGAACAACTTGGAAAAAATCCTACTAAAGCAAACTAAACTAACTAAAATTTTCCCTAGCCAAAAAGTTTACCCTAATTAAGCAATTTATCCTAATTTCTACCATTAACTTCATAATGCTCTCGGTTCAAATCCTAGTAGGTTCATCTTTATATTCACTTGAATAAATTTTGGATAACCTACTGTAACATCAATTTTTTTGAAATTTCCTACATTTAATAAATAAAAATTTGAACAAATACTTACCAATAATCTAGCTAAAATGTATGGAAATGACCTCATTAATGGTTGACTGCACCCACCTTTTCCACCGTCTTGGTATTGTACCTTCTTCCAGTATTCATTCATGGTTCTCCATTTCATTTCACTCTATTCCACGAATGATTGCATTTATTTATTGATACTCTTTCCTTTCAGTACTTCTTCCATTCTTTATCTTGTCTTCAACCTTGACATCATTATTTGTTTCACTAGGCTAGACCTTAATATAATTTTTACAATTATCAAAAAGAGGGAAAGTAAAAACTTGATACTCTGCAATTTGTGTAAAAATGAGGATTTCTTCCCTTTTAATTTGTGGATTTGCAATTAGGGGAGAAAAGCATACATCTCCCACTCATTTCACCTACTCTTTATTCTCATTATCATCCACATGTGTGAAGATCAATGACTTGCTCCTTTCAAATTCACACTTAAAATGTGATATTCTCAAATCTTGATGACTTTGCTTCTTTTCCTGCAAAACTTCTAGAATATTTTCATAAAAATTACGGTTAGTGAACTCATTTGGTCCAATGGGAAAACCACTAAAAATTCTAGTTCCACTAGGGTTAAGCACTTTCTTAGAATTCAAATATCTTTCTAGTAATGGTTCCCTCCTTCTTGCACTTAGGGATGCCACTGTTAACAAAATTACCTTATGTGTAGCCAAACATACCATAGTCAAGAAAAATTTACAATCAAGTTCACTATGATCGGTTGTGTCATGGATATTACACTCTATAACCCTACAAAAAGTGAATAGACTTAAGGGAGAAAACCTCTGGTTAAGAACCCCCCAGGGATTTTCAATCTCTTTTTCACTCTCCATTACAAACTTACTTAGACTTCCAACTCACAAGAAGAATTTCACTCGTGACTAGGACAACAATACCGGCTCAAAACACCAAAGGGCCCTCCTTGTAGCACCACTTCTGTTGGCATGGATTTTGTACACACACAACAATAGTTAGATAGATTCTCATAGAGTACTGAGGGAACCTACCTTTCTTGAAAGACTCCACTGGGAAACCTAAATCTAAGGCACACTTGGCTTGATCCCAAGGCTCGTTTGTGTCAAGTCTTGATACACTAGGTTCACTTAGGGTTCATTGTGATTTTTCTATTAAACATGAGGGGTAAATGGTTGTTTAGAATTGGCTGGTATTTGAAAGATAGAAACATAATCTAAGCCTGATCATTCAAACGTTTATTGAAAACCTTCATGAAATCAAAGAATTTACAATAATATTTCATGAACTAAAATTAACTTGCAAACATTCAAGTAGATTTAGCATTAAGAATTCAACAACTTCATGGAATTGAAATATTTATAATAAAACTCCATGTATTTATCATTTTTGGAATATTTTTTTGAATATAAAGCATCTATTCTAAAATAAAGCATAAAAATTACTTAAAAGTAAAATTTGTCCTAGGTATTATCCATGCATGCCTCAAGAAATAACTAAACTAGAGCACACCATTCTATAATTCACTAGATTTCTTCATAGCTAGGCATAGAATGTGTGGCAACGAAAGAATTATCCCTTTTACTTTTTCTTGTTTGGGCCCTCCTTGTTAACTAAGCTTAATGGTGCTTTGATTTAGTGTTGTAATTGTAACTATGGGAAATTCCTAGGTTAGTAGATTAGTAGCTAAATAAACAAAAAAACCAAAGTAATAATGAAGCACAAAGGAGGAAAACATGAAAAACAAAGAGAGATATTACCTTTAGTCTTCAACCTCTATGATTGACCTCCATTATACCTTCTCTATTTGCTGCAATATGTGAAAATTCCAAGGCCAAAACAAATGTTGAAGGATTTGAATGAGAAAATGCAACACTATGCAACTATGTAACTAGTAAGAAAATTTAAACTATGACTACAGTATGCAAAAATTCCAAATGAAAGATGAAGTATGCCTAAGACAAGAGCTAATATGACAAAATTGCAAGAGCATGAGGTGACAAAATGAGAGAAAAATTGCCATTTTATGGAAAATGCAATTTTGGATGAATGGCCAAGATTGAAGATTGACAAGTTCCCTAGAATCAATGGACAAGATTCAATATGACAACCCACAATTAGGGTTAGGGCAACATTAGGTCAAATTTGAAATGAGTGGACACGATTCAATTTGAGAAAATCAAATCAAGGGTTGAGAATGCATGTGATAAGGAGATAAGAATGGCACAGAAAAAAAGAAAGCTAGAAAATCAAATAATATTTAGAAATTACTTGATTTATGGAGGAAAAAAACTATTTTGAATTAAAAATTAATTTAATTCAAAAGGGTGGGGTCACATGAAAACAAATAATTAATTTGAATTATTTACTAAAAAAAGGAAAATTAGAAAGTGGGACCATTTTAAATAGCTAATTTTATTTAAAATGAGGGAAATGTCAAGGTGGCAATAATTAAATAAATTAAAGAATTTATTTAATTATAAGAAGAATAAGAATTAATGGCATATCTAAATAAATAAATAAAATTTATCTATTTAGATAATCAAGAAGAAATTAATGGACAAAGATAATTAAATAAATTAAGAAATTTATTTAATTATGGAGAGACATTAGACAATTAGTGATGTATTTAAATAAATAAATAAAATTTATCTATTTAAATAATCAAGAGAAATAAAAAGAAATGAATTAATTAAATAATTAAAAATTATTTAATTAATAGTCGAAAGTGGACCAAGGATATAATTAAAATGTTTTAATTATGCTAGGAAGAAGAGGACAACAATAGAGCTTGAAGGCCTAGGTCAATTTTATGTGTCTACATTTTTCCCCTCTTTGTCGTAATGCATCCTGTCGCATTGTGACAAAGAAAATTTAGTCAAAAATATGCCCCAACGAAGGTACGGAGTATCTATACCCCATTGGGAAAATTTTCAAATTTTGGCCTGGTGATAGAAAAATTTGGAAAGTGTCCCAACAAGTTAATTTGATGAATAGAAAAGTGATGGCACAAGTGGTTTCATATTTTGACATATTTAAAGTAGACAACAGGCCAATCAAAGGTGGTCAAAAGAGCTTCCAATAATAAAAAGATTGAAAAATCCCAATTTGACCCTATAAATAGGTTGAAAATGGGGTAAAAGTCAATTCATTTTCACATTCACAATAGTAAATTTGGAGAGCCTAGAGCGAGGAGAGTAGACACGAGGATGGTGATTCTAGTCATAGAGCACCATGGCTACATCGTTAGGACATTCCAATGGCCAGAGGGTGTGAACCCGCCAGTGAGTACCTCAAACCCACTTTGTCATTTTGTCATTTTTCACACATTTTTAGGATTTTTAGGGTAGGTAACAAATGCACCGCAATGCATATGCATTCGTGTAGGCCACATCTGAGGTCATGTTGATGCATCAAGATGCAAATGACAAGGTTCCATAGGGTAGGTCAATTAGGTGCAACACATTTGTGGAAAATCGAGTTGCATTCACCAAATCACAACGCAAATGACATGTGCAATGCTGCATTAGAGAGATTGTGACACATTTGACTTTGACCAGGGTTGAATTTTCTTTAGACTCAACTTTTTGCTCATGTTTAGCTAGATAAATGGTAATAATGATTTGTAATAATGCTCTAACTCCCATTTTTGCATGTGTTGAAATGACTAGCGCCGATTTACATGCAAGAGTTTAGACCATCGACATGCATGTTTCAAGATTAGCTGACAGACTGAGAGTAGAGGTGAATGATGCAAATTGGGTTATAATACATCACCTATATGCCCATTATTTGAGCTAATAGGGGACTACTAACAACAATAGCCAAGCAATGGCACTCTAAGACTTATTCCTTCCATCTGCCAATAGAAGAGGCAATGATCACCTTGGAGGATGTGTATCATATTTTGCATATTTCAATCAGAGGGGAGTGGGTGGTGTATGATCCTCAATGAGGGGTGCAGGCCATGATAGAGCTGTATGAGTTAGATGATGGAACGAGCCTTGGTGTGGATGGTTATGAGATTCAGTGGGAGTACCTTACAGAGCACTACCCATGGTGGAATGCCATGTTGTATACATAGATTGTTGGGGACTTGATACGAGATCATCGAGGACATGGATTCTTGATTGGATGGGGCAATGTGCTAGTCCAGATCTGGCGAGACCAAGTTGTTTTTGCATGGGACCTTGTCTTCTTGGTATGTTATACCATTAGTTACATGAGGTGGCCTATAGAGGTGGGATCAGTATATTTGTGGCACCACTCTATTGATGATTTGGGAATGGGAGCATATTGTTGTCTTTCAGCCACTGATTCAGAGGCCACAACTAGAAAATGAGATGCCATATGTATACTTATATGCAAGAGCCTTGCAATAGACTAGGGTTGGAGAGAATGGCTACTGGAGGCATAGGATTGACATGATGACATCATCATGGGATGATGAGGTTGATCACTTGCCCTTCTGTAGATAGTTTCAGTACTTGATTGGTTAGAATATTCATAGCCAGTTGATCATAGAGATGTATCTGCTCCAGTGGGTTCTTCGATAGTTTGGTGAGCAACAGGGTGTGTCGATGGGGACAGCTGAGTACATGAGGACATCGAGAGAGCCTGGGTGGGGTCCTGCTATATCAGTGTCATTTTCTCAACAATAGATTGATGTATTAGTGGCCCAAATATGGTTGTGGATTGGAAGAGTGGCCGATCTAGGGATGACTCCAGATTATGACTTGTGGTGGTAGACCCATTGACTGATCCCATTGACTGATCCTAATGCACCAATTCCTGTGGACCAGAGATCCATTATCCCGAGGGTACATCAAGGAGGGTGGAGAGGTAGAGATGGAGGTTGAGGAGATTGCAAGGGAGGAGATGGTGGGAGAGGTGATGAGGATGATGGAGGAGATGATGGTGGTGATAGTGGTGCTGGCGGGTGGAGGAGGAGAGGAGGGGACAGAGGGAGACAACTAAGGAGAGTCAGAAAATGTGTAGAGAGAGTAGCACTAGATGATATCCCTAAGGTGCTAGAGGAGGAGGAGAGAGATGAGGGGCTGAGATAGGAGGAGGGAGACATGAGGAGGCCAAACAAGAGGGGAGACAAGAGGCAAAGAGGTAGCCAAAGGGTGAGGGGTGACATGAGGAGGAGGGACTAAGATAGGAGGAGGAGAGACAAGTAGAGGAGGCCCTTGAAGTCAGAGGAGGAGAGGAGGGAGTTGTTGGGGGAGAGGACACTAGAGATGAGGAGGATCTAGACATCGGTGATGAAATGGATGAGGCAGAGTGAAATCTTCAAGAGTGGATGGTCAATGGGGATCCAAAGATAGCCAGTGTGTCACTACTGCCATGAAATGCCACTATAGATCAGCATTTGGAAGATATGTAGAGGAGGTTAGATGAGGCCATGAAAAAGATCAACACCCTACAAGCAGAGCTCGAGGTGACCCGACTGGAGAGAGATTAGGAAAAGATCTGGAGATTAGAGATGGAGAGCTGGTGTAGTTAGTTTGCATAGCTATGCACAGGGTCAGTTGTGGATGTGGCTAGGGAGCTTGCTAGGGTCAGTGCGAGTAGAGGATAGTATAGGATGTTATATGAGCACATAGTGCTAGCTAATTAGAGGGATCTCGGATTTTCTAGATCATCTAGTTGGACAAGGATAGGGTCAGGGAGTAGTCACACCCATAGTAGCCGTAGCTAGAGCAATGTGGGTGGCTCAACTTCCTCAAGGCACATAGTGGGTCATAGGTCCCATCACAGGCATTCCTCCAGTCATAGGTCAGGGCACTCTCATGGATCATTAGGGTTTTTCATAGATCATTGCATAGTTAGCCTCTGAATCCATCAACATCATAGACTCATGCTGCAGTATCCTCACACCCTCAGGTTACGGTAGAGATGATGCCATTAGTGTCAATTTCATCGGCCTTGTAGAAATAGGCTGCTATGGCTTCATAGGTTATGTTAGTGCCAGGTATAGGTATTCAGTCACCATGCTCTTCTCCACAAGGGGATGAGGAAAGCACATCATAGGGGCATTTAACATTGTTCTCTTATCATTATGTTTCAGATATTCATTATTATGACACTTTATATGTTGACTATCGAGCTCACGAGCCATATTTTTTGGGATATTTTATGACTCTATCTTGTGATATTATATATTTTTGAGATTATATATGCGATGTAGTTTTCATGCGGCCTATATGCTTTATATTATGTGATGATGCATTATGTGTTGGCTATATTTTATGAAATATTCTTATTTTGATGATGATTATGATGATGTCTTTATGATGCCTATGTGATGTGATTTATGCATTTATGATTCTTATGGTGATGTCCTTTATATGCTATTCCATGTATGCATTTATGATTTGTATTTATGATGAGATGCCATGATGATGGGATGGTTATTTATGCTTATGTTCCATGACAATGTTATATTGTAATAATGATTATATGGATGCATAATAATATTTATATGAACACATAATGTATGATTGTAATGGATGTCATGTGTATAATTATGGATGGATGCCATGTTTATGATTATGATGGATGCCATGTTTATGATTATATATGTATGAACAATTCAATCTTACGATGTGATATATATATATATATATATATATGTTTTAATGATATGGATGATATGTGCAGTTACCTAATGCAATTCCTA
This sequence comes from Sequoia sempervirens, assembly GCA_007258455.2. Lineage (NCBI taxonomy): Eukaryota > Viridiplantae > Streptophyta > Pinopsida > Cupressales > Cupressaceae > Sequoia > Sequoia sempervirens. Next base: position 84,383,603 of record VDFB02252616.1, on the reverse strand, counting down.
TGTGATCATGTATGCACTTATATTTTTTTGTATTTCACAGGATATCATCATGAGATTGACAAGACGAGACGACTAGATAGAAGGAGATGGATGTTAGCGCAAAGAACAAATTCTTAAACATGCTACCATAGGATTTAACAATTATTGCTCTTAATCATCATTGGGTGGATTATTGTAATGGCCAACAAACACCATGATATGACATAAATCAAGGTGTGCAAGGTCGTACCATCACATGAAACTAGTAGTCATAGACAAGGATGATTATGACTCATACTAAGAGCACAATTTCCCTAGTCTTTTTGTCACAACCAACCACAAGCATAAGACAAGTAATGAAATGTTGTTGCTCCTCTAAATCCTATTACCAAGATGTCCTTGAGGAACTAGAAACATGACTACCTAAAAAAAAGATAAGACAAGCCAATCATCATGATATGTCACCGCTTCTCTAAATCTTATTGTTAGGACATCATGGAGAAACTAGTAACATGATAAAATATTTAAGGAAAAATTCCAATATCGTGTTTTCCAAATGTTTTCCAAGTGTATCTAAATGTCAAGTGTTTTAATGTCAAGATGCTAGATTTGACACTATCGAATACCAAAGTTGTCAGGTTTGACAATGTCAAAGTGTCGATTGTTAGAGTTTTCCAAATTCAAGAAGGACACATCCTAAATAAATTTGATGTCAAGAGGATTGATCCTCAAATGTGAAGAGAATCCCTCAAAATGCCAAATGATAGTGGCGATACCTAGGAAAGACACATCCTAAGGTATAATTAAATGACAATGGCAATTCTTCAAAATGACCCATCTAAAGAATAACCAAGAGTTGACAGTTTTGATAGGTTTTGGCTAAGTTTGATCAAAGTTGACTTAATTTGACTTTTGTTGATAGAGTTGACTTGTGTTGACAGAATTGACTACATGTCAATGTTGACATGTTGATATAATTTGACATGTTGATTAAATGATTTCCAGAGTTTGATTTAAGAGTTTTCCTATTTTGAAATGACTTGTTTGAATTGAATACTTTTGACATGTGTTCCTGTGTAGTATCATGAACCCTAATGGACTAACCTAGTGTGGCCTCGGGGGCTCATCGAGAGATGGCCTTGCCTATGTCATACACTCAGAGACCTCATAGTTCAAAACAACTAATGACTTTGTCTTGATGACAAAAGATTGAGTCATGATTTTTATTTTTGACAAACCTAAAAGGGACTGAGGTAATGTCTCGGGGGCCCAAAGATGAGCCTTGCCTACGTAGCAAATGTGTAGAGACAATGTAGTTTGACAAAAGACAAATGACTAACTAACATAACTGACTTGAAAAGATATGACTCTATTTTTTTTTTTTTTTGAGCTATTTTGAATTTTTTGTATTTCTTCAGGACATTTTATGATCTTTAGGCATTTTAGACATTTTCAAATTTTAAATCTTTTTAGGACATTTTTCTATTTTTGGTCTTTTTAGGACACCTCTCAATTTTGTGGTCTTTTTAGACATTTCCTTAAGATTTTAGGTCTTCTTTTTAGGATACTTTTCATCACAAACTACATGCAATGCCCACTACAATCAAATGATAAGGAAATTCCCCCAATTAGTCCTAGACTAGTCAAGCTCTGAGGGATTATGCGCGCGCTTCTTGGATGAAAAAAATGGATGTGATATGTGGTGGACTTGATGTCAACCATCGTCACCATGAGGAAATTAAAGTGTGGTCTCTCGCGGATGGGGGTTGCCTCAAGATAGTGCCCTAAAAATTGCGTTTATTATGGACTCAAGATAGATAGAGACCTAATTACACATGGTGGCGGCCTTATTTCCAAGCCAAGTTTTCACCATGGTAATTTATCCAAAAGCATCCGCTACCGTGCTTTCACTTTGACCTAATTATTTCTCTTGCTAATTTTATTACTTTTCATTTTTGAAGCTCAAGACCCTGCTTGCCGTGTTTTCATCAAGGTGACTATTTTTTTATATTTTTCAATATTTTGTATTTTATGGTTCTCAATTTCATATTTCTCGATGCCATGCTTAAAATTTCAAAGATGCAAACTCCGCTTATAGGCTCAGAAGTTGTTTTGTCATCCTGAATAGCTGGGGTTGATATGCTCCATAACCAAAAGAGGACATGATAATGTAAGGACCCAACTAATTTGGTTCGAACTTGCCAAGTTTTTCTCTATCAGATTGATTTTTGGGATTTTACATAAGGACCAAGTCACCAATGTAAAAAATTTTGACCATGAATCTTTTATTGTAACTAGGATAGAGTTGATTCTGATATGCTTGTAAATGATTCAATGCATTGTGTCGATGTTCCTCTAACATTTCCAATTCATGTTGTTGCGACTATCTATAGTCCTCATCATCAATTAGACCCTTCAGGGAGACTCACAAGGAGGGAGTTTCAACCTTGATGGGCAGGATGGCTTTAGCTCCAAAGACTAGGGTGAAAGGAGTAGCTCTTGTAGGCATACGGATGCTACTGCGGTAAGCCCATAGAGTAGGGTTAAGTTGTATGTGCCAGTCATGACCAACATCATTGACTATTTTTTTTAGAATTTTGATGATGGTTTTATTGGATGCCTCAACTTGATTGTTTCCTTGCAAGTATTATGGTGTGGAGAAATGATGTTGGATGTGAAAGCATTCACATAACCCCCAAACGTCTTGATTTTTCAAAGGACACCCATTGTCTGTGATGATGGACTAGGGTACACCATACTGATAGATGATGTAGTTGAAAATGAATTTGGAAATTTTTTTGCTGGTTATGTATGTAAGGGGGATGGCTTCGATACACTTAGTGAAGTACTCAGTGATGGTGATAATGAATTTGTGACCATTAGAAGAGGTAGGATGGATTTTTCCCATAAGGTCAAGTCCCCATTGTGTGAAGGGCCAAGGAGAAGTAATCGACCGAAGTTCCTGTGCTGGGGCATAAATCAAATCACTATATATCTAACATTTTTGACATGTCCTAAAAAAATCAAGAGCATCCTTTTCAATAGTCGGCCAGTAATACCAAAGTCTCATTATCTTCTTGGCTAAAGTAGGACCTCTCGAATGAGACTCGTATATACCCTCATGTACTTTGTGTAAGGTTTTTCATGCTTTGTCAGTGTCAAGACATCGAAGAAGAGTATTGTAAAAGCTATGATGGTATAGGGTGTCACTGATGATGGTGTATCAGACAAATTTTTGAATAAAGGAATTTTGCTAGTTATTGGATAGGTTGGGGGGAAGGGTTTGGGATTTGAGATAGTCATAAATGTCTTGATAACATGGAGAATTGAGACCAACAAGCTCACAAATCATCTATGATTCTAGGATGTCATATGCAGGGACCAAAAGCTATTTTACAAAGAATTCAAATTGAAGCACGTTGCTCAGAATGTTTAGGAGAACCAATTGTAGCCATTGTGTCTGTTGCCTTATTTTGTGGCCTTAGAACTTGCTCAAAATTCAATATGTGCAAATATGTGTGAAAGCTATCAACCATTCATTTGTAAGGCATTAACTTCTCATCCTTGGTGTCATAGTCATCGTTGAAATAGTTGATGACTAGCTAAGAATCCCCGTAAACATGAAGTGTTTTGATTTTCTATTTTATGGCCATTCTGAGTCCAGTAACAAGTGCCTCATATTCTGCCACATTATTTGTACATGGAAAAGCAATGCAAAATGACTTAGGGATGGAGTCTCCTTGTGGTGTAATAAAAAATATTCCTACTCCTGAACCATGACTAGTATGAGACCCATCAAAGTATAGCCTCCAAGGTGCTTTAGGTTAGCAGATTAGTAGCTAAATAAACAAAAAACCCAAAGTAATAATGAAGCACAAAGGAGGAAAACATGAAAAACAAAGAGAGATATCACCTTTAGTCTTCAACCTCCATGATTGACCTCCATTATACCTTCTATATTTGCTGCAATATGAAGTTTTCCCTCAAATTTGGAGTGAGATATATGTGACAATGCCTAGGCCAAAGAAAATGTTGAAGGATTTGAATGAAAAAATGCAACACTATGCAACTATGCAACTAGTAAGCAAATCTAAACTATGAATAGAGTATGCCAAAATGCCAAATGAAAGATGAAGTATGCCTAAGAAAAGAGCTAAGATGACAAGATTGCAAGAGCATGAGGTGACAAAATGAGAGAAAAATTTCCATTTTATAGAAAATGAAATTTTGGATGAATGGACAAGATTGAAGATTGACAAGTGCCCTAGAATCAATGGACACGATTCAATATGACAACTCACCATGCTTAGGGAAACATTAGGCCAAATTTGAAATGAGTGGATAAGATTCAATCTTGAGGAAATCAAACTGCTGGGTTGACAACAATGCATGTGACAAGGAGATAAGAATGGTATGAAAAAAGAGAGAGACTTTGGAAAATCAAATAATATTGAGAAATTACTTGATTTTATGGAGGAAAGCTTGTTTTGGAATTAAAAATTAATTTAATTCAAAAAGGTGGGGTCACATGACAACAAATAATTAATTTGAATTATTTACTAAAAGAAGGAAAATTAGAAAGTGGGACCATTTTAAATAACTAATTTTATTTAAAATGAGGGAAATGTCAAGGTGGCAATAATTAAATAAATTATAATAAGACTTTTAAGAATTAATGACGTATTTAAATAAATAAATAAAATTTATCTGTTTAAATAATTAGGAAGAAATTAATGGACAAAGATAACAAACACCAAGAAATTTATTTAATTAGTAGACATTAGATAATTATTGTATATTTAAAATAAATAAATAAACTACCCCATTTTAAATAATCAAGAGAAATAAAGATATGAATTAATTAAATAATTAAAAAATATTTAATTAATAGTTGAAAGTAGACCAAGGAGATAATTAAAATGATTTACTTATGCTAGGAAGATGGCAACAATAGAGTTTGCAGGCCTAGGTCATTTTTATGTGTCTACAGTAATGTGTTTGACACATTCACATTAGGTCTCGGTCCCTTGTAAACTAATGAACTTAATTGGTACCTTGTTAAAGTGTTATGGAGTGTTGTAACACACTTTCACACTTTTGAGTTTAATTAATTAATCAAACCTAAATAAATCTCTTTTCTTTAACCTTAATCATGCCTTTTATTTAAGGTGTTGTAAAGTGTTGTAACACATTTTCACTTTTCTAGGGTCTTATTAAATAAATTGGGCTTTTTGTTGTAATCGGGCTCCATTTTACATCCACAAGCCCTCATTTAATTCTAATTCCTTTAAGGATAATCCTGACATAAATCAACATCTTGTAATGCCACAAAATTGCACCTAGGGGCAATTCCATATTTTTGCATTTTTTCCTAGCATTTATGACACCTTGGAACATTAATGACAAAAATCCCATGAGTCAGAATTTTGCAATTCTAACTCCATGCGGACTTGTGGTAGAGTAATAGAAGCCTGATAACAGGTTTCCCAAAAAACTAGGCTTTGGATGCCTGTGTGACGCGCTAGCGCCCAGGCAATTTTTTGAGCTTGAAATAGGGAATTTAGAATCTTGACCCTTTTGACACATGTCCTAGTGGTTATATTTTGGAAGTAACAACTCCTTGCTACCCTTGCAAGCATTAAAACCCACTTTCTTCCTCTCATTTGGGGTTGAGAGTCATTCATTCAAGCTCTATTATCACTTGTTCCAATTTTGAGTTCTCTTTATCCTTGATAGTAGCACACTCACAAGTGAAGCCATGCTAGACTAAGTTCCTTCCAACAGCAACAAATCTCAAGAAAGAACTCGATGGTGCATCTGTGTGCTCCAGAGAGGGTCTAGGCCCATGGGTAGTTTTAACACACACACTCTCTCTCACTTTCCTTTCCTACTTGCTTATTTACTATCTCGTGGTGTGGGTTTTTCTCTCACCACACACTTTGTTTACTTCATTTGCACTCCTTTCCAACTTGGCTATTCGTGGAGGTGGGAACACCAAAATAGGGGTTTGATTGAGGTAGGCCCCTATATAGCCCCAACCTTTTCCCCTCAATATTTTGTGTGTAGGTTGCAAAATAGAGCTTGGAGTGAAGAGTTGAACGTCCAACGAAAGGTAAACTCTCTCCAAGTCCCCTTGTGTTTGTGGTAGTTTCTAGTTTTTTGTCTATTTATTTTGTTTAGCATGCTTCAAACCCGAGCTTAGAAATAAGACTTGGTTCCATCCACTTGAGTTCCCAAGCCCTTTGTTTCTTTGGACACCAACGTGTCTTTTAGATGACAACACACCGTGTTGGTGTCCTGAAACTATGTTGATTTCTTTTGGTTGAGAGCTCACTCATTTGGGATATGGATCTCAGGGTTTTACTCTCTCAGGATCTGAATTAACTTTCTCAAAAATATAACTCAATTATATTTCTCTATGTTTTTATTGACTTTCTTATATTGAGGTGTATAAAGGCAGTTTGTTCCCTGGTGATCTCTTGAGAATAAAGAGACCAATGTGTAGCGAATCCCTCTTATATCACATTTTGGTGAACCTAAGGTGAACACGTCAGCTCTATTTTCATGATATCAAGTTTTTGTGATAATCCATTTTCTAAAGAAGATTTAACTATGTTGGAAGATTCTCTGGATGACTTCTTAGAAGCGCTTTCTATTATCTGCAAATCTTCTGAACCAACTTCCTCTTCACAAGCTGAGGAGTTAGCAAATGTGGTGGTGGTCTTTGTGGCTCCTCCAAGCCCTAAGAAACCCATCATTTACATGACCCCGACTGATTCATCCTCTAAGAAGAGCTATTATGTCTATGGGATTTCATGTCATAGTGATTCATCAGACCTATATTCAAGGTTCATGAAAGCTACAGACTCCACTTCCTATAATATTTTTGGGCACACATATAATACAAGAATAAATAAACAAAACCTAGATCAACAATCTTTTGTTCCTACATCACAACCCACTCAAGTTCCTACTTTACCCTCTCAACCAAGTCTTCCCTTAGCACCTAAACCTACGATCAAAGCACCAAGTGATTATGATCTTGTCAAGCAACCTCATGTTACTCTAGCTAAGATCTCACATTGGGATTTGCTTTAGACTGCTCTGGTTTATCAGGAGATGCTTTAGGAAGCTTTACAAAATATTCTCTTTCCTTCCTTCACCAGGCCTACGAATTTTAATGCATTGTTGGTTCATATTTTTGTAGATTCACCGAATATCACGTTCCACCCCCAAAGCTCCCACCTTTGGATATGCAGAAGCAAGCAGATTCCTTGATGATTATAATTAATGTTAATAATATTGGTATTAGGCATACTCTCGTTGACACCGACTCAACTCTCAAGGTCTATGGTATGGAACTATTACCTAAGATTAAAGTTGATTCATCCTCTTTAGTGGCTTCCTCCTTATACATTTGTGGGTTTTATAATGTTGGCCACCAAGCTCTAGCTATGATAATACTACCTTTGTAGCTTGGTCCCATTACCTTACCCACATTGGTTTATGCAATACCTAGCCCATTACCATACAACCTTCTCTTGGGGAGACCCTAGATTAATGCTATGGGTACTGTGACTTCTACTTTACACCGTTCTTTGAAGTTTGTTGCAAATAATCAAGTGGTTATAGTTAAAGATGATCCAAAAGTTGTTCACCTCTTTGAGCTAGCAGTTTCCAAATGTGCTTTGGTTGTATCCACTCTCAAGAATTGTATGCCATCTTTGACCGCTAATGCTATGGCATGTTCTTTATTGATACCCTTTGTGAAGTTGTTCCTAGAGCGAGTGTTAGAAAAGAGGAACCACCTAAAGAAGAGGACCCTAAGTCTCCCTTGTCTTCCCCTTCTTCCTCTCAAATGAATGCTTTCCTTGGTGATGATTGGGGCTCCTTGAATTTCTCTGAATTCTTCATCACATAATACAAGGAAAACTCATCTTGCATAGATCTTCTAGGTACTTCTAACACAAATATGGATGATACTCCCACTGAGGAAGAGAAGTGTGATCTTGTTCAAGAGATCACTCCTTTTACTAAGGAGAGTAATCCCACTCATACAAATGAGGTTAATGTTTGTGAGCCTAGTAAAGAAGGCGGGAGAGCTCCCATAGAGATGTTTGACATCCATTAGTGGAATGAAACACTCTACATAGAGCCACCACCTCCTGAGGTTTTGCAAACTCGCTATGGGTTTGGATCTGAACTCGCCTCTCAATATGGATATGGGTATAAAGGCCTAGTGCGTATTGAGCAAGGAAGATTTAGGGGATTCATAGATTTATATCTCAATTGGCTGATCATACCCTTCCTTTCACTCATTTATTGAAAAAGGATGTTCACTTCATATGGGATGATGAGTGCCAGAAAGCATTTGAGTCAATCAAAGCTTATTTGGCCAATCCTCCTGTATTGATGTCAGCTATGCAAGATAGACCCTTTTTTCTTTACCTTGTTGCGTCACCATATGCTTTGGTAGTTCTCCTAGCTCAATATGATGACACATGAAAGGAGAGAGCGGTCTATTACATTATCCATGTTCTAGTTGACTATGAAACTCATTACTCTTCCATAGAGAAGCAATGCCTTGCTCTTGTATTTTCTACAAAAAATTTGAGACACTACCTTCTCCATGCCTAGATGCATGTCATAGTAAAAATGGATCTCTTAAAGCATTTGTTCTCTAGTGCTGACTTGGTTGGGAGATTAGCGAAATGGGTTATGTTGCTTTATGAGTTCGATATAAAGTTCATTACTCATCAATAAAGGGTCAAGTGGTTGTCGATCAATTGGCAGATGCTCCCTCATCTTGATTCTTCCCTAGGTTGGATGTATTTCCTGATGAAAATATTTTCAGAATTAACTACGACCTTGAATGGAAGATGTATTTTGATGGATCAGGATGTCAAACTAGTTCTAGAGTAGGTGTGGTCTTGATATCCCTTGAGGGTAAATCAATCCCTCTATCCTTTCAATTAGATTTTCCTTGCACCAATAACATCACTGAGTATGAAGCTCTTATCATTGGCTTACATGTTGTGATTGCACTAGGGATTAAATGTCTCTGTATCCTAGGCAATTTTGAACTCATTGTGAACCAAATTATGGCAACCTATCAAGCTAAGTAAAGTAAGTTGTCCCGATATTGAGACCTTGCTTTGTCCTTTCTTAATTAGTTTTCCTCTTTCCCAATAGACAGTGTCCCTACGAGAGAAAATAGACATGTCGATGCCATGGTAAGCACTGCTTCCTTGGTAACTTCAGACCAGGATACAAAAGAATACCACTTCATTGTCCATGTCCTACGAACCCCTACGATTTTCAATCAATCTAAATCCAAGTCTCTTGTGTGTTCTTATGTGGACTTCAGAGAATGGTTTTCTAGTATCTACAATAACTTAAAGACTAGAAACATTCCCGATGATGCGACAAAAAATGATCGCACTCGTATACGAAAGATTTCAACATGTTATGTCATTTTATCTGGTGTTCTTTATTGAAAATCCTATAATAGCTTGCTTCTCAGGTGTCTCACTAAAGTGGAAATACCCCTTGCCCTTAAGGAAGCCCATTTAGGCTCTAAGGGTGGAAATTTTGGTGGTAGATCCCTAGAAAGAAGATTGGGGAAAACTTTAGTGGAAAATCTTTTCCAATTGGTGAATTCTAGGAATCATCCAAGTCAAAATTGGTGAATTCTCACTCACAACAGGGTGTCCAAATCGCCTGGATTTCATGAAATATTGGTCCAATGCATGTCCATTCACCAATGAGTTTTTTTATGAGGCATATTTAAGCAAAAAAATTTCCTTTGTGAAACTACATGTTCCAATTGGAACGATTAATATTTTTTCCTGGAATCCTAAAAGAATTTAATAAAACACCTACATATTCGCCAATACTATTAAAACAACATTGTATTAGGACCCATTTCGCCAATTAAAATTTACAAATAGTTGCTTGTGAAGACCTATTTCACCAATTAAAATTTATAAAAAGTTTCTCATGAGGACTTATTTCGCCAATAACATTAAAAAATAATTATATTTGAGGACACATTTTACCTTGAAAATTACAACGTATTGTTGTATTTAAGCATGCGAGATTTTCCAAATTTTCAATATACCATTTAAAAATCTAATGAAATTCGCCAAATATGGAATCATGGATTGATATAAATACAATCAAAAGTGTCATTTATTCTTACACATTTTGTTCGATTATGAGGTTCTACTTCTCTATTTAGAAGTCAGTGAAAGCTAAAAACATAGACTTAAAAGGTGAGTGATCATTTCTTCATAGTTTTACTAGTTATAATAATAAGTTTTCTTTATCTCTTTTCCATTCTTGCTTCAAGAAAGTGAACCTTAGAAGTTAGAACCAAACTTTGAAGTTTCAAAGTTTTCGAAACCTCCGACCCATCGAGTAGAAAGATGACCAAGAAAGACTTGCAGCTCAACAAAGTGAACCATCAACCAAGTTGGGGAATCACGAAGTTATGAAAATTTAGAACTCTACGATAAGGTTATATAACTCTGAGGACTAGCAACTAAGTTTTAGAAAAGCCAATTTTTTTATATTGTATTCCATGGTAT
>VDFB02252616.1:84361299-84372935 GCA_007258455.2 Sequoia sempervirens | reverse complement strand
CTTGAAAGGTAATTTTAAACAAGTTACTAAAATCACCCCAAGGTCTCTCAGGTGTCAGGTCTTGACAATACATAAACAACTCAGATAATATGTGAAAATGTTGGTAATCACAATCGGACTTTACTAAAAGCAAACTATATATTTCCAATTTATCAAATCTTGCAATATGATGATTTTAAATCCTAAATCTAACCAAAATAATAAGAAAACAACAAAAGATGAGGGTGCAAGAGATGTAATGAAATACCGACTATAAAATTATTTCTCAGATGAACAATGCAAATGATAAATTCTTGGAATGGACCAATCTCAAATAACAAATTCTAACCCACTGATGCAATATCACAGAGGTGCAATCTTCACAGACATCTGATTTTAAAATCATAGACATTCATCACACACAATCAAACTAAGCACAAAATAGATGTATGGTCCAGGTTGACTTCACCAGTCTACTACAATCAGATAGTTACTGGGAGTATAGACCATAGATTGCTACAAACATTCCAAGCATGAAATCATGAACACTATTCACCAAACTAATCTAATTCCATATCTAACATCAAATCTTATATCTTCAAGCAATTTAAAAGATGGAACAACAAGAACCATGCAAGATAAACTAACACAAAGGAATTCACCAGAGAAACCACAATGCCTTCAATCGTATTAGATCACCAAAATGTAGCAACAATTCCACTGTTCTGTGTTATAGCATTTGCTTCAAAGAACTAACTACTATCTCTACTATAAAATGCTCTTAGCTCTTCCTTAATCTAGCTTGTCTCTTTTAACTATCTAACTAACCCCTTACAATGAGGCAAGAATGCCCTTTATAGAGAATCCTCAAAAACATGTCGGCCCAACCAAACATTTACAAAATAAAATAGCCAAAACAAGTCGGCCTTAGGAATTTCAAAATAAGGCACACATTAAATGCTGATACATCATCAAAGGTCGATAGCATTCCCAATGAAATTTCAGGATCAACCGGATGCCCTATAATAATAGGGAAGCACAAATATCGAGGTTCACATTAATTGTCACCCTCCCTTATCTTTGATTACGATTCAGCGTTCACGAACCTTCAAAAACACTCTATCGACTCAACAATAGGTGGCAAGGGAGATGGGTTTTGGTGAAACTCAATGGATACGTTTGTGCCAGAGCTACTTGACCGTTGCATCCCAATCACCACTTATATGCAGTACTTTTCGTCCTGACTAGAGTAAGTTGTCGCATCATCCAATTGGTGCCATGTTACAACATTTTCAGAATCAGGGGCATAGACATCATGCCACCATTCCCTCAATTGTTCTAAGCTCAAGTACTTAGGGGCAATCTTTCTTCGGCCAGTCATTATTTCAAAGAATGTTATACATCCACATAAACACCAGTAAGATTACCATCCAACTGCTTCTTTTGTTTGCAGATCTTCTTGATGGCCTTTTGTCAAATTTGCAAGGCCTCGAACCATTCTCAAGGCTCATTAACTCCAGATGAAGAAAGGATTCCCTCTACAACCAACTGATCCTTACCATACTCCATGATCACTTTAGCTTTCTACAATAAAAGGTCAACTTCCTCCTTATCCTGAGATAAAACATGCTCTAATAAATCCTTAGCTCTTATTACATCCTTTCCAGTTGAAAGGATTTCCTTTATTGCATTATCTCCCTTGGTCTGTACCTCCTTCAACCAATCCATTGAAGCCTTGGTAGAGGCTTTCATCCTTTCTATTTCAGAGATGGTCTCCTTCGGCAAGAAACCAGTAGCAGCAGAAGAGGACGGATGGAGAGATTGCAAAGGCTTCATCAAATCTTCTAGACATTTCCTAAGCCTTTCATTCTCTTTTTTAAGCTCATGCCTGGACTGTGTTTCCTTCCTTAATCTCCCAATTATCACTACACTGGACCCCTCGTATTCTTCGATATCCTGCTCCATACAAGCGAGTCCAAGATTGATAGTCTGTATATTGTAATCTTTTCCAGTGACCTCATCTTTACTTTTATCAGCAACAGGGGTAGCAATATGAATAACCCTGTTACTCACTTCATCTCTTTCTATCTTTGAAACTACCTTGGCCATCTTCTTCTTCTTACCTTTTCCAATCTTAGCCAACATTTCATCCCAATCCAGAGGAGTCTCCTCAACGATGACCTGTTTCCTTCTAATCTCTTTATCTAACCAATCCGGGACAGCAGGATCCACTCGGATTTCATCCTCTTTAACCTCCTCATGAAGTTCTACTATCTCATCCTCCTCCTTTTTCAGGAGACTGGTCACCTTGATTCCCCAACTCGGGTTCTTCTTCTTGTAGGGGTGATGAGGTCTTAACAGGGACATCCTCCTTCTCAAGGGATCTGTTGTCTTTGCTGCTCGCAGGAGAATCCTCATATTGTACCAATGGAGAAGGGTGCATTTCCACATCTCCTACTTCAAGCTCAACTGTTGCACCAAAGAGTTCTCCTTCCTTGAATGGTTCTATCTCCCCACTGGTCTCATGCTCTTCATGAGTTGTTTGCTTAGGTATACTCAATGAAGGGGAGGTATCCTTATGTTGTTCTACAGTGGATGTCATTAGAAGAGGATCTATTTTTTGCATGGTCTCTTTGGGAGATGGAGTCCTTGATTTCCTTGAATAAACTCTGGTTTTCTCTCCCGAGATTTCCACATCAACCACTGAAGGGTTTGCCTCCACCTTGGATGTTCCCTGATCTTTCTTCTTAGAAGCCTTGGTTGTCCTTGCCCTTTTTGGCTCTGGAGGAGCATCTTCTTTCTTGGTTTTTTCAAGTTCCTCCTCTTCTGCAGACTTACCTATTTTCAACATTTGACTCCTCTTCTTTCCCTTGGGTTTCCTTTTCTGCCCAGGCTCGCTCTCTATAGGGCCTCTTATTTTAATCTTGAAAGGTGATCTTACCTTAGTTTTCCTTTTGGAATCATCTTCACCAGATTCCTCTGAGGTGGAAAGAGGATTCAAATCTCCCATCAAATTAAAGGTACAAGGTACCTTCTCACTTTCCAATTCCCATACTTTATGTTTCAACCAAGACTTGGTAAATTTCATAATAGAGGCCATTAATTCTTCCAGCTCAGTTACCTCTTTTTCAGACCAGTTTATCTCTCCAATAGACCTGTCCTTGACTGATTCATATGCATGATCTTGGACCAGATTCCCGTCAACCTCTAACTGGTCAGGAATCAACTTGACATTGTACATTCTAATTACATCAACTAGAAGCCTAGAATATCTTTTCTTTCTTGCCTCAAAGTCATCTTTGATGTTTGCCCAGTAATCCTCTAGATCATCCTTGTGGTGATATTCTTTAGTTGCCTTCTTCTGTGCTTCTCTGGTGATATCAAAGTTTGTCCTCTTAGAATGGAAAGAGAAGCCATAAGTACTCAATTCCTCCCCAGATGCATGAGCCAATTGGATTGAAGGGAAAACCTCAGCTATACCAATTTTCAAAGGGAAGTCCCTACCAAACCCTGTCTTGTGCTTCTCTCTTTTGACAACAGCATCGAAGTCACATATCTGCCTGGTAACTTCCAATAGCACAATGTGGTCTGTAGGATATCTTGGCAATCTGTATGGAGCAGTTTGACATCCATCAATCTTGATATAAGAGAAGGTGGGGAATTGTATAAACCAGGCCCCATATTTTTTGATCAGCTCCTTGGCTCCATCAGATATTCTCACATGCTCTGCATTCTGGAGCAACCCAGTAATATGCATTGTGAATGCATCATTTGCTCTTCTATAATTTTGATATCCTAGGTGTAATTCGGGGTATATCTCATAGATGATATCCTGTCCAAATGTTCCTTTTGGATTCAAACCCCTGTATGGATAAAATCTGGCCAACACATATATCACATAAGATGACATGGTAAACTTCTTTGTTTCTAACACATCTTTCAGCTGCCTATCAATCATTGCACTAATAAGCCCCACCTAGTGGTAATTAATACCTTGCTCAATCCTGTTAATAACATGCACCATCCAATTTTCCAATACCCCAGCACTCTTCAAGCTAGCCACCCTAATCAGCAGTGTGATTGCATCATATATGTCTTGTCTAAACTTGATCCTATGTAACTACTTAGGTAGCTTGGAGAAATGAGACTTCGGCTTTTCAAGCCAGGAATTAATCATCTGTTGGGCCTTAGTAGGCTCATCCTCATAGTAAGTTCTATCCAAGTCCATGTCCAAGGCACACACACATGGTAAGTCCGGCATATCAAATGATTGGGCAATAGAAACCGGATTGAAGTTTTCCAGCACTCTTCCCTAAGTGCTAACGACCCTCTGCGTATCAAAGTCATATTGTCGGGAACACTCCAATATCAATTCATAGCACTAAACCACAGGAGGGAATCCTACTACATGGGTCAGTCCGGACTTCATCATTCCCTTAGTCAAGGCCGATAGATCTTTTTGAGCTGTCCTTTCCTTGAATCCTTCATATCTCCATGCTCCTACATTGGTATCAGAGACCTCAGACCAAACTGAAGCTATCTTACTATTAGGCAATTGGCTTTTTGTATCCAGCCTCAACCTTTCTACATCTATAATTGAGGACCCCTCTGTATCACCTTTGACCTTTCCTGCCGCTACTTTGCTTGATTCAGCCTATGTTCACCAAAAAGGACCTCATGAAAATCCCATTATCATCACATTTCAATCAAGAGTTAGCTGGCAAAATCATGAAATCATTAAGATCAATCATTAATCATCAATCTCAAAAATATGGGAAAATGAAGTGAGCTGAAGATTCGGAGAAATCAACCTATTGGACTCCTCTTGCCGAGAATCATTCATCAAATAAATGATTATCACGGATAAGAAAGAGATCGTGATTATTATAAAAATTCATTCATTTAGCAACAAAAAATCATTATTTAACTTTAATTCATTATCCCCAATTTGAGAAAATCAAAGAAATGCAACCAGTGACCCGGAAAAAAATCCGGACAGTTTAGATTTTTGCGGGCAGCTTGAAATTCTGAGAACTCATCATACTCCGGGGAAGTGGCAAAATCCTGGAAAATCCGAGTGCACGGAAATTTCGTGGACACCTCGAAAACCCGACGATTGTTCGACGCGTAGACCATTAATCGAGTGATCATACAAACCTCCTAATTCAGTTCAATGGACATAAAGTCAATCCCAACAGTCAAATCTTGATTGCCACACAAATTTAAATTTAAAACTCTCCAAATGGGTGATCTTTGTAACAAAGTATTGTTGCCCTAAAATTGGCCAGTAAACCTCCGCCATGAGAGCTAGGGCAAGCTTCAAAATTCAGGCACTCTCCCTTAGGATGATTAAACTAGAGCACACCAGGGTCCCAAATGCTACAAAAAAGGGTGAGCTAGACACAAGACATGAAAGCTATGACAACTTCACCAATCTTAACAAATTCAAGCAAACCTACCAAAACCCTAACTTCGCAATATAGACTCTACGTTCCAAGAAGACAGGAGGCTCTATGAAATACCTAATCATAGGAATACCTAACATTTAATTAGTAAAGTGAAGGGATGCGCGTCGCGGGTGATACAATTCATGAGAAGAGGTATGTCAAACCCTAATTAGTTTAAATATATAATCATGAGAGCAAGCTTGAAGAGATTAGACCTAAGAAACCGCAATCAACAACTTGAAGATTCAATCCAAAGGAGTTGAAACAAAGGAGAAGTTAGTAATGACTTGCATGGATCAACTCACGAATGAGCTCGAGGCCGAGGGAGTCACTGCGAAATAGGGTGCCCTAGTGATGAAAATACTCAACACAAGCGCTTAAGCAATCCACACGCAAGCAGCTCGAATCCAACAACCAAAGCTCAAGAAGAACAAACTCAGGCACCAGAGCAAATAGTAAATGAACAATGAAATCAAAAGAGTGCCAAAAGCCTTAAATCCACCCGCACTCGCGCCAGAGAAGACGTACTTCGAGCATTAATGAATGACAAGACATATCAAGGAAATCCAGAAACCCGAGCCCAAAATGGAATTTTTGAAGAAAAAACCAAAGCGGGCCGGACAATCAGGGTGAGCATAAGGTTCAGTGGATAATGTACCCTTCCGAGGGACTCAGAAGTTCAAGAAAATCCACCTGAGCTAGAAAATCCTGGATCCAAGCAGAAACCTGGACTTTAGAAAATCCAACATTCACAGGAGGTGAACCAGGACCCGGGAAAATTCGGGTAAGCCGGAAAATCCCGGATCTAGGGCAAAACCCGGACTTCCCTTAAAAACCAAATTTGATCAATCCAACCCTCAGGGCAAAACCAAGACCAGCAAGACCAACATCCCAAGACCTCAAAAGGACAAATCCAATAAAAACCAAAGGTCAAAGAGACATCAGAAATCACAAAAAAGAGAGGGCCCCTACTCCGAGTGGGGTGTGTGTGCAAAATTGTACAACAGTAGGCATCCAAATCCTAGTTTCTCGGGAAACCTATCATCAAGCTTATATTTCTCTACCACAAGTCCGCATGGAGTCAGAATCGCAAAATTTTGACTCATGGGATTTTCGTCATTAATGTTCCAAGGTGTCATAAATGCTAGGAAAAAATACAAAAATATGGAATTGCCCCTAGGTGCAATTTTGTGGCATTACAAGATGTTGATTTATGTCAGGATTATCCTTAAAAAGATGCATTAAATGAGGCTTGTGGATGTAAAATAAGGTCAATTGAAGCATAAATAAGCCCAATTATTTAATAAGACCCTAGAAAAGTGTGAAAATGTGTTACAACACTTTACAACACCTTAAATAAGGCATGATTAAAGTGTAAAAAAAAAAGAGATTCATTAGGTTCAGTTAATTAAGAAAACCTCAAAAAAGTGTGAAAGTGTGTTACAACACTCCATAACACTTTAACAAGGTACTAATTAAGTTCATTAGTTTACAAGGGACCAAGACCTAATGTGAATGTGTCAAACACATTACTGTAGACACATAAAAATGACCTAGGCCTGCAAACTCTATTGTTGCCATCTTCCTAGCATAAGTAAATCATTTTAATTATCTCCTTGGTCTACTTTCAACTATTAATTAAATATTTTTTAATTATTTAATTAATTCATGTTTTTTATTTCTTCTTGATTATTTAAATAGATAAATTTTATTTATTTATTTAAATACGTTATTAATTCTTAAAAGTTTTCTTATAATTAAATAATTTTTTTAATTTATTTAATTATTGCCACCTTGACATTTCCATCATCTTAAATAAAATTAGTTAATTAAAATGGTCCCACTTTCTAATTTTCCTTCTTTTAGTAAATAATTCAGATTAAATATTTGTTGTCATGTGACCTCACCTTTTTGAATTAAATTAATTTTTAATTCAAAATAAGCTTTTTTCCTCCATAAATCAAGTAATTTCTAAATATTATTTGATTTTCCAACTCTCTTTTTTTGTTCCATTTTTATCTCCTTGTCACATGCATTGTCAACCCTTTATTTGATTTTCTTAAATTGAATCTTATCCACTCATTTCAAATTTGACCTATTGTTGCCCTGACCCTAATTGTGAGTTGTCATATTGAATCGTGTCCATTGATTCTAGGGCACTTGTCAATCTTCAATCTTGTCCATTCATCCAAAATTTCATTTTCTATAAAATGGAAATTTTTCTCTCATTTTGTCACCTCATGCTCTTGCAATCTTGTCATCTTAGCTCTTTTCTTAGGCATACTTCATCTTTCATTTGGCATTTTGGCATACTCTATTCATAGTTTAGATTTGCTTACTAGTTGCATAGTTGCATAGTGTTGCATTTTTTCATTCAAATCCTTCAACATTTTCTTTGGCCTAGGCATTGTCACATATATCTCACTCCAAATTTGAGGGAAAACTTCATATTGCAGCAAATATAGAAGGTATAATGGAGGTCAATCATGGAGGTTGAAGACTAAAGGTGATATCTCTCTTTGTTTTTCATGTTTTCCTCCTTTGTGCTTCATTATTACTTTGGGTTTTTTGTTTATTTAGCTACTAATCTGCTAACCTAAAGCACCTTGGAGGCTATACTTTGATGGGTCTCATACTAGTCATGGTTCAGGAGTAGGAATATTTTTTATTACACCACAAGGAGACTCCATCCCTAAGTCATTTTGCATTGCTTTTCCATGTACAAATAATGTGGCAGAATATGAGGCACTTGTTACTGGACTCAGAATGGCCATAAAATAGAAAATCAAAACACTTCATGTTTACGGGGATTCTTAGCTAGTCATCAACTATTTCAACGATGACTATGACACCAAGGATGAGAAGTTAATGCCTTACAAATGAATGGTTGATAGCTTTCACACATATTTGCACATATTGAATTTTGAGCAAGTTCTAAGGCCACAAAATAAGGCAACAGACACAATGGCTACAATTGGTTCTCCTAAACATTCTGAGCAACGTGCTTCAATTTGAATTCTTTGTAAAATAGCTTTTGGTCCCTGCATATGACATCCTAGAATCATAGATGATTTGTGAGCTTGTTGGTCTCAATTCTCCATGTTATCAAGACATTTATGACTATCTCAAATCCCAAACCCTTCCCCCCAACCTATCCAATAACTAGCAAAATTCCTTTATTCAAAAATTTGTCTGATACACCATCATCAGTGACACCCTATACCATCATAGCTTTTACAATACTCTTCTTCGATGTCTTGACACTGACAAAGCATGAAAAACCTTACACAAAGTACATGAGGGTATATACGAGTCTCATTCGAGAGGTCCTACTTTAGCCAAGAAGATAATGAGACTTTGGTATTACTGGCCGACTATTGAAAAGGATGCTCTTGATTTTTTTAGGACATGTCAAAAATGTTAGATATATAGTGATTTGATTTATGCCCCAGCACAGGAACTTCGGTCGATTACTTCTCCTTGGCCCTTCACACAATGGGGACTTGACCTTATGGGAAAAATCCATCCTACCTCTTCTAATGGTCACAAATTCATTATCACCATCACTGAGTACTTCACTAAGTGTATCGAAGCCATCCCCCTTACATACATAACCAGCAAAAAAATTTCCAAATTCATTTTCAACTACATCATCTATCAGTATGGTGTACCCTAGTCCATCATCACAGACAATGGGTGTCCTTTGAAAAATCAAGACGTTTGGGGGTTATGTGAATGCTTTCACATCCAACATCATTTCTCCACACCATAATACTTGCAAGGAAACAATCAAGTTGAGGCATCCAATAAAACCATCATCAAAATTCTAAAAAAAATAGTCAATGATGTTGGTCATGACTGGCACATACAACTTAACCCTACTCTATGGGCTTACCGCAGTAGCATCCGTATGCCTACAAGAGCTACTCCTTTCACCCTAGTCTTTGGAGCTAAAGCCATCCTGCCCATCAAGGTTGAAACTCCCTCCTTGTGAGTCTCCCTGAAGGGTCTAATTGATGATGAGGACTATAGATAGTCGCAACAACATGAATTGGAAATGTTAGAGGAACATCGACACAATGCATTGAATCATTTACAAGCATATCAGAATCAACTCTATCCTAGTTACAATAAAAGATTCATGGTCAAAATTTTTTACATTGGTGACTTGGTCCTTATGTAAAATCCCAAAAATCAATCTGATAGAGAAAAACTTGGCAAGTTCGAACCAAATTAGTTGGGTCCTTACATTATCATGTCCTCTTTTGGTTATGGAGCATATCAGCAACTATTCGGATGACAAGCAACTACGAGAGCCTACCAAAGCAGTTTGCATCTTCGAAATTTCTAAGCATAGCATCAAGAAATATGATTAGAACCATAAAAATACAAAAATATTGAAAATATAAAAAATAAGTCACTTACTGATGAAAACACGGCAAAGCGAGGAGTCTTGGTGACATAAAAAAATGAAAAAAATGACAAAATTGGCAAAGAAATAATTAGATCCAAAGTGAAAACACGGTAGCAGAGTGCTTTGAGGATAAGTACCATGGTGAAAACCTAACAAACAGGCGCGATGTGTAGTCAGTTTTTGCTCTAGCATCTACTATCACTCTATCTATCTTAGTCCATAATAAACATGCACTTTTTTGACACCACCTTGACACCCCCATCCTGAGACCCCGCCATTCCTTTCATGGCTGAAAATGGTTGACATCAAGTCCTACATATCATCCATTTTCATCCAAGCATGCCCGCTTACTCATCCCTCAAACTTGACTAGTCTAGGACCTAATTGGAATTTCCTTATCATTTGATTGTAGTGGGCGTACGCCATGGTTACTGTACGTCGAAAAATGCCTAAAAGACCTAAAATCTTAAAATGTCCTAAAAGACCTGAAATTGAAAATTGTCCTAAAAAGACCAAAAATAGAAAAATGTCTAAAAGATTTAAAATTTTGAAAATGTCCTAAAAAATACCTAAAGATCATAAAATGTCCTGAAGAAATACAAAAAATTCAAAATAGCTCAAAAAAAAAAAAAAATAGAGTCATATCTTTTCAAGTCAGTTATGTTAGTTAGTCATTTGTCTTTTGTCAAACTACATTGTCTCTACACATTTGCTACGTAGGCAAGGCTCATCTTTGGGCCCCCGAGACATTACCTCAGTCCCTTTTAGGTTTGTCAAAAATAAAAATCATGACTCAATCTTTTGTCATCAAGACAAAGTCATTAGTTGTTTTGAACTATGAGGTCTCTGAGTGTATGACATAGGCAAGGCCATCTCTCGATGAGCCCCCGAGGCCACACTAGGTTAGTCCATTAGGGTTCATGATACTACACAGGAACACATGTCAAAAGTATTCAATTCAAACAAGTCATTTCAAAATAGGAAAACTCTTAAATCAAACTCTGGAAATCATTTAATCAACATGTCAAATTATATCAACATGTCAACATTGACATGTAGTCAATTCTGTCAACACAAGTCAACTCTATCAACAAAAGTCAAATTAAGTCAACTTTGATCAAACTTAGCCAAAACCTATCAAAACTGTCAACTCTTGGTTATTCTTTAGATGGGTCATTTTGAAGAATTGCCATTGTCATTTAATTATACCTTAGGATGTGTCTTTCCTAGGTATCGCCACTATCATTTGGCATTTTGAGGGATTCTCTTCACATTTGAGGATCAATCCTCTTGACATCAAATTTATTTAGGATGTGTCCTTCTTGAATTTGGAAAACTCTAACAATCGACACTTTGACATTGTCAAACCTGACAACTTTGGTATTCGATAGTGTCAAATCTAGCATCTTGACATTAAAACACTTGACATTTAGATACACTTGGAAAACATTTGGAAAACACGATATTGGAATTTTTCCTTAAATATTTTATCATGTTACTAGTTTCTCCATGATGTCCTAACAATAAGATTTAGAGAAGCGGTGACATATCATGATGATTGGCTTGTCTTATCTTTTTTTTAGGTAGTCATGTTTCTAGTTCCTCAAGGACATCTTGGTAATAGGATTTAGAGGAGCAACAACATTTCATTACTTGTCTTATGCTTGTGGTTGGTTGTGACAAAAAGACTAGGGAAATTGTGCTCTTAGTATGAGTCATAATCATCCTTGTCTATGACTACTAGTTTCATGTGATGGTACGACCTTGCACACCTTGATTTATGTCATATCATGGTG
>VDFB02252616.1:84236588-84361199 GCA_007258455.2 Sequoia sempervirens | reverse complement strand
ATTGGTACAATATGAGGATTCTCCTGCGAGTAGCCAAGATAACAGATCCCCTGAGAAGGAGGATGTCCCTGTTAAGACCTCATCACCCCTACAAGGAGAAGAACCCGAGTTGGGGAATCAAGGTGATCAGTCTCCTGAAAAGGAGAAGGATGAGACAGTAGAACTTCATGAGGAGGTTAAAGAGGATGAAATCCGGGTGGATCCTACTATCCCGGATTGGTTAGATAAAGAGATTAGAAGGAAACAAGTCATTGTTGAGGACACCCCTCTCGATTGGGATGAAATGTTGGCTAAGATTGGAAAAGGTAAGAAGAAGAAGATGGCCAAGGTAGTTTCAAAGATAGAAAGAGATGAAGCAAGTAACAGGGTTATTCATATTACTACCCCTGCTGCTGATAAAAGTAAAGATGAGGTCACCAGAAAAGATTACAATGTATAGACTATCAATCTTGGACCCACTTCTATGGAGCAGGATATTGAAGAATACGAGGGGTCCAGTGCAGTGATAATTGGGAGATTAAGGAAACACAGTCCAGGCATGAGCTTAAAAAAGAGAATGAAAGGTTTAGGAAATGTCTAGAAGATTTGATGAAGCCTTTGCAATCTCTCCATCCATCCTCTTCTGCTGCTACTAGTTTCTTGCCGAAGGAGACCATCTCTGAAATAGAAAGGATGAAAGCCTCTACCAAGGCTTCAATAGATTGGTTGAAGGAGGTACAGACCAAGGGAGATAATGCAATAAGGGAAATCCTTTCAATTGGAAAGGATGCAATAAGAGCTAAGGATTTATTAGAGCATGTTTTATCTCAGGATAAGGAGGATGTTGACCTTTTATTGCAGAAAGCTAAAGTGATCATGGAGTATGGTAAGGATCAGTTGGTTGTAGAGGGAATCCTTTCTTCATCTAGAGTTAATGAGCCTTGGGAATGGTACGAGGCCTTGCAAATTCAACAGAAGGCCATCAAGAAGATCTGCAAAGAAAAGAAGTAGTTGGATGGTAATCTTACTGGTGTTTATGATGGATGTATAGCATTCTTTGAAATAATGACTGGCCGGAGGAAGATTGCCCCTAAGTACTTGAGCTTAGAACAATTGAGGGAATGGTGGCATGATGTCTATGCCCCTGATTTTGAAAATGTTGTAACAGGGCACCAATTGGATGATGCGGCAACTTACTTAGCTGTGATGGACAAGTACCAAGCGCATAGGGGTGAGTGGGATAAAACTGTTAAGCAGTCAAAGGAAGAAATTGGCTCCATTGAGTGTCGGCTCAAAATCCTACCCTTGCCACCTGTTGCCGAGTTGGATAGGGTGTTTTTGAAGGTTCATGAATCACTGGATCAGAACAAGGATAAGGGAGGTGGTAGTTAATGCCAACTTTGAGATTTGTGCTTCCCTATTATTATAGGGAGTGTGTTGATTTGAGCTGCGTTGAGGAAAGTGTTTGGGCCGACCTTGATGATGTATCGGCATTTAATGTGTGCCTTATTTTGAAATTCCTGAGGCCGACTTGTTTTGACTATTTTATTTTGTAAATGTTTGGCTGGGCCGACATGTTTGAGAATTCTCTGTAAAGGGCATTCCTACCTCATTTGTAGGGGGTTAGTTAGAGAGATAATAGAGACAAACTAGATAAAGAAGGAGCTAGAGTGTTTTGTAATAGTTAGTTCTTAAAGAAAATATTGTAACACAGAAAAGTGGAATTGTTGTTACATTTTGGTGATCTAATACAATTGAAGGCATTGTGGTTTCTCTGGTGAATTCTTTTGTGTTAGTTTATCTTGCATGGTTCTTGTTGTTCCATCTTTGAAATTGCTTAAAGATCTAAGATTTAGTGTTAGGTTTAGAATTAGATTAGTTTGGTGAATAGTGTTCATGATTTCATGCTTGGAATGTTTGTAGCAATCTCTGGTCTATACTCCCAGTAACTATCTGATTGTAGTAGGTTGGTGAAGTCAACTTGGACCATACATCTATCTGTGCTTAGTTCAATTATAGATGAATGTCTATGATTTGAAAATCTGGATGCCTTAGAAGATTGCACCGTTCTTGTGATATTGCATTGTGGGTTAAGCAGGAATTGGTTATTTGAGATTGGTCCATTTCAGATATCTGTCATTTGCATTGTTCATCCTAGGAATAGTTCAGATTTCATTATATTTCTTGCATCCTCATTTTTTTCCGTTTCTTTATCATTTGGTTAGACTTAAGATTTAAGATCATCATATTGCAGGATTTGATAAATTAGAAAGATACAGTTTGCTTGTAGTAAGGTCCAATTGTGATTACCAGCATTTTCACATATTATCTGAGTTGTTTATGCATTGTCATGACCTGACACCCGAGAGACCTTGGGGTGATTTTTAGTAACCTGTTGTTGAAAATTACCTTTCAAGAGAGATAGAATATTGCATTCTTTTATGAGTTGTTGCTATATGCAAAACACCATCAATAGATTGGTGCTAGAAGGAGGGCCTGAATGAGCACACTGGATCGTTTATTAAACGCCATCTCTCTAGAGAGATATAGAAGAAATATACCAGATCTACCCCAGGAGAGGAGGATTTATAGGAATTACAGTTCCCCACTAGGTCAAGGAGGACTCGAGAAAGGGGAGAATCATCATCGCCTGTCCCTTCACCCGTATCATCTACATCTTCACTTCCAGAAGTTGAGGCCATACCCATCCCTGAGGCAGTTCCTATTTAGCAACCCCAGCTTATCATTAACCAACCACAACTGCCACCCCCACTTGTGCCAATGGCTTTCCTTCCTAATAATCCATCTCCCTTGTTTTTCAATGCCTACAATGTTATACCTAAGAACCGTGAGAATTTTTGTTCAAAATTTCATGTTAATGACCCAAATAGGACTACAGTAGAGCATATTAGGATCTTCCAAACCTGTCTCAAGGATAGAGGGATTGCCCATGAGGATGTTGCTTGTAGGTTGTTTCCTTATTCACTAGGAGAAGAGGCCTTTTACTGGTACAATCACCTCCCATCTGGTTCAATTATTAATTGGAATGATCTTGAAACTGCCTTTTTACAGAAGTTTAGAATACCTATTAGTGCCAATGAATTGTATCTGTAATTCACTAGAGTCAAGAGAGAAGTTAATGAACCAATATCTAGTTTCAATAATAGGTTTCACCGAGCATACACCAGACTTCAAGACCCTTATGTTTTAGACAATAATATAGCCCTGGGAGTCTATTATGAAGCCTTGGATAGTCTTACAACAACCTTTCTGAAGTGGAGACCCAATCCGCTAGCTAGCCTAACTGATGCCTATACAGAAGCTGTTAAGCTTAGCACAGATTTAAGACAACATTTGAGTGAACCGTTGCCTTCTTTAGGACCAGTTGCACATCCCAATCAGGTTCAGGCAGTGAATCAGGCGCTTGCTAATCATACCCCAATCATGAATCTAGTACCTCAATTACCTTTGGTACCACATCCTGGTCCCCCCATGAGCCAGGTCTCTCCTATGATGAATTTTCCCTAGCAGCAGGTTAACCAGCCCCTGTATCAGCCGCATCTGACTAGCTTCCCTGCCTATTTACAGAATTCTGAAGTGTTGCATTAGTCTATAGGATTTGCTACAATGCATGTTCCTCCCTAGAGTAATCTAAGCCAACCCCCTTATGGAGATCCAAATAAGGAAAGGATTGATGAAAAGGATGAGCAGATAAAGAAGCTAAACCTGGAGGTGACCTACTTAAGGAATCAAAATAGTTAGTTACAAGCTACTCAGAAGAATATACAATCCAGTCAGAATAGAGAATTTCCATAGGGGCAGAATTTTGACAGAGGGAAACGTAATGAGAGAGGATTTAATAATGACAGGGGATATAATCAAAATAGGGGTTACAATAATGACAGAGGATTCAATAATGATAGGAGATATAATTTTGATAGAGGACAAGGTAGTGGACCAAGATTTGATAGGAGGCAATCACAGGGACAGAGCAGGACATGTAATACAGGATCCAATAATGGATGAGTCCCCACTCCATTGGATCAACCAGTTAATCAAATTGTCAACCAATCTTCCAATCAGCTAGCTAGTCAAGACAAGCCCCCTAGTGGTGTATATCTGGCTGAAGCTGTCTTGTTAGGATGGTGTAGGCTCCATAAGACAGCCAACATTCGAGTTAGAATGCCCAGAGTTTCAAACTGTAGCCTCCATTTTCTAGTATGAGGTGGAGAATAATGCAAATGTTTAGGAGATTGTTCCCTCTACCCCCTATGACTCTTCTATGCTGGTGTTAAACCATGCCTCTTTTCTAGCAAGTGAAGAAAATATTCTAGAAGAGGAATCTGATTCGCAGGAGGATAAAACAGATCAAATCTGCAATGGGGATGAGGTGGCTCAGTTATTCAATGAAGAAGCAACAAATGATAATGCCCCCCTAGATCAAGAAGAGGCTTATGTTGAAGAAGTACAGATGTTCCAAAGGAAGGGTAAAGGATATGATTTAAGAGATATGCCCCATAGGCATCCATAGACTAGGGTCCCTTCACCACCTCCATTCCTCCTAATAATTTCAATATCCCTCCAAATCCTAATGCTAGTAATAATCCATCCTTTCCACATGTTTCGAGGTAGTACCTTGCAAAGGAAGGACAAGCTTAAACTGATCCACAGAAGGAAAAAGTTGTTCAAGCAAGTAAAGATAAGGTGGAAGAATCTTCCAGGGAGGTCCCCACTAATCTAAGTGAGGAGAAAATGGCTTTGTATGTCACTGAGGAGTTCAAGAAATTAAAGGTAAATCTTTCAGCATTTGAGTTACTGAGGTT
This sequence comes from Sequoia sempervirens, assembly GCA_007258455.2. Lineage (NCBI taxonomy): Eukaryota > Viridiplantae > Streptophyta > Pinopsida > Cupressales > Cupressaceae > Sequoia > Sequoia sempervirens. The sequence continues at coordinate 84,356,397 of VDFB02252616.1, read as the reverse complement.
CCCTGCAATTAGGAATGCAGTTCTAGGTACCTATGGTGCACACCCAGTGTCCTTGGATAAATCTTCCAATGAGAGTATCAACAAGGTTTCTAGTTCTCAGCCTGTAAAGACACAAAACCAGCCCCATAGTTGGACTAACTTGCCCCCCAAAGATAAAGGAAAGGAGAAGGACAAGACTCAAGTGGCCTAGGTAGATACTCAGCCAACTTTGTTTCAAGGGAAGATAGAGACCCCACCATTCCTTATCTATGTGCGCATATTTGGTAAGAATCTACATAACTGTTTACTGGATTCTAGTGCTTCTACTAATGTGATGCCATTCGGAGTATGTAGAGCTTTAGGGATTACATCCGCTGACTCCCAGAAGAAGGTAACTCAGTTAGATAGAATTGAAGTAAATGTGGTGGGAGAATTGAACATGATTCACATGCAGGTAGCTTCTGACCCAAGGATTCAACAGGTTATCAATATTCAGATAGCTGATATCCCTGATGTGTATGGCTTGATTCTAGGAAGAAATTTTACTAAAGCTTTAAATGGATATGTATCTACTGATCACTCTCATATGTGGCTTCCCTGGAAAGGGGTACCAAATCAGATCAGAATTGAACGAGAACCAAGAATGAAGTATATGATTATAGAGTACCAAAATACTTCAAATGAAGTTTTGATATCAGAAGTAGGCATGGGAAATTATATTCTATCAACTCCTTATGAGGAGTCAGACTCAGAGGAGGTATTGATGTTACATACGATGTCTATTGATGCAGAGACAGAATCCATAAATGCTACTGTTTTGACAGAATCAATTAAGGAAGAAGATGATTTTGAAGATAATTAGATTAGCGTACTGGACAACTTCCAGGAATTCATCAGATAGTGTGTTGAAGATCAAGTTCACCTGGGCAGAAGGACAAGCTTTGAAGAATTACTCTTACCTAATTGGTGTAGAGTTCATAATGCTTCCCATTTAGAGTTGGAGTGTTTTTTATGCCAGACAGCAGTAGAACAAGTACATAAATGCATAAACCCAACCCCAATGGTCAAGATAGATATGCAAAGCCCTTAGGAAGACTATAAAGGAAAAACAGTGATGTTGTCTAAGGAATCCTCCAGCAATAATAACCTGAAGGATGTGATGAAGAGAAGTCCTACCGCTGAGTGCTGGACCCTCAGATTTGATGGATCTAAATCCAAGCATGGAGCTGGAGTAGGGTTTGAACTGATCAGCCCAAAAGGTAAAAACTTCTTTGCAGCCCATAGACTTCAATTTCATTGTACGAATAACGTAGCAGAATATGAGGTGTTAATTCATGGACTTCTTATGGCACTCAAGAAAAAGGTTAAGGTTTTGCAAGTTTTTGGTGATTCTGAGTTGGTAATTAAGCAAGTAAGGAAACAATATTCATGCCATGATAGGAGAATGACTAATTATAGGCATAGAGTATGGGACCTTATTGAGGTATTTGATGCCTTCAATATTCAACTGATACCACGACAGAAGAATCAAACTACAGATTCTCTAGCTCAGGCAGCATGCACCTTGAAGCCCCTATCTTTGTTAGGTTTGAAAAGGTTTACTGTAGAACTGACTCTTGTGCCATCAGTTCCGGACAATGTTACTAACTTCTAGGTATTTGAAGATAACAAACACATTCTAAATTTTATTACAAATACCGATGTTTTTGCTTCCCAAATCATCAACGAAATATAACTCTAGGAAGCAGAACTGGACTTGGAGGGAGTGATAAATTTAAAATCTAATACTATTCCAAGGGGGATGGTACAGTTGGAACGAATTTTTGATATGGACAAGATCAGAGATCGGGAGCAAGAGTCTAAGAAGAAGTCTATCAATGGATAGTGTGACACTTACAATATGGGAACTGAGGATAATGCCAAGAACATTTTTATTGGCAAAGTATGCACTCCAGAGGAAAGATAGGGAATAATTGAAGCATTGCATAGCTTTCCAAATATAAGAGCCTGGAGTTATGAGGATCTAAAGACTTACAATACATCAATCATAACTCACACTATACCTCTGAAGCCAGGTGCCAAGCCTTTCTGGCAAAGACAGAGACCAATCAATGCATTACTAGAACCACTTATACAGAAAGAAGTTTAGAAATTACTGTCTACCAAAATTATATTCCCTGTCAGGCATTCAACATGGGTGGCGAACCTGGTTCTAGTAAGGAAAAAGAATGGGGAAATTAGATTGTGCGTTGATTTCAGGAATTTAAACAGATCGTCAGAAAAGGACAACTATCCAGTCCCTTCATTGGATGAAGTACTTCAAGTGGTCAATGGATCTCAGATGATGTCCTTTCTGGACGGTTATTCAAGGTACAACCAAGTAATGGTCCAGTATGAAGATAGACACAAGACTGCTTTCACAACTAAATGGGGTACCTTTTCCTACAGGAGGATGCCCTTTGGTCTCGTTAATGCAAGGGCTACATTTCAAAGGGCCATGGATATTGCCTTCAAAGATATCATAGGCAAATGCATCATTATTTATATGGATGACCTAACTATCTTTTCCAAAAATAGAGGGGACCACATCTCTGATTTGCACAAAGTGTTTCAAAGGTGTAGGGAATTCGGCATATCCCTAAATCCTAAAAGGTGTATTTTCGAAGTGATAGAAGGGAAATTGCTGGGACATGTCATATCTAAAAAAGGAATTGCTATTGATTTAGAAAGAGTGGAGGCCATACTAAAGATTCAACCACCTGCTAGCAAAAAAGAGTTTAAGTCTTTCTTTGGCAAGATCAACTTTGTCAGAAAATTCATCACTGGATTTGCTGAAATTGTTAAGCCATTGAATGCAATGTTGAATGGACTACGAAAGCAAAGGAGGCATTTGTAGAAATCAAAAAATCCATTGCTGATGCCCCAGTATTGGTAAGTCCTAATTACAGTAAGCCCTTTTTCATCTATTCATTTGCCTCAGACCATTCATGTGTGGGAATGTTGACTCAAAAGTCTGATGAAGGAAATGAGCATCCTATTGCTTTTATGAGTGCACCATTAAAAGATGTTGAATTGAAATATCTGAGTGTGGAAAAGTAGGCATATTCCTTGGTTAGAGTAGTAAAGAAATTTAGACATTATATTCCTAGGAATAAGGTCTATGCAATTGTCCCAGATCCTGTAGTCAAGTTACTTTTGATGCAGAACGAGTTGGGTGAACGTAGAGCTAAGTGGGTGACAATGCTACAAGAGTACGATATTGAGATCCAACCCATGAAGTTGGTGAGAGGATAGGTACTTACTTAGACTATGGCTAGAATGGGGCCTGAACTGACTGTTCAGAATTATAACATTGAGGAAGTTTCCCCAAGTGGTTGCTACGATGACATAGTTTATTACTTGCTAAACCAACAATCTTCGGGTCATCTTAATGCTGTTCAGAGGAGAGCTCTGTGACTAAAGAGTGATGGTTTCATGCTAAAGGGAGCTATTCTGTACAAGAAAAATCATGAAGGAATTTATTTGAGATGTCTTGGGAAATAGGAAGCTGAAAGGGTGATGAACGAATTTCACGAAAAGTATGGCACTGGCCATGGCTCTGCGATTGCCACAGTAAATCAGATTTTGAGGGTAGGGTACTTTTGGCCCACCTTATTCAAAGACATTCACCATCATGTCAGGACCTATCATGCTTGCCAGACCACAACAACGAGGTAAAGGTATGCAACACTTCCACTTCAATCGGTCACTGAGGTAAGGTCTTTTGCTTAGTGGGGTATGGATTTCATAGGCCCTATCAACCCACCATCTTCTGTGGGACACAAGTATATCCTAACTATTATTGATTATTTCACAAGATGGACTGAGGCTTTTTCTTGCAGGCAATGTATATTTGAGGTAGTGATTGATTTTCTAGAATCTGCTATTATTAATCGATTTGGATGTCCTATTTCTGTTGTCTTGTGATAATGGTCCTGCTTTTGCATCTTTAAATTTTAAATTGGGCTTTTGATCATGGCATTATTATAAAGTTTGCGTCTAACTACTACCCTCAGGGTAATGCCTGGAAAATCCTCCAATAAGAATTTATTGACTGTTATTCGTAAGCTGTTGGAGAGGAACCCAAAAGACTGGCACACCCAGCTTCGGTTTTCCCTCTGGGTAGATCGTACAAGGCTTAAGTCATCCATCAAACATCTCCCTATCACTTAGTATATGGTCTGGAGCCAGTATTCCCTATTCAACTCAAGATCCCAACCTTGCAATTTATTAATGAGTTTTATGATGAGGGGGATAGAAGGGAGGCTAGGTTGACAGAGCTACTGAACCTTGAGGAAAAATGAGATGCTGCCCTTGAGAATTTTTCCAAACATCAAGGGGTAGTTAAGAGGTGGTTTGACAGAAGAGCCAAAGTCAAAGCTTTTAGGATTTTTGACCTTGTGTTGTACTGGGATAAACCTCATGATCGAAAAGGGGACCATGGGAAGTTTGATAAACTGTGGCTCGGTCCATATCAGATTGCTGAAATACATGGAGATAATGCCTTCCATCTGAAGACTCTCACGGGAGAAGATATTTCGCTGCCTATCAATGGGTAGTATTTGAAACATTATTTTCAATCCTGAGTTGTCTTCAGCTCTCTGCTTTGTATATAGTTAGTTTAGGTTGCTTTTTGTTGTTTTGTTTTGGTTAGAGTAGGCTTCCTTTTGGTTTTTTCAGTTTTTTCCGTTTTACTTTGGTTAGAGTAGGTTTGCTTTGGCTTGTTTTGTTTTGGTTTGTGTTGCTCTTGCTCTTGGTTCCTTCTCTTTCTAGGATCTCTTGTTGCATTTGTATGATAGTGGTGACAAAGTAGGTGTGGTGCTCTTAGTATTTCTTTTACAAACTTTAATCACCTTTCCAGAACATTATGGTATGCATTCTCTACCCAATGTCACATATCCTTGTGTCTAAAGCAAAGGGTCTTCTAGTCAGATTGAACAGGAATACATTGGGGTCTCACATTTTGAATATTAAAGATACCTGAGATTGCAGAAGGTCCTTATGCAGTTTGCACAAGTGAAAAATCTTTTTTCTGCTCTAGTGTCACTGTGGTTCTCATCCCTGAGTGTGAACTCCACTGTTCACAGGTTGAAATGAAAGCAGTGAAAAGACAAGCAATATCAAAAAAGAAAAGGGCAATAATGAAAATTAAAAGACTGAATTCAACTCATCAGGGGAAATTGGATATCTCTACCGGGGCTATGGACACCTGGCTAGCAGTAGAGCTATGTTCAAGAGAATCACAGTGATAACCTCGTCAGGGCTATGGACGTCTGACTAGCAGCGAGGCTCTATCCAGGTTGATTTTAGAGTATGAATCTTTATGTAGCCTGTTCAGACCAAGTTTGGATCCTGTTGCAGCTAAGGGGAGGTAATGAATGCATGTGCACACATTTTGACCCTAGTGTAAGAAAGATCTTGATGACTTGTGGGTTCTTTGGTTTAACTGTAGGTAGTGACCGGGTGGATGAGTTGAAACCATGAGTTCTGGGTTCTTGATTCCAGTTTGTCATTGAAATGCTCTGGAGCATTTCCCCAGCAGAGTCGCCATTTGTTGTGCAATTTTGCACACACACCCCACTGGAGTAGGGACCCTCTTTTTTGATTTCTGATGTCTCTTTGACCTTTGGTTTTTATTGGATTTGTCCTTTCAAGGTCTTGGGATGTTGGTCTTGCTGGTCTTGGTTTTGCCCTGAGGGTTGGATTGATCAAATTTGGTTTTTAAGGGAAGTCCGGGTTTTGCCCTAGATCCGGGATTTTCCGGCTTACCCGAATTTTCCCGGGTCCTGGTTCACCTCCTGTGAATGTTGGATTTTCTAAAGTCCAGGTTTCTGCTTGGATCCAGGATTTTCTAGCTCAGGTGGATTTTCTTGAACTTCGTCGGAGTCCCGAAGGGTACATTATCCACGGAACTCGTGCTCACCCAGATTGTCCGCCTGGCTTGGTTTTTTCTGAAATTCCATTTTGGGCTCGGGTTTCTGGATTTCCTTGATATGTCTTTTCATTCATTAATGCTCAAAGTACGTCTTCTCTGGGGTGAGTGCGGGTGGATTTAAGGCTTTTGGCACTCTTTTGATTTCATTGTTCATTTACTATTTGCTCTAGTGCCTGAGTTTGTTCTTCTTGAGCTTTGGTTGTTGGATTCGAGCTGCTTGCGTGTGGATTGCTTAAGCGCTTGTGTTGAGTATTTTCATCAATAGGGCACCCTATTTCACAGTGACTCCCTCAGGCTCGAGCTTCATTCAGAGTTGATCCATGGTAAGTCATTACTGACTTCTCCTTTTTTTTCACTTTGATCGAATCTTTCGAGTTGTTGATTGGTGGTTTCTTAGGTCGGCCCTTGCTTGTTTCATGATTATATATTTAGGAATTATGGTTTGACCTACCTCTTCATGGGTTGTATCACCCACACTGTGCATCCCTTTGCCTACTGATTGAATGTTGGGTATATTCCTGTGACTAGGTATTTCTGTTAGGGCCTTGCCTTCTTGGCACATAGTCTGTTATATTGCGAAGTTAGGGTTTCGGTAGGTTTGCCTAAATTTGTTAAGATTGGTGAAGTTTTCGTAACTTTCATGTCTTGTGTCTACCTCACCCTTTTTCGTAGCATTTGGGACCCTGGTGTGCTCTAGTTTAATCATCCTGAGGGAGAGCACCTGAATTTCAAAGCTTGCCCTAGCTCTCATGGTGAAGGTTTAGCTGTCAATTTTAGGGCATCATCATTTCGTTACAAAGATCAGCCATTTGAGAGTTTTTGGAATTTAAATTTGTGTGCAATCGAGATTTGGCTTGTTGGGATTGACTTTATGTCCATTGGAATCTTAATAGGGAGGTTTGTATGATCATTCGATTAATGGTTTGCACGTTAAACGATCATCGGGTTTCCGAGGTGTCTGTGAAATTTCTGCACACCCGAATTTTCCCAGATTCTACCGTTTCCTCAGAGTATGATGAGTTCCGGAATGTTGAGCTGCCCGCAGAAATCTAACCTGTCCGGTTTTTTCTAGTTTTCTGCTTGGTTCCATTTCTTTTGATTTTTGAAATTGGGGGTAATGAATTAAAAGTTAAATAATGATTTCTTGTTGCTAAATTAATGAATTTTATAATAATCACGTGTCTCTTTCGTTTGTATTAATGATGCCTTGGCAGCAGGAGTCCGTCTGGGTCAGATTTCTCTGAATTTCACCCTGACTTCATTTTCCCGGATTACTTCATTTTCCCAGATTTTTGAGATTGATGATTAATGATTGATCTTAATTATTTCATGTGATTTCAAGGCTAATCTTTAATTGAAATGTGGATGATAATGGGATTTTCATGAGGTCCTTTTGGGTGAATGCAGGCTAAATCAAGCAAAGCAGCGGCAGGAAAGGTCAAAGGTGATACAGAGGGGTCCTCAATTACAGATGCAGAAAGGTTGAGGCTAGATACAAAAAGCCAATTTCCTGATAGTAAGATAGCTTTAGTTTGGTCTGAGGTCTCTGATACCAATGTAGGAGCATGGAGATATGAAGGATTCAAGGAAAGGATAGCTCAAAAAGATCTATCGGCCCTGACCAAGGGAATGATGAAGTCCGGACTAACCCATGTAGCAGGATTCCCTCCTGTGGTTCAGTGCTATGAATTGATATTGGAGTGTGCCCGGCAATATGACTTTGATACGCAGAGGGTCATTAGCACTGAGGGAAGAGTACTGGAAAACTTCAATCCAGTTTCTATTGCCTAATCATTTGATATGCCGGACTTACCATGTGTGTGTGTCTTGGACATCGACTTGGCTAGAACTTACTATGAGGATGAGCCTACTAAGGCCCAACAGATGATTAATTCTTGGCTTGAAAATCCGAAGTCTCATTTCTCCAAGCTGCCTAAGCAGTTACACAGGATCAAGTTCAGACAAGATATATATGATGCAATCACACTGCTGAGTAGGGTGGCCGGCTTGAAGAGTGTTAGGGTATTGGAAAATTGGATGGTGCATGTTATTAATAGGATTAAGTAAGGTATTAATTACCACTGGGCAGGGCTTATTAGTGCAATGATTGATAGGCAGCTGAAAGATGTGTTAGAAACAAAGAAGTTCACCATGTCATCTTATGTGATATATGTGTTGGCCAGATTTTATCCATACAGGGGTTTGAATCCAAAAGGAACATTTGGACAGGATATCATCTATGAGATATACCCCGAATTGCACCTAGGAGATCAAAATTATAGAAGAGCAAATGATGCATTCATAATGCATATTACTAGGTTGCTCCAAAATGCAGAGCATGTGAGAATATCTGATGGAGCCAAGGAGCTGATCAAAAAGTACAGAGCCTGGTTTATGCAATTCCACACCTTCTCTTATATTAGAATTGACGGATGTCAAACTACTCCATACATATTTCCAAGATATCCTACTGACCACATTGTGCTATTGGAAGTTACTAGGCAGATATGTGACTTCGATGCAGTTGTCAAAAGAGAGAAGCACAAGACAGGGTTTGGTGGGGACTTCCCTTTGAAAATTGGTATAGCTGAGGTTTTCCCTTCAATCCAATTGGCTCATGCATCTGGGGAGGAATTTAGTACTTATGGTTTCTCTTTCCATTCTAAGAGGACAAACTTTGATATCACTGGAGAAGCACAGAAGAAGGCAACTAAAGAATATCACCACAAGCATGATCTAGAGGATTACTAGGCGAACATCAAAGATGACTTTGAGGCGAGAAAGAAAAGATATTCTAGGCTTCCAGTTGATGTAATCAGAATGTATAATGTCAAGTTGATCCCTGACCAGTTAGAGGATGATGGGAGTTTGGTTCAAGATCATGCATATGAGTCGGTTAAGGATAGATCCATTGGGGAGATAAACTAGTCAGAAAATGAGATAACTGAGCTGGAAGAATTAATGGCCGCTGTTATAAAATTTACCAAGTCTTGGTTGAAGCATAAAGTATGGGAATTGGAAAGTGAGAAGGTACCCTGTACCTTCAACTTGATGGGGAATTTGAATGCCCATTCCACTTCAGAGGAATTTGGTGAGGATGATTCTGTAGAAAAAACTAAGGTGAGCTCACCTTTCAAGATTAAAATCAGAGGTCCTAAGGAGGGTGAGCCTGAAAAGAAGAGGAAACCTAGAGGGAAAAAGAGGAGTCGAACATTGAAAATAGGTAAGTCTGCAGAAGAGGAGGAACTTGAAAAAATCGAGAAAGAAGACGCTCCTCCAGAGCCAAAAAGGGCAAGGACAACCAGGGCTTCTAAGAAGAAAGATCAGGGAACATCCAAGGTGGAGGAAAACCCTCCAGTGGTTGATGTGGAAAGCTCGGGAGAGAAAACCAAGGTTTATTCAAGGAAATCAAGGACTCCATCTCCCAAAGAGACCATGCAAAAAATAGATCCTCTTCCAATGGCCTCTACTGTAGCAAAACATAAGGCTACCTCACCTTCATTGAGTATACCTGAGCAAACAACTCATGAAGAGCATGAGACTAGTGGGGAGACAGAACCATTCAAGGAAGGAGAACTCTTTGGTGCAGCAGCTGAGCTTGAAGTAGGAGATGTGGAAATGCACCCTTCTCCATCGGTACAATATGAGGATTCTCCTGCGAGCAGCAAAGACAACAGATCCCCTGAGAAGGAGGATGTCCCTGTTAAGACCTCATCACCTCTACAAGATGAAGAACCCAAGTTGGGGAATCAAGGTGATCAGTTTCCTGAAAAGGAGGATGAGACAGTAGAACTTCATGAGGAGGAAATCCGGGTGGATCCTGCTGTCCCGGATTGGTTAGATAAAGAGATTAGAAAGAAACAAGTCATCGTTGAGGACACTCCTCTCGATTGGGATGAAATGTTGGCTAAGATTGGAAAAGGTAAGAAGAAGAAGATGGCCAAGGTAGTTTCAAAGATAAAAAGAGATGAAGCGAGTAACAGGGTTATTCATATTGCTACCCCTGCTGCTGATAAAAGTAAAGATGAGGTCATCGGAAAAGATTACAATGTACAGACTATCAATCTTGGACCCGCTTCTATGGAGCAGGATATCAAAGAATACGAGGGGTCCAGTGCAGTGATAATTGGGAGATTAAGGAAGGAAACACAGTCTAGGCATGAGCTTAGAAAAGAGAATGAAAGGCTTAGGAAATGTCTAGAAGATTTGATGAAGCCTTTGCAATCTCTCCATCCATCCTCTTCTGCTACTACTGGTTTCTTGCCGAAGGAGACCATCTCTAAAATAGAAAGGATGAAAGCCTCTACCAAGGCTTCAATAGATTGGTTGAAGGAGGTACAGACCAAGGGAGATAATGCAATAAAGGAAATCCTTTCAATTGGAAAGGATGCATTAAGAGCTAAGGATTTATTAGAGCATGTTTTATCTTAGGACAAGGAGGATGTTGACCTTTTATTGCATAAAGCTAAAGTGATCATGGAGTATGGTAAGGATCAGTTGGTTGTAGAAGGAATCCTTCCTTCATCTAGGGTTAATGAGCCTTGGGAATGGTTCGAGGCCTTGCAAATTTGACAGAAGGCCATCAAGAAGATCTACAAACAAAAGAAGCAGTTGGATGGTAATCTTACTGGTGTTTATGATGGATGTATAACATTCTTTGAAATAATGACTGGCCAGAGGAAGATTTCCCCTAAGTACTTGAGCTTAGAACAATTAAGGGAATGGTGGCATGATGTCTATGCCCCTAATTCTGAAAATGTTGTAACAGGGCACCAATTGGATGATGCAACAACTTAGTTGTGATGGACAAGTACTCAGCATATAAGGGTGATTGGGATGCAACGGTCAAGCAGTCGAAGGAAGAAATTGGATCCATTGAGTGTCGGCTCAAGATCTTACCCTTGCCACCTGTTACTGAGCTGGATAGAGTGTTTTTGAAGGTTCGTGAAACGTTGGATCAGAACAAAGATAAGGGAGGCGGCAATTAATGTCAACCTAGAGATTTGTGCTTCCCTATTATTATAGCGCATTTGTTGATCCGAGTTGCATTGGGGAATGTGTTTTGGCTGACCTTGATGATGTATCAGCATTTAATGTGTGCCTTATTTTGAAATTCCTAAGGCTGACTTGTTTTGACTATTTTATTTTGTAAATGTTTGGCTGGGCCGACATGTTTGAGAATTCTCTATAAAGGGCATTCCTGCCTCATTGATAGAAAGTTAGTTAGACAGTTAAAAGAGACAAGCTAGATTAAAGAAGAGCTAGAGCATTTTATAGTAGCGGTAGTAGTTAGTTCCTCAGAGAAAATGTTGTAACATAAAATAGTGGAATTGTTGCTACATTTTGGTGATCTAATACAATTGAAGGCATTGTGGTTTCTCTGGTGAATTCCTTTGTGTTAGTTTATCCTGCATGGTTCTTGTTGTTCCATCTTTTAAATTGCTTGAAGATATAAGATTTGATGTTAGATCTGGAATTAGATCAGTTTGGTGGATAGTGTTCATGATTTCATGCTTGGAATGTTTGTAGCAATCTCTGGTCTATACTCCCAGTAACTATCTGATTGTAGTAGGCTGGTGAAGTCAACCTAGACCATACATCTATTTGTGCTTAGTTTGATTGTGGATGAATGTCTATGATTTTAAAATTTGTATGCCTTAGAAGATTGCACCTTTCTTGTGATATTGCATTGTGGGTTAAGCAGGAATTGGTTATTTAAGATTGGTCCATTCCAGGAATTTATCATTTGCATTGTTCATCCTAGAAATAGTTTATAGTTTAGATTTCATTACATCTCTTGTACCCTCATCTTTTGTTGTTTTCTTATTATTTTGGTTAGATTTAGGATTTAAGATCATCATATTGCAAGATTTGATAAATTGGAAAGATACAGTTTGCTTGTAGTAAGGTCCGATTGTGATTACCAACATTTTCACATATTATCTGAGTCGTTTATGCATTGTCATGACCTGACACCTGAGAGACCTTGGAGTGATTTTTAGTAACTTGTTGTTTAAAATTACCTTTCAAGAGAGATAGAATATTGCATTATGTCCGAGTTGTTGCTGTGTAGAAAACACCATCAACACCTACGTGATGTGCTAGCATCCAGGTGGTTTTTCAAGCTTGAAACAGGGAATCTAGAATCTTTACCCTTTCAACACGTGTCCTAGTGGTTATATTTTGGATGTAATAGCTCCTTGCTACCCTTGCAAGCATTAAACCCCCTTTCTTCCTCTCATTTTGGGTTGAGATTCATTCATTCAAGCTCCATTATCACTTGTTCCAATTTTGAGTTCTCTTTATCCTTGATACTAGCATTCTCACAAGTGAAGCCATGCTAGACTGAGGTCCTTCCAGCAGCAACAACTCTTAAGCAAGAACTTGATGGTGCATTTGTGTGCTCTAGAGAGGGTCTAGGCCCGTGGGTAGTTTTAACACACACACTCTCTCTCACTTTCCTTTCCTACTTATTTACTAAATAGTGGTGTGGGTTCTACTCCTGAGTGGGTTTTTTTTTCACCACACACTTTGTTTACTTCATTTGCACTCCTTTTCAACTTGTCTATTCATGAAAGTTGGAACACCAAAATAAGGGTTTGATTCAGGAAGGCCCCTATATAGCCCTAACCTTTTCCCCTCAATATTTTTTGTTTAGGTATCAGAGTAGATCTTGGAGTGAAGAGTTGATCATCCAATGAAATGTAAAATCTCTCCAAGTCCCCTTGTGTTTCTGGTAGTTTCTAGTTTTTTGTCTATTTATTTTGTTTAGCATGTTTCAAACCTGAGTTGAGAAATAAGACTTGGTTCCATCCACTTGAGTTCCAGAGCCCTTTGTTGCTTTGGATGCTAGTGCATCTTTTAGATGACAACACGCCGTGTTGGTGTCTTGAAACCATGTTGTTGTCTTTTGGTTGTGAGCTCACTCATCTGGGATATGGATATCAGGGTTTTACTCTCTCAGGAACTAAAATAACTTTCTCAAAAATATAACTCAAGTATATTTCTCTACATTTTTATTGAATTTCTTATACTAAGGTGTATAAGGATAGTTTTTTACCTGGTGATCTCTTGAGAATAAAGAGACCAATGTGTAGCGAATCCCTCTTATATCACAATTTGGTGAACTTGACTTGAACACATCGGCTCTATTTTCGTGATGTCAAGTGTTTGTGATAATCCCTTTTCTAAAGAAGATTTAACTATGTTGGAAGATGCTCTGGATGACTTCTTAGAAGCGCTTTCCCCTATTTGCAATTCTTCTGAACCAACTTCCTCTACACAAGCTGAGGAGTCAATAAATGTGGTGGTGGTCTTTGTGGCTCCTCTGAGCCCTAAGAAACCCATAATTTACATGACCTCGGCTGATTCATCCTCTAAGAAGATAAATTTTGTCTATGGGATTTCATGTTGTAGTGATTCGTCGGACCTATGTTCAAGGTTCATGAAAGCTACAGACTCCACTTCCTATAATGTTGTTGGGCACACGTATAATACAAGAAGAAATAAACAAAACTTGGATCAACAACCTTTCATTCCTACATCACAACCCACTCAAGTTCCTACTTTACCCTCTTAACCAAGTCCTCCTTCAGCACCTAAACCTGTGATCAAAGCACCAAGTGATTATGATCTTGTCAAGCAACTTCATGTTACTCTAGCTAAGATCTCACATTGAGATTTGCTTCAGACCACTCTGGTTTATTAGGAGATGCTTTAGGAAGCTTTACAAAATATTCTCTTTCCTTCCTTTGCTAGGCCTATAGATTTTAATGCCTTGTTGGCTCATTTGTACGGATTCACCCAATATCATGTTCCACCTCCAAGAACTCCCACCTTTGGATGTGCAGAAGCAAGCGGATTCCTTGATGATTATTATTAATGTTAATAATATTGGTATTAGGTGTACTCTCGTTGACACCGGTTCGGCTCTCAAGGTTTGTGGTATGGACCTATTACATAATATTAAAGTTGATTCATCCTCTTTAGTGGCTTCCTCATACATTCGTGGGTTTGATAATACTGGCCACCAAGCTCTAGGTATGATAATACTACCTTTGCAACTTGGTCCCGTTACCTTACCCACATTGGTTTATGTGATGCTTGGCCCATTACCGTACAACCTTCTCTTGGGGAGATCCTAGATTCATGCTATGGGTACTGTGACTTCTACTTTACACCTTTCTTTGAAGTTTGTTGCAAATAATCAAGTGGTTATAGTTAAAGTTGATCTAGAAGTTATTCACCTCTTTGAGCTAGTGGCTTCCATTCATGGTTTGGTTGTATCCACTCTCAAGAATTGTATGCCATATTTGACCGCTAATGCTATGACATGTTCTTTATCGATACCCTCTATGGAATTTGTTCCTAGAGCGAGTGTTGGAAAAGAGGAACCACCTAAAGAAGAGGACCCTAAGTCTCCCTTGTCTTCCCCTTCTTCCTCTCAAATGAATGATTTCCTTGGTGATGATTGGGGCTCCTTGAATTTCTCTGAATTCTTCATTGCGAATAGAAGGAAAAATCCTCTTGCATAGATCTTCTAGGTACTTCTAACACAAATATGGATGATACTCCCACTAAGGAAGAGAAGTGTGATCATGTTCAAGAGATCACTCCTTCCTTTACTAAGGAGAGTAATCCCACTCCTACAAATGAGGTTAATGTTAAGCATAATAAAGAAGGTGGGAGCGCTCCCGTAGAGATGTTCGACATCCACTGGTGGAATGAAACACTCTACGTAGAGCCACCACCTCTTGAGGTTTTGCAAAATCAGTATGGGTTTGGATATGAACTCGCATCTTGATATGGATATGGGTATAAAGGCCTAGGGCATATTGAGCAAGGAAGATTCAGGGGATTCATAGATTTATATCTTAATTGGCTGATCATACCCTTGCTTTCACTCATTTATTGAAAAAGGATGTTTGCTTCATATGGGATGAGGAGTGCCAGAAACCATTTGAGTCAATCAAAGCTTATTTGGCCAATCCTCCTGTATTGATGTTAGTTATGCAAGATAGGCCCTTTTTGCTTTACTTGTTGTGTCACCATATGCTTTGGTAATTATCCTAGCTCAATATGATGACACATGAAAGGAGAGAGCAGTCTATTACATTATCTGCATTGTAGCTGACTATGAAACTAATTATTCCTCCATGGAGAAGCAATGCCTTGCTCTTGTCTTTGCTACACAAAATTTGAGACACTACCTTCTCCATTCCTAGATGCATGTCATAGTAAAAATAGATCTCTTAAAGAATTTGTTCTCTAGTGATGACCTGGTTGGGAGATTAGTGAAATGGGTTATGTTTCTTTCCGAGTTTGATATAAAGTTCATTACTCATCAATAAAGGGTCAAGTGGTTGTTGATCAATTGGCAAACACTCCCTCATCTCACTTCTTCCCTAGGTTGGATCTGTTTCTTAATGAAAATATTTTCACAATTAACTACGACCCTTAATGGAAGATGTATTTTGATGGATTGAGATGTCAGACTAGTTTTGGAGTGGGTGTGGTCTTGATATACCCCCAGGGTAAATCAGTCCCTTTATCCTTTCGATTAGATTTTCCTTGCACCAATAGCATCGTTGAGTATGAAGCTCTTATCATTGGCTTATGTGTCATGATTGCACTCAAGATTAAACATCTTCATATCCTAGGTGATTTTGAACTCATTATGAACCAGATTATGGGAAACTATCAAGCTAAGTAAAGAAAGTTGTCCCAATATTGAGACCTTGCTTTGTCCTTTCTTAATCATTTTTCCTCTTTCACAATAGACAGTGTCCCTAGGAGAGAAAATAGACATGTTGATGCCATGGCAAGCATTGCTTCCTTGGTACCTTCAGAATAGGATACGAAACAATACCACTTCATTGTCCATGTCCTATGAACCCTTGCAGTTTTTAATCAATCTAAATCCAAGTCTCTTGTGTGTTCTTATGTGGACTTCAGAGAATGGTTTTCTAGTATCTACAATTACTTAAAGACTAGAAACATTCTTGATGATGGGAAAAAAATTGATCACACTCATATACGAAAGATTTCAACATTTTATGTCATTTTATTTGGTGTTCTTTATCGAAAAGCCTATAACAGCTTGCTTCTCAGGTGTCTCACTAAAGTGGAAATACCCCTTGCCCTTAAGTAAGCCCATTTAGGCTCCAGGGGTGGAAATTTTGGTGGTAGATCCCTAGAAAGAAGACCAGGGAAAACTTTAGGGGTGAATCTTTGCCAATTGGAAAAATCTAGGAATCGACCAAGTTGAAATTGGTGAATTCTCGCTCCCAATAGGGTGTCCAAATTGCCTGGATTTTACAAAGTATAGGTCCAATGCATGTCCATTCGCCAATTAGTTTTTTTATTAGGCATATTTAAGCAACAAATTTGCCATTTTCAAACTATGTGTTTCAATTGGAACGATTAATATTTTTTCCTAGAATCCCGAAAGCATTTAATAAAACACCTACATATTCACCAATACTATTAAAACAACATTATATTAGGACCCATTTTGCCAATTAAAATTTAAAAATAGTTGCTTGTGAAGACCTATTTTGCCAATTAAAATTTATAACAAGTTGCTCATGAGGACCTATTTTTCCAATAACATTAAAAGATAATTATATTTGAGGACACATTTCACCTTGAAAATTACAATGTATCATTGTATAAGCACGTGGGATTCACCAAATTTTTAATATACCATTTAAAAATCCCACAGAATTTGCCAAATATGGAATCATGGATTGATATAAATACAACCGAAAGTGTCATTTATTCTTACGCATTCTATTCAATTATGAGGTTCTACTTCTCCATTTGGAACTTTGCAAAAGCTGAAAACATAGACTTAAAGGTGAGTGATCATTTCTTCATAGTGTTATTAGTTATAATAATAACTTTTGTTTATCTCTTTTCCATTCTTGCTTCAACAAAGGGAACCTTAGAATTTAGAACCAAAGTCTGAAGTTTTGAAATTTTTGAAACCTCTGACCCATCGAGTAGAAAGATGACCAAGAAATACTTGCAACTCAACAAAGTGAACCATCAACCAAGTCAGGGAATCACAAAATTATGAAAATTTAGAACTCCGTGACAAGGTTATATAACTATGAGGACTAGTGACTAAGTTTAGGAAAAGCCAAAAATTTTATATTGTATTCCATGGTATTGAATTTGATATGTGATTTATTATTAATCCATTCCATGAACAAAAATAAATACAATCGGAAGTTAGCCAAAGCTAAAAACATAGACTTAAAGGTGAGTGATCATTTCTTCATAGTGTTATTAGTTATAATAATAAGTTTTCTTTATCTCTTTTCCATTCTTACTTCAGTCTTAAAGATGATATTGAGTAGGTAATGGGATCTATATTATTATTCTCTATCCTTAAACAAGAAGAAATTTTTTTCCAGTTTTTATTCAAAGTGAGATGAATATGTTGAGCAAATCAGAGATTAATATGTCAAGTGAATTGAGCAACAAGGGTAAGGCTCCTGCTGCTCCCCAGGGTGGTAAGGCTCCTACCACTCCTCAGGGTGGTGAAGAGACTCTTGCCACTCCTCAGTCTCCTTAGGGTGGTGAAGAGACTAGGAGGCCATCAAAACACCCAAAACTTAGACGTACCATATAGTCTTAGTTTGGAATTGCCAAAGCTTCTGATCCATTAGGTCAAGATGTAGCTACATCATCAACTTTTCCACCAAACATTGGTAGCATTCCCAATACCTCACCGCCACCAGAAGGTCAAGTTGAGATTGTCATTGATTTAAATCAAAATGTATCAAATCAGGATAGAAATACTGCAAAAGATGTTCCAAGTGATATTCTGTGCCTAGTTAGCTAGAATGAGATAATTGACTTGGATGAGGATGATGATGTTGGTAGCAAGAAAAGGAAAAATAAACCAAAAAGGGGGTACGAGTGGGAAATGACAAGGAGTTTTCAACTTGGTTGGTTGTCAAAATACCCATTCATGGTACCGGTGGGGATTGGCAATGCAAACAATATTGAAAAGGAAACATTGTCCAAATGTAATATTTGTAGTTGGAAATGTGGAAGAGCCAAGACATTGCAACTAAAGATTGACACTATAGAAAAGAATATTAGTAAAGTTTATGAAAAAAAAATCATAGATGGAAAGGAAGAATCAATCGTATGATGGAAATTAAAGGAAGAATGTCTTCATGTTAAGTATGTCATGGATTATGAAGATCATGAAAAAATAATGTTCAACATTGCTGCATGTAAAGGTACACTTGAGGCTCAATTTTGAAAAGCAATGGAAGGAGAAAATCTATCAAAAATTGTTAAGATGAGTGTCATTTTTCATATTTTGTCCAGAGGGCATCCTATGATAGACTACCCAAAATATTTTGATTTATTATCTTATTTGAATGTTCCTCACTTTCCCTTGTCACATTGGTTAGTAAATGCTGGATGGGATTGGGAAAAATGTCTTGTTGTAGTGGAAAAGGAAGATTTAAAGGATAAAGTAAAAGAGTCAAATTTCATTGCATTATCTTGAGATGAAGTTACCGTGGTAGAAAATACTTCTTGTGTTTGTATGCATTTTTATATTGTACAAAAACATGTTCACCAAGCTCATCTTCTCTGTGTTCATAAAATGAAGAATAGTTCAACAACACAAAATATATTTGAACTAGTCAAAAAATCTTTGAATGAAAATGCAAGTATGGATGAGTTGAAAATTGTGAAAAAGTTGGTGTGTAGGAGCTGTAGTGATGCAAGGTCAAAGAACTGATGTTTGCACAAAGTTACAAACTACTTGTGCACCATACATTCTTGGAATTCACTACATGGCCCACATAATGAATTTAGCATTCAAAATTGTTAGCAAGTTTCCTATAGTATCAAAATTCAAAATCTAGTCCACGAGATCCACGCATACTTTTGCCGAAGTCCTAAATGTTTCACAGAATTTCAAATTTTTTTTGAGGGAATAACACTAGGAAACAAGCTTCTCAAGGATGTCGATACCAGATGGATCTCCCTACATGAACCAGTGCAATGAGTTCTTTCAGAATATCAATCTTTGATTGGAGTGATGTACGAGCATCACAACACAGTAGACAAATCTCCTGACCTTTTACATAGGTTAAGTGATATAGAGACACTCTTGACTTTAACTATTCTTCTCCCCATGTTGGATGTGATGAACGAGGTTGTGAAGAAATCCCAAGACAAAACTATGTATATTAATGAATATGCCAATCTACGTAAACTTACATGCTTGGCCCTCGATCATCTATATCTAGATCTAACGCAAGATGGCCCAAATTATTTCATGTTGTGGAAAATTACTGATTTGAATGATCCTGATAATTATTTATAGTTTAATGCAAGCAGGCAATTATGCATCTATGTATGTGGATATGAGATACAAATGTACCAATGTAAGACAACTAGGTGCTCTAGTAGAGAAGTAGTTGTTAACCAGGAAGATTTTCAAGCATTTTTAAATCTGTTGGTGATAATTTGAAGGAAATTGCAAAATTTATTTCCTTAGAGATTCATGAAAGATTCCCTCGACATGAAATACTTGAAGCCGTGAGTATTGTATATCCTCAATTTTGGGAAAACCGAGATAACCCCACATTTTTTCATGCTTAGGTAAAAATCTTGATCGAAAATTTTTTGAAAACTGTAACATACAATGAGCAAAAAATAGAAGGAATTTTAGATGAAGCTAAGCTTAGAAAATAATGTGGGAGTTTTACAACAACTATGAGGGATCGGTATAAATCAATGGGCAAGGACAAGACCTTTGAACCAGGATCAATAAAAAAGGTTTGGACAAGCTTAGGTCAGAGTGAAATATTGCGTGGTTCGATATCAGAATATTTCAAACTTGTTGATTTATGTCAAACAATGATATTAGGGTCGGTGGAGGATGAGAGAGTTTTTAGTACATTGGGGTTTTTGAAATCAAAGTTAAGAAACAAACTAGACAATAATTTCGAAAATTGCTTGAGGATGAAAGGAACTACGTATAATGTTAGAAATTTTCCTTTTGAAAGGGTACTCACAATCTAGAGGTCCACATGTGAAAGAAGAGGGGTCAGGTTGTGCAACACTCCAATTCAAAAGGCTAGTACTAGTAGCACTAGTAGTGGCAATGGGACTCAAACAACTGACATTGACAAAAATGACACAATGAATGTTGAATTTGAGACACAGGCCAAAGAAAATGAAGAGCAGACCTGGAATCAAATTCAAGATGACTCTTTTAATTTATTTGATGATGAACGTCAGATTGAGGACCCCTAGTCTATTTGGGAAATGGAAGAGATTCAAGATAATTAACAACTTTTAGGTATTTATATTGCACTTGTTCCTAGGATCAAATTCCATTATTCCATACTGTAGTTGATGATATTTTATATTGTATTCAATGAAATTATGAATCATTGCACTTCATGAATCATATTCCAAAGTCAAACTGTAGTTGATGATATTTTATGTTGTATTCCATGAAATTGTGATATTTTATATTTTACATTAGTTCGTACATAGCATGCTTTTAGAAATTCCTGAAAAAGACAACTCAAGTTTAGTCCATACATAGTATTCAATGAGATGTCAGATGATGGTGCCTTTGAAAGGAAAGATAAGTCCATAATGTCATGTGGTCGCTGAAACTTGGAACATTAGAACCAAAGTCTAAAGTTTCAAAGTTTTCCAAACCTCTGACCCACCAACTGGAAAGATGACCAAGAAAGACTTGCAACTCAAAAAAGTGAACCATCAACCATGTTGGGGAATAGGGGAGTTATGAAATTTAGAGCTCTGTGACAAGGTTATAAAATTCTGAGGGCTAGCAACTAAGGTTAGGAAAAGCACCAAAATCGATCTCTTCACCAAAACTTAGTAGCAATGAAACTAACCAAAAATCCATCATTCCAATTCCAATAATAGATAATCCACAACATGAATTCATATAAATGTTTAGTGGATATGCTAAGTAGTCATGGATATTGAGTATCGATGTGTGAATTACAATGCAATTTCACTAAGATTATGGATGCCTGGAATTAAAATTACCTTATAGTTCATATTTTAATTGTGTTAAAAGTAAAAATTGAGCATGTGCTCAATGATTCATCACTCAACTCAATGCTTATTAGATTAATAACATATTAACAATAGTGTTAGTAGCATATACAAAAATGAACATAATAACAAGTGTATCTAGAAGTTGAAACCACTACTAGACTTTTTCTTCAAATGGTATAATAAATAATACAAATAATTGAACATCAACACATTAGTGAAGTCTGAATTTGAGCTTTTAAATTGATTATCAATGTATCACATGAAGGAATACATAGAGAAATTGGAAATGAAAAATATTGGTCAAATACAACTCTGCACAAAGCTAAGTTGGAACTTGGAAACTCATATTATAAAAATTTAAATCACTGCATCACCTTTTCTAGCAACTTCCACTCTTTAGGTGTTGGAATTGTCATTTGTTCTAATTGATGTTGTTTGAATTGAAGATTTGTTAACAATTCATGATTGAAATTTGAACCTGTCTTGGATTCTTTAGTCAATTTTGCATTCAGGGTTAGCAATGGTTTGATGGAATCCAAATAAGTCACCACATCTGGGTTCTAAGGAAACTGGTCCAAATCAATCTTCTTTGCATCCTCCATCTTCTTTCTGAAATAATTCCATCCAACGAATCATTCATTTTTGTCAAAAGCATCTGGTAAGCCAAGCTCTGTGAGGTTCCTTAACTTTTCATTCGCCTTCTTCATCTTGTTTGCGGCCAAATGCAAATATTTCTCTGTTTCATGCATTCTCAAACACTTTTCAATGATAGATGACAACGTCATTGATGTAGCAAGCCGATTAGTAATCCCTTTTGATTTCAAAACATTGTCATTGGCTTTTTAGACCATTTGTTGAATTTGATTTTTTGATTTCTCTAATGCTAGCACATTTTTGTTCTCCATTAAATATTTGTTGAGCTTCTTATGATGTTTTCTGATAGCATCAATCAATTGAAACATATCACACAAATGATCAATCCCCTGCATTATTTCATCCAAGATCTTTTGTTTCATATGCCTCATTGTTTCTCTACAAAATGAAGATAACTTATTTTGACAAGACTTAATTTCATTTTTTGCTTCCATCAACTTTGCCTCTAATCTTTCATTTCTTTTTCTCTCCTCCAATTTTTGTTCCCACTGTGCATTTCCATTTGCAATGCTTAGTCTTAATTTTTATGAAGTGGATTTTTCCTCATCATATTTCTTGTTGCTTTCTTCTAGCCTTTGCTTCAGTTCGTTCACTGTAGTCTGAATATCATTCTGTTTATCCTCTTTGCTTGTTAATGTAGAGGCATATTTTTTTAATTCTTTTTTCTAATTCATTGCTCTTGTTATCTGTTGCTTTCCTCTTTGTTTTCTCATTTTCTAGGTCTTCCTGTAACTTTTCAATTTGAGTCTACAACCTTTTTTTCTGTCGATCTTGCTTTAGTAATGATGTGTACACCAATTCATTGTTCTTCTTTTATACATTAATTTTTTCAGTATTTCTGAGTCCAAAAAAATCCAATTGAAAATTGTTCACCTGGAATTCAGATGGAGCCATCTAATTTGTTGGTCTATTTTGAATAGTGGGAACAAGAAATGTGTACTCCATGATTTATTTACTTGTGTCAAATGTGGGTAATACCATGGTTGTTGCATGCTCTAAAGTTAGAGCAGACACACTCTCCATCAGTTGCTTCTTTTCTTTTTTATTCAATTTTGATTTCTTTTTAAACTCTTTAATGTAATCAAAACCTAGGGATGCAAGAACAATGGAATGCTTGAATGGTGAAGAAATAGGAATACTTGTTGTTGCTAATGATGTCATAGCCAAAATAACTTGCATTGGGGGAGTGCCTAGAAATAACTCCTTTTTGGTTGATCCACTGGTAGTGTGACTTGGAGTTAGACCTGCCAAAATCCTTTGCCTCTTTTGTATGCCTTGATCACCTGGTGTTTTTGTGATATATTGTGTTGTTGTCCTCTTGTGTGTAATTTTTTGTTGTAGCACATGTTGACCACTACTAGTACTACTACCCATACCATCGCCACCAGAGGAAATTCTAGTTGTACTTAGCCTTCCACCATGGGCATGTCCTAGTTGTGATTGTGTCTAACCATGAGGACAAGGATTTGAAGCTCTAACAAATTGAATTGTTTCGGCTCTACTTGTTTTTCCTTGGTCTACTTTATCAGCTCCAAGGCCAAATTTATCAATTGGTTTTCTATGTTGTACATATATTATTGTAGGAATTCCTTGTCCTTGGGACCCCAAACCACCACCTTCATAACCCATTTTTTCAGCTATGGCTGCTCCTATAGTAAATGCTTCTTTTGTGTCCTCACTTAAACCAAGTTTGAAATTGACATGGCTTTCTTCTTTCCTATCATCATCACTTTCTTCATCTTCTTGTTCATTCAGATGCTCTATATTCAATAATTTTCTAAACTCAAGATTTTCTAAAGGCATTGGGGGAGTGCCTAGAAATAACTCCTTTGTGGTGGATTCATTGGTAGTGTGACTTGGAGTTGGACCTATTAAAATCCTTTGCCTCTTTTGTATGCCTTGATTTCCTGTTGTTTCTATGGTATAATGTGTTGTCCTCTTGTGTGTAATTTTTTGTTGTAGCACATGTTGACCACTACTAGTACTACTACCCATACCATCACCACCAGAGGTAGTTCTTGTTGCACTAAGCCCTCCACCATGGGTATGTCCTAGTTGTGATTGTGTTTGACCATGAGGATGAGGATTTGAACTTGAAGCTCTAACAAATTGACTTGTATACCCTAGGTCTATTTTTTCACCTCCAAACCCAAGGCCAAATTTATCAACTAGTTTTCTATGCTCTACATCTATTACCATCCAAGGGCCTCATCTTTGGGACCCCAAAGGACCACCTTCATAACCCATTTTTTCAGCTATGGTTGCTCCTATAGTAAATGCTTCTTTTGTGGCCTCACTTAAAGCAAGTTTGAAATTGACATGGCTTTATTCTTGCCTATCATCATCACTTTCTTCATCTTCTTATTCATTCAGATGCTCTATATTCCATAATTTTCTAAACTCAAGATCTTCTTCATTATCTCCATACTATACAAGAGCTCTTGGATCACCTAGGTCCTTCCTCATAGACCAAAAGGTAGTAATTTTTTATCATGACCAATTTTTTTCTGTAACTCCCTTCTCTAGAGAATTTGACATTTTTAATCTACTAGATGGTTTATGAATTTTTTCATAAAAATTGTTGTACCTCCTAATTGTATTTTGATGCCATGCCATAATTTCTACTAACAATTGTTCAAAAGAAATACCATTCTTAGCAGCACTTTTCTGCATTGCTACTTTGACCTCATCCTAAGAATCCTTGTTTCTCAAGTTTTCAAGCAAGGGTTTACTTTTATGTTGAATTCTACTTCCAACATTCTTATTGAGCACAATCATTGATTTAATGGTGTCACATGGATAATACTACCAGTGATAGATATCATCAAAATAAAAAAAATTCAAAAGATCATGTGCCACACTAAATTCTTTTCTCTCGAATGTCATCCCTCCACATGAAAAAGGTAAAGAAGGAAATAAGGTCTTCTTCCCCTGACTAGTAAAGTGTCTTTCATCAGTACTCTGCATCTTCCTTACATATTCCAAAGAAAAAACCCTTTCTATCACATGTATTGGAAGTTTGTATGGCTATACTTTTGATCCATAAAATCTTAGCACAGTATATTCTTCCAATAAGTACTAATCAGCCAATTGTATTTATTTTCCTAGTTGAATGCAGTTTCTACATGACATAGGAAATCTAGGCATTGAAGTATTTGTAATTGCTTGATGCAATGGAGCCAAAAAGTAGTCTAAAAAATAACTATAGTTCCTTCAAGAGTCATGCAACCTTATAACAATGGTCCATTCATATACTGGAGCCATTTTCTTTTGCTCAAGATTACTATTACCATAGGGTTGAATCTGAAGCTTGCTGGTCTAAAACATTCCTCTGAATTTGAATAGAAAAAGTTAGCATAAGTAGGTTGTGAACCTAAATCTCTTGGTGGAACCTCCTTTAATCATTAAAAACTGTTTATGCATGGATTCTATAATGTTCTCAATAAAATTATATTTGGCATGTGGAACAACATAATGGATATTATACACCATTTCAAGGAGGCATGCACCCACTTCCAAATTACTATCCAGTCCGAGGCAAAATTCTAGCATGGAAATAGTATCCTGAACCCATGGTTTAAAAATATCCAAATCATAAGGAGGCTTATGATCACCTTTTAATTTTTTTCTATCCTGAACTATTCTATTTAAGAAAGAATTTTCTCCATTTCACCCACTGCTTCATAATCACTAGCAAGCTTTTCTAGGTCAATGTGGACATTTCCAAATTCTTCGGTTGTAAACCTCAAGGCCAACACTTTTCCAATTTCTTCTGCATTAATGGCTAAAAATTGTTCTTTGCTATCTTTATTAACAATTGCTCTTTTGTTATCATCATAATTTAGGGCACAAATCATGATAAATTCTAGGCAAGGGAAAACCTCATGTAACATCATGCGCCCTAATCTAATTACCCATGATGCATTGATACTATTAACTTGCATTTTATTTGCAGCCTTATTCTTAGATGAAAATCTAAGTTCTGAGGTACACCTACTATAGGTTTCAGGATCATAAATATCATGGTATTCATCAGTGAAACCTGGGGTTTCAAGCAATTTTGCATAATGTATTTTTTTATCTAACATTGCTCTAGTGGTATTGGTGGTAGACATGCTGATACAATCAACAATATGAAATTTGTGAATTCCCTATTAGTCCATAATTTTTCTTAATTCTTAAGCCTCTTAACCCTAAACCTAAGCTTCAAAGTTTGACAAAATAAGATTTTAAGAAATGCCAACTTCAAGAGATGAAACTTAGCCACAAGAATTCTTTAATTACCTAGATTTTGAATTTTGATTCTTTATTTCAAAACTATGTTGAAGCTTGAAACTAGGTTACTAGAATGTCTTTGTTGGAAGTGGTACTGTGGAACCCAGCATAGGGTGGTGCACTACAATGAGCGAACTGAATGACACCGAAACATCTACTCGTTACTTACAGACTACATAGTACACAATTAGGTAGTACAATGCACATGGCTGAAAACATTTAAAACAAGCCATTAAAAACAATTATTTACTCCTATATTGACAACAAATTCTAAACCGTTGATCTCTGTTAATCTAACAGTTATAGGGTGATTCTGGAGGTTTAAGTTTGCAAGTGTAGTGCTCTGTGCATTTCATTTTGGAATGAAACTACAACCATACATCAAATGTTCATCGAACGGTTGAGTAATTTATGATATAAATAATAAACATAAAACATGTGTTTTAAATTTGCTTTAAATTTTCTTTAAATTTTAATGCGCTAGGATTGACATCAAGGCTAAGGGGCCAAAAACTTAACATTTCAAAGGCCTTAATAAAATGAACTACAATGTCACATTAATAGCACATTACACAACCATTAATAACACTTAATTTGCAAAGGACTTAATAAAATGAATTACAATGTTACATTAATAGCACAACCATTTATTTTATTACAACTGAATTAAAATGTCGCATTATTACATAGTAAAAATACAAATGTAAGAGAAAGCACCAGGCTTTTGCTAGACTGCTGGTGAAAAGTTGAAAACATAAATGTGATACATGTATCTCTGAAAATAAATGGAACTTGTCGGATCAACCATGAGCTCTGAAAATAAACACATGGGACTTGTCAAGTCATCCATACCCTCATCACTTTGAAAATAAATGCATGGGGAAAGGGGGCCAAATCAAACTAGGGAAATGGGAGCCATGAAGATACAAAATGTACTTATCCCCTTTTAGAACCAGACTGATGCAAAAGACGAGGGATTGTAAACTTGCTCCCATATAGAAGATGAGCACTAAAAATAAATGCATGGGGCTTGCCTGGTAGGCCATGGTGTCTAAAAATAAATGCAAGGAACTCACCTGGCCAACCATGCTGGGGAAATGGGAGATGTGAAGATACAAAATATGCTTATCCCCTTTGAGAACCAATGTCATGCAGACGATGAGGGGTAGTAAAACTGCTCCCACCTTCTACTTGTAGCCTCCATGCATTGGGATAACACTTATCTCCATCAGAACTCCTCATCCTGGTTTAAAACCTATCTGAGAAGTTAGGTGAACCAAATCAACTTCTTTCCAATTCCACCCATTATGAACTTAAAGGAAATTTGTATTTTACTCTGTAACTGCATAACTGGAGGTAGGAGAATTTAGAGCATCCCCAATAATACTACATCATCTTCTTCCTAAATCCTTCTTAAGTTATTAACCCTACAAAATGAAAACCCTTATGAAAATTAAATGAATGATTTTATTTGTGCTCACGATCCTTATTTATGGGCCAAAAGTGCCACTACTAGCCTGGTACCTTGTACACCTCACACATGTCATGTGTGAGCTCTGGGGTTGTGCATAATTACTACTGACTACTTAGTCATAATTGTGATTCATGCAACCACAAACCAAAAATCCAACTTAACCAATACCTCGAGCTGGCTACAAGGAAAGTTGCAAACTGTAGCTCATGCTGACAAGCTATCAATTGTCAAAATCGATAGTGCCAAAGAAGCTGTCGATTGTCAAAATCACTAGATTATTGACATCATCATCTACAATTCTATAGTACATCATGTAGTTTTCAATATAAAGCTATCCAATCAATCACTTTGGCTATTCATATGGTATTAATTTGTGCCGCCACCCAGTACCACAACTAAATTGAGAATTTCAATAAAATAAATGAAAGGTAGAGTACTTCGATGCATTGAAAAGAGAGAATTAAATGTATCATTTTACCTTAATGATTATCAATGTACTAGCTAATAATTCACAATAAATTTTACTCACTTATGATTGGAACTATATGTTGATTTCTGAAACCAATCATTAATATAATCTCAACCATTGATTTCTGAAAATCTAACAGTTCTACTATTGTTCTAGAGGTTTCAGTTTGCAAGTCTAGCACTTCAAGGATTTACTTCTGGAATGCATCTATAGCTGTCCATTGAAAATTCATTGAACGATCCCTCTTTTAAAAAAACTTTATTCACGTGCATAATTTAAAATGGGGACATCGCTAGGTTAACGAGAATAGACCCTCAGGATTAAAGAGCTAAGATTTAAGGCTTTGTCATAAAATATTTTGGTCTCACTTAGGCAATATTAAATGGTAAACAGGAGCAGGATGACCGACATACCTAAATAATTAATAAAATTTCAACCATTGATTTATGAAAATCTAATGGTTCTAGTGTAATTCTAGAGGTTTCAATTCACATATCTAGTGCTTGAGAGATATACTTCCAGAATGCAACTATAGTTGTCCATCAAAAATTCATCAAATGGTCATGGTCCATAATGTTGTGTGGTCGCTAAAAATTAGAATTGTAGACACCTAAAAATGACCTAGGCTTGCAAGCTTCATTTTTACCACTTTCGTCCTAGCATAATTAAGACATTTAATTATGTCCTTGGTCCACATTCGACTCTTAATTAAATAATTCATAATTATTTAATTAATTCATGTCTTTGTATTCTTCGTGATTATTAAATAAATAAATTTTATTTATTTATTAAATATGTCATTAATTGTCTAAGTCTTCTCTTAATTAAATAAATTTCTTAATTTATTTAATTGCCCTTTGTCATATGTTTCTTCCTGATTATTAAATAAGTTTCATTTATTAGTTCCTGCCGGTAGGCAGGAATACTATTGCATTCACCCGGAATGCATTTAACCGACAGCATTGACCAATCACATTTCACCATTTAACATATTACTTATTTTTTTGTATAGTTTGAATTTGGAGAGCTATTTTATATATTGGAAAATTAGCATTTATCTATTTTTCTATTCGTCCGAGTAGCTTTATAAATCATTTCCGTTTTACAAATTTGGGAAAATGCGAACGCATAAATTGATTAAATAAATTTAAGCAAAGGCATAGTTTAAAAGTTGGTGGCTAGAGGTACGTAATCCATGAATGCAGATTAAATGCATTAAAATATCAGGAAACTGCAACTGCATAAATTGATTAATTAAAATTAAGCAAAAGCATAGTTTATCAAACTGGCAGGTAGACGTACGTAATGCATGAATATAAATTAAATGCATTGAATGGCATCTGGCTCGAGGTGAAGATGGTGGAATGGCTTGGAGGCCATGCATGGCCAGGGTACTTTGGTCATTTAATATAGAGTTAAGTTACTTGGTATGCATTTCTATTACTTTGCATGTGTTGTTTTTGTCATTTGTGAGCGCCTGTTCTGAGGGAGAATTTTAGCGACTGAGCAGGAGATGTTATAGTTGCAGAGTCCAGACCCAGAAATGAGTTATTTGAGGTGATAATTTGGTATTTTGTAGTTGCAGAGTTGCACACTGGATAGTGAGAGATGAATTGCTTGAGGTCAGAAGAGGTAACTTTTCATTTTTTTTGTCTATTTGATACAAGAAATGCAAGTAGGGTTTCATAGTGCTTTAAGGCATTCGTATACTTTGATTATAAATTCATATTTTAAAATAGTTTTAGTATTGTTTATTCGAATTTCTTGTTGAAATGCGAAGGTTTCATCTGCGTTTGATAGGAATTATGTAGAAATCCCCTTGTCCATTTTACTTCATGCATGTGAGCCCTGTCAAGTTTGTATATTTTTTATTACTGTAAAGCGGTCCCATAAAGAAGGCTTTCAAACCAAAATTATGTCAACATGTGCGATAATGAGAGCTTTCGACCAATGAGTCAACAGTGTGTTGCTTTGAGCTTTTCCATTGTCATCAAAGCATAAAGGATAGAGGGGTTCTGTTAAAAGTCATGGTTGTTGTCCTTGTAGGCATAAATCCGTATATTAAACTACTTTTAGTATTATCTATTCGAATTTCTTGTTGAAATGCGAAGGTTTCATTTGTGTTTGATAGGTATTATGTAGAAATCCTCTTGTTCATTTTACTTCATGCATGTGAGTCCTGTAGAGTTTGTATATTTTTGATTGCTGCAAAGTGGTCCCATAAAGAGGGCTTTGGAACCTAAATTATGTCAACGTGTGCGATAATGAGAGATTTTCAACAATGAGTCGACTATGTGTTTCTTTGAGCTTTTCTGTTGTCATGAAAGCAGAAAGGATAGAGGGATTCTATTAAAAGTCATCGTTGTTGTCCTCATAGGCATAAATGCAAACAATGGAAGCATAAAGAATGTAGTAGAAACCTTTTTCCTGCCAGCAAGCATAAAAATTATGTTAGATGTCATCGTTACTATTTTTGTATCTTGGGGTTATAAAAAACTATGTCAAAAATGTTATAGAATCCAAATTACAATGTTACCATAGAGCAGTTAAGTAATATTGCTTGATAGAATAGTTGTAGGCTTTACGCAAAAGAGCAATCAAATTCATTGCTAGAAGATTTGTGGTCCAAGAACCTCTGGCAATTAGTTTGTGTAGTTAAACTGATCTACATTTATACTTGTGTCTCTTGAATCTAGAAAAATGCTTGCTAGTGTTTTAATGGTTTTCGCTATTAGTATCCATCGTAGTAGGAGCACTATATATTGCTATTCTTTTAGAAAAACAAACACATGGTTTTTGTTTTCTAATCAAAGCTTTTTACATGGTGCAATGCTTTTGGTTGGAAGAAAAGAGGTCGTGTAGTGCCCCAGCTGTGGAAAATTCTTCAAGCAAGTAGTACAAGGTAAGTTTCTAGAATGAACCTTCTCCTTTGTTTACAATTGCATATAGTAGACAGAGAAAAAGGTTAATTCAAGATTCTCACTATATTGATTGTACTTGTAATCATATCATTGCTTTTTGTTATAAGGACAATCTTTGCAAATGGGTATTGTGAGTGGCATATGCTATATGGTTCATAAAAATTAAGTAGTTGGGGTTCAAAAGTAGATCTTCATTGCAATGGCATGATCTCAGAAATGCAATAATTATCCAATCAATTTTTTGGGTGGCTGATTGCACTTTATAATTTAAACCTGCCTTTTTTAATTTTGAGAGTTTGATTCTGAATCCATATGCATTCTTTGATTAAAACTATTGGCTAAAGGTTCATAATTCATTTATGCAAAAACAATGCATTTAATGGCATCTGACTAGAGGCGAGGCTGTTTGGATTGCTAATTAGTCTTTGAATATATAACAATTAAAAGAGATAAATAAGTATAATTATCGTTGGCCACATTTCACATTTTGACCTTTCAATCAAAGTCAATTAACAAAGTAGTAGTTAGACCTACAGAAGGTTCAAGGACTATGCTGGTAGAAAAACATATTTTGGACAGTGGCTAGACAATTTGTTGAAATTGCTTTACAAACTTTGAAGCAAATGCATTCTTCCTTTTGTTTGCTTTCATTGTACACCTTAAATGGAAGTTGGGTTTCGCATTGTTGAAATGCATTTGGATACTTTGATTGTAAAATCATAGTTTAGATCATTTTAAGTGTTATCGATTCAAACCTTTCCTTGAAATACCAAGGATTCATCTGAATCTTGGAGGCAACGTACAGCTATCTATAATTATCCTTGGCCACATTTTACATTTGACCTTTCAATCAAAGTCAATTAACAAAGTAGCAGTTAGACCTAAAGAAGGTTGAAGGACTATGCTAATAGAAAACCATATTTTGGACAATGGCTAGACAACCTATTGAAATTGCTCTACAAACTTTAAAGCAAATGCATTTTCCCTTCTGTTTACTCTCATTGTACATCTTAAATGGAACTTGGGTTTTGCATTGTTGCAATGCATTTGGATACTTTGATTGTAAAATCATAGTTTAGATCATTTTAAGTATTATTGATTCAAATCTTTCCTTGAGATACGAAGGATTCATCTGAGTCTTGTAGGCAATAAACAGCTGTCCTATAAAGAGAGCTTTGGAACCAATGAGCTGTCATAAAGGATAGAGGAATATTGTCAAATATTGTGGTTATTGTCCTCATAGGCACACATGCAAAATATGGAAGCATATAGAAAGCAAGTTAACTCTTTAATAATCCCATGAAACATAGTCTTTGTATGCATCCATGCATACAGGTTTGCATGTATATATGTGTGCATGTAATTATGTATATATGAATGCATGTATCTATGTTACCATGTATGTATGTGTGTATATAACAGATTACTATTGCATTTGCTTTAAATGCTTTTTTGTGGATGGTGCCAGCTAGCCATCCAGTCATATTGTCGTTGTTGTACATATTGCTTTTAAAGATATATGAACTCAATTTCGTGAGTTATATTTCATATTGGTAAATTGGCATTTATCTATTTTTGGAACCCATGGGAGTGGCTTTTTGAATCGTGATTGTTTTAAAATGCTTGTCAAAATGCAAATGCATAGGTTCATTGATGGCTATGTGCTTTCATGCATATATGCATATTTATAGGATTCATTGCTATCATGTAAAGGCCACATAAATATTCATTCCCCAAGCCCATGTAGTCATTTCAATATATGCATATATTAAGGGATCTATTGATACATGGATATGTGCATCCATGGATACATGAACGCATATATAGGTGTAACCATGTGATCATGTATGTATGTGTACGTGTATATATGTGTACATCCATGCATGTATCTATGCATCTGTGCATTGAGGCATGTGTGCAGCTATGTGTCTATGAATACATTTTATCCAGTAATCAATGTTAATTAATAGACTAGCACTCGTACCTAGAGAATGTTCAAGGATTGTGCTCATAGAAAACCATATGCATATCAATATGTTAGAGACCATGTATCTATGCATGGGTGTGTATAGATGCTAATTGTTCTAAATTTTGGTTGCATGTGATTGCATTAAACAATTAAGAATAAGTGCTAGATAATTGAAGTAAAATGACCCCATTCAGTTAGCAAATCAATTTTTCCCAGCCCTTTACATGTTAGCTAAGAGTCTTGAAGCTTTTACTGTTCATTGGCAGTCTTTGAAGCTTAAATGTGACAGTATATGTAGCATTTTACCCAATAGCTCTATCATTCATGATGATTTAGGCAAGTTCATATTTCCTCATTCATCCTTGTATTGTCTCATATCTAAATAATTAGGCAACTGCTAATTAGCCTTTAAGTACATAGCAATTCAAAGAAAGAAATGATTGCAATTAGCCTTGTGTACATTTGAACTATTAATCAAAGGAAATTAACAAACTAGCCCTAGAAAACCATGTCCGTGTTAATGTGTTGAATACCATGTATTTGTGCATGGGTGTATATGGATGCTATGAGTTGTGATTTCTACCATTATGTAGCGCTTACTATTACTTGTACAGCCAAGCGATATGCAAGCAGAATTCATAGTTCATAGCAACCAGATACATTCAAGGACAAATGCAAATCAAGGTTGTTGGCATCCTGATAAGAAAGATGATGAGATACATCCAATTAATGTATGTCGCAACATCTTATTGAATAAAGATGATTTGGTTAGGCAGGTTACAGATGAGAATCCTTATTGGTGTGTGGCTAATGCTCTCTTTGATTGAAGACTTGTCAAGAAAATTACATGCCAATACTATTAGAAAATAGGTAGAATTAGATTAATTGATTGACTATGATTGATTGACTATAATTTTGGTTCCAAAGCTCTCTTTATGGGACCACTTTGCAGCAATAAAAAAAAATACAAACTCTACAGGTCTCACATGCATGGAGTAAAATGAACAAGAGGATTTCTACATAGTACCTATCAAACACAGATGGAACCTTTGCATTTCAACAAGAAATTCAAATAGATAATACTAAAAGTAGTCTAAAATACGAATTTATGCCTATGAGGACAACAACCACAACTTTTAACAGAACCCCTCTATCCTTTATGCTTTGATTACAACGGAAAAGCTCAAAGCAACACACTATTCACTCATAGTTCAAAAGCTCTCATTATCGCATGTGTTGACATAATTTTGGTTCCAAAGCCCTCTTTATGGGACCACTTTGTAGTAGTCAATAATATAGAGACTTTACAGGGCTCACATGCATGAAGTAAAATGGAGAAGAGGATTTCTACATAATTCCTATCAAACGCAGATGAAACCTTCGCATTTCAACAATAAACTTGAATAAATAATACTAAAAGTAGTTTAAAATATGAATTTATAATCAAAGTATAACAATGTCTTAAAGCACAATGAAACCCTACTTGTATTTCTCTTTGCATGTCTCTGGTTTAAACATTTAATTATTGGTTCTCGATAATGGAATGAAATGAACTTGGACAAATGGAAATAGAATGACCCCATGGAATTGAAACATCAATGTTTGCATGGCTTTAACATGATAACAGATTTGTGTGCATGAGACTTATTTGAATCTCAAATGTCATAGTGTATGTGGCATATTAGCTAGTTGGCTTAGCATGATAGCTTTCAAACAAGTTAATTCAGCGATCGATCAAGCTAATTGGTTGATGAATTAATTGTGTTCCATGGTTAGTCATTACTAATTATTGGTCATCTTTATCCTCCAAATCAGATAAATCAATGTTGCTTATTCACATTCACAGATACACAATCTTTCTAAACATTTTGCGTGCTTTTAATAGGAAAAGAGCTTTAGAACAGGATATGTACATTCATCTAAGCATCATAAGACATAGATTTATGACATATATAATGGTTTGTAATGTTGTCATGAATATGAATAGCAAATATAGAAGCACAAGCAAAAAACATTTAAACTGTTTGACATAATTCCTCGAACAAATGTTGGCTCTTGGTGTGTAGTGATTGCAAATTATGCAAAGAATTATTTGTCAAAAAAGGCTTTTTGCAAACATTCAAGCAAATCAACTAAATAGCTGATCAAGTTAACTGTGAATCAAGTTACTTGACTAATCAATGAAACTAGTTCATTGATAGATCAATTTTCTTGAGTAGTTAATTATAGTTAGTTAAAAAACATGTTTGTACACCAAATCAATTAAACCAATCATGGCCATTCATATGCAAAAAAAGGAATTTCTTGAAAAGGCTTTATAGACAAGGAAGCAAATGCAATTGCTAGGTGTAAACTGAAATTGGAAAATCCTCGCCAACATCTTCCTTTTTGTTTCTTGTGCTACAAATATTCAACAGGCTATAGCTGTCCATATTAATTGTATCCCTTCGTCTATGTTGAAGCCATCTGTTTATTCTATTGCTTTCGCTATTATTTCATGAAAGCAAAAGTGTCATAGTATATGTGGCGTAGCAGCTAATAAGTCCATCTCACATTTTGCTCATGACAATTTAATTTGTCTCATCTGTCTCTGAATCATTAATTAAAGTCAATTAACAAACAAGTCAATCTTACACTTGACTCATGCAAATTAGGTCAATTCTATCTTTTACTCATTAATGAAATTAACTAATCAACTTAACAAGATAGCTTTGAAAAAAGTTAGGTCAGTGATCAATCAAGCTATTTGACTGATAAGTCAATTGAGTTCAATAGTTAATCATAGTAATAGCAAACAAATGCTTGTTAGATGATGTCATTGTTGAAACCCTACTTGTATTTCTGTTTGCATGTACCTGGTTTAAACATTTAATTATTGGTTCTTCATAATGGAATGAAATGAACTAGGACAAATGGAAATAGAATGGCCCCATGGAATTGGAACATCAATGTTTACATGGCTTTAACATGGTAACAAATTTGCGTGCATGAGACTTATTTGAAACTCAAATGTCATACTGTATGTGGTATATTAGCTAGTTGGCCTAACATGATAGCTTTCAAACAAGTTAATTCAGCGATCAATCAAGCTAATTGGCTGATGAATTAATTGTGCTCCATGGTTAGTCATAGCTAATTATTAGTCATCTTTATCCTCCAAATCAGTTAAATCAATCTTGCTTATTCACATTCATAGATACACAATCTTTCTAAACATTTTACATGCTTTTAATAGAAAAGGAGCTTTAGAATGGCATATGTACATTCATCTAAGCATCATAAGATGTGCATTTCTGATAGATATAATGGTTTGAAATGTTGTCATGAATATGCATACCAAATATGGAAGCACAAGCAAAAATATTTAAACTGTTTGACAGAATCCCTCGAAGAAATGTTCACTCTTGGTGTGTAGTGATTGCAAATTATGCAAAGAACTATTTGTCGAAAAGGGATTTTTGCAAACATTCAAGCAAATCAACTAAATAGTTGATCAAGTTAACTGTGAATCAAGTTACTTGACTAATCAATGAAACTAGTTCATTGATAAATCAGTTTTCTTGAATAGTTAATTATAGTTAATTAAAAAACATCTTTGTACACCAAATCAATTAAGCCAATCATGGCCATTCATATGCAAGAAAAATAAATTTCTTGCAAAGGATTTATAGACAAGGAAGCAAATGTAATTGCTAGGTGTAAACCGAAATTGCAAAAGCTTCACCAACATCTTCCTTTCTGTTTCTTATGCTACAAATAGTCAATAGGCTATAGCTGTCCATATTAATTGTATCCCTTCATCTATGTTGAAGCCATCTATTTATTCTATTTCTTTCGCAATTATTTCATGAAAGTTCAAATGTCATAGTATATGTGGCGTAGCAGCTAATAAGTCCATCTCACATTTTTCTCATGACAATTTAATTTGTCTCATCTGTCTCTAAACCATTAATCAAAGTTAGTTAACAAACAAGTCAATTTTACACTTAGCTCATGCAAATTAAGCCAATTCTATCTTTTACTCATTAATGAAATTAACTAATCAGCTTACCAAGATAGCTTTGAAACAAGTTAGGTCAGTGATCAATCAAGCTATTTGACTGATGAGTCAATTGAGTTCAATAGTTAATCATAGTAATAGCTAGCAAATCCTTGTTTGATGATGTCATTGTTGAATTTACTTTTGTGTCCCTCTGTGCACTTCTGTTGCAACTTGAAGCAATGATGCTTCATGGTTCAAGTATAAAGTGTAATTGGAAACCTTTGTTGACTTACATTCATTGATTTAAATCTATTTGGAAACCATACTTGCAGTAGTTCTTTACGCTCGATGCAAAACAGCAATCTAGTTAAAATGCATAGCAAAATCCTGTAAAGAACCATGCTCGCACTTGTGCATTTGGAATTCAAGAACCTATGATAAATAGACTGCTAGGTTAATCTGTCTCCAATTGATACTTGTTTCCATTGAATCTAAAAATAAACTAGCTGGTGTATTTCGGTGTTTTGACTATTAGTATCCATTACACTATCACTGTCATCCATTGCAATTATAATTTTGGGAGTTGTTTGTACAAATGTGTTTTCGTGCATTGTGAAACCCAATTTGCATTTCTGGGATAAAAAGAAGCAAACTAAATAAAAGTAGCAGTTTTTTGCCTTGAGTAACTTGTCTCTTGGTATTCATTCAATGAGCAGAGGAGCTTTTGCTCTGTCACTGTAAACACCCCCTTTCTATTCATAAAAGTTGTTAGTTTTCTAAACTATGTCTTTGCTTAAATTTATTTGTATATGTCATCTTCTTCTAGACTCTCAGTAAAAAAAGAATCTCCATATTCTACCACCAAAGAAAATGCATTAACGTCAAAGGAGTTTGAAATTCAAGATAACAAACCTAATAGCACTCGCTTGGATAAATTGTTTTCTATAGTGACAATTTTATTGGCTCCTAGTGTCAAGGCAATAATACTCATGCATTCGGTTGAAATGCTTTTAACTGGCAGCATTGGGCAATCACATTTTTCCATTTAACATATTACTTATTTTTTTGTATAGTTTGAATTTGTAGAGCTATTTTATATATTGGAAAATTAGCATTTATCTATTTTCCTATTTTTCCGAGTAGCTTTATAAATCATTTTCGTTTAAAAAATTCAAGAAAATGCAAGCGCATAAATTGATTAAATAAATTTAAGCAAAGGCATAGTTTAAAAGTTGGTAGCTAGAGGTACGTAATCCATGAATACAGATTGAATGCATTAAAATATCAGGAAAATGCGAGCGCATAAATTGATTTAATAAATTCAAGCAAAGACATAGTTTACAAAACTAGTGGGTAGATGTATGTAGTGCATGAATACAAATTAAATGCATTGAATGGCATCTGGCTCGAGGTGAAGGCACTGGAATGGCTTAGAGGGCATGTGTGACCAAGGTACTTTGGTCATTTAATATAGAGTTAAGTCACTTGCTATGCATTTCTATTACTTTGCGTGTGTTATTTTTTGTGTTTTGTAAGCTCTAGTTCTGAGGAAGAGTTTGTAGCCACTGAGCAGGAGATGTTACAGTTGCAGGGTCCAAACCTAGAAACGAGTTACTTGAGATGATAATTTGTTATTTTCCACAGTTCCTTTCCATTAAATTGCATAATGGAGCTGTGTTTCATAGTGCTTTAGCTCACTATCACTATCACTTTCTGCCTAATGTGTCAGTGCATGTATGTATGTATGCATGTCTCTATGTGCATATGCATTTACCTATGTGCATATCTATGTAGACATTTGTAGATGCATATATGCATGTATGCATGTGACTCTAGATATATCTATGCATATATGTATTTATGCATATATGTATGTGTATAGATGCATCTATGTGTTTATGCATGCAATCATATGGATGCATATATGTTTATGTCCATACATGCATTCATCTATCTTTACATGGATGTATCTGTACATATATATACATATGCATACATATATGTGTGTGCCGATATGTCTTTTCTAGGAAAGAGTTTACAGTGACAGGGCAAAGGTTGTGATGGTTCCAAAAAAGGGCACTTGCAGACAAGCTACTCTAGGCAATAAATAGTTTCTTTCATCAGTTTTCTTTTATTTTAACATCCATAGGCACATTGGGTTTCACAGTGCTTAGCCTACGCTATTCTTCAGAGACTAGTTGCTTGGACAAGCAATTGTCTTTTTTCCAATGTACAATGTGAGAGCTTAACAATAACTTGGTGCTTATGAGTCCTCTAAAGATTGCATATCTTCAATTACTGCAGAACTGTTCCATAGTGCAAGCTTTAGAGCCACTGTTCTGTTAGCATGTCCCATAATGGGGCCTTACAAACAATATGAGGACAATGTGTTGAGAGGACTTTACAAACTATCAGGAAAATGCAATTTACAGATATAAGCCTAAACTCCACAATTGCTTTCATCTCTCTCGTTGTCATTGAAGCATAAAGCAAAGAGGATTTTTTTGTAACTTCTAATTTTTGTACTTTTACATGATAATTCACCTTATTAATTAACGAATCAAATTATCTTAATTAATTAATTTTCTTTTTCCTTCTGTCATTTCATATCTAATTAATTAGGTAACTGTTGAATAGTATTTATATACATAATAGTTAAAACAAAGAAATAATTATAACTATCCTTGTGCACATTTGACCCATCAAACAAAGTCAATTAAAAAATCTGATTCCACTTGTTCACTGATAGTATTGGCATGCAATTTCCTTGAAAAGTCTTGAAAAAGAGAATTACTCACACACCAATAAGGATTCTGATTTGTAACGTTCCTATCCAAATCATCTTCATTGAATAAGATGTTGTGGCATACATTAATTGGATGTATGTCATCATCTTTCTTATCAGGATGCCAACAACCTTGGTTTGTATTTCTCCCTGGGTGTATCTAATGCAATGAGTTATGAATTGTACTTGCATGTGGCTTCATTGCACAAGTAATAGTAAGTGCTACATAATGGTACAAAAATAAACTTATGCATATGGAAATGAAATGACCCCATTTAGTTAGAAAATCAATATTTACGTCGCTTTCACTATTAAGTGATAGCTGGTTTGGCATTAAACAATAGCTAGAAATTGTTTCTACTGGCTAAAGATGCATAATTCATTTATGCAAAAAGAATGCATTTAATGGCATCTGACTAGAGGCGAGGCTGTTTGGATTGCTAATTAGTCTTTGAATATATAACAATTAAAAGAGATAAATAAGTATAATTATCCTTGGCCACATTTCACATTTTGACCTTTCAATCAAAGTCAATTAACAAAATAGCAGTTAGACCTACAGAAGCTTCAAGGACTATGCTGGTAGAAAAACATATTTTGGACAATGGCTAGACAATTTGTTGAAATTGCTTTACAAACTTTGAAGCAAATGCATTTTCCCTTCTGTTATGGGGGCACCAATAACTCTGGACAGGCTATGGCCACCTAGCCCTATTACACCTAGCCGGGGAGCTCCCATAGTCTCTTTAGGCTCCACGCCATAACCCATCAAATATTAGCCAGGAACCACCTACCCTTCCAACACCATATTACAGAGAAAGTAAGCCAGTACACCATATTTCCTCAACCAGCCCTACCCTCCTTACTCCCATAGATATTCACACTTGGAAAAGAAACTCCTACTAATTAAAAAACTGTCATTATCGCAGATGTTCAAATAATTTTCGTTCCAAACCTCTCTCTATCAGACCACTTTGCAGTAATAAAAAATATACAAACTTTACAAGGCTTATATGCAACCATGCATCTTGCCCAGAGATACACATATACATGTATCCATGTGTACTACAATACATGCATCTATGTACACATGCAGCCATGGATATATGTATCTATGGAACTTCATATGCAATCCATGGATATTTCCATACATGTATATTTAAGCATTTATGTATCCAGCTATGCATCTATCTATCTATCCATGCAACTATGTTTCTATGTATTCTTCTACGTATAGATGCATCCACGCATATATCTATCTGTGTTTCTATGTGCAAATGTATACAGGAATCTATCCATATATGTGTCAATGTATCTATGAATACATCTATCCATAGATACATGTATCTATGCATCTATGGATACCATGATAGATGTCCACATCCATGTATCTATGGATACATGTATCAAGTAGCTCGGTTCCAGGTCTTGACTCTGTAGCAACAACATCTCCTGTGACTACACAGATCTACAGAATAACAAAAAATGAAACGCTCAAAGTAATCACAATGCATCTCTAGTCACTAAAATCTATATTACATGGTAAACAAGCAAGAACTTTTGAGTTGATGAAGGTCATGAACATTGAACCAATAGTAGGACAGTCACCACAACATTTAAGTAAACCTATGGTGCAGACTCTCTTTTCCATTATCAATTTTATTCCCAATTTCATCCATGAAGAACTTTGTCAACCTGTAGATCCTGTTGTTAGCCATAACTTTCATCCATGATTTCCATTTCTTTTATCAATGAACTCCATATCTTTGATCCATGAAGAACTTCTTCAGCCTATGCATCCATGAATCCTATATCTTTGAGGATATTCTTCATGGATGAAATTAGGAATACAATTGATAATGGAAAAGAGAGTGTTGAGCATAGGTTTACTTAAATGTTGTGGTGACTATCATACTATTAGTTCAACGTTCATGACCTTTATCTACTAAAAAGTTCTTGCTCATTCATCTGAGTCTTGTAGGCAATGTACAACTGTCCTATAAAGAGAGCTTTAGAACCAATGAGCTGTCATAAAGGATAGAGGAATATTGTCAAATATTG
This sequence comes from Sequoia sempervirens, assembly GCA_007258455.2. Classification (NCBI taxonomy): domain Eukaryota; kingdom Viridiplantae; phylum Streptophyta; class Pinopsida; order Cupressales; family Cupressaceae; genus Sequoia; species Sequoia sempervirens. The sequence goes on along the minus strand of VDFB02252616.1, from coordinate 84,314,773 downwards.
TGGTTATTGTCCTCATAGGCACACATGCAAAATATGGAAGCATATAGAAACCAAGTTAACTCTTTAATAATCCCATGAAACATAGTATTCGAATAAACAATACTAAAAGTAGTTTAAAATACGAATTTATAATCAAAGTATATGAATGCCTTAAAGCACTATGAAACCCTACTTGCATTTCTTGTATCAAATAGACAAAAAAAATGAAAAGTTACCTCTTCTGACCTCAAGCAATTCGTCTCTCACTGTCCAGCGTGCAACTCTGCAACTACAAAATACCTTGCTCGGCCACACAATAGACCACTATGAAATATAACAGAATTACACTAGTGCATGCATATGCAAAAAAAAATGTTCTATATTATAGGGTACACAAATAGCAATAAGTATTTAAAAATTATAAAATGCAATTTGCATTTTAAGAAACAAAAGTTCTTACTTGGGTTGTTTCTCGTTCAAATGAATGTACATAAGAATTTGTTTTGTTTTTATGAATAGCATAGTATATGTCACTCACTGTACTCATTTGTCTAAATTGTCCTTGTAACAGGGATCAATGCTCTCAACTGTATTTAAACAATCATGCACAAACTGCACGAGGGAGAATTGCTTGTGCCTATCACTATTTGTACATTTCTACAAGTATACTTGATCGTTCGATAGCAGATTGCAAGGTCAGTTTTCCAAATTGTCTTTTTTCTTTTCTTGAAATGCAATTGAAATTCTTCAATATAATAACTGCATAAAGTTCTTTTCCATGTATTCATTTTGTCATCTTGTATTCCTCATTTCTTTGAACATAAATCATTTAGAAAGCTGCTTGCACATATACAAACAGGAAAACACATTTTCCACAATTGCAATAGTAATTTGTCTTCGGACAATAGAACAGGTTTTGCTTATGTGTTAATAAGTTATACTTCCTCTATACAATATCCATAGAATAGAATGAACTACTAGCATGCAATTTTTAAACCCTGTTTGCAATTTTAATAGCCTATAGAGTCATAAGTCTTTGATTTGTGTCAACTGGTTTTTACCTATATGCATTTAAGGCAATTTTTTTCATAGGACTACTTATATCTGTGGCAAGTTGTTGTGCAGTATGCAAGTTAACGTATGTTTAATCTTCCTGTATTGCAAATAAAAGCCTACAAAGTTAATTTCAAAAGCTGACATAGCACATGAGTACAATGAATGATGTACTACGTCACTCATAGACATGACACAATATTTTTCCATGGTCTTGCTTACATGCAAAATGACATTATCCACAATTCTTTTTTGCTCACATTGCCAATTTCACTGTGTGCTTTAAACCTCTAGAGTAAGAAAACTGAGGAAAGAAACTATTTATTGTCTCAAGTAACTCGTTTTTGGTTCTAGATACTGTAACTATAACAAAATCTGCTCAATCGCTAAAAACTCTCCCAAAACAAATACTTGTAGAATAGAAAAACAATTTGCGCAAAGTAATAGTCATGCTTAACAACTAAATTAATTCTATAACAAATGAACAAAGTAGCTTGGCTATACATGTCCACCAAGCCATTCCAACAGTTTCTTATCCACTCACATGCTATTTAATGCATTTTCTTTGCATGTATGCACTGTGCGCCTGCACCTCTGAGTTTCAATCTCTTCTTTTAATTATTTAATCAATCTATGGCTTCACTTTTGCTTAATGGACCTATGCCTTTCCATTTTCCTCAAATTTATAAAACAAAAATGATTTTAAAAGCTATTCCCACAAATAAGAAAAGCCATAGATCTTCTTTGATCAAAAAATGCTTTTGCATTTCCCTGATTTTCTTTAAACATAAATGATTTCTGAAACTATTCTCTACATGCCACTTAATTCATGTTTATCTGAATAGCTTTTAAAATCATTTGTTCTTTGAAAAAAACTAGTCGCTGAGAAGTACATAGAAACAAAGGAATCCAATTACACAAAACATTTAAATACCATAGACTAAGATTGACAATGTGAGCAAAAAAGATTATTGTCGACCATTTGTTGCATGTAAACAAAGCTACCTGAAAATATTGTTTTGTGTTTGTGGCACTGAAAGTATACATCATGCATTGTACTCATTTATCCACCTTTTCAATGTAACAATAATAAGTACATACAATCCTGCTGGGGGACAATGGATAACAAGGCCAGGTTGAAGAATTAATACTATTTTCCCCTTGTGCTTCTATTAAATTGTTTGTTGTATGGTATGTTACGTAGGCTTCTGCTACTACTCAAGATCCATTTTCCAACATATATAGAGATTATTAACTTCCAAGATGCTCGACAACATGATTAATACTATGGAATGCTATTGAGTAAAAGCACATAGGCGACGATTTAAACAATTATAGATTTTGTTATCTAGATAATAGCGTTAGATGCTATTCATACACAACATTTTCCATTCTCAAACACATTAGGATATACGAGACACAAAGAAAATGATATATGTTGACACCTATGAATTAACAAAGTGCCCCCAAATATCAAACATTGACTACGTGCTTAAGGGCGAGTGACTTTGCAGATTGAGTGCTTTTGCATACAATATTGGTGATTGTTTGTTTGACTCATTACAACTATTGCTTAACAATCGTTACACATCAATTCAACTATGAAATGGAGCTATAGATTACTTCTTGAATTGCCTTCAAAACAAGGACAAAGAAGCAATAAAATCATACAACTATGAACTAGACCCTGATACTCTATATACATTGCACAAAGTACGTGACCCACAAACATATTTTCACAGAATGTGATTATCTGCAAAGCCACAAGCAGATTGCACAGAAAGTGGATTGTGGGGTGACCTATTTTGCATTCACTGGATATCCAAGTGGCTGAATATACAAATATCCCTTTGGTCAAGAACAACAGCAAGAAGGTACTTACAGTTCAATAGTTCTGATTACAAAGAATTAGTCTCTATACTATTTCATGACATGAATTCTTTAAGTGGACACTTTGAACCACTGTTAAAAATTGAAACACAAAACATAACTTCAAAACAGCCCATAGGTTCACATGAAATTAAAAAATTGTGCACAAAGTATCCTCGAATGTCAAACATTGACAATGTCCTTAGAGCTGAAGGCCTTTGTAGATTAAGCACATTTGCATACAATGTTGGTGATTGTTTGTTTGATTCACTTCAAGTGATACTTAACAACTAGTACACCTCAACTCAATTACGCAATGGAGCTATAGATTATTTCCTAGCTTGCTTTCAAAAAAAGGACAAAGAAGCAATTAAATCATATAAAAATGAACTAAATCCTAGTACTCTATATACATTGCACAAAGTACATGATCAAGAAACATACTTCCGCAAGATACAGTTGTCTGCAAGCCCATGCATCACCCATAGTGAATGTGGATTGTGGGGTGACTTGTTTTGCATTCACTGGATATCCAAATGGTTAAAAATACAAATAAGCCTTTGGTCATTGACAACATCAAGAAAGTACTTAGATTTCAATGATTCTGGATATACAAAATCAGTCTCTATACTGTTCCATGATACAACCCCTCTGGCTGGACATTTTGAGCCACTTCTAAGAATCGAAGCCCAAAATCTAACTCGCCAATGCTCAACAAGCTTACTCCAACTAAAAAAGTTGATCAGAAATCGTCCACAATACAAAAATACTTACTTGACCAAGTCACATGCTTTGCCTAAAAACAAGGAAAATTTGATACCATTTGTCATAGCAAACAATTTTAAACATAAATCAACAATAAGACTTAATCACCTGAAAAACTTGATTAGACAAAAAAAACAAAAAGAAAGTGTACCTAGCAGTCCAAAGAAAAAAAAAACATTGACACCAATAGAAATTTATAAAACAGCAATACAAGATATGCCAAAATACCCATGTGCAATTTGCCAAGTGCTCTATTTGAACAAGGACATTAGAATATTCAAAGAGAAACAAAAACAATTATACTGTAAGCTACTACAATCAGATTCCTTACCATTCATAGATTTCATGTCATGTATGCTACTTTGCATTGAAACAGTCCACTATTCCAAAGTATGCTACGCCACAAAAAATAAGAACTAATAAACCATTGTGCTATGTGCAAAATTTAACTCATCTAGAAGAATGACTTGTCTCACTTAGAATTGCATTTGCACAGATTTGGGAACTAGGGTTCAAAAGGTCTCAAATAGGCCTAACAGGTTCTATTATAAATGTCCCTGTTGACATGAACATTGTACAAAGAGCATTACCACAATCAATTAACAACACACAAACAATTGTAAAGACGCTTAAAATACAAAAATGCATTTCAAAAAGGCATGGTGTGCCCAAATGTCATCATGCAAGCTTTGACTCAATTAACAAGGACACCATTATACAAAATGCACGAAGTCCACATAAACCAAGATTGGCAAGAAGTTCTCCAATGCATTGAAGAAAACGAAGACAATAGTCCACAAAATACAAGTGAAACAGAATCAGACAGTGAAATGGAAAATGAAAACCCATCTGAAACATTGATACATGGATTCACTAAGTCTAGAAGTATCCATAACATGGAAGACAAGATTATTGAAATTGCACCTGTAGAGAACAATTATCTAATTGGAATATTTAAGGACATCTATGCTGAAGAAATGAATTTCCCAACTTTATTCTTCTGCAAACCACATGATAATGACATTGTAAAAAACTTTACGTATCATAAAATAGTATGCTGGGAGCTCTTATAGTCACAAAGACAATTTGCATATCATACAACAAACATTTTTTTCAAAGCTATAAAGGTACTAATACAACAATTACTGTCTACAATGACAATAAGAATCTGCAAGGGCCAGTTAAAAGGGCGAAAGCTATTTGCGAAAGATGTTAAACACAAACCAAACCTAGAAAAAATTCTTAAATCAGATATTGGATATGTTGATTTCAAAAGAATAAGAATCTCTCCAGACTATTCACAACAACTTAAGAAAAATGTATTTGCTATGATTCGACAACTAGGACCACCGACATTTTTCATCACTTTCTCTAGTGCTGAGCAAAATTGGGATCCACTAATTCAAACATTACAAGAGCTGCACAATCTACACCAATCAGCACAAAACCGTCAAGAATCTAATCAGCCAACACACGTTGACAAATTTGAACTAATCAAAAAAGATCCTATAACTTGTGCACGTTACTATAAACATAGAATCAATGCAATAAAAAAATTGATACTTACAGATGACTCTTTCTTTGGAAATGTCATTGATTACTTCTCAGTCACTGAGTTCCAAAATCGAGGAAACGAACATGATCATTTTCTCATATGGGTTAAAAATGCACCGATCTACACAGAAAATAACAACACGGACATCATAGCTTTTGTTGATAAGTATATTACTTGCGACACTGAAAATTTGGAACTTCCTTTGGCAATGCTACACAAACACCATCATACAAAGAAATGCAAGAGATCAAGAAAACAACTTTGTAGGTACAATTTTCCTTTCCCACCAATGCAAAAGTCAACTATACTTTTACCAATACTCCAAAAGACTGAAGCGATAACTGCAAATGCCACTAACATCTTTTCAAAACTCCAAAAAGCGAACTATGATGAAACATTCACTTTTCAAATGTTCTTAAAAGAATTGAACTTAACTGACAATGAATACATTGAAGCTTTGAGCTCAACATTAAACAGGCCTACGCTTTTCTTACAAAGAAAACCATCACAAATATGGAACAATAGTTTTTCAAGGAAAATTCTAGATCTTTGGAAGGCTAATATAGATGCACAATTTGTCTTGAATGCATATGTTGCTGCTATGTACTGTAGCTCATATATTGCAAAAGTAGACAAGTCAATGACATATGCATTCAAAAGAATACATACAAACCACAAGCAAGACAATATTGATGCAATACGAATGGTAAGTAAACTTGGAAATGCCATGCTTAACTTGCAACAAATGTCATCACAACAAGCTGCACATATTGTTCTGTCATTGCCATTAAATTACAGTTCAAGAAAATGTATATTCATTGATACACGATCTGACAATGATCGCACATTTATACTCAAATCTGTTAAACAATTGAGCAATGAGCCAGATGAATCAGAAAACGTTCTTGCAAAATCTATTATAGACTACTATTTAAAATGCCCTCAAACAATGGTGGACATATGTCTTGCAGAATTTGTTTCAAGATACAACAAATACACTGCTACAATTGAACCAAAGGCCAAACCCAATGTATATGTTTATCAATTTCAACAAACACTTTGATATAGAGAATCATTGTAGAGAGCAATTGGTTCTCTATGTTCCATTTACCATTAATGAGCATACACTCAAACAAAACTTTGACTCTTGGGAACATGCATACATGTACCATGGACAAACCATTCAAACAAACAGTGCAAAGTTCATCCACAACACAAACTCCACATGTGGTGACATTGACAAAGCTATAAATGATCTTCAGTCTCTTGAAGATGAAAAGCTCATTGACCTGCCAATGCAAGCAAGGCTTTCCCAGAAAGAACTATATGACATTCAAATAGACCTTTCAAACATAGGTCATTCTAACCCAAATACCACGTACTCCAATGGATTTGAAATTACAAAGCACCCACATATTATAGATAACAATGAATACTACAAGTTAAGATGAATGTTAAATAAAGAACAACAAGCAATTGTTAAGGATGTTCTCATAAAAAAGATGAAAAATCCACAATAGCCATTGCACTTGTTTTTGACTGGGGGAGCTGGAACAGGAAAGACTTTTACAGCAAAATCCATCTACCAAGCTCTCATTTGCATGTATAGCAATTTTGTTGACAATAATCCAGACAAACCCAAGGGCTTATTAATTGCATATACAGGTAAAGCAGCATATAACATAGGGGGATTCACATTACATTCAGCATTTCACATACCTTTTAATACATCAGAATTCCTGCCTTTGAACACTGAAGTGCTTGACACTATGTCAAAGCACTATGATCAATTGTGCATACTTCTTATTGACGAGATATCATTAGTTGGCTCAACATTTCTATGGTATATTGATAGAAGACTACGAGACATAATGCAAATGCCTACAGCATACTTTGGAAACCTTGATACCATATTTTTTGGTGACCTTTACTAGGCACAACCTGTCCTTGACTCTGTGGTTTTCGAAAATAGGCCTACTCCAATTGAATTAATGTCTTATAGTTTCTGGAAAGACCACATAAAATGCTATTCATTGGTGACTACCATGAGACAAAAAGATGAAATATTTATTTCAATCCTTAATAGACTACGAGTAGGCATTCAAACAGCTCATGACATAGACTATATCAACAAAATTTGCTTTCATCCTGTACCATTAGATCCATTGCTTCCACAACTTTTCTATAGGAGAATAGACGTTCAAGCACATAACAACAAAATGTTATCAATCATTCCAACCCAAATGATTGTGCTAGATGCAATAGATGAAGTTCACGAGGACCTTAATGCAATACAAGTGTACAGTCACACAACGACACTCCCATCACAAATATGCTTGAAACCAAACATTCTTGTCGAGCTTTATGCAGGCAATTACAATGTTCAAGATGGCCTCGTCAACCGTACAGATGGAATTTTTAAAGCATATACAACACAAAACAATATTGATATTGTCTGGATTAAATTTAATGACCCATCAATTGGACATCAGCAGTGCACAAAACTAGCACACTGCTATTCTACTATCATTGAAAAAGACTGGGTGCCTATACAACGCATTGCTAGGCCAATCCAGAAAATAGCAATAAATAAGAAAATTACAACTAGAAAACAATTCCCAGTACAAGTAGCATGTGCACGAACCATACATCGATCCCAAGGATTAACAATGGAGGCCTTGGCTTTTGATCTCACAGGCATTAGACAACATGGACTAACCTATACAGCTCTGTCACGAACAAAATCAGTAGAATCGTTATTTATGTTACAACCTTTAACTACAAAAAACTTCAAAGTTAAAGACAAAATACAACTAGAAATGTCTTGTCTTCACACATGTGCACAATGGAAACTTGATAATCTAAACACGTTCAGAAAAAAAATCACATTTGCTCCTATGTACATTGAACACTCGTAGCTTAAAAGCACATGCAAAAGACATTGTCAATGACTATGGCATAATGCAATCTGATATCTTATGTCTCCAAGAAACACATATGCATCCCTTCGAGCTAAATACCTTGCTACAGTATTTTGATATCTTCTCTGTACATAGCATACATGGCATAGAAACTTTAACCAAGAAACATTTACTCTTGTCAAAAACAACACAACATGAAACCTCAAATATTGAAGCCATCACATCAACAGTAATGCTATTTAGCAATGAACTCAATGTTTGTAATATTTATGCAAGACCTGCAACTGACATAGATGAAGTAATCACAATCTTGCAAATAATTATTGGATCCAAAAATTTAGAAAACATGTACATTTTAGGCGATTTTAATGTCGACATGTCTTCAGAAAGCAGAAACAAAAAAATGCTCCACAGTTATATGCAACAGAACAATATACAATTTATGTTAAACCAACAACACAGCATCAACAACATAGTCATTGATCACATTTGGTCCAACACGACTACAAATATATGCTCTATCTATATATCAGAAGCATGTTGGACTAATCACAATCCAATTTTCCTAGAATTGCATGTTGCCCAATAGACAAATTCAACTTTATAGAACTTATAGCCTTATATCACCTTTATGCATTGCAATGTCTTTTCCAATGCTATATCCATTATTTGCAGGAGATCTATGGATGAAACTAAAAGATAGTCAAAGAAAATTCAAACCACACAAGAAGAATCAGCACAACGGTAAAGTTCTCATAGTATTATTCCTTCATACTCATTCACCCAAATCACAAATATTCGAATAACATTGTTCCAATTCTTTGCAGGACACCAAAAGATGTATCAAAAAGACAAGCAAAACAGGTGCAAATTGCACAAGAAGAGTCAGCACAATGGTAAAGTACTTGGTTCTTCATTGTATTGCCATTTGCCCAGCTTGCTAATATTAAATTAGCATTCAATTGACATTATCCTTGTTCCTTGTAGGACAAGAGTCAAGAAACCCAAGATCATTTCAATCGAACAACTAAATGCAAAAAGAGTTGGAGACACCTTCCAAGGTGATGTCCTTGTTGTCTACAAAGCAACATTGGATAAGGCCAACAAAACATGGGAAATGCTATGTGCTGATCTAACAGATCACAAAGCAGAAATGACAATCACGTTAAATGTTAGTGGAAACCTTGTGTATCAACATGAGCCTAAAATAGTCCCGGGATTAGCTATTTCAATCTCAGATTTCCAAGTTGCACCTAGGACAGATTATGACAGAGGTGACTGTGATTGCATTTTGATCTTAACAAACATAAGCACCACTGAAAACATCCCCCGCCTCTGTCAAGAGTACAAATTCATTCCAAGCATGACTATCAGCCAATTGCTAACAACTGTAAATGAGTACCCAGCTGGCACAATAGCTGCGCTAGTAGTTGGTGCCAGGAAAATGGGTACCCAATTTGTAGTTGACATCAAAGATGGCCACACTGACATAGACAGAGCACAGGTATTTCGGTCTACATAAATTTTACCTCTTCTTTTAGTTTCAACCTTTTAATGTTTTGCAGTGGTCTCTATAACAATTTTTGTAACAAAATCTAATTCTCTCATTCAATTGCAGGTGCTATTACGGTCAACATATGAGCAACAATACTTTGCACTCGAAGACCAATTGCATACAAATAAAACACCTGCAATGCTTTTCAAGAATGTTGTAAGAAAAATAGAACAGAAGAACACATTTCACACATGTCGATCAACATTCATCTATACCTTGAATGACAAAAGAAGCTTGGAAAAACTCAACAGCCTACTACATTCAACTTTCAAGGTAACAACATTCTTTTTTAAAAAAACTAGTGAATCCAAACTTGTATTTTTGTCTCCTCTAACAACTTTGAACCATATTCTATAGGTTTCTGGTACTCTAAAAGCAAGCAAATGAATTTTCCAATCCATTTCATGCATACTGTCCAAAATGCAAATTCAAATTCACTGCTTATGGCACACTCCAAGAAAAAACTGCTCACTGTAAACAGTGCAACCAGCAAGTCAATTATACATTCTGTTTACAACTTAAAACTACCATAACAACTTATGACAATCAAACAATTTAGTCTTCAATTGACCAGGTCACCATGCACCGTCTATTGCCCACACTGCAAAGGCTTAGCTATGAAGACTATATCAAGGACAAGTTAGCAGTGATATTCATCCTACGGGACTTTAGATGCTGAAGGACATTTTAGCCTTGACCAAAACAATGCCATTTTAATCCATTTGCATTGACAAATAAACAGGAAACATCACTAGAAGGTAATAAAGTCATTCATATGTAAACTTTTTCTCTTCTGAACCAGCACCTCAAATCACTATCCATACAAACTATGTTTCTAATACATAGCATTTTGTTGGCTTTACAGGAAACTAGCAATATAGGAGCACAGATTTACATTGTTCAGACTTTTACTTTTTTGCCTTTCCATGCTCCATGATATTTCACTGGTTTTCACATGTTAAAGATATCTTTGGTTTTAAAAAACTCTATTGCTATTATACATTTAGACACTTCTATAGGTTACTATGTTAAAGTCCTCACGAATATGGACATCTAAAACTCTAATTTTGTTTTTGTACCTATGAAGACAATGGTTCTCTATGTATGTTTGACATATATGTTCAATAATTATTACTCCTCCATGCATAATGCCATTCAAACTATATAGTTTAAATGTTCCCTTTTGCATTCTGTTCTTCCTAGCTTTTCCAATATTTGCTTTCTGATTCTTACGTTTTCAAGACTTTATGGTGACCAACTGGAAGTTGTTATGGTTGCACACTCTAGACCCATTAACAAGTTACTTGAGACAATAAATGGTTATTTTCCTCTAGATTTTTTCATTTTATGCTGTTAATGCAACCAAGTCTCGCCCCTGCTTTTATGCATTGTACTTTATAGTCACTTTTCCATCATGCATTCTAATGTATAGAGTACACTCCTGTATACACAAATCCATATGTTTCTTTCGCTGCATATATGCATATTTACATGTATATATGCCTCTATGTCCATATGCACATATGCACATATTCATGTATACATGTATTCATCTAAGCTTTTACGTATCCCTGTATGCAATTGCGTATACATGCGTCCATGTATTTATGGATGCGCTACTCTAGCCTTGTACCAATTTATTATGTTATATGGATATCGCATATAGTAACACTAATTAGCTCTTCCACTGTACATAGCAGTTGTTTTCATAAATACTAGATCGAGCTTATATGTATCAGGATACATATAAACTCACACTAAAAACTACTGAATTATGATCTCTATTGTCCCATTTTCATAGACATGTTACTATTGAAATCAAATGTGTAAAGAATTTGTGTTCAAAAAAATTAGATACAAGAATGGCAATATGTTACACAACCTTGTCTTATGCCTTTATAGCAGTTTTTCCATTGCATTTCAAGAAAACCAGAAACTAGAACTTTATTCATATTATTTCATCTATGGCATTTATAGCTTTTCCAATAATTATTACAAGCATAGAGTTCAGTATTGAATAGTTCTATTGTTCATGTTATGGCTTCAACTTTGTTCATGCCAAATTGCATTATCTGACAAAGTTAACATGCAAAAACTAAAGTGTCCATTGTGAACACTTATTGCATTCCATGGGACCACATTTCTTTGAGGAGTTTTTTTGAACAATTCACTTCCCTTGTATATGTTTCCATATTTTGCATATGTGTCTATGAGCACATTAACTATAATAGTCCACAAAATTCCTTTATCTTGTATGCTTTCATCATAGCGAAAAAGCTCAAAGCAATTGCAGAATCTAGGTTTTGAGAACATAGGCTTACATAACACAAAAAACAACACACACAAAGTAATAAAGATGCATAGCAAGTGGCTTAACTCTATATTAAATGACCAAAGTACCCTGTCCATCCATGTTCACCAAGCCACTCCAGCGCGTTCACCTCTAGCCAGATGTCATTTAATGCATTTAATTTGCATTCATGCATTGCGCTCACATTTTCTTGATATTTTAATGCATTTAATCTGCATTCATGGATTACGTACCTCTAGCTGCCAACTTTTAAACTATGCCTTTGCTTAAATTTATTTAATCAATTTATGCGTTCGTATTTTCCTAAATTTGTAAAATGAAAATGATTTATAAAGCTACTTGGATGAATAGAAAAATAGATAAATGCTAATTTTCCAATATATAAAATAGCTCTCCAAATTCAAACTATACAAAAAAATAAGTAATATGTTAAATGGTGAAATGTGATTGGTCAATGCTGCTAGTTAAAAGCATTCTAGGCAAATGCATACACAAATTAAAAATGTGTTCACAAGAAAGAGCTTTTGATTCTGAATCCATATGCATACTTTGATTCAAACTAGTGGCTGAAGGTACATAATCCACTGATACAAACTCAATGCATTGAATGGCATCTGACTAGAGGGAACGCTGTTTGCATTGCTAGTTACTCTTTGAATATATAACAAGGTTCAAGGAAAAATCTCTCATTATCACACATGTTGACATAATTTTCGTTCCAAACCTCTCTTTATGAGACCATTTTGCACTAATAAAAAATATACAAACTTTACAAGCCTCACATGCAACCATGCATCTTGCCCATAGATACACGTATACATGCATCCATGTGTACTGTAATACATGCATCTATGTATACATGCAGGCATGGATATATGTATCTATGCAACTTCATATGCAATCCATGGATATTTCCATACATGTATATTTAAGCATTTATGTATCCAGCTATGCATCTATCTATCTATCCATGCAACTATGTTTCTATGTATTCTTCTACCTGTAGATGCATCCACGCATATATGTATCAGTGTTTCTATGTGCAAATGTATACAGGCATCTATCCATATATGTGTCAATGTATCTATGAATACATCTATCCATAGATACATGTATCTACGCATCTATGGATACCATGATAGATGTCCACATCCATGTATCTATGGATACATGTATCAAGTAGCTCGGTTCCAGGTCTTGACTCTACAACAACAACCTCTCCTGTGACTACACAGATCTGCAGAATAACAAAAAAAAAAAACACTCAAAGTAATCACAATGCATCTCTAGTCACTTAAATCTATATTACATGATAAATCCACATTCTGCTTAATGCATTGACTTTGAAACACAATCAAGAGAACAGCTAAATACCACTTTCCAAATTAAAAAAAACAACTTTAGAAACATCAACTTCCAGAATTAAATACCAATATGCACAAAGTGATCATATTACTCTAACTAGATGACTATGAACTACATGTTACCTATGCAATCTAAAATATAAAGATACATACCATCCTTATGTACCTATGCACAAATACATACTATCTAACATATATACATAATTACAAGTACACATATATACATGTAAACCTGTATACATGAATGCATACAAAGACTATGTTTCATGGGATTATTAAAGAGTTCACTTGCTTTCTATATGTTTCCATACTTTACATGTGTGCCTATGAGGACAATAATTACATTATCCAGAAGCAGAAATGAGTTACTTGAGGCAATAAATAGTTTCTTTCGTTAGTTTTCTCTAACTTTAGAGGTATAAAGCACACAGTGAAATTGGCAATGCCAGCTAAAAAAAATTGTCCTTCACTTGCTTATTGGTTCCAAAGCTCTCTTTATAGCATAGTTGTGCATTTCCTCCAAGACTCAGATGAATCCTTGGTATTTCAAGGAAAGATTCAATTGGATAACACTAAAAATGATCTAAACTATGATTTTATAATCAAAGTATCCAAATGCATTGCAGCAATGCGAAACCCAACTTCCATTTAACATGTACAATGAAAATAAACAGAACAAAAAATGCATTTGCTTCAAAGTTTTTAAAAGAAATTTCAACAGATTGTCTAGCCGTTGTCCAAAATATGGTTTTCTATCAGCATAGTCCTTGAACCTTCTTTAGGTCTTGACTGCTACTTTGTTAATTCATTTTCATCGAAAGGTCAAAATGTGAAATGTTCCCAAGGATAATTATACTTATTTATCTCTTTTAATTGTTATATATTCAAAGACTAATTAGCAATCCAAACAGCCTCCCCTTTAGTCAGATGCAATTCAATGCATTAATTTTGTATCAATGAATTATGTACTTTCAGCCACTAGTTTTAATCAAAGTATGCATATGGATTCAGAATCAAACTCTCAAAATAAATGCATATATAAATGTGTCTTTTTCTTCATTTCATAATGTATCTATGTATCCATAGATGCAATCATGCATATATCGATTTATGCATATATCTTGTCATCTCTTTATGCATCTGTCTATATATGTATGGCTGTATCTATGGGTACATGTATACCTCGATTTATGTATATATGCACCTATGAATTGCATACACACATCCATGTATTTATGCATCTATCAATAACTTGCATGGATACATGTATATATGCATCTATGGACTCATGCACCCATGTATATATGACAGCTCATTGGTTCCAAAGCTCTCTTTATAGGATAGCTGTGCATTGCCTCCAAGACTCAGATGAATACTTCATATTTCAAGGAAAGATTCGAATGGATAACACTTAAAATGATCTAAACTATGATTTTACAATCAAAGTATACAAATACATTGCACCAATGCAAAACCCGACTTCCATTTAAGATGTACAGTGAAAGTAAACAGAAGCAAAAATGCATTTGCTTCAAAGTTTCTAAAGCAATTTCAACAAATTGTCTAGCCATTGTCCAAAATATGGTTTTCTATCGGCATAGTCCTTGAACTTTCTTTAGGTCTAACTGCTACTTTGTTGATTGACTTTGATTGAAAGGTCAAAATGTGAAATGTCACCAAGGATACTTATACTTACTTATTTCTTTTAATTGTTATATATTCAAAGACTGATTAGCAATCCAAACAATCTCTCCTTTAGTCAGATGCCATTCAATGCATTAATTTTGTCTGGATGAATTATGTACCTTCAGCCACTAGTTTTAATCAAAGTATGCATATGGATTCAGAATCAAACTCCCAAAATAAATGCATATATAAATGTGTCTTTTTCTCCATTTCATTATGTATCTATGTATCCATAGATGCATCCATGCATATATCGATTTATGCACATCTTGCCATCTCTGCATGCATCTATCTATATATGTATGACTGTATCTATGGGTGCATGTATACATTGATTTATGCATACATGCACCTATGAATTGTGTACACACATCCATCTACATATGTATCTATCGATATTTTGGATGGATACATGTATATATGCATGTATGGACTCATGCACCCATGTATTTGTCTTTGTCTTTGGCCAAATGGCCCCTAATGGCCAAAGTATCCTAGTCACCCATGGCCGCCAAGCAATTCCAGTGCCCTCCCCACCAGCCACATGCCATTTAATGCACTTGCTTCAATTATTTTGACCTCTCCATGTGTTCGCATTTTCCTGATATTTCAATGCATTTAATTTGCACTCATGGATTACGTATCTCTACTCGCCAGTTTTATAAACTATGCCTTTGCTTAAATTTATTTAATCAATCTATGCGATCGCATTTCACTGATTTTCAATAACAAGAATAATTTATAAAGCTATTATGATAAATAGAAACATCTAAATGCTAATTTTCCAATATTGATTTACCAGAATAGTGCTAGTTTTCCAATATAACAAAATTAAAAGTTATATGTTGACATACATTTATGCATATTGTCCATACATGCATATATGCATATATGCCTTCATCCATATTTACATGTGTATATGAATACATCCTTCCATGTACCATATGCATTTGTACCTATATGCAAATATGCATACATCCATGTATACATATGTTCATATCTCCATCTCTCCACGTAGTTCTGTTTTCTGTGTATACATGTGCCTGTTGATGCATCCATGCATATATCTGTGAATAGCTCTACGTGTTTCTCTCTCCATGTATTTAATGTTCTCCACTGCATCAGCATTTTCATGTTCTTAGTTTTATGACCTTCCATATTTATTTTTTCCATAGTATATGCATAACAACTTCCACTTTGTCTTCTGTTTTGACTCTTCTATCCATAAATATCATATATTTTTATATCCACTCTTCTATTTTCGCATTTCGAGGAAGCTCAGGGATCTTGGTACCTTGTTTAGTATGAAGGAGAGTGAGAAATGCAACATGGGTCTTTTTTCTGTGTTTATATTGACGGGCTAAGCCCTATGATGATTTTTAAAAGCATAACCAATACCAAACTAGACATTCTTCCACCCCTTGTTGCAAGAAATAATCACTTCATACCCTATTGATTACATTCATTTCCATTTCCACCCTTGCACGTCCTTTCTTCTCAAATCAAATACATTTCAAAATCCATTTATTTGCTTGTGTTGCATCATACTAATGTGTTGCATTCCCTTTTTCATTAAATCCACCTCTCTCATTCAAATTTTCATTTCTTGCATTTAATTGTAAGCATATAACTTACGAATGATAAATTCATACCATTTACATTCCCATTCATTCTCATATCCACTATCCCATATCCTTCCCTCCCATCTCAAATACTTTTCATAACTTATTCATACACCTTATTTGCATCTCACCATTCTCTCAATTCGCTCTCTTTGTTCCACTTGCATAACTCATTCTTCTTTTTAACACTCACATATCTTTATCTATCTACACCTCAAATATACCTTCATCCATCACAACAAAATTCACACCATACCAAACAAAGAAAAAGATGAAGAAAATATCAAGGTTATGCAAATAAACACTGAGGGCTTCGAAAATAACACTCATAACATAGAGTTGTATTCAAGAGTTATTTTCAAAATGTGTTTTCTATACTTTGTTTATTACAGATCCCTAAAAACACGTATAACAGTTTCTTCAAGCTTATAATGTGTAATCAGATTTAACAAATATTTACATGTTTCCATGCATTCAAATGCATCGTTAGGTATCCTTTATACACTTGTTCAAAAAACAATATTGTATATGTTTCAAATGCAAATTGTTCCTGACATTTCTCGCTTTATGCACACATGCATTTATAGATTGTTCTTTATGTGCCAAATTACATGGACACATCTATACATCCATGCATACATAAATGTTTACATGGCTCCATATATTTATGCATTCCTTTGATATATGCATTGCTGATATATAGTTTGTTTTCCCTGTCTTCCTTTCGCCTACTACTGCAAATGCTACTTGAGCCTCAATGTGCTTTGACAGATTTGTATTTCTACTTGATTTTAGTGTTTTCCATTCAAATTTCTCGTTCACATGTCATTTATGCTTTTCACTCTTCTTTGCATTGTGTGCACATGGATACATGTATACATGCATGCATGTGTACATAGATGCCTCAAGCATTGTTACAAATGTTTAAGATTATTTGCATTCAATACTTGAAACAAAATAATAATGCATTTTTGCTTCCTGGATAAGATCATAAAGGAAATTTGTTACTGCAAATGTAAACATGCACCCATGTAAAGGTACTAGTATTCATTGGTGTTTCTCTTTTGACTCTTGTATCCTTAAATATCATTATATTTTTATATCTATTCTTCTCTTGTCACATTTCGAGGAAGCTCAAGGATCTTGGAACTTTGTTTAGTCTGAAGGAGACTGAGAAATGGGACATCAGTCTTTCTTTTGTATTTGTATTGAGACACTCAACCCTATGATGATTTTAAAAAGCATAACCAATAACAAAATAGACATTATTCCACCCTTTCTTGGAACAAAAGTTCACTTCATACCCTATTGAATCCACTCATTTCCATTTCCACCCGTCCACATCGTTTCTTCTCAAATCAAATACATTTCAAAATCCATTTATATGCTTCTCTTGCATCACACTAATGACTTGCATTCCTTTTTTCTCTCAATCCAGCTCACTCATTCAAATTTTTATATCTTGCATTTAATTTTAAGCGTTAAACTCAAAAATGATAAATTCATATCATTTACATTCAATTCATTCTCACATCCAGTTTCAAATATCCTTGCTTCCCATATCTAATACTTTCCATAAGGCATTCATATACCTTACTTGCATCTCATCATTCTCTCAATTCCTTCTCTTTGTTCCACTTACATCGCTCATTCTTCTTTACCACCCTTACATATCTTTATCTATCTATAGCTCAAATATACCTTCATCCATTAGAACAAAATTCACACCATACCAAAGGAAAAAATGAAGAAAATATCAAGGTTATGCAATTAAACACTGAGGGCTTTGAAAATAACTATCACAGTTTCTTGCAGGCTAAAATGTATAATCAGATTTCATAAATATATACATGTATCCATGCATTCAAATGCATCGTTCGATATCCTTAATACACTTCGTCAAAAAACAATAATGTATTATTCTTTTGTTTCGATCATAAATGTTTTTTTATATCTTTCAAATGCAAATTGTTTCTGACATTTCCTAGCTTTGTGCACATAGGCATTTATAGATTCTTGTTTACTTACCAACTTACATGGACACATGTACACATAGATGGATGCATAAATGTTTTCCTTCATCCATACATTTATGCATTCCTTCGATATATGGATTGCTAATAAATAATTAATTTTCCCTGTTTTCTTTCGTTTAATACTGCAAATGCAAATTGAGTCTCATTGTTAAAATACAGTTGTATTCAAGAGTTCTTTTCAAACCAGTCTTTTCTAAATCAGTTTCTTACAGATTCCTAAAAGCACATATGACAATTCCTCAAAGGCTATAATGTATATTCAGATTTCACAAATATTTACATGTTTCCATGCATCCAAATGCATTGTTAGATATACTTTATACACTTGTTCCACAAACACTAATGTATTGCTGCTTTGTTTCAGACAATAATGTTTTTTTTGTTCCTGTTTAAGATGCAAATTGTTGCTAACATTTCTAACTTTATGGATGCAGGCATATATAGATTCTTCTTAACATACCAACTTACATGGACACATGTACACATCCGTGCATGCATATGTCTTTACATGGATCCATATTTTAATGCTTTCCTTTCATATATGCATTCATACTAACTAGTTTATTTCTCTTGTTTTCTTTCATTTAATACTGCAAATGCAACTTCAGTCTCATCACGCTTTCAGGCTCGCTCAAGTGCCAAGGATGCTTTTCACTCTTCTATGCATTATGTGCACGTCGATACATGTATACATGCATCCATCTATACTTAAATGCTTCAAGCATTGTTACAAATGTTTCTCTCTCAATAATTTGGATGCAAAGTGCTACAAACATGTAAATTATTTTACTGTACCTACATTTTATCTTACCTAATAAGATTCTTTATATCTTTTCAAATTATTTTTTGTTTAAAATATATACACAAAAAAATATTCATTCATATTACATTAACAACATTCAAATCTAATTTATAAATAAAATCAATACCATTGTATTGTTTCATCTAAGAATTTATCATAATATTTATTCCACTTATTACATTTCAATAAGTTAAATTATTACATTTCATTTTATATATACACAAATTTAATCTTAGGTAGTAAGGTTCTTTATTATATTTTTGCAAATTACTTATTGTTTATTATATAAACACAATTTTTTTTTCATATAACATAAACAACATTATAATCTTATTTATAATAAAATCAATAGCTTTCTAGTCATTCATCTAACAATTTATTGTAATATAATTACATTGTTCTACACACAAAAATATCTTATTATATTACATAGACAGGATTTAAATCTTATTTATAATAAAATCAATAGCTTTATATAATACTAACCTTCATACTACATTAAAAAAAACATTGATTAATCTTACAAAAGTTCATATTCAAATGAGCTACCCCTATCAATCTTCCACCTCACACTACGGTTTCTCTTAGCACATGCATATTGTGATATGATAAACTAAAATAACTCAATTGTATTAATTAACATAGCATGTGTTTTACAACAGTACACTAAACATAATTTTAATACTGTAAATGCGAGTTGAGTCTCTTCCTGCTTTAAGACTCGTTCACATGTCGACTATGCATCTTACTCTTCTATGCATTGTGTTCACGTGGATACATGTATGCATATATGTCTCAAGCATTATTACAAATGTTTCCGATTGTTTGCATTCAATAATTATTACAAATTACTAATGCATTCTTGCTTCCTAATTAAGATCATAAAGAATCTTCCTTCTCACAAATGTATACATACACACACAAAAAAAAGAAGTATTCACTGGTATATCTATAAAAAATTCCATGTATACATGATACCCATAAATAAAATTTCCCATCACTCCATCCACACGTGTTACCTGTTCACATGTCCCTATGGACCACGTTGCCCATGCACCATAAAAATTCCATGCAATAGTGCACTACTAAAAATTGCTTCAAACTTTTCTAGCTATTTTAAATACATTTATATTCCTATCTATTATCTAAATTTTTTTTCTAACTCATAGCTACATGCCTTTTACCTCTCGGCAGGAACTTGACGCTTGCGTCACTTGTTTATTTATTTAATATGTCACTAATTGTCTTAATTAAATGAATTGATTTAATTGATTTAATTAATTAGTCTTATTTGCTAAATTAAATAATTAAATTTAATTATTTAATTGCCAAAATTAATATTCCTCTCATTTTAAATAAATTAAATTATTTAAAATGTCATCTTAGTCTTAACTGTTAGCTCATTTTGGTAAATAATCTCAAAATTGATTATTTATTATTTCACTCAATTCAATTTGGAAATAAATTTAATTCTAAATTGGTAACTTTCCTCCAGAAGTCAAGTGATCGGGTAGGTTCTTGGTCCTTCGAAAACTGATCTTCAGTCTAGTCTTTATCTTCCTCATTTTCAAAAATCTTTATTTTCAAATTAATTTCATCATTTATTCTCCACCATCGATCTGATTCTCTGAGATGTCATCTTGACCGCTCGATTAGTGATTTTTCCCTAACCCTAATTAGGGATTCTCAGATTTAATCTGGACCTCTGGTTTTAGGTCTTAGTCAAAAATTAATCTCACCCGTCCATTCGAAATGACATTTTCTATAAAATTCCATTTTCCTCTCATTTTTGGATTACACATTAGATTTTACTCATTACACCGATAGTCATATTATTGAGATGCATTGCATGCTTACTCACTTGCACATTTAGATTTGCATAGCAATTGCAACAATTATTATCTTTATTTGATCAAGTTTTAGCATGTTTAGGCATTGTCAACCATAGTCATTTAGGCATAGGCATTAGGCATTTGTGCAAATCCTTCAAAGCTTGGTGTAGGACATAGAAATTTATTTGTACGTTGCTCGCACATCCAATCTAAGGGCAACACATCAACCAACAAGCAAGAAGGTACTATCAAGGTGAATCATGGAAACTCATGCGAATCAAAGGTATAATTGTTCTTGATAGGATCTTTGGATTACATGCTTTGGTGAACCCGACGTGAAACAGGTATAATTGTTTTATTATTTAATTTCCTTTGTACTTGATAGTCCTTTGGGTTTATTTTATATGCTTTATTGATTGAATCTAATTCAAAATTTACCCTCAATTATAGGAACCTTAGAACCAAAGTTTGAAGTTTCAAATTTTTAAAAACCTCAGACCCACCGACTACAAAGATGACCAAGAAAGACTTGCAACTAAGGTTAGGAAAATTTATACTAACACTTCGCCAATGAATTTTTTTTTTTGGTTTGAAAAAAAAATTAATTGCCAACAAAAATATATTTTTTGGTTTGAAAATAGGTTTAATTTGCTAATCAAAATATTTTATTGGTTTGAAAATAGATTTTAATTGCCAATGGAAAAATTTTAGTGGTTTTAAAAATTTGCATTTCGCTAGGATTTTCCATAGACTTTTATGAATTAGAAAAGATTCACTAATGGACATTATTTTTTTTTCACGAAAACTGAAAAAATTTGCCACTATAATTAATATTTTTATTGGGAAGTATACAAGATTCGTCAGGATTTTACACCTTCACCGAGGGGGAGTTTCTTAAAGTTTTCCTTGAAGAAGAATAATACACATGGGGTATTATTGACAACAATGTAACAAGATTCCTTTGATTTTGTTAAAAAGTGCCTTCAATGTTAGTAGCGCAATCATCTTATTCATGCACTTTCCCAAGAATTAAAAAATCAAACTTCTCCCTCGCCATTCGCAAAATGGGGGTTGGATATTATTGGAAAGATATCACCTCCTTCTTCCAAAGGACATACCTTTATTATTACCACTACAAATTACTTCATGAAATGGGTCAAAGCTATTCCACTCCAATCCACAAACACTGAAGCTATTTGTAGGTTCCTCATGAACAACATTATTTCTTTTTTTGGATTGCCTACTACACTTGTCTCTGACAATGGTACACCATTCAAGAACAAGGAAGTAAAGAAGTTCTTAGGAAAATTTCATATTCAACATAGGTTTTCTACGTCATACTATCCATAGTCCAATTGTCAAGTAGAAGCATATAATAAGACTCTTGAACTCATTCTTCAAAAATAGTTAATAAGCATGGTAAGGATTGGCATATTCAATTAACATACGCCTTGTGGGCCTATCACATGCATGTTCGTACATCGATGGGAACAATGCCTTACAATCTCATGTATGGTTCCAAAGCTATCATGCCCTTAGAGTTGGAAATTATTCCCTTACAGGTTTCCCTTAATGGGTTAATTGATGATGAAACCTACCAAGTTAACTATTTGCATCAGCTAGAGATGCTCGACGAGCACCGATTATAGGCCCTCAATCATCTTAAATCTTATCAACAATCATTATCGAGGAAATATAATCAAAGTGTGCTTCCTAGGACCTTTAAACTAGGAGACTTGGTTCTCTATGAAAACCAGAGAAATGTAAATGTGCCACCTGACCAGAGAGGAAAATTTAGTCCTAATTGGTTAGGCCTTTATATTGTGATCTCCATGTATGGTTCAGGCGCCTATGGATTGTTGTCTATGGATGGACTGCCTCTAAGAGATCCCATTAATGCAATGCATCTTCGTTGATACCGTAGTATTCCATGTGTCATCTATGTGGTGTTTTCTCTTTTAAGGGGTAGTAGCACTACATATATTGACATTGTTCATTAACACATTATAAAAAAAATTATGTTATGATGTAATCGCATGTGCATGTGTGTGTGTGACATACATACATGTGTTTCACTATGCTCTATGTCAATGAATCACATTACATCTTTTAAGGTGATTAGATCATGATTGTATTTAATTAACATAAAATTGTGTGTGTTTATTAAATCATGATTAGCATCTAATGTAAACATACATCCACATGAGCATGTAACATCCATAGCATAAACATATATGAAAGTAAAAAACATATACATCCAAGCAAACAATGCCATGATATCAAGACCGATATGTCCATATATATAAATCCATATGTGTATCAGATTTCATGTACATGTATTGGGCCACTACTATAAAAATGAGTGGCTTATGAATATATGTCTATTCAAAAGATCTACAAGTATATATGTATGTGTATGTATCAAAAAATGATATACAAAAAACATAAGACCTATGACTATGGTGCATGGCTCTCAGAGCCCTTTGGCTCTAGCGGCTACTCTGGTACCCTTGGGAGAGGCTACACGGTGGTTCATGGAGCGAGATTGGTGTGAGCATGATATAGACAGAGCTGCCCACATTCCCCTGATCTCTCCCTGTAAATGAGACTATAGTCATCTCTTTCTACCTTAACTGCTCCCATAGTCACTGAACATCTGTCGAGATCATAGCTACCAGATGGCCATCGAGGCCATCAAGGCAGCTCTAAAGGGAATCACATGCCTACTCATTGGTATCGGCCCTCCTCACTACTGTGTCTCGCTTGGTGAGTGTCGTCTGTAGCTCCCCCAATAGTTGATAATCGTGTCCCTAAATAGTATTCAGATTTGTAGTCAATTGAATGATCTCCATGCCCCACTCCTTGTAGGTGGTCCTCAGGCGTGCTACCGGCTCAAAAATGGGGGCATATCATCTCGTAGATGTCGGCCGGTAAGCCTCGAGAACTGTTCCCTGGATCAACACATTAGGGGATACCTCTAAAATACACTGAGCTATCAACCCATTCCATCCATGTGCATCCATTGCAACCATAGGGAAAGAAAGAAATATCAGTATTGTATGGCATACATATATATCATAAATAGGAAAAGCTGAAAGCATGGAAACACAAACAACATGCATTGTATACTTGGGTCCCTTGGCTGCCATCTCGGGTCAGGGTGATGGTCATGCTAGGACCCATGCCATTGGTGATAGTGGCTGATCCCAATGATGCTAAGGTCGTTGCTGCTATAACAATAGGAGCTGGTGGGAGGTATGACCTCCTCCACTGCCTTGATCTTAATGGTGCTACATCCTCCTCCTGTGACCTCTCCTCCTCCCCGCTGGCCTGCTGCTGACCTCTTTGCCTATCTTGTAGGGGCTAGGGTGGAAAGTCCCCCTATGGACTAGGATCCCCTCTTAGGGAACCCTCACTAAATGCAGGAGCAGGACGATGCCTCTCCCACCATTGTGCAAAATCAGCAGCCACCTCGACATTATTTGCCACCACTAAGGGTGACAGATCCTAGTCAGGCTCCCCATCATTAGAGTGAATAAAATCTATGATGGTAGGGCGAGGATGATCCCTGACTCTAGCTGCACTCCTATAAGCTCTAGTATAGGTTAGCACATTTGGTGGAATCATTTGAGGATGGCCATGCTACCGTATGACCCGACTCCAATAGTAAGGCACTATGATATCAAAAAATGGCCCCGTTGCAAGTTCCTTAGGTACCTACCATTCTCCATCCATCTAAAAAATTGGTGGGGTCTCCATCAAACCCCATTCACAATAAGAGTGTCAAACTATAACCACCAAAACTGTAGATCACCGAACCTCCACTAGCATGTCATGTCATACTAGTGGGCCATGGGAATGTGATATAAATGTCATTAGGGAAAACCAACCAACTAGGTGCACATGATGCGGGTGAAGGCCCACACTTGCAATGGTGTTCAAGTAGTGAGGCTATGATACTCATAGTGAATGTACTAGCTTAACTCCTAGTAGAGGTGTTCCAACATGCTATGCCCCCAGGAAAAAACTATTTGATGCTCAAACATTTCTTTGATCATATGGACGAGGCGCCCATGCAGGTGTGAGCCTTTCCCATCTATCGTGACCTAGAATGCCATGATCATGACCATAACCTGATGTAGCAATGATGCAGTGGCCCTTCCTAGTCATACCAGTGCATATATATGTGGCTCATGTTGTCGTTGCCATCTATCCTCCCTGAGTAGTAGAGGACACCCTCCCTCCACTCTTGTGTCGATCAAGTCTCATCTAGGGCCACCCATTGTCCATGGACGGGTAGCCTGAGGATTTGATAGACATTGTCGAGCATGATGGTCATCTCTCCACAAGGTAGCTGGAAATATGACATGGTGGCATCCCAACACTCCATCAGTGTTGTGAGAATCCTCTCATGATATCTCATCTCTGGCAAGGTGAATACACGCCAAAGATTGACTTGCTTGAGGTGTGTAACCTCGTCATCTATCAAATAGTCCCTCTACTTGCAGACAAATCGGTAAGCTTTCCCTCCTAGATGCTCATGAAGATCCCTGGGTACTCCTACAAAAGTAAAAAAAAATAAGTCAGAACATCGAAATCCATTATGAAAACACAAAACTTAAGACTTATGTGCACTGCAAAGACATCTACATGTTACACATGTGTTCCTCACCACCATAGCTACCTCGAGGATGCCAATGAAGACTTAGGACCTCAGTGTAGACTATGGATGACAGTACATTTTTTGGATGTGAGCACAAAAAAAAAAGCCTGTGCACCTCGCCACCTAGACAAATACAAAAAATAAGCTAAAATTTACAAAAAGGAGGCTTACAGGCCTACCTGGTGCACCTCGCAACCCTCATCGATGTCATCGCGCAAGTGCTCCAACCTTAATGACTTGTACTCCCTCTTGCTTGGCATTTTGCTAAATTTTCTCTCACAAAAGTCAACAATTTGCTCGAAGTGAATAGTGAAAATGACCCTTGTAGGGGCCCACCTAAGTATATATAGGACCCTCGGGGCCCATTTTTCCTAGAGCTTGTGGCTCCCCTATTTCTCCTGAATTTTCCCCACCAAGCTAGGGGAAAAATCAAGAGGGGAAATAAAGTCACGTCTTGATCATATTTTTCTTCTGAATCAATGACTTTTTCTTGATCTTTCCTCTCTCTGTAGTAGCTTCTTTCGATTTTTTGAAGCTGACCCAAAATTTAAATTTTGCAGGTTAAAGCCTTGAACGATTTTTCATGACTACTTTGTTGTTTGTTGAGCTCAGATGCTAGGGGCAGCTTTGGTGCCAGTTAGCTCAGCTTTGGTGGCCTTTGAGGCCCCTTTTTCTTGGCACGTAAATCTATAAAATTTAAAATTTGGATGAATTTTTTCTCTACTTTAGTGAGGTATATTGTTTCCAAAGTCGAGCCCACTAAAGTGGGGGAAAAATGTAATGTCGTAGAATTGCACCTAGGGGAAACTCCATATTTTTGCATTTTTTCCTAGCATTTATGACACCTTGGAACATTAATGAAAAAATCCCCATGAGTTAGAATTTTGTGATTCTAACTTTGTGTGGACTTGTGGCAAAGAAACAAAAGCTTGATGACACATTTCCCAAAAAACTAGGCTTTGGATGCCTGCATGGCATACAGATGTCTGCGTGGAATGCTAGTGTCCAGGAAATTTTCCAAGTTTGAAATGGGGAATCTAGAATCTTGACCCTTTTGACATGTTTCCTATCAATTAGATTTCAGAAGTAATGATTCTTTGTCACCCTTGCAAGCATTAAAAACCCCTTTCTTTCTCTCATTTGGGGTTGGAAGTCATTCATTCAAGCTCTCTTATCACTTGTTCCAATTTCAAGTTCTCTTTATCCTTGATAGTAGCACTCTCACAAGTAAATCCATGCTAGACGAAGGTCCTTCTAGCAGAAACAACTCTCAAGCAAGCACTAGATAGTGAGTTTGTGTGCTCTAGAGAGGGTCTAGGCCCATGGGTCTCTCTCTCTCTCTCTCTCTCTCTCTCTCTTTAATTTCCTTTCCTACTTGCTCATTTACTATCTCATGGTGTTGGTTCTACTCCTGAGCGGGTTTTTCTTTCACCATGTGCTTTATTTACTTCATTTTAAATCCTTTCCAACTTGGTTGGTCATGGAGGTGGGAACACCAAAATGGGGGTTTGACTAAGGCATGTCCCTATACTACCCCAACCTTTCCCCCTTAATCTTTTGTGTGCTTGTTGCAAAGAAGAGCTTGGAGTGAAGAGTTGATCGTCCAACAAAAGGTAAACTCTCTCCAATTCCCCTTGTGTTTGTGGTAGTTTCTGGTTTTTTGTCTGTTTATTTCATTTAGCATGTTTTAGACCTAAGCTTAAAAGTAAGACTTGGTTCCATCCGCTTGAGTTCCTAGGCCCTTTGTTAGTGTCCTGAAACCACACTATTGTCTTTTGGATGAGAGCTCACTCATCTAGGATAGGGATCTCAGGGTTTTACTCTCTCAAGATTAGAAATAACTTTCTCAAAAATATAACTTAAGTATATTTCTCTACATTTTTATTAACTTGTTTATATTGAGGTGTATAAGGGAAATTCATTCCCTGGTGATCTCTTTAGAATAAAGAGACCCGTGTCTAGCAAATCCATCTTATATCACACATCTAATCATAATTCAAACATTTTTAGGTTGTGTGATCCAAATTTAGTGATCTGGGACTCACTCGCCACCCTGGGCGTATGAGTCCCACCTATTTTTTTGGGTCCCAAACTTGATTTCACATCTTTCTAAGCATTTTTAAAAATGGTCCCATAAAGTGTGCCTAATGGAACTCACTCACCACCTTGGGAAAATGAGTTCTATGTGGCCCAAAATCAAAATTAATTCAAATTTTTGGTAGGATTTTATCCTCCTAGATCTGATGTTAGCTTGTAGTATTGTAATTTCAAGAATTCTTGCATAATTAAGTATAAATACAAGGTTATTTCACTCATTTTCACCTAAGACTTTTGTGAGAGCATTCATAATAACAAGTTTTAGTTCACAAGAGAATTCACGTGTTTACAAGAGCATTCAAGAGTCTTCAAGAGAAAATTATCAAGCAATTTTAGAGCATTATTCAAGCATCAAGCATCATGTCAAAGACTTTATGCATCATAATTTTTTTCTTAATAACAATTGTGATGTAGGTTTTTATGATTCAAGCTAACATTCAATTCAATATCTATCACATTGAAGAAAGAGTCAAGATCTACATCCATTGGAGCCATCTCATGCATGTTTACAACCTCTTATTGCTAGGGTTTGGTGAGTTGCAACATCTTATTTTGTTCATTTGTCATTCTCCATTCCTATTTCATTTCATTTCAAGGTTTGATTACCAAAATGAGGTTTAACCAAGGCAAACCCCTATCCACTAATAAAACAATATACATTGAAGAGAAAGTTTGGAGAAAGTTGTCAAAGTTCCTAAAGTTTTCAAAGTTGACATCTTGCATTGGAGATACTTGGAGGACTTCTATAGGTTGCAAATTAGGGTTTCAGATCTAGAAATCAATTAGGAAGCATAGATCAGACCTTGAAGAACATATTCAGACCTTGAAGTTTTAGAAAATCCTAATTGGACTGATTCACCAGTTCTAGCGTATGAGTCCCAGTTTAGGTCAAAATTCATATTTTTATAGATTTAGATCCCCATTTTCCAAATTCTTGTTTTTGCATAGAAACCCAGATCTAGGACTAATTCACCTAGCCTAGCGTATGAGTCCTAGTCAACATTAAAGATTGTTTTCAACATTTCATAGCTCCTTCTAGTCATATTTATATTTTTAGGTGAATAAATTTCATCTTGCAACTTTTTGTTTTATTTTACATACTTTTCTAGGTCATTTAGTGAAGCATTGTATCATATTAGTGTTAATCATTACATCTTGCATTGCAATTTTCTTTCCAAGTTCTTACTTAGTGGTGAACCCTTCATTAATTTACAATAAGACTCTAGGACAACCCTATTGCAAGATCTATTTCTCCTTTGCATTGATATCTCTATGGTTATACTTGAATGAAATAATTGGAAAGTGGGTGTGCTCTATGTCCTAAGACACACGAAAGCACCTTACCTACCCCATTTTTTTGTTGTTTCATTTTGGTGAACCTACATTTAGAACATTATAATTCTGATTTGGAGTGCATCATCATCCTATATCTTGCTTGCATTAACATTGCATTAGGGTTTGCATTAGTTAATTGGTATTCTAGGGTTTCTAATTTTGCATTAGTGAAAGTTCATATAACTTGCATTTTTGAATCTCAAATCATTGAAAATCATACAAAAATTTCATTTGCATCGAGGTTACAGATCATACAACATAAAAAGCGTAAATATCAATTTTTTTTTTTGAAAATTTTGAAAAAAAACCTCATTAGGACTCATATGCCCCTCTGGGAAAATCAGTCCCAGTGCAGATTTTGCACTACATTTTCCATAATTCAAAACACTATTTCTAAGCTTTTGTTTGTTGTTGATACCTTTCTATTTGAGTTTACAGAATTTCTATTATAACAATTTCATTGTTCTTAGCTTATATTTCCCTTGCATTCATCTTGCATTTAGTATCCCTTGCATGATTATTTGGTGTCCTATTGTTAATACTATAGTGAGACAAAGTTTGAGACTCATGTCATCTCGTGATAGCACAATTGTTGTGGATCTTGGGTTGTCTAGCTCTTTTACTCCTAGTATTGACACTAGTACACTAGGTATGGACCATACCCTTAACAACTCCTTGCCTTCAAGTAGTGTGATGCAACTTGAAACAAGGATTGATAGTGTTCCACAAGAAAGCATAATTCAAATTCATGAAGACTTAGAAAACCTACAATATAAAGTGCAAAATGACAAATTTTCAACTACCACCATCCCTACTATAGATAACATTCATCACATGCTTGAAAGTTGACTTGACCTTGTGAAAAACATAGTTCAAATTTTTGGAAAACACCTCACCTCAAACATTAGTTGTCCTTTACCTACAAGCAATGTCACAAGCCAAGGAGGAATTCAAATTCCTCCTCCCACAACAATTTCCTCAATTCCTACCTATACCAACCCTCAAGTAACAACAACAATGCAACCAAGTAGTAATGTGATTGCTTCCTCAAGTATTTCCACTAGCATCCCTAGTACCTTTGTGGCATCACATGTCATATCCCCTACCACTTTACCACCTATAATCATTCCATTCACTTGTCCCATGAACACATATACCCCTCCAACTTTCTCACCTCCATCTCATAATAGAAGCAATGAATCTCTCATAAATCAACTCTTCCAAACTATTTCATCTCTTCAAAAAACAATTTCCACCATCAACCAAAATAAAAAATGGCCCACCTACATATTATGTCAAAAGTAACCCATTGTCCTTGGAGATATTGAAAACACCAATGCCACAAGGTGTAGAGGTTCCTAGATTTGAGAAATATGGAGGAAAGGGAGATCCTTCTAACCATGTTAATGCTTATACTACTTTATGTAGTGACTTTGTCCTTGATGATAAAATATTGGCTAAGCTTTTCCCTAGGTCTGTGAAAGATACTGCCTTGGAATGGTTCTCTTCATTACTAAAAAGTTCAATTCGTTTATTCAATGAACTTGTTGAGGCATTTTTCAACCATTTCATGGTGCATAAGACCCCTAAGGTGACCTTTTAGAAAATAGAATAAAGGTTGTCTTCAATTCAATCCCCCTCAAAAAACAACTTAGAATTTCAATAACCAAGTAGTTGTTGTTAAGGCCACAATACCATTTAGCTATGGGGACCCGAAAAGACAATTCACTCCCTTACCCAATACCCTTCACAATACAATGACACAAATCTTAGAAAAAAAATGATTACCTTGCCTCTTGTTAAACAACCTGATCCTTATAAAATATTACCTGAAAAATATCTAGAAAAAATTCCTACTACCATTATCATTGAAAAAATGGACACGATACAAAAAATTGTAAGCGTCTTAAACATCTTGTGCAAGACCTCATTAATTCCGGCTGTCTTTTTGTTGGAGGTGTTAGTGATTAAGGAAAATAAGTTTGTTGCCCCTCCTAACCAAAACTTGCAAATTTTTACCAACCCTATGCCTAATCATAACATTTCATTTGTCAAGGCTAGTGAAACTACAAAGAATGATGTGATGAATGTTGATATGGGTGATGATAACAATGATTCTATTTAACATAATCATATAGATAATGATACTATGGATAATATGGTAGGAGTGATAGATGCCATTCCTCATAAGGGTCGAACTAAAAATCCTCTTGAGATTGATTTCTCCTCACAAGATATACTTAAACATGCATCTAATGATCCTCTTTACATAGTTGACCGAATCTATGACAAGCCCACTAATGGGATATTAATAGACCCCATCTGTGGAGAGAATATGATCACTGAGGAATTTTTACTTCTACATGAACTCTATCAAGATATATAATATAAAATGAAAGCATCAATCAAGACACATAATGGTTTCACTTTCCCTACGATGGGATTGATCACTCTTCCTTTACAAGTAGGGTTGGAAACATTAGAAATCTCATTCTTCATCATCCTACAATCAGACCAATTTTGTGTGAAGCTAGGCTACCCATGGCTTTACTCCATGAACATAGTACCTTTAGTTGTACATAAATGCTTAAAGTTTCCCTTTGACAATGAAATTTTCACCATCCATCATAGTGGATTTAACCCTTTGTCTTCCTGTGGAAACTTTTCCTTCGATTTCTTTTGGCCTGAGCCTATATAACCTATCAAATCGCAAGAAGACTTCTTTTTCAAATCCTATCAAAAGTTCAAGGTAAAGAAAATAGTAGAATTATCCCTTTGAAACATACCCTCGCCCACCACCAAGCCTACCATCCTTGATGAAACCATGATTGAACCTAAAGAAATTTCAAATAACCAAGATCAACCTAAGATATCTAACCTTCACCTACTTCTTACAAAAGACCAAGAGATAATGAAAATAATCATGTCACACCTCCTAGAATAAAAAAAGTTTACAAAATCAAAGAGAAAGTGGTCGAAGAACCTCCTATGGTTCCTTCCGTTCCTCCTCTTGGGGAAGAAAAGAAACCTATGTTTGATCAACTTGCTCCTACATAAACATAACTTGAAAAAAAAACTAAAAGAAACAGAGGTGCTAGAGAGCATAGGTATAGACGTTGTGCCCTTGCTCACAAGTTACATGAATAAATGAACAAACAAAATCAAGATCCAAACTCAACTAAAGCAATGCATGACAAGCCTCCCCCTTCACCAAAACAAAAATATCTTATAATGCAACCACAACAAGAGTTGAACCCTTCTTTATAAATTATCATTCGACCTCATGTTGTGATTAACTTAGATGACGATGATGATGAAATTACTAAAATTGATGAAGAGGTGCATAATGAATTGAATACATTGTTTCCTCTTCTATGATCTTAAACGATAATTCTACTTAGAAGAGTGTTGAACCTAGTGATGGCCCTAGTTCAACAATTGCTACTGTCCCTTTGGCTAGTTGTCTTCCTTTGATATACAATGAATATGATTGGGATGCAAACAAAATGCTTTAGGTTCACTCACACGTGCCTTCCTAGTTTTTTTGCATTATTTATTTTTCTTTTTGTGTGATTGCATGTGTGTAATGTGATCCCCCGTGATGTTTTGTTTGATGTCTCTCTCTTTTTTTGACATTTCTCTATTTGTACCTTCATTCTTCTCTATGTCATAAATCTTTTATCTTAGCCTTTTATCTTTTTCCTTTTGTCTTGTGTTTTCCTTTTGGGGATGATGCAAGGCGTCGAGACATTCATGTCTTTTCCATGTTGACCCAAAAGCCTTTCCTTTATCTTTTTTATTTGTATTGTGTTTTAATTTTTGGGATGATGCAAGGCATCAAAACATTCATGTCTCTTCCATGTTGACCTGAAAGGTTTATCTTTGTTTTCACTCTCTTTGTATCATTATTCCAGTTCTACGAGTATTTGGGAATGATGATAGTTTTGATCTCTCTAAAAATATTGTAGTAAGAACATATTGACCCCAAATCCATAGATCCCTTTCGTGTTTGGATTTTCATTTTTGGGGGCAACCCCTCTCTTTTCTTTTCTTTGCATGATGTATCTTTATTTGGAAACATATGACTTGGCATAGGGATTTCCAAGTTAGCTCTCATACCTTCTTTATTGATAGCATTTCTCATTTTATACTTTAAAGCAATTGCTCATAGCATGATGTTTAGAAATTTATTTAAAGTGGGGGCATACATTAGCATTATTATTTTGCATTTTTTGTTCCTTTTCATGGTTCATGGTGTAGCCTTCTTATTTCATGCGATGTGTCTTCTACTTTGTGGTGACATCAACTTTGATTTCCTTCTAGACCATGATCTCTCTTAGCATATTATATTCCTCTTAGTGGCTTGATGTGACACACTGCATCCCCTGAGTTGTGAATATTCTATTCTTTCATTGGTCCACTCTTGGAGACATTAGGCATAATGTTCCCTAAGTTAAAGACTTGATGTGAACTAAGCAAGACTCTTTTAAACATTCTTTACATTTTGCATTTGCATTTTCAGTTATATGGTTACCTTGCATAACACATTTTGCATGCATGTAGATCCATCTTGTTTGTTCATGAGCTCCAAGCATACAAAGTTTTTCTTGTCTCATGAAGCTCAAAAATCTTTTTTTTTTTTGCATGGCGCCTTATTAAAGTTATCAAGAGGTATAACTTTGGTATGTTTTGACAAGAAGTTGACCGATGGTTTGAATTTCCCTTAACCACTCAAGTGTATATGTGAGTACATACCACCCGTGTGTGTATGTGTCTCACCTTCTTGGATTTCTCACCTAGCAATAGCCTGAAGTTCCATTGACTTAAAGTGAGTGTACATTTTTTTGGAAAAACAACCTAGATCTGATCCACATTGTGATGGAAAATTGGTCGAGGCTTGATCCACCCCCATTTTCCCTTTATTCTTCTTTCCTATTTTTCCTTTGTCAGTGCATGCTCTTTCTTTTTTGTAGCTCTTATATCATTATCATGTGTGTTCTTTTGTGTCTATGTTGGTTTTCCATGGGATCTTGATCCTGTAGGCTTGCTTACCTCTCTTTATCATTGTCATCCTATCTTATTGACATTGGTGCACTTGGACCCCACTTGATGTGTGTTTGTCTAATTTAGTGTGAGTTTGAAGCAAGTTCATCCTCTCCCTAAAGTGGGGGCTAAATGTGGCAATGGAAAAAGTATCCCTTTTACTTTTTCTTGCTTGTTTGGGCCCTCCTTGTTAACTGAGCTTAATGGTGCTTTGATTTAGTGTTGTAATGTGTTTGACACATTCACATTAGGTCTTGGGCCCTTGTGAGCTAATGAGCTTAAATGGTACCTTATTAAAGTGTTATGAAGTGTTGTAACACACTTTCACACTTTTCTAACATTTTATTAATTAACTAAACCTAATAAATATATTTTTTTAACCTTAATCATGCCTTATTTAAGGTGTTGTAAAGTGTTGTAACACATTTTCACACTTTTCTAGGGTCTTATTAAATAATTGGGCTTCTTTATGCTTTAATTGGCCTTATTTTACATCCACAAACCTCATTTAATGCATCTTTTCAAGGATAATCTTAACACAAATCAACATCCAATCATAATTCAAGCATTTTCAGGTTGTGTGACCTAGATTTAGTGATTTGGGACTCATTCACCACCCTAGGCGTATAAGTCCGACCTAGGTTTTTGGGTCTCGAACCTAGTTTCACACTTTTCTAAGAATTTTTAAAAATGGTCCCATAAAAATTGCCTAATGGGACTCATTCACCACCTTGGGTGAATGAGTCCCATGTCAAAATTTTGGCAGGATTTTATCCTCCTAGATCTAATGTCGGCTTGTAGTGTTGTAATTTTGAGAATTCTTGCATAATTAAGTATAAATACAAGGTTCTTTCACTCATCTTCACCTAATAATTTTTTGAGAGCATTCATAATAGCAATTTTGAGTTCACAAGAGCATTCAGGAGTCTTCAAGAGTGGATTATCAAGCATTCTAGAGCATTATTCAAGCATCAAGCATCATGCCAAAGACTTTATCCATCATGTTTTCTTTTGAGCTAACAATTGTGATGTAGGGTTTTATGATTCAAGCTAACATTCAATTCAAGATTTATTACATTCAAGAAAGATTCAAGATCTACATCTATTGGAGACATCTCATACATGTTTGCAGCCTCCTATTGCTAGGGTTTGGTGAGTTGTAACATCTTATTTTGTTCATTCATCATTCTCAATTCCTATTTCATTTCATTTCAAGGTTTGATTACGAAAATGGGGTTTGACCAAGGAAAACCCTTATCCACTAAAAAAACAACATTTTTCCCTCTCTTTAGTGTGTGATTTGCAGGTTGAGATTGAAGATACATTGAAGAGTAAGTTTGGAGAAATTTTTCAAAGTGCCTAAAGTTGTCACCTTGCATTGGAGATACTTGGAGGACTTCTATAGGTTGCAAATCAGGGTTTCAGATCCGAAAATCAACATGGAAGTATAGAGGAAACCTTGAAGAATATATTCAAACCTTGAAGTTTCAAAAAACCCTAACTAGACTAATTTTCCATTTCTGGCACATGAGTCCCACTTTAGGTCAAAATTCATTTTTTTACAGATTCATATACCCATTTGCTAGATTCATGTTTCTAAATAGAAACCCAGATTTGGGACTGATTCACACAGCCTAGCATATGAATCCCAGTCAACATTAAAGTCATTGTTTTTAGCATTTCAGAGCTCCTTCCAATGATCTTTCAATTTATAGGTGCACACATTTCATCTTGCAGCTTTCTGTTTTGTTTTAAATACTTTTCTAGGTCATTTAGTGAAGCATTACATCATATTATGGTTAAGAATTACATCTTGCATTGCATTTGTCTTTCCAAGTTCTTACTTGGTGGTGAACCCTTCATTAGTTTATAATCAACCTATAGATAGGAAAAATCTATTGCAATATCTCTTTCTCCTTTGCATTGAGATCTTTAGGGTTATCCTTGAATGAAATAATTGGAAAGTGGGTATGCTTTATGTCCTAATCCATATGATAGAATCCTTTCATAATCCATTTTTTCATTGTTTTAGAATGATGCAAGAGTTTAAAGGAAGGGGGGTCATTTTCCACCAGATGGTGTCAATATGCACCCTTAAATGACACAACACATAGTCTTGTCCAATAAGAACAAACCATCAACTACTTAAGATTTCATATCAAGAAATAGCTTTGAAATTGGCTCTAATACTAGTTAACTTCTAATGAAACATACAATTTTTTAGTCTAGAATGGAATAGAAAATAGGAAAAAGAATAAAACTTGAAAAAATTTTAATTCTTTGGCATCCACAAATTTTGAAATTAGCTAAAATAATACATCTCTCGACCTTTTATAAGAACTAGAAACTTGGGAAATTTAATCAACACATGAGAGGGAATCCAAGGGATGAATCGTAGTAAAGCATGTGGCACATGATAGTTGGCAAGAGAAACTTTTGAATAAGTCAACAAATTTTGGCATTCTTCAACACTTAAAACTTTGGACTTATGTCTTTAAAACTCAATTAGGAAATCAAACTGAATTGAGAAAATTTGTCAAACAAAATGTAGGAACTTCCTCTATTGGATATTTAGAGTGATCAGGTGGAACTAGTTATTCTAATCCACTGACACTTTTATTCCTACATTTAGCTTCAAGCTTTAGGCTGAAACACCCAAAAGTAAATCACTTTGGAGCTAGAAACCCTCCTTCATTGCATGCATAATACCCAGGTCCCTAATCTCTCAGTTACTAGTGTTTCTTCTGAATAAGCTTTTTTCTCGCATGAGCTTTTAGAGTGTGCCACCAAACCTGGTAACATCATCGGATATGTTTGTAATCCAATTTTTCTTGACCATCCATACTGAAACATTGTCCAACAACCTATTTCTCCTACACATAAAATTCCATATATCAAAAAAATCCCTTTTAAATTTTTTTAATAAAACTCTCAATAGCATAAAACATCATTATTATTAATCTACTTGTAAAACATGAGATAAATAACATGCTTTAAATACATTCTCATGTAATTATCACTTTAGGCATGCTATCAGACATTTTAAGCATTCGAGAAAAACCAAACAACAAGATTTAACACTTCAACATTGATGCACCACCTACCTAGTACTTGGATCCCAACATATTCAACCTTACCAAAACAAAACTCACCTAGATCTTGACCACTAATGGAACTTTGATACCTTTGGTCCTTTGCTCTCAAATTGTAACTACTTACCAAACTTCACTCAAAACATTCCAATCAACTTCGTTTCCCAACACTTGATGTATTCAACACTCAATATCTTCAACTCAAGAGTTATTTTAAATATTTCCACTCTTATATTTTCTCTTGGTGATCATTAGCCAACCCACGCCTACCATAAGAATTAATTTTAAATTTGGGTCCCCAAGCCTTACATTCTTTGGGTGTGTTGTGAGACCACAACACTATGGAAAATGTCGATGATAAAAAATAGGTAGAGCTTACAATAAAAGTATGAAACCCTACCACAATAGAAATGTATTTAAATGACACAAGCCAAAATCAATTTTCCTACAACCAAATATGAAAATATTGGAGTTTTAGGGCTTACTTAGATTCTTAAGCTTGAGACAAGATATTGGGTGTGAGTCAACTGAGATCTGATGGCAAGACTTTTGCAGGCCTTTAAATGAAAAGATTAAATATAAAGTCAAAATTTATTTTTAGGCATGAGGTGAGGAATGATTTGACTGATTGGGAATTTCTTTCATCCATGAGAAATATTGAATCTTGGTGGACAGTTCCCACATAATATAGCCTATTGGCTAATGATAAATATGACTTACTTTACTAATGTATTTTAATTAATTTTAATATTCATAAAATTAGATATAAATTATCAATAAAGTTAAAATTTAATGTGTGTTAGTACTAGCACTTGTACCCATAGAAGGTTCAAGGGATTCGTCGATAGGAAAAAATAAGGTAAAATTTAAATATATTTTAATATTTCATTAAACAAAATACTACAAAAGTTGACTATATGGAAATGACTTAAAGCTAGAAAAAAGAATTTTAGATTGGTGTGGTAAGTGTTAGAACTTACTTTGAAAGGAGAACGGTGAATATTGGATTAATATTTCATTGTTTGGCTTACATAGGGAAGATGGATTTTGGCTAAATTCAAATTGTTATGATCCATAAATTAGACAACATGTTGGATGTGATTGCATAGAGTTTCAAAGGTTGGAAATGTCGTAGTAAATGACTAGTTTATTTTGATCCACTAGGTATGAGTATGGGATGGATCACATGACTTGATTAGAACTGAAAATAACATTTCATGAACCAATACTTCTCTAGGAAGATCCATTAGGGATTGTGTTGGAATAATCAATCATCCACAACTGAAAGAGTAAAGTAAGGAATATAAGGGCCATTAAATGAAGAGCATTAAATGTCAAAGGATCAATAGTCATGATGAGAATTTATAAGATCAAGAGTCATGTATGTAAGAATAGAAGGCTAAAAGACAAGAACAAAAGGTTAAAAAATATGAAGTTGTATTTATTTATGGTTCCTAAATAGAAGTTTTGAGCTTAGTAATACCAACTCTCTATATTTGTGACTTCATTGTTTATGGTTTCTACTTAGTTGCAAAATGCTTTAAAAATTAACAATGTTACTAACATAGGTAACCATAAGTGCAATCATGTTTGTCATTGATTGATCACTTTTTGTAATTTATTTTATCTCCTATTTTTTCTTAGCACACAATTTTTTATAAAACCTCTCTACATTTTCACTACCATTTCTTAAGAGTGGGGAATCATTTGTCCGTTTTCAACTAACACTAATTCAATCATTCAATGTGAATATTGTGTTGTTCATGCAAAATAGGGAACTAACAAGTCCACTTAAAAGACAACCTATCAACTAATTAAGATTAAGGTAGAAATTATATGAAAGAAAGTTGTTATTATGATGGTATCATGGTTAATAGATTTAGAAAAAAAATTAGTACTATGGTTTTCTTAGATCATTGTATGTATACATGAAATTGGAAAAGGGAATGAGATTAGTTTTATTCTAGTTGTAGACACATAAAATATACCAATTGACATTGTGCATCTGATCCTTACTTACTAACATTGTTCCTTCTTGAATCATCCCTCGGTCTAACCATTTAATCAAAATCTCCTTATCTGATTAAATTCATCAAATTTCATTCCTTAATTAAATAAATCATTTTGTCTAATTAAGCCTCTCTCTCTTGTTAATTAAATCAATCCACCTGATCTGATTATCCCTATTTAATTAAATAATCAATTATTTGATTAAATCTTTGAAGTTTATCTATTAAATTAAATAAATCAAAACCTTATTTGATTTAATCTAACACCATCTCTTTTAATTAAATAAATCAAAATCCTTATTTAATTAATCTCTTGTCATATTCATCTCTTATTTGATTTAAATAAATCCATAAATTTGAGTCAAATAGGTCACATCATCTAACCTCTCTCATTAAATTAATTAATCCTTGATTAATTTCATCTCATCCCATGTCCCATCCTCTAGATAATGCAAGTTGCACATGAAAATAGATTTAATTCATTTATTAAATCTCTATTTTCCTCACAAGGAATCTTTTGGAATATTCCCTCAATTTGAATTCAAAAATTCCAAGTCAACATGTACATCCAACAAGGCAATAAATTCATCTTACATGTCCTTTTCCTTGAGCCAAGTGGCATTTATTGCATTTTCCCTTCCCTCTTGCATATCATTTCAACAAATTTGAAATTCAAAATTATGCATTTATTGGCACAAACCTCAAATCTTGCACATCTTTCATCCATTCATAGCTTGACAAGTGGCATCATATCATTGGATGAATGTTAGTCCTACATTGCTCAAATTTGGACATTCATCCCCCTTGACATTCTATAAATAAAGAGCTCATATCCTCATTTCATCATCCACAATCTAGGCAAAGTTACCATGCTCAAATATCTCTTGAATTTCATCCATTATCATTGAGTCATAGCTAGGTTTTTGCAGATTTTTGGCTTGGAGCTCTCATCAACATCAACAAAGTGGATCGAATCTCTTCAACACATCAAGCTTGCATCATAGGAATTGGCAAAGGGCCAATTTTCACATTAAATTGGCACCAATTCCCCCATGGGATCATGATTTTGCACATCTAATTAGGATTCAATATTTGTTTTATCATTTCCATTGTATTATTTGCTATTTTCTTCCTAATTTGAGTGTTGTAAATGGATTTCATGGGGAATCCTTGTTTTGGCTTGCAATCTCTTGTTTAACTTGTTTATTCTTGTTGTTTTGTAGGTACCAAGTTTGGGGTTCGCACACTAGTTTATAAAATTGGAAAATGAACCTCCAATGTTCTAATGCACATTCACATATGGTAGGTAATTCACCACACATACACATTGATGCATTCTCTATATAGAGGAGGACCCAATACTTGAGCATGTTTCAATAGTTGTGATAGTAGTTGTTTATATAATGCCTAATACTTTTATTAATATTGGACCAATAGTTGTGAATTTAAAGTGGTTAGTGTTGATGATGACTACCCATAATTAAACAAAATGTATTCCTTTGATCTATAAAGCAACCAATTATGTGATTCCACATTAGCACTCAATAAAACATGTTGTGAATGCACAAGTACTGGTCTCACTTTTTTTTATGGGCCTTTTTGGACACTTTGAAAAAAAGCATGCTGATGTGGCATCATATTTGATG
This sequence comes from Sequoia sempervirens, assembly GCA_007258455.2. NCBI lineage: Eukaryota > Viridiplantae > Streptophyta > Pinopsida > Cupressales > Cupressaceae > Sequoia > Sequoia sempervirens. The sequence continues at coordinate 84,273,538 of VDFB02252616.1, read as the reverse complement.
ATGTGTCCCTGAGACCTTAGTTATAAGTAGGGGACTTGCCAAGTAAGCTACTATAAAAAATTGGGAGTGATTTGAAATTTCCATGTAGGATAATTAGAAGCGTGAAGTTAGGGTGCACAACTACTGGGTCCTCTCCCCTATATTTCCACCCACCTTTTGTGATGTTTTTTCTTCAAATATTAGTGATTGTATTCACATTGTTTGAGATCTTTCCTTAGAAAAAAAATAGGATTCTAGCTTGTAGAAAGTGTAGATTTCACGTATGAGGAAAAGATAATAGCTTTCCCAAAGGGGATTTGGGGGCAATTCACAAGATTCCAATGCTAGCTCTCATCATCACACTATTTTTAATTCCACCAAAGGAGCTTGGGGGAAGTTCCAAGGTAATCCAAATGGCCCATGCCAATGGGGGGTGTCTAGGTATCCCCACCAGGGTAGGTTTGAAAATGGTGGAATTTTTTTTTTATCTTAATTTAAATTGTATTATTCAATGTTTATTTACAATCATGTATTTGTCCTTGATAGTCAAACTCAACCCTACACTATCACAACTAAATATTTTTATTCATAGCCCTATGATTTACTAACATGTTAGGTGCTAGTCTAGATTTCATGACACCTCAAATTTAGATCCATATCAATTTTTATAGCATTCTTTAATTATTGACATAAGTAACTTTGATTTATGTTTATATTTCCCACATTCAATTATTAATAGCTATGAATATCATCTATGATTTATTTAACTAGGATGATTTAAGTTTATTGTATACATTTCATTAGGTTATCCTAGGTCATACATCAAAGAAAGTTTTTTTTTTTTTAATTTTGTTGAAATCATTAATCCTAGATATGGGAAAGTGCATCGATTGAGGAACAAAAAAGTAGTCAATTTAATTATTGTAATATTTGGCTATGAAACCACCTAGTATGCAAATTAATAAAGGAAATTTATAAATAAGAAATTATAATTAATATAATAAGCTATATTATATTCAACAGGATTGCAAAACATACAAGATTGAGTGATTACAAAGAATAAATTAGGTGAATATATATAAGATGTATCACCCAAGAGAATAAAAATATTATAACCAATGTGGGATAAAGTTAAAAAATCTATAAGTAAACTTAACTCTAAGTGTGAAAAGGACTTAAGTGGAAAACTAGCTAGGAAATAGACTAGTTAGGAAAGATATCCTATTCACACTTACACCTCCCCTTAAGTGAAACTTAGGGGGAAGAGAAAATATGCAAAAGATGGATCATTGTGATAAGGTCTAATGATGTACCCATATATAAATAGATCTCTTACAACTAGAGAAAAAGAGAAATAATCATATAAAAAAATTCTCTCTAAAAGAGAGAAAACCTCAAGTGAGAAAAAATTCACCCAATACAAAAGAAAAAGAGAGATCATGCAACCCTTGTCAAAGTTTAATCTCATACAATAATTATAGATGGTTGAGAATGAATTCTAAATATTCTAGTGCCCCTCCCCTTTGCAACATGTAGTTGTGGGATCAGTGTATTAGCTTCACTGTTTCTTCATGATTTTTTTTGTGATTGTATTCTTTCTATAAATGGTGTGTATATACCACCGCATGTTCGAGATGAGGTTCCTCAACACATGTCAATTGTTGGAATTTTCTATATTTATATGTTTGGTTTATTATTATGTTTTAGTTCAGTGATATGTGCATTAATTATGTAGTAATTAAATGTGAACTTGATTATTGATATTTAAATAAATTATTTATATAATGAATGCATGGATTTACTTTTATGTTGTATGCTATTGTACTCTGTTGGGTGTTTATGATTATGATGTGCTTTAGTTATATACATTGAGGATGTACCTTTGGCATGCATTGAGTGGTTACAAGTACAAGATTATTTTTCCACCTGGCTACACAAGTTTGAGTTATTCCCCAACGATGGTTAATTCAGAGATGTCACACTGGGCCTCGCTATCTATTCCCTAGTCATACTCAAATTGAGTATGGTAGTTGTCATATTTGACCCTATGTTGAGGTCCAGATCTGAATTAGAGGTGATTCTAGATTCCATCTATGTTGTAGATGACCAATGAATGTCTTATTAAATTAATGGTTTAAATTCCATATTTTATGTAAATGAAATGTTAGGAATTTAAATGATTTCCTATATTGGTTATTGAAATCTTTTTCGTGTTTTGGGAAAGGGGAAACAATTGATCTGCCACGTGTTAATTAATTTATGAAATTCCTTGGGTTGGGAAGTGCAAGCTATGTGCCATTTAGTTGTCCTATTTGAATTCTAAATTTTGTAATTTAATTGAATATAGAATTTATGGATTTAAATCATGAATTTAAATGATATATGCTATTTATGAATGAATTTAAATACATATTTAGATTTTGGGGAAAATGAAGGAAATTGAAAATTAAATAAATTTTATATTGTTTTAATTGGAAAGTTGAAAAAGGGTAAATAGGAGAAAAAGGGTTTTATTTTAATTATGTAATTTTATTTTGGGAAGAATTTTGGAGTGGAAAAATCCTCTTTTTAGCCATATCTTATTTTGATGATTGGGAGAGAAATTTGAGGGGGAATTCAATGAGGTTGTATTCATTGGATTAGGAATGGGGAAGGGAGTGTGTTTTACAATTTCCTTGTGCTTTCATTTGGTGTGTGTGGAAAATTCTACATTGGAAAATTTATAACATCTCATGCACTTATTTATTTATTTATGAAAATTTTGAGAATTTTCAAATTAATATAGGTTTATAATGCCCAAATTTTTGAGAAATAGGGAAAATGTGAATTCTATTGCTTACAATGGGTGTTGACCACTTTTTGGCACCAAAGGGTATTTTTATAATTTTATAATTTATTTTTTAAGCATTTCTTCAATGGTGGAATTGGTAATTTAATGGCTTTTCCTTTGTAATTAATTCTATAAAATTTGAATTCTCAAATTGAAATTGAATACTTGGTTTTGGGGGAATTAGAGTCTCCATGTATTTTCATAAGGATCGTTTTGAGATTGTTTTTTCCTTTTTTTGAGATAAAAAATTATGCCATGTAATTGTTGCATTATTTTTTATGCCACATTCATTGGAGTGTGTGTTGAGCTTAGGGTGTAGGTATTAGAGAGTATTATGGGAGCGGATCCCAACATGAACTCAACCCAAAGTAGTGAATAGGAAATCATGGTGTAGGGAGTTTTCTTAACAAGTGGAAACTAATGAAACATGGGTAATTAAATAACCAAGATAATGGATTCCCCTCTCATGCCTTGAGTGCTTGTATAGGCTAAGGATGATAGAGGGTACTCGGTTCCACATGGAGCCCCACATGAGTGTCTATGATGAAACTCCTCTTTTGTTAGTGTAATTAATTATTTATTACACTAGCATGAGTTAAATTAGGTCTTTTATTTATTTAATTAAGTACTAGGTTGCATCATTAGAAAATCATAAATAATGGGGTCATTACCCTTTCCATGTTTGTAGGAGATAATATTCCTTCTAGAAGATGAGTTGTCTTTTCTAGAACTTATCTCAATTAGTTTATCAATCCCTAGGTAGGTTGTTAGGGTTCACATGTTGTCACATGTTGTTAGATCAAGACACATGTCAACATCATATTGCATCTTGCATCTCTCTCATGACTATATAATCAGAGCATTTGTACATTTGTAATCATATTATAGATCAATAGCAATCTCCATTTGCATGCCCTTAGTTGCAACACTTTCTGTGTGGGTGAATTTCTTCTTGGAAAGTATCCTTTGAAGTGTGTGTTGCTTCATTGGAGGATGATTCAACATTCATTATTTGAACATGGTATCAGAGCCGTTCCATTGAGAGTTCATCCCAAGATCAAGAAAGTTGGGAAAAATAGATTCATTACAGGCTACTTGACTCCACCCAGGGACCAAGCTGATTTCTGGAGAAAATTGAGCCAGATCCAAGCTCGCCATTATCTTTAGAAGGCCTCAAAACCCTAGGATCTACTATTCATTCATCAAAATTGGAGAGATATTCATCAACCCAAGAGCCATCAGAGGTATTTAGGGTTTGCAAAATCAACTGGTACAATCCATACAAATTTTTAGTAAAAAGTCACCCCTGTCAGTCATCCTCTAAGGAAAAAAAAATTTAGCAGTAGGCCATTTTTCATTTAAAAAAAATCAAGACTTTTTTCTTTATTGTTTGCCAAAAAAAAAAAATTGGAAATTTTCAATAGTTTGCATAAAAATTTAAAAATAAATTGGTGCAATTGCAATTATTAATCTCTGGTCAACATTGGGGATTTATTCTGCAAATTATATTTTAATCATCGACATATTATTTATTCATCTATCGGCAACTATATTTTCTATCATTGACATTAAAACATAGGGTTTGATTTGTTAAACCCATCGACCTTTTTTCTCTGTAGATAATCCTTTATTTGGGTTTGATTTTTAAATCAAACAACATAAAATATTTGTAGATCATTGATTTTTTAATTGCATTCTATGCAATATTAAAAATCCATCAAATTTTTTGATCGGCCCCATTAATTATCTGTAGACATTGTATGTGCTTCGACTACCTTTGTCGGCCCACTTGGACACTGTCCCTTCACTACACATTGACCATTCCTCACTAGACATATCATTGGCGTTATTCTTGCTCTATTGGTTGATGTCCATTGTTCATCACGAGCCCTATCAATTGGCCATTCAACCTACCTTGCCAATGACTGTTGCTCATCCCCCCACTGACCTTCACCACCAGGAGTTATCCACAATTGGTGGAGCCATGTGCTAGTGGTGCCCTATTTTTTTTCCACACAAACCAGAGAGGTCACATCAACGATTGAGAGCTAAGCCTAGAGGGGCTTTTTTTTGCTCCTAATTAGCCTGCTGAGAGCCTAAAATAGGCATTTTTTTCATTTTTTCATAAATTTCACCCAGGGTATTGAAAATAAGAAAATGAGGTACCATAAGAAAGAGGAATTTCTCTACTTTCCAATGGTGACATCTATTTTGTAGTATTCTACTGTCATTAAATTCTACACTCAACTGAAGTCAAAACCCTAGTTTGGACATAAATGCTCATATCTTCTCATCATATTGTCAGATTTCGGTGATTCTAATGACATCAGGAAGGTAATTCATATATTTTTTCATTAATCCATTCACTTTGATTATTTTCAGCTCTAGGTACTCTTGCATTATATTTTTTCAATTTGGTGCATTTATTCAATAACTTGGATATCCTGAAGCTTGAGAAAAAGATTTTTGCATTGGGTGGCATCACTTCAGTTGTATATCACCTTTGGAAGTTTCTATTTGCTATTGAAGGCCATTGTCTTTTATTTTGGAGAAATTTGATAGTGCATTATGAGGCTTGCATATACTCCTTTTCTAACTATGTTGCATAAGGGAAACTATAAACAATGGCAGGATGGGATCATCCACCATCTCCAATCACTTGAATTATTTCCATATATGTATGGTATAGTTCCCCATCCAAGTGAAGGTATTCATGAACTTTCTTGGAGTTGCAGCAGATTCACTGTCTTGGAGATCATTTCAATGCAAGTTGATTGCAATGATGTTTTGAGTACTATTGATAATTGTGATTGTCCTCATATCCTTTGGACTAAGCTTTGGGAGCTATATGGAGATTCAAATACTCCACCCTTCCTTGATGATCATGATTTAGAATGGAATTCCTTAGATTAGGTACCCCATGATGATATTGCTATGCGGGAGGTTGTTTGTTTGGATTTCCTTGAATCTTCCGAAGAGGTTGACAAGGCTTCTTTAGATGCTCCTTATTCTCCATAAAAGACTATTGGTATCCCTTCACATTCAGTGATTCCTTGTCCAAAGTCATTGATTGAGGCTTCCATCATTCATCAGGACACATTCAGTTTTCTAGACTTGACATCACAGGATGGCTTTGTTTTAGGGATTGTTGACTTGGCTATTTCTATAGGTTTGGAGGACATTCTTGAGGGGATATCTCTCCTTTATTCAGATATGAATTTGGAGATTTTTCTTGAGTCTCCTCATCCTTTTTTCTCGACCTTGATTGGGGATCCTGAGACTATCTTGGAGGAACTTGGTTTCTCTTGAGAGATTTCATGTATGAGACTTATTCCCTCTCATTCCATTCAGGATTTGGAGTTTCTTCAGTATTTGCCATTGTATCTGCTTCTTCCTAGCGAGAGACATGTGGTTTGGACACATTTTTTTTCTTCAGACTTCTTTCAATGGTTTTGAGGACACTTCATTGTGGGGGTGCAATCTAGTCTCCATCATATTCATTGTATCACCATCTTTGGATATTGTTTAGCATCAGTTTTTGGATTGTCCTAGTTTGTGACCTTATTCATTGATTGGGCATGAACCTGTGTTGATTGTGGTATCTTCATCTTCATCAGGAAAGGAGACACACGAGAAGTTTTTAGAGACATCATCAACATCCATATTCATCCTACCTTTCTTCAATTCCTATCAGAAATGGGAAGCATCCCTACACTTTCACTTTGTTTTGTTTCTTCCAAAAGGGACACAAGTTGTTAGTTGACATTGGATCATGTTTTGTCTTTCAACACTTACCATTTTTGCAGGTGATCAAATGTTCTAGGGGGGCTATGTAGTCTCTCTATTACCCTCCTACAGGGGGCCACTGAATATATTGTATCCATGTGATGGATGATGTACTTGGGGGGTATCATGTACTCCTCCATCATTCCTCACACTTTTTTGCATTTCATCTCCTTTTTGGAGAGGGTTTTTTCCCACTGGGTTATCCCCTTTTCTCCATTTGTGGGAGTTAGTTGTATTTTCATTCACATTTGTAAATGGTTACCTAAAATGGCCATCATGTATTCGGGACCCATCATCATCATTGCATAATCATTGCATTTTTCATTTCCTCCCTAAGTTGCACTTATGGGGGGTGTTAGTGTAATTATTTATTTATTACACTAGCATAAGGTAACTTAGGTCTTTTATTTTTTTAATTAAGTCCTAGGTTGCATCATTAGAAAATCGTAAATAATGGGGTAATTACCATTTCCATGTTTGTAGGAGATAAGATTCCTTCTAGAAGATGAGTTGTCTTTTCTAGAACTTATCTAAATCAGTTTATCATTTCCTAGGTAGGTTGTTAGGGTTCACATGTTGTCACATGTTGTTAGATCAAGACACATGGCAACATCATATTGCATCTTGCATCTCTCTCATTCCTATATAATCAGGGAATTTGTACATTTGTAATCATATTCTAGATCAATAGCAATCTCCATTTGCATGCCCTTAGTTGCAACACTTTTTGTGTGGGTGAATTTATTCTTGGCAAAGATCCTTTGAAGTGTGTGCAACTTCATTCGATGATTCAACATCCATTATTTCAACATCTTTCTCTCTATTATCTAACCATAGTGTAGTTTGAGTAGCACTTGAAAAATGATGCATTTCCTTCCATGTGCATGTTGTTGATTATGCCATCAGTGAGTTTTCCTAATGAGGATTATGTGTTCTATCCTAGTAGTGAGTTACCCCATAATTATTATATGATATTAGATTTGTGAGTTTTCCCAATGTGGATTTATGATGTGACATTAGTGATTTTCCCAATGGTCGATTGTGATATGCCATTTGTGTTGAACCAAATGAGGACTTGTATTTTATATTACTTATACTTAATCCATCTTGTGATATTGGATGAGTGATGTATATGATGTGCATGTTGAGTGTATACTTTGTGTATGGTGTGTGTAAGCACTCTCCCAATGTGTTTTGGCATGAGTGTTGTGCTTGTGGCCCATGTGACTATCTCTTAGCATGCTAGGAGTGGATCCTTTTTATTCCACAAGGTTGGGTGGTGTGGAAACCATTGTTGGGGATCAGAGGATTTTGGTAGAGTTGATGATGGATTTCACTTGGAAAAGGTTATCATACTTATTTCATGCTTTCATCTATTTTTTGATTATGATACAAATTGTATATGTAAATTCCATTTGATTCTTATTTGATGCAATTGTAATAATATGTTATTCTAGACTTTTCTTCATGAGATGGATTGTAATGCATGGATAATGGATAATGGAGCTATTTAGTCTTAGTTATGTGACTCGATGTTGGAACTAAGCATAATCACTTAATGAATGCAACTTATGTAACTTATGCTTATACATTGTAATGGTAAAATAAACTAAGGAAAATTTATTTTGCACTTAAAATGAATGTAGGAATGTTTCCCTTGGGTTTAAAAATAATATAAGTGTCTTGGAGTAGTCTTGGATGGTGTTGTGGACCTGTTGTGTAGTTGTTCTACTCCTAATAGCATGTTCTTAAAGCATCATGTTGTTTAGGGCTCTCTTCTGACCTCTTATGAGGTCTTGTAAAATCCAAAAAAGTGTTGTATCTTTTAATTTAGGTGTTATCTTGCTTAGGGAATGAGTTAGGGGTGTCAAGGAGGTTATTTCACTCCTCCCTACCTTCTCCTTCACTTGTTAATGATGTCCAATGATTGGGGAAATTAAACTCTTTGGTTGAATTCGAGTCATGTTTTTTGTGTTTTTGAGTTCTCAGGGTGTTGTTGAAAAACTTAGGTGTTTCCTTAGTGCTTGGGGGGTCCTAGAGGTCCTTCCCTAGTTTGGGTATGTTCATTGTCCAAGACACTAATTCCCTTATAGGGACACGAACACCTAGAATCTGTGTTAGGGACGACAACATGCCTAAAATAAACTCTAACACCCAAAAAGGATGCAAGAACCCTCGAGGGACACCAAATATGGGAATTAGTGTCTTTTGATGTGTTGTTTTGTGTTTGTTTCATTGATTACAAGTCTTTCAAGGTCTTGTATAGGGGAATATTTTGAATAGAAGTTGTTCCCCATGGCCTCGAGAGTTTAAGAATGTTTAAAGCATGTACTTATGTGTTGCCATTGTGAAATTATGGTATTATTTTATTCATTTTGTGTGCTTCTTTCCAAAGTTTCTTGGTTGTAAAACCTAGGGCTAGGGACTTTTTTCACCTAATCTTATGAAGACTTGAAAAGGTTAAAAGCCTTCATGGTTGACCTTTTTTGTGTTCTCAACATTCCCCATAGTTCAAGGGGTGTTGTGCAATAGTATTATTCTTCTTGTATGATGTCACATTATAGTGGGATGTATTGAGAAGTGTGTGGTTGTCTAGAATTTACGCATCATCTCTTCACTTAATAGTGGAGAGTTTATGCCTCCTCATTAGGAAACCTCTTGTGAAGGTTGGACTTGTGTTTAGAGTTTTGAAGTGTGCCTATATGTTGATTGAAGGTTGATGATTCTCTCATCTATTGTGAGAGAACATGATCGTGGGTTTGTAATTGATCATCATGTAGGTGTCATCCTCTCTCTCGTAGGTTCATGATGTGGTGGATTTATCCCACAATCGTTAGTCTTCTATTTTTGTCACCTTTCTTATGCAATGGTTATTTTTTCTTGTTTCCATTGGGTTCGTGTCATGTTCCACACAACACTTGTGTGCATGTTGTTGCACAAGTGCAACATATTATTGCATTAGTGACGTTGTTGTTGTTTTAAATTTTTTTGTTCCAACTAGTTTTGTTTTGAGTGTGTTGGCTTGGATAATTACACTTGGTATTGGAAAGCCCATGTTGTAGCACTAGGATCTTTGATTCATGTTCTTTCCCTTGTGGTTGTTGGTGCTTGTTTTGATAAGTCAATGTTTAGCTTCTTACATGGGTTCCTTGGGTGGAATTTTTAAGGGTTCAATGTGAACCAACCCATGCATTTTGTTTAAGAAGGAAGAGTGCCTCCTAGGTCCTAACCCATTTGAAAAGGATAAAAAGATAGCCCTGGTTGAGAGTCTCCTGAGTGGGGAATGATCACTCTTTGGTGTGTTGCTTGTGTGTAAGCTTTGGATGGGTCTTCACATGTGTGAGTGTTTTGTTGGTAATAAATTTTGTATCCATTTTTCCCTAGCGTGATATGTTTGAGATATATATATTTTTTGAGGGCTAGTTAGACCCTTGAGTTGTTGAGAATGTGTGATTTTCATCTTGATGTCTCAGTTCCTACATAGTTTTAATACATAGCAACCCTTGAGTGAACTTGTTTATGTTTATGTGTTATATTTAGAAGTGTGACTTTGGGTGCATTTGATTTGGAATTGGATGTTATGTTTTGGCTCATGATTAAGAATTATGAACTATCTTATGTAATTGATGAATTAAAAGTAAATGTGGTGTATGTCATATGCCTGAATTGTGAAAATATGTTCACGTGGTAATATTTCATGAAATGCATTGTGTATTTGTGTTCCTATTGGAGTATCACCATATGTGTGAAATTACTATGTTAGTACATGAATAAAATGTTGGATTGTCCAGTAATAAAATATTTGGTTCAACAACTTATGTCCCAAAATCATGTTGTCCCTAGAATTCTTGTCAGAACCTAGATGGTTATTTGACATTTTTTCCCTCTTGCATGGGGAACATGTTTAATTGTTAAATAGAATTATGCTTATTAGGATAATTATTTTGGTTTGGATTAGATCCTTGGTTGTAATGTGTCATGTGAATGATGTGGATGCCATTTTTTTTAGCATGTGGTAGTGATGCATGATGTGAGTAAATACATGTGTCATTACATTGTGATTGTAAAATTCCATGTGGAAGTGGTGCTTGGGTGAAGCCCTACAATTATTTGGAAAATAATTTCTTAGGATTTCATAGGAAACCTTGCATATGCCTTCTTTCACAATGATGTGATTGTGTCTTGATGAACTGCATTTTATTAGTGTGGTTTTCATTGGCATGTTTGAGTGAATTTGGTGATTTGTGAATGTGATGTGTTTGAGAATGCTCTCTCTAAAATAATTTGAATGTTGTACTCCCAAGGTGTCATGTAGCTCTTTACTCCCTCAAATATGGATAATATTAGTCACTCAGTTCATGTAATAATATCTTCCAAGATTGATGCTTTATTTGGGTTATTTGTGAATTCCCTAATCATTGATTATGGATTGACATTGAGTTTTTAATTTTCTTATGGTTAGTATAGTCACCAAAATTTTCCATATATCTATTTGTGACCCTTGGTCGTGCTTGATTTATTGTTTTATTGTGTGCATTTTATGATTTAATGTTGAAATTGATAATTCCCCCTTTTGGGCTCTATTTTATCCTTGTGATGCCTATTCTAAATGTTTGAATTTGTTGGTCCTATTCTATGTTAAGTTTTATTCTCATCATGTTCATTATGAAACCTTGATTGAATGTACAAGGGAGTAGATAACATATAATATGCTAATTATTGGGGTTTGTGTTAATTAGAATCGTATTGCATCAAATTTCTTTTTCATGATGAAATGAAAGTGGATGTTGTGTGGTGCTTAATTTTTTTGTGAAATTATTGTATGCATATGGTTTTCTAGATTTGAGTGGCTTCAATTATGTGAACATACTTGTGTTTGGTATTGAAGTTTTCAAATATGTGTGTGAGTGTTTGTTGAATTATTACAAGACTACTTACCTTTAAGATAAATAGTATTAGGGAAATGAGAGAGGAGAATGTGCTTGCTATTCTTCTAGCTAATTTTTCACAATAATTTATTTCATGACATGTAGCTATATATTGCCACTTTAATTATTTCATTCATTACTAACTACTAAGATGACCTAGCTTAACTTTCTAAATCTAAATTTCAAAACTATTTTCCTAATTCATAAAAAACAACAAACTAATAGTGGGAATAAAGAATGACATAATACAGTTAACCATTGGACCAATGTAAATAATAATAATAAAGTTTCACAAATCTTAGTCCATTTTCTTTGTTATAAATAAATGAATTGGTACAAGTTAGCATGATTGGATGGTAGAGTTTTAGAATGAATTAACATAAATTGTGTGTTATTTCATTTTTTTGTGTAACCTCCACACCAACACACAACTTCATGTATTAATAAAAAAATAATGATGAATTTGACATGTAATGTACTATGAAAGTGGTTAATCACAAAATAGTTTTTATTGTTCTTGAACAACCTACCATATTTAATGAAACACATTCATAAAGCTTCTTTTGACCAAAATAACATATATAATATTTGGACATACCTATTTAAAAATGAACACAATTAAAAACTTACAATTATGATTTATTATAGATTAATACCTATCAAATATGAAAAAATTGATGAATTTAGGAAAGGAAAGGTCATTTGGTCAAACCATTTCTTTTTGGTATGACCATCAAATAAGGAAGCAGTGTTGTAGTAAACTGGAGTCTTGTCTCTACAAGATGCAGTTTTATGTCTTCTTCATGGTGCTATAATAATTTGGAGTCTATCTAAGAAAAGGATCTCATTAATGATGTATGGGGGAATCCATGGCATCCAATGTATTCTCGAGTCTAGATAGTCACTTCCCTTGCTATGGGGGCAACAACTCAAGAAAATATGAGCTCAATAACCCCAAAGTTTTAGATGTACTTGGGATTTTTTTGAGGAATTATATGGAAGTAGTAGTTGTAGAAATAATACTACAATGGAGGAGGAGGAGATCATTGATGAAGTATTAGCACATGGACCTAGGTTGTTCTTTCTTATCAGATATTCTAATATTAGTTGAGGATTGGTGTTACCAAGTAGGTTTTGAACATCTATTTCATTTCTAAAATTTTCTTGATGTTTTCTATGACCTCCTATAATTACTTCTTTCCTTTGAGGCTTTTTTTAGGTAGTTTGTGTGCCTATGCTTTCATAATTTACATACATGTGTTGATATAATCTCATATTCATTTTTTGTTCTTCTTTTTGAAAAATTAAATTTTGTTCAAAGTTTAATGTACAAAAGGTTGATACCCTCTAACCAAAATTATCCTAATATAGAAAAACCTTCTAACCATGAATAATAGATTAATTATGGATTCACAAAAGTAGGGGAATATAGATATAAATGTTGAATATAATCATAAACCCAAGTATTAAATTTGATTATTCAAGTAAAAAATATAGAATAGAAAACAATAATTTTAATTTTGAATATGTGAAGGGTGGATCATATGGAGAGCTAAGATAAAAAAAAAAACATAAAGAAATGCAAGTTAATCTTTTATTGAACTTGAATTGTTTTATATGGTAATTGCTTCTCTTTGCACACCTATTGACATAACTAGTCAATAGGAGACTTGAGTTTCTTACGTTTTTTAAAAGATAACATAGTTATGTCCTTATAATATGCACTTGTAGCTATATTTCTAGGTCTAATATAGCATATTTTATCATAGTTTTTCAATAATACAATTTTCAATTTGTTATTTTAATTTTGATAAAAAAAATATTGATCTTCATAGTAGTGCATGATCAACAATAGTATATTTATATAATTTGAGATTCATATTCAAGTTTAATTATTGTTAATTAATATTTTAATATTAAAATTTCTATTTATAGTAATTGTAACTAATATAGTTTCATTTTATTGTATTTTATTTTTGTATTTGTAAAGTATAGGCTTTATTAAAGTAAATATATAGACATTTATTTCTTTTAAAAAGGACAATAAATGGATCACTTAATAGTTGGAATATTTGAGTCTATGATATGAATAGACATTATATGACTGGTTTGGACGTGATTACATTAAGGGTTGGTTTTGAGAGGTTCCTTATATGATGGACTTTTAGTAATATTAACTTGTTGGAAAATAATGTAAGAACCCTTTCTTTTCTTTTCTTTTTTAATTGAAACAAGTTGAATTGAAATAAAAAATAAAATACAATAAAGACAACCAATAGGCTACCAAGAGAGAAATAAACCATTACAAAATAACCAAACAAGGCAAGAGCATAGGATGTAGAATTGTATAACAAATTACCACATCTCAGAGTAGTTGTAGATATTGTAAACTTCACATTTTAAATTTTAACAATTATTGTATTTTTTTGGAACATTTTATATCGTCTATATGCAATTGCAAAATTTTCCATTTGATCATATCCAAGTACTTGCTGATTTTGATGCTTTCCTTGGGGACTCCCTTCAACTATGAGAATAGAAAAATAGTTTGAAGGACGATTTTAGAGTAAAACCTTAGCATTTTTGTTTCCAGATGCAAAAATGGTTTAGAAAAACAACCATGCATCTAATTTTCCATATATTGAACAAAACAATTTGCCTCATAGAATCAACAACCATATTATTTTGTAGTCCCAAGCCAAAAATGGCTTCTTTCCAACTAAAAACATGATTAAAAATAGCTGGAAGATAAGGAAAAAACCCAAAAAAAAATGTTTAAAGCTTTCAATGTGTTGGCAAAAAGGGAATTTAACTGAATGAACCCTCATATAACCCAATTTGTCACCAAGAGGTAACTTTCATAGTTACATAGCAGTCCCAAAAAATATGTTTAAAGCTTTCAATGTGTTTGCAAAAAGGGAATTTAACTAAATGAACCCTCATATAACCCAATCTGTCACCAATAGGTAGCTTGTAATGTAAGATTTTCCATGCCAAAATTTGCACATTAGCTTTAGTTTTGGTTTTCCAAACTTGAGCACTCAGATTGCACCAAGCTTTTTCTTGAAATCTACAACCCCATTTTTGATTCATTCTAGGATTTAAAGACAAGCATAGAAGTAGATTTAAGTAGACAATTTTTAGAGGAAAACACGCAAAATGGTGCTCGAACAACCACCACCAATCCTTAAAAGGATTACATTGTAGGGGAGGACAAATATTTATAACTAGCTCATAAGGCACCAATGTCTTGACAAAATAAATGAACCCTTTATATATGTAACTTATGCCAATGTTATTCTTTAGAATTTTCCAATTAAACCAGCCATGAGATTTAAAGTCCTGCATGTCTCCAAATTGAAAAACTCCTTTTCTAAATAAATAGTATGCTTTCCTTGGAAAAGAAATAGCAAGGGGTTGGCCTTGATGCTATATCATTTTATTCCACCATATTGATGAGGATCCAACTTGTTGAACTCATGTTGAAGAGAGCTTTTCCAACATAGGATCTTGTAGACCTATTGCCAAGCCTTCCATATTGAAAGGAAAGGAAAGGAATCTTTAATATGGAAGAAAGGATCCAAAAGAATTTTATGGACTCCCACCTAAAAAATTGCCATTTCCCTTTAACAGTACCTTGAGAAATCCGAAATGAATCATATTTTCCATGGTTCATCTCCATTCATTGATCTAACAATCCATTTCTCTACTAGGAAAGCCCCTTGAGTTTTAGGGCCCAATATAACCAACCCACATTTGGTTTTTGGTTGAATGCAATGCAACCAAATAGAAGCTATAAAGCCTACCTTACCACTCCAGTTAGCCCATAAAAAGTTTCAAACGATTTTGGTGAGGTATTCGTACCCTTAAATTATTGATGGCATCCAACAAGATGAATAATACACATGAGATACCAAGAATATTTGATTCACCACTTGAATTTTGCCAACTACAGACAAAAAATTATTTCCCTAAGTACATAGTTTTTTTTTTTAATTTATTTAAATACCAATTCCACATCTTAGAGATGGAAACAGCCAACCCAAAGGGGATGCCAAGATATCGAGTAATTTGACTATGTTTGATTTGTTTCCATTCTTTAGGAATCCACCTTGGCGGAGTATTTGGTTGCATCATCAGGAATTCTATTTTGTGGTGGGCCAACTTGGATCCTGACACCTGACAATAAAGATTAAGAACTCCCATAACATTGCTAATTTCTAGCTTAGAATTTTTAAGAAAAAACATACTATCATAAAAAAAGGAGAGTTAATCACCACAAAATTATGTGGAATAGAAATCTCCTAAATCAAGTTCAATTGATTGTACTTTTGTAGAAGATGTCCCAAAGCATCAAAAACAAGAACATATATGAAAGGAGACAAGGGACAACCCTATCTAATTAAGTGTTACAAGGGAAAGATATCAAATAGCTTATTATTAATCACCAACTGTGCATTAGCATCCTTAAACAACATCTAAACTTTCCTGCATAGTTTGGGACCAAAACCCAACCATTGTAGCATCTTGAGTATAAAGCTCAAACACATTCTGTCATATGCTTTATCAAAATCCAACTTAACAAAAAGAGCTTTTTGGCTTGATTGTTGAGTCCATTCTAATGTTTCCCAAGCAAGGATAAGGTTATTGTAAGACCCCTTTCTTGTTCTTAATACAAGAATGGTTGTGTGCTAGTGATTCAATCTTATTTATGATCTCATAAGTATAGTATCTTTTGTTAAGAACATGCCATTTATATGTTTATGGGTTAATATAGGATGTATATGAGTGTTGTTTGTATCATCTATTAATGTTAGTGTGAAGTTCAAATAATTAATTTGTAATTCTTTATTAATTTATCTCATGTCTAAGGTTTTACAATGTACATGTATCATGTTAGTTATAAATAATATTATGTTATATGTATTGATTGAATTTGTTTGAATGCAATAGAAATTTTCAATTTATTTACTATGTGAAAACTACAACTAAATATTTACCTTGATTATATTTACACCGAGAGGCGTATTACAATGGCATCCATCAAAAAACAAAATTCAATGTAAGGAATAACTCTTTAGTTTGAATTTGACATTCAAATGACATGTAGCTAGCATAACTACATTCATTGGATGTAGATGATTTTTCAAGTAGATTTAAAGTAGATTTAAAGCAGATTTAAAAATGATTTTAAATCGATTTGATATCTTATTCACTCTAAAATACTTATTTTTTATATCATAATCAATTTTATAATGATTTCATTTTTATTATTATTAATACATTATTTTTATTTTGAATGTTAAAAAGATAAATTAAAGAGAGTTACTCGAGAAGTGGCGGTAATGTTACTTTTTTAGATTTTAAAATCAATTTAATTAAAAAAATAAATTAAAACTAAATACTTAGTGTCATTTAATAAATTTGTAGGTTTTTAGGGTGAACATTGATTTATAGTAGTAAAATAAATATATTTTTTATAATTATAACAAATTTCAATGTATTTATTTGTAATTTATTTGTTTATTTTTCAATAGTGTATTTATTTATTTTTGTTTATTTTTCAATAGTTTTTAGTTTTTTTTGCTTTGTTTTTAAGGTAGTTTTAAAGTTGTTTTATTCACAAATTCATGAAGGCCTCTATTGAAATAAATTAAAACTAAATACTTAGTGTCATGTAATAAATTTTTTAAGTTTTTAGAGTGAACATTTATTTATAGTAGTAACACAAACATATTTTTAATAATTATAAGAAATTTCTATGTATTTATTTGTTATTTATTTGTTTTTTTTTCAGTAGTGTATTTATTTTTATTTTATTTTTTTCAATAGTTTTTAGTTTTTTTACTTTGTTTTTAAAGTAGTTTTAAATATGTTTTATTCACAATTTTCTTTAGATGTTCTTATCTTTGAATTCATGAAGACCTCTATTAAAAGAGGTTGTTGAATAATAATTGTTTCAAAACTTCATGACAGGTTTGGCTTTATTCTCCTGGAGTTGGATTTCTCACAGTTTGGCTTTACATTTTTTGGACTCACTTGAATTTAGCTATCACAAATTTGGCTTTAGTCCTATTGAAACCAATTGTAGTAAAACAAAACAAAGATTCAAGGAGTCATAAGGTTTATTGCTTTGTATTTGTGGTTGTTTTCTTATTGAGTGGGATGGAAAGTCTCCCAAGTTGAATCTGTTGGACTTGCTAGGGCTCTTTTGGTTTGGAACTTGGCAAGGTTGCATTTTCTTAATACATGCTAGAATCAAAACTAGGGTTTGGTTACCTTATCTTGTATCTTTGTGAATAAAATACATAAATTTAATATTTGATCTTATTTTAATTGACAATTGTATCACATTTGTTTAAAGAAGAAATTGGACATATGTATTGAAAATCAAATTATAATTAAAAGTAATCAATTCAAATTTCATAGGGAACTCATAAGACAAAAGATAACTCTTGAGCTATTTGATTGATTGAAATAGTGATAGCATATGAGAAGTTTACTGTTGTTTTGAATAAGTTGATGAAAATAGACACCTTGAGAAAAGATAACTCTCGACGTATTTTATATATATTAATATTTAATATATATATATATATATGCTAGTTACAATCCATTGTCAATAAAATGCAATTCCTTCAATTTCCTTCTAAATATATCATTCCCGTGTTTACAATATAGCCTTGCCACTTTGTAATGCACATAATACTTTTCAAGATATTACATTTTAGATAGTTTTACAGGGAATAGTTGGCATTGTAATCAACACCATTTTTGCATTGTAGAAATATTTTTCTATGAAAAATGTTAGAGCCTGAATATAAAAATCTTCTTGCATCAAATAGTATATTACATTGAAAAGAAATGTGCCACATCATTCATGGGTGGAAAGCTCTTATTCATAGCACAAGGTTCCTTTAGAGTGGAACTTCTTGAAGGAAACAAAAGTTGAAGGTGCACTTGTGTGATACTGTGATATGGAGTGGGCCTGAAATATTTCATTTTTTAAGGTGAGTTCATTGATAGACAACTAAATGCCACATTTGGGGTCCTTATTGTAGTGCATGTATTTAGTTTAGTGCAAGTTCTAAAAGGAATAGCCATTCAAAGTTGCACTAATTCACTCTGCCAACACGTGTCATCCCAATAAAATGGCAAGAAAGGTTGACATCCATGTATGAAGACTTAGTAAAGAGCATGGGGTAATCTCTGTTACTTAGAATTTACTTCAAAAATGGCCAAATTTCATTATAGTGCATCCTCTTAGTTCAACACAGCTTGGCCAATGAAGAATCATTTTTTTTTGCAGTTTGAAATTGAAGACACAACCATTGTTGATCGCTGCATGCCAAATTAAAAGATGAAGAATGACTATCCATGAACACCCTATTTACTCATGTCAACCCTTATTGTAGGAGGTGACCAATATCTACCAAATCATCTAGGGATTTTACATCATTTGGATTTGGCTTATTCCTTAAGAGAATCTATAAATGGTCTCTGTGAATGAATTGAACAATTGGGGAAAATTAAGAATTTGTAGTTGCAAGTTAGGGTTTTTGAGTATAGAGAACTGACGAGTTCGCATTTCTACTTATATTTACAAATAATCTTTCGATTATGGAAAATTTAGTTGTTAGGGTTTTATAGTTTTGTAGGACTATTGAAAGTTTAGTAAAATCTTAAGCTGTGGTAGATTTAAGAAAACCTTTGTTGTCACTATAAACTCTAAATTGAGCCAAAGCATCTCCTAGAGTTAAGATTGTAAGGACAAAGAGGGGATTAGAGGAGGATATTATAGTCCAACTCCTAGGTTCTTTGAAGAGGGAAAAGCATACCCAAGGGTCTAGAACCCTACTAGATAGACTAATTGACAAAGTTGATTCCATGAGAGATGTGGCTATGCCTATACAAGGCTAGAAATTTATTTGATTTCCGCCATACAAAGAATGATGTTGCTCAACCTATCTCTAACATTTGGAATATAAATCTTTGGAGGTTGGTATTACCAAATGTGCTTATAAATGAGGACCTAGTTAGAGACATAGCAAGGTATGATGTAGAATCAAGATCAATTTTGAATAAGAAAGGTGTTCACCTAATGAGGTTAGATAGAGGATACATCTATGAGGTGTTCAAACTAAATCAAAGTGCAAATATCTCAAAATATTTTAATTTTTTGTGTAGAGAGTATGATACAGACAAGCACATCTATAGAGTTTCATGGCTTCCACACCATAAGGAAAATGGTCAAGATATATGACTAGTAAAAATTTCTAGGGAAGAAGTGGAGTCATTTGATGTGGATCTCTTTGAGGATAATTTCATAAAAAAATACTATGCTCTATGCTAGTTTTTGAAAGTTGATGTCAAGTCATAGATGCTACTTCAGTTGATGATGGAAACATGTGTGTAGCACAAAGATTTGAATAGGACGTTTGACTATGCTACATTTATTGTAGATGGAATCCATAGGGATTTGTTGGAAATAAAAGGAAATCATAATATCATGGACTACAAATGGTACTCTTTGCCATGCCATCTCCTTTTATACAGTGGAAGGAAGATTTATAGAGTTTTATGGCTAGCACACCATAGGAAAAAGCATCACAACATACGACTAGTAATTTTTTTCTAGGGAAGAAGTGGATCCATTTGATGTGGACCTCTTTGAGGATTATTTTATCAAAAATTACTATGCTCTGTGCTAGGTTTTGGGAGTCGATGTAAATTCATAAATGCTAGTACATTTTTTGATGATGGCAACAAATGTGGAGCACAAATATTTGAATATGACCTTTGACTATACTACATTTATTGCATATGGAATCCATATGGATTTATTGGCAATAAAAGGAAATAATAATATCATACACTTCAAATGGTACTCTATGCTATGTCATATCCTCTTGTATAGTGGAAGGAAGATTTAGAATGTTGCATTGCTTGAAGTTTTATGATTCTTAGAGAGTCCCACTACAAGTTCAGGGTTGGACATACATACAAGAAATGCATTTTCAATCTTCTAATTACATATTATTTGAGGATTTTTTTATACAAGTAGTCTTAAGGAATGCAGAGTTTTAAACAAATAGATTGTTTAACAAGATTATGAAGTTTCTAAGACCAAAGGATATGGAACTTGATCTTGGAATTATTCATAATTTGAGTGACTACTTCTTGTATTCGAATACAACATTCACCAAGGTTTGTGGTGATCCAGTCCAACCCCGCATATTGCCAAGGAGTGTACCTAATAGGGTTGCATTTTTGAAGATTTTATGGCAGTTTAGTGAAACATAAAAGTTTCATCTAAGAGCACATAAGAAAGGATCCTTCATGCCAACCTCAATTATTTTTTTTCTAATTTTTCAAATCAATGTCATTGAAGAAGGACTAGAATTGTTATATCTTTTGTTGCAAGCATATAGGATGAGGGTGAAAAAGCCAAGAAATTGTGATTTCAAGAATTTTATTGATTAAATTAGACTTGGATTAATTAAGTACAAAATTTACCACAAGTTTGAAAAAGTTGAGGATGTAATAATAAATTGTATCTCTGATGAAGAATTGAAAGTAAGAAAAGTGAAATGGTGTATACTTTTTAGGGGTGAAGAGTAGAGGTTGAAATTTGATCCAACATACCTAGGAACATTTAAGGAAATGGAGGATCCAATTATTAGAAAGTAAATAATGTTGGATAATATTAACATGCTCGCTCCAATTATAACTCTTGCATCATCTCAAAGGAAAATAAGAGAAGTGACACAACAGGAAGAGGAAGAGGTGGAGAATTCTATGCATCAAGTTGAGGTTCTATCAATGTTCATCAAGTGCTCCTCCAAAGACAACCCAAAATAAACCAAGTGATATTAAACCATTGGTTGATTATTCAATGGATTATACAGATACAAAAGGAGGTTGTAGAGAACACACTAGAATTGAATGAGGTAAATCAAGTTCTACAATCTCCACCAAGGGTAAAATATGATGATACACAATAGGACACAATTATCATTGATCTTAGGTTTGGAGGAGATGTGGTTAATGATATTATCTAGAGTTCTTTCTTGCACATAATTCTCATCAAATAATCAATTTGTTAAGTCTAGAGAACTTGAGTATTTTTGAAAAAAATAGTGGAGCAATTCTTTACGAAAATTAATAAGGAAAGAGGAAAAGCTTCACCCAAGGAACTAGAAGAAGTAAAAAAGAAAATTGTAGAAGATTTTTTTTCGTGTCAAAAATATAACGCTTGAGGAAGGAAGGAGAATTGTGCAAGAGAGTGGGTGTCTATTGTTTC
The DNA here is from genome assembly GCA_007258455.2 of Sequoia sempervirens. Lineage (NCBI taxonomy): Eukaryota > Viridiplantae > Streptophyta > Pinopsida > Cupressales > Cupressaceae > Sequoia > Sequoia sempervirens. The sequence continues at coordinate 84,251,712 of VDFB02252616.1, read as the reverse complement.
TATGTTGGGACATTGCTTCATCCATTTCTTTAGGCATAATAAGGAGGCAGGGCACTAATGATGAATTATTTTCTTCTAAAGAGAGAGAAAATTATTTGTATTTTGGATCATGTTTAGTTATAAAGTTTGAGACATTAGAAGTATGGGTATTAGCTCTTGAAAAAATAAACCGCAGATAGCAAGGGACATTAAGGACCTAACAGGTAACCTAATTTTCAAAAGGCTTGTAGATACAACTATCCCAAAAGAATCCTCTTTGGTAGTCATAACTGATATGTTTAGTGACGCAACAAAAAATAATTTGCAAGCTAACTTTTACAAGTTACAGAAGGATCACATTTGGTTTCTACAAGAGTATAATAAGGCACAATCACAACTTCCTCCACCTAAGAGTAGTATTTCAAAGCATGCCAATCCTAAATCAAGCTTAGTTGATACTATTGAATGAACAAGACAATTGAGAGGGGGTGAATCAATTGTATCTTATTAAAACATCAAAACCCTCATTAACATTTAGATCCACATGCATTCATTAAACCCTTAATCTATTATGAAGTTTTAACATGAGAAGAAGATAAAAGAAACTTAAAAAACTCAACACCAAACACAAGAGAATACCGAATTTAAGTGGAAAACCCAAGTATGGAAAAACCACAGTGAGGATTAGCTTACAATATAGGTAATTGCAAAATGGTTACAAGGGATCACTACTAGAATATGATGCACTATCTATAAAGGCTCACTATTACAGTAGAAAAAGAAGATAGAGAAGAAATTTTACACAGAGAACATGATCTCAATGCAACAAAAAATCCACCACAATTGCTCCAACACCTTCATAGTCGAATTGAATGATCGTAGACACCTTCTGCTCACTACATCCGATAATCCAACACTTGAAATTTTTCACCACTCTTCTCAATTTCACATCATTCACATCATAAACTTCACACATTCATTTGTCTTGTCTTCCTTCAACAATTCAACTCAGTTATTTCCTCCTCAACCTTGAAACCCTCTCCAAGGTCAATAATGCACCTCAAACATGCAAATTCAAATTAGGTCAGCACCAAAAAACTTCCATGGTAGATAGAAGTGAATGCATACCACATCAAGACTTAATTGGGACCCAAATCAACAACACCACTTAACCACACACTACCAAAAAAAAAATTTATCCTTCGCATGTAGTGTAAACACAAGGTCAGTCGTTACCCATGCAAACACCATTAAAATTTTAAGTACATGCTTCCTCAAACCCAAATATTACTTGTGAACCACACACCATCCTTGAACATGATCTAAAATATTACTCAAACACCTTGAAATCTAACAAACTCCTTTGCAACAACTTCCACATAAAGAATGTATAAACCCAATACACTCAAACTACTCTACCAAAAACTATTACTTGAAAAATTATCTTCTAAAGCACCAAAACTCAAATCCTCTTGACTAAGGTAAATTACTAGCACCATCAACACACCTTAAAAATTGCAAGACCAAAAGCCTAACTATGGAGAAACATGGAGAAATTTTTTTTCTCCCAAATACCTCTACAATGCATAGTCACACACTGGTGAACACAACCTCTAGTATACAAGGATCAAAAATACCATCTCTTGAATATAAAATATTTGAACACCTCTTGCCAACATATCTAAATCACATAGGTGGATCTTCAACCTAGAATAATTGCGGGGCAAAATTAGAACACCTCTCTGTAATCCAGAACACCACTACAACTCATTGTTTCCTCTTTTTATCAAATTTTATCAAAAGTAATTGGAAACAAATCACTAGAGATACATCAACAACATATTTAACACTACCACAACCATAGGTATAATCTTATCAAGATAACACCAGAGGTTAACACTAGTAGCTTAACTGATGACAACATAATGCAACAAATCAAAGCATAGACAACACCAAATGTTCATCTTCAACACCAATCAAGTCCTCAACACATAAAGTTGACACTAATTCCAATAAAAGCTTGTTGAAATCAAAGGAAACACCAAATTGCACATACTTGCAACAATCTCCCCCTTTTTCATTGATGGCAACACATGATGTGAAAAACCATTAAAGACACAACTCTGAACACACTCTCCTCCATACATGATTTTTTGTTTTCAATTGACTTTCTCCCCCTTATCACTTTTCCTTTTTCACATGATACTCTCTCCCCCTTTGAAATCAATGGAAAAGTACAAAATTTTTTTCATTACTCTCCTCCTTTGAAATTAAACAAGCTATTTACAATTTATTTGCAATGCTTTTTCATTATTGCTTTGAATACTCCCCCTTAGGAGCACACACCAATCTGCAATAATCTGCAATACTACTATGTACTCCCCCTAAGAGGTAGCCACCAACAACAGTCCAGAATAAGGGATTGATCTTTAGATCCACTGGATTGATGCATCTCCTATTCATATAGTTCAAAGAAGGAGGGGAAATAACCCCCAATTTCTCCCAGAGATACTCAAAAGTATCCTTAGGAAGAGGCTTATTGAATATGTTTGCAATCCAATCCTTTGTAGACACATATTTAAGCTTTACTTCATTCACCACAACCTTCTCTCTTAGAAAGTGATATTTGAGTGAAGTATGTTTTGTCCTTGAATGCATCACTAGATTTTTTGAAATGTTTATTGCACTTTTTGTGAAAAAAGATAGAAATAGGCCCATCATACATTGCTCTGATATATTTGAATGTTTTCTTCATCCAAAAAACTTGTGTGTTGCAAGATTCTATTGCAATTTACTCAACCTCTGTAGTATATAAAGAAACTAAATCTTGTTTCTTACTTAGCCATGACATCAATCTACATCTAAGAAAGAATGCACTGCCACTTGTACTTTTTCTTTCATCCACACAACCATCCCAATCTACATCTATGTAAGCACTTAATGTGAAATTAGTATCTTTTGGATACCACAAGCCATGATCTAGAGTGTCTTTTAGGTATCTAAATACCCTCTTCACTGCTACAACATGTGACTCTCTAGGATCTTCTTGAAAACTAGCCACAAGAAAAATTGCATGCATGATATCCAGTCTAGTAGTAGTTAGAAAGTATTCCACCAATCATAGATATATACTTTCTCTGATTATCCTCAGGGGATTCATCATTCATGCTCAATTTGCAATTGGAAATCATAGGAGTACATACCACTTTGGAGTCTTCCATTCCAAACTTCTTCAACATTTTTTTTGGCATACTTTGACTATGAAATGAATATGCCTTTATTTGTTTGATTGATTTGTAGCCCAAGGAAGAAATTCCTCTCCCTAAACATAGACATCTCAAACTCTTTCTGCATCCCTTCTGCAAACTTCTTACACATAGCTTCATTACCTCCAAAAATTATGTCATCAAAAAACACAACTACAATCAATATTTGATATTTTTCAACCTTAAAGTAAAGATTACTATCTATGGTACCTTTATTGAATCCTTGTTGTGTCAAAATATTCATCCAACCTTGCATACCAATCTCTAGGAGCTTTCTTCAATCCATACAATGCCTTCTTCAATCTGTAGACCATATTAGGTTTATCTGATAACTAAAATCGTTTAGGTTGTTCCATTTACACTTCTTCTTCCAATTCTCCATTCAAGAAACTAGACTTCACATCCATATGATAAACTTTGAAATCCTTATGTGTTGCAAATGCCAAAAACATCCAAATTGCTTCCATTCTAGCCAACGGAGAAAATATCTCCTTAAATTCTATTCCTTCAACTTGTGCATAGCCTTTACACACAAGCCTTGCCTTGTTCCTTACCACTTCTCCATTCTCATTCAATTTTTTTTTGAACACCCACTTAGATCCAATTATGTTTTTGTTTGTTGGTCTTGGGACAAGTTCCCAAGTTTGATTCTTCTCAATCTGCATAATTTTTTCTTCCATAGCTTTCATCCAATATTCATCTATGCATGCCTTAATCACTGTTTTAGGTTCAACTTTAGAAAGTAGACATAAATTTACCTCTTCTTTAGTAGTATTCCTTCTTGTTAGCACACCTTTTCTTTGGTCTCCAATGATTTGTTCTTTAGAATGATTTGTCTTTACATACTTAGGGGTTTTAGGGGTATTTTTTGGAGCTTCTTCCTCTTCATCATGTGCTTCATATTCCTTATCTTTTTCTTCTTCTTCTTCTCATCTACAAGTAGCTTCATCTTATTCATATCCATCTATCACCAATATATTTTTTAGATCTTCATCAACTTTGAAATTTGTACTATCAATTTTTTTTCTCAATCTTTTACTGTAACATTTGTAAGCTTTGTTTTTATTAGAATATCCAAGGAATATTCCTTCATTATACCTTCCATCAAAATTTCCTAAGTTTTCATCATCTCTCCTAATATAACATTTTCTTCCAAACACTCTAAAGTACTTGACATTAGAGGTCCTTCCATACCACAACTCATAGGGAGTCTTTGTGCTATTTACTTTTTCTTGAACTCTATTAAGTCTGTAAATAGTAGTATGAATTGCTTCTCTCCAGTAGACTTTTGGTAGGTTAGCTTCTTGAATATTCATGCTGTTCCTTTCAACCACTCCATTTCACTAAGGATTTCTAGGGAAGAAAAGTTCCTCTTTATTCCATGAGTATCACAAAACATGTTAAATTCATTGGAGGTGAACTCTCCACCTCTATCAGAATTCAAACATTTTATCTTCAAATCCATTTCATTCTCAACCATAACTTTAAATTCCTTGAATCTATTTAGGGCTTCATATTTTTAGTTAATAAAAGTAAACCATGTCATTCTAGAATAATCATCAATCAAAACCATGAAATATTTGTCAACTTGAAGAATTCTCACTCTTGTAGGATCACAATGGTCTATATGCACCAATTCCAACAATCCGATAGAATATTGTTCTTTACCCTTGAAACTTCTTTTTTTCTTTGCATTCTTACACTCCTTGTAGACAACATTTATAGGCTTTCTAATCCTTGGAAAATATCATTACTTGAACAAAACTGATTCTAACCAAGTTGACAAAATTTATGTGACACATCCTCCTCTGACATAACTAGCTTTCATTAATTTGAGTTATAAAACAATGACCATCAACAACCTTGAGTTGATAAACATTTCCATCTATCCTATTTCCAACAACAATTACAGTTCTAGACCCTTTTCTAATCTCACATCCATCATCCTGAAACATAAGATTATATCCTTTGCTACACATTTTTCCAACACTCAAAAGGTTATTCCTTAAATCCTTGACATAGTAAATAGATCATCGGTATTATTCTTGCCATAAAAACTGATTGAACCTATTCCACAAATCTTAGCACTTGAATCATCTCCAAATCTAACAAGTCATCCATCATATTTTTCAAGTTTAACAAACTTACTCTTGTCTCAAGTCATGTGATTTGAGAAACCACTATCAACGATCTAGTAGTTCTTATCCTATCTAACATGAAAAGCAGATACCAAAGTACCTTCAGTCTTATCCTTTCACTCCAAAGCACTTTCCTTCACACATTTTTCAGAGCTAGAAGAAATAGATTCATCTTTTAAAGCCATGAACAAGCATTCATCATCATCGAGATCTCCATAATCATATTCATCATCAGAAATACCAACTTCTTCTCTAACATAGTAGCTTTTCTTAACTTTCTTACTTTTGTTCTCCTTATTTTGTCATTTACAACTCTATTTGAGCATCTTGAAGTATGCTGGTCTATTTTTCCACAACTAAAACATTTGGAAGATAAATTTCATTTATACTTACCAGTACCTCTTCTCATCCTTCTCACAAAGTTAGCCTCCACATCATCAATATCTTCGTGATTTGGTTCTTCAGTATTTTTTGTTTTAGTAGCCTTAAAAGTAGTCTCAACCTTTGCACCATTGTTAGTACCAAACTCTCTCATCTCAAATGTAATTAAGGAGCCATACAATTGATCTTGAGAATATTGATCTAGGTTTTGAGATTCCTCAATATCAACAAATTTACAACTGTAAGGTTTAGTAAGGGTTCTAATAATTTTCTTTACCCCTTTAGGTTCTTTAACCTTTCCTCCAAAACCTCTAATGGACCTCACCACTTCATCTACCCTTTACATATATCTTGTAATGTTTTCATCTTCAGACATCCTCGATTTCTCAAATGTGGCTTTCAAGTTTTGCATCTTAGCTTGTTTGACCATAATATCTCCTTCATAAATAATTTCCAACTTATCCCAAATTTATTTAAAAGTTTTCAAATCCATAACTTTCCCTAATTCAGAATTTGTAAGACTACTCAATAGAAAAAACCTTTCTTTACCATTTGTTTCATAGGCCTTGATCTCATGACTTGTGCTTGGTCCATTTGCAAGTATGACATATTGAGTCTTCACTAATCACCAAACATCATATGTATCCAAGGTAAGCTAGATAGCCTTCCATCTTTGTCTTCAAGAATGCATAGTCTGTATCATCAAACATAGGGATCTCCTTCTTGTTCACCATCCCATATCTATGTCAAGTAGTTAAGCTTTTCTCCAAGGAACGCCTTGCTCTGATACCAATTTTTGAATGAACAAGACAACTAAGAGGGGGGTGAATTAGTTGCATCTTATTAAAATATCAAAACCCTCAATAACATTCAGATCCACATGCATTCATTAAACCCTTACTTTGTTATGAAGTTTTAACATGAGAAGCAAATAATAGAAAATTAAACAACTCAACAATAAACACAAGAGAATACCAAATTTACATGGAAAAACCAAGGAGGGAAAACTATGGTGAGGATTAACTCACTATATAAGTAATTACAAAACTTGTTACAAGGGCTCACTACCAAAATAAGATCCACACTGTCTAGAAAGGCTCACTGTCGAAGTAGAAAAAGAAGATAGAGAAGAAATTTTACACAAAGAACATGATCTCAATGCAACAGAAAATCCACCACAATTGCTTCAACATCTTTACAGTTTGTTTGAATGATTGTAGACACCTTCTTCTCACTACATTCGATAATCCAATGCTTGAAAGTTCACACTACTCTACTCAATTTCACATCATTCACATCATACACATCACACATTCATCTATTTTGTCTTCCTTCAACAATTCAACTCATACTTGGTTTAGTACAGGATCATGAGGGTCCAAACTAGGCCCTTAGGTGGTAATAAAATTTAGAAAAATAGAGTTATGCAACTTGACAAAAAAATTTGAATAGGTTATTAACATAATTTGTAGCAAATTGAATGTAGCTTCTAGGATACTAGTTATTTTTTTGAAAAAGTAAATCTATTTGGTGAAAATTTAAAATTTCAATGTAGTAGTACTAAATTTTTAGGAAAAAATAAAAAGCAAGTGTATGTCTAACCAACCTAAGTACAAGAAAAAAAATTATTTATTTCTGAAACTTTCAATATAAGTAGAGGACACATGCTCCGATGTGCCACATTTTTTTTGTAATTTTTCTGAGAGTAAATAATTAGTTATTAATTTTTTATTAGAAATTTTTAAAAATATTAAAATATATTTGTCAAACCACCATAACTTGGTAATTTTTTTATGAAATTCAATTCTTTTTTTTAATCATATAGTATGGGAATCATAGAATGTGACACATCTTTCGAATTTGAAAAATATAAAATTGTTTGAGAATTATAGATGTTTTTCAATCAACCTATCAATCAGGACTTTAGTCATAATGCATGTATAAAATAAATAATAATTATCTATTAAATTCAAAATAAGGCATATCTTATATTGGTGGAAAGCTGACCATTTTCTCAAAAAACCCTTTTCATTTCATCAAATTTGGATTAAAAAAATTTGTCAACCACTTTTTTATCATATTGACATTTTTTGGACCCCCATGATCTTGCACTCACTCACTTATACCATTTTCAACCTTGGAACCCTCTCTAAGGGAAACAATGCATCTTAAACATGCAAATTCAAATTAGGTCGATGCCAAAACACTTCTGTGGTGGATATAAGTGAATAGGGACCACATCAAGACTTAATTGGGACCCAAATCACCACTTAACCACACACTACCACAAATAATATTTATCCTTCGCATGTAGTGTAAACACTAGGTTGATTGGTACCCGTGCACACACCATTAAAATTTTAAGTACACGCTTCCTCAATCCTAAAGATGACTTGTGAACCAGACACCATGTTTGAACATGATCTAGAATATTCCTCAAACACCCTGAAATCCAACAAACTCCTTCGCAACAATTTCCACTTGAAGAATGTGCAAGGGTGAGTGCATGATCACAGGCATCCAAAAAGTGGTGATATGACCCAAAAGTGGCTAATGACATTTTTATCCAAATTTGATGAAACGGAAAGGGTTTATTGATAAAATTTTCTACTTTCCACTAATATAAAATATGAATTATTTGGAATTAAATAGATAATTATTATTGATTTTTACATGCATTCTGACTAAAGTCCCAATTGATAGGCTGATTGAAAAAATCTATAATTCTCAAATGATTTCATTTTTTTGAATCTAAAATATGCGACACATTCTATGCTTCCTATAATATAGGATAAAAAAAGAAAATTTTATTTTCATAAATTTCTGACCAAGTTATGGTGGTTAGACAAACAAATTTTAATAATTTTGAAAATTTCTAATAAAAAATTCATAACTAATTATTTACTTGCAAAAAAATTATAAAAAAATGTTGCACATCTTGGCATGTGTCCTCTACTTATACTGAAAGTTTCAAAAAAATATTTTATTTTTTTCTTATACTTAGGTTGGTCAGACATACACCTACTTTCTATTTTTTTCCTAAAAAATTAAGTACTACTATATTGAAATTTCAAAATTTCACCAAATAGATTTACGTTTTTCCAAAAGAGGACTAGTATCTTAGAAACTACATTCAATTTCATACAAATTTTGTTGTTACATATTTTTCAAATTATGTTAATAACCTATTCAAAATTTTATGTCAAGTTTCCAACTCTATTTTTTTAAATTTCATTGCCACTTAAGGGCCTAGTTTGGACCCCCATTATCCTACACTGACCCACAAACCCTGTACACTCAGACTACTTTGCCAAAAATTGGTACTTGAAAGATTATCTTCTAAAGCACAAAACCTCAAATCCTCTTAACTAAGGTAAACTTCTAGCACCATCAACACACCTTTAGAATCACAAGAATTGAATCACAACTACAGAGAAACATAGAGGAAAACATTTCTCCTAAACATCTCTGCAATGCACAATCACACACTGGTGAACACAACTTCTATTTTATGATGATCCAACATACCATCTCTTGAATATAACATATCTAAACACATCTTACCAATATATCTGAATCACATAGGAAGAGCTTCAACCTAGAAGAAATGCAGAGCAAAACCAAAAAACATCTCTATAACCCAGAACACTACTGCAACTCATTGTTTCCTCTTTTTTATAAAATATTCTCAAAAGAACTTGGAAACCAAGCACCAAAGAAACATACACAACATCTTCAACACTACCATAAACATAGATATAATATTATCAGGGTAACACCAAAGGTTAACACCAGTAGCTTAACTAATGACAACATAATGCAACAAATCAAAGCATAGACAACACCAATCTTCCTCAACACATACAGTTGACTCTAATTCCAACACAAGTGTGTTGACATCAATGACAACACCAAATTGAACATACTTGCAATAGATACATTAGTGTAGGATTTGGGGATATTCTCTTTGAGAATTAAGAAGTTGAAATAATAACTCTAATAGAGCTAGGAAGTAGAATAAGATGCTAGGAATGATGGAAAAAATTGATTAATTTTATGGATGATTTAATAGGAAATTTGTTATCATTTATTGTGCATAAATTGAATGATGCATGCGTAGGATACAATAACCTAAGAAAGGAATTCACCACTTACCTACATCATGAGGACATGTTGAAATAAATCCTAAGCACATGGATCCCAAGAGTGTCAACAATAAGAGGATTGTATATGTAATCTAATTTTGATCCCAATGCTCTTGTTTAATTACAAAGAACTTATGATGGAGTTTTTAGGTGATATTTCAACTTGCCAAACCAAATTAGAAATGTAACTCAAAGGTAGGTTGAGTGCATTTAAAGCAATGGAAGTGGCACTAGTGCTTGAGATATTAGACAAAAATAGAGATATCAAGGCTTTTGATCAATAGAAACATGATTTCAATACTATTTTTTGTTCTTTGTGTTCTTCAATATATGCATGTGGGGAACCTAATTCAACATTTCTAAATAGTAGCTTAGATAAATTAATAAATGTGGAATCAATTTTAGATAGTTTTAATAAAGAGGCCAAGGTAGCTTTAGATGCAAGATATAATGCATATGTTAATAAAGTTGCACAATTATTGAATTTCTAGTGGTCTATAAAAGAAGAATATATTACATGGCTAGAGAAATACCAAGGATGAATCATTCTTGCCATGTTAGTAAAGGTCAATTTTATTTTTTATTCATTAGAATTTTGTGGTAATAAGTTGGCTATGACAATTTCTAAATTTTGTCTTCATTAGAGGTTCAATTTTTTATTTTATCCAATAGCTTCAACAATGTTCTTTTGTTTTTTATTTCAAATAAGGAATCAACTCTATTAACAGATTGTTGTACCCATTTGGTCTCAACAGAGTTTTGAAATGTCGCATGTAAAATATGACAAATGTCAATTTTCTCCTAATCACTACATATTTTTCTATTCTATAAAAGGGGAGATAGTTCTCTTGTAAATGGTTCTAAGAATTGTAATTTTGGCTGATATTCTTAGTTTGTAATGTGTTTTAAGTTGTAGTGTCAAAGGTCTATAAATAATTGTCTATGATAAAAAAAATAAAAAAATTGATAGAGGATTATATGAATATATGCTCAATATGTGATCCTCTCCACATTGTAATTCAACATTCTTTGGGGTAAATTTTTGAATCAATTCAAAACACCAAAAAATATAGTATGCTTAAGGAATTGTATAAATTACTTCATGAAAATACCAAGGATATTGTCATCACAAAAATATTATTAAGTAGGATCACATTGTTTGACTTTAGTAGGTCACATTTTCATAAGGTGATAATGTTTAATTGACCACCAAAACTTGTCTTTGAGTGTAAGTGTGATAAATCTTTAGGAAATAATTGAAATATAGGTTTGGGAGCCAACATATGCTATTTTTATTAGTAAAGAATTTATTCTAATTCATATAAAACTTATCAGCATCACACAATAATAATTTGAAAATATTAATAATATGTTTTAATTAATAAATGGAAATTGAAAAACGTGTTTTAAACTTTAACTCCTACAATGGAACAATGGAAAATAGTAGTACAGTAATTTATTACTTTGTAAATGGAAAATTAAAAAGTACAATTGCATATTAGGATTCAATGATAGAAATATAAAATATCATCGATAGTTTCGATTTTGGAATATGATTTATGAAATACATTAATAAGAATAAACACCTAGTAATTGTTGAATCTCTTCCATTTGTCAATTCATTTCATCACTCTAACAATGATATTGAGAGTCATCTTGATTTTAGTCTTCATTTTATTTAGTTTGTATACATCCACTTAACTACATCTCAACATTACCAATATATATGTTATTCATTGAGCCACTGTCATTTGTTCGATCATGGTTTGAAGTGTTGCAAAACCCTATTCTTTCACATATGAACCTCCATAGTGTGAGTTCCCTTTCAAAATGAAAAAAATAGATATTATAGCTATTTGTATACATTCTCAAGAAATTTTCAAATTTCTTATCTAGTTTCTTTCTTATCTTTGATTTCAAGAACCCCAATGCAGTGCAAAATCTCTCATCCTCCACTAACCCCAATATCATGGTTTGGCATAAATCAACAAGTTTGAAATATTTAAAAGATATTGAATCATGCAATATTTCTCTCTAACTTAAGGTTTCCCAAATCTTCTTTTATTGATCCCTCTTATATGGGACTCTCCACGAGATCAAATTGTTCCCTCATAGTTGTTGAAAAATGGATTGATTTCTCTACAAGCTTAGACTGATTTATAATTCCTTCTATTTTTTATCCATTGAATTTTGAACTTTTGGAAAAGTTATTTAACAAGGTCTTTATCCTCCTCTGATAATCATTTTCTTGACATCTGACCCAATATTGAGGATACACAATAGACATGGCTTCAAGTAGTTCATCTCAAGGGAATCATTCTATAATCTCTCGAGGAAAGAGATTTCACAATACTCTTTAAAATAATACTTACAAAATTAATAATGTCATTAAATATTCCCTTGTAATAGCTATTTCTTTGGTAGAGTGTTTGATGATGGTAATGTTGTGCCTTTTTGTGCTCGACAAAATGGAGACTCTCTCTTCTTTGTTTTTCATGTCTTTGTTCCCCTTTCTTTCTTTCTATTCTTTCTTTTTCTTTCCTCTCTTTTCCTTTATTCTTTTTCTTTGTCTTTCTTTACTTTTTGGGTTCGATTATTGGAATTTGAAGGAAGGTAATACCTTCCTTGTCAGGCCCGACCCCTGATCTTTCCCCTTCACTTGTTAGTGGTCATTTGTTTGGCTAACAGTCAGGCTTTGCAAGTTAGGGTTTTCTTCCCTTGGATACCCTGACTTGCATGGTATAGAGACAATGCCTCATTTGGTGTATGCATTGCATCACATCTTGTTAGGAGAGGGAATGAGCATTTTAATTTAAGGCCACACCATCATAAATTAATGCTACCTACCCACACTCAAGAACACCATTAATGGAATCATTTTCATGGGTTTTGAGTTAAGATTTGCTTTTTTTTTATTACATGTTCAAATAATTCATGCTTTGTGAGATTTTCAAAATACTCTTTGCTTGTTAAACCCGCCATTTCTATTGGTGATTTTTTCATGTATTAATGTTCATTTGAGCACAATTTGAGTTGTTGGTTCACATCTATAGTTTTCTCTCTTTGCTTGTCTTGGGTTGTTGGTGTCTCTCGTGTGTTTGTTGGGCTATCTGTTCACTTGGTCTTGTTCTCCCTATTCATTCTCTCACATAGTTATAGGTCATTGAATTCATGTTGTTATTATCTTTAAGTTTCTTTAATTCACTTACTAGTTTGTTGAGCAGGAATAAGTTGTGGGGTTTGGTTTCTCATTTTTTTTCCATTCTTTGCTCATTTTTTGGCTTTTGTTGGGGAGTGTTTTGTTCCCCCTTTGTTTGTTTGTGTTTTTTTTTTGCATTTTTTGATTCAACTTTGGACTTTCCTTCGTAAGTTTTCTCCTGTCTCATTTTTTCCTTTTGGTGTTCTTTTCATTTTTTCCTTTGTCACACTATTGAATCGATGTTCCCTCTGACACTCCTTTCAAAGTTGTTTGTGACATCACTGTTGGGTGCCAGACCTCGACTTTCCTAAAGAGTTTAATCTCTACTTTACCTTAGCTTTTTTCCAAGTATTTCCCTTCGAGATTTAGACTTTGTGGTTTCCCTTACTTCATACTTGAAATTTTTTTGCAAAAGGTAAAGATAAGTTTCAATCACTGACCCCTGACCATGCCTTAGAAATTCACTAAAACCATAAATCCTTTTGGACTTTTTCCTTTAGGATGTCTCTTACTTGTTTCTAATAGAGGTGGAAATGGTAGGAGGGATGCTTGATCTCTGACACCCGATAAAAATATTGAACATTGAACATTGAACTAAGGTTCATTTGTTCCCAGAGTTGCCTTTTGGACACTAGACCTTTGACTTCCAGTAAGTGCACCAAGTTGTGACACAAAAATGGCTCTTAATATGCCACTTTTTTTTGAAATCAGCAAAGTCTGATGTTCATGAGAAAATGAAGATAGTTATGCTCAAAATTTGAAGATTCAACAAGAACAAGAGTTGTAACTTGCTTTGAATCTACTTTCTAAGATCCTTTTTTTTTTTTAAATAATGAAGATTAAAGGTTTGAAAAGGGGGGGCCACCAAAAGTGGTCCTATTTTATAAAAAAATAGCATAGTGTCTATTGTGGTTCCCCCTAAAAAGTTAACTTTTTTTTAGAATTTCAAAAATCCAAACGGTGAGTTATCTTGGCTTTTTTGGTTAATTTTTGAAGTGGACACATCCTAAAAAGCTGAAAATTGAGCGTGCTCCCCCCTAAATTTTTTTAAAAATAATGAAAAATATATTTTTTCATTACATGTAGAATGGAGTCTAGTTTATAAAAATATAATTTATTTAAAAATTTGATGAACAGGTAGAAATTTATAGGTCAAAACTAGCCCATGTTGGTTTTTAAGAAAAAAATAGAGGCACTAACAAGAGAAGTTATATATGAAAACCTTAACATAATCAAAATGTTAAAAAAATTATATGGTTATAGAGATAAGAGAGCTTAAAGTCATCATAGTTTTTTTATGAACTTACATTGAAACATGTGAAAAATTAATGGTTAGCATTGTCAAAAGAGTGGAATTTTGTTAAACTTTCAAAAAATCACATCATTGGCATGAAATGGTTGTCCAACCCTTTGGGTTGGATTCCCAAGGAAAATCAACCCTTCGGGGTGGCATTTCCTAATCTAGGCCATTTGGTAACTACTAAATTTGGTTCTTGCCAAATGAAGTGCATCATTTGGTGAGCGCCAAATTTGGAACTAGCAAAATGAATTGCATCATATGGCGAGCACCAAATTTGGAACTCAACAAATGTGAAGCATGAAATTTTGGAATGCATTTTTTGAACTCTTTCTTTTTTTCTTTGTATTTCTCTATTAGGGAAACTATATACATGAAATAAAAATTTACTTTCTTAAACTCTAAGTTGACATTTACATATGGAAATTTAATTTATTATACTTTAAGTTATATTTCATATATATAGTTTTAGGATGTTTGAGAGTGGTCTTAGATCTCTTGGAGTTACAATACAAATTCTAGTTTTTGGAAGATCTTATAATTTTTTAGACAATCAAATTTCAGTAATCACCATGCCAAATTTCAATAATCAGGAGGTCAAATTTTAGTAATTAGAAAATTGTATCATCTTTTTCTCTCTATCTATCTCACTCACCATTTATCTCTTATACTCTAGACTCCGTTGTCTAACTATCTCCATCCCTTTATTTGAATATCTC
>VDFB02252616.1:84226143-84236488 GCA_007258455.2 Sequoia sempervirens | reverse complement strand
AAAGGTTATTCCTTAAATCCTTGACATAGTAAATAGATCATCGGTATTATTCTTGCCATAAAAACTGATTGAACCTATTCCACAAATCTTAGCACTTGAATCATCTCCAAATCTAACAAGTCATCCATCATATTTTTCAAGTTTAACAAACTTACTCTTGTCTCAAGTCATGTGATTTGAGAAACCACTATCAACGATCTAGTAGTTCTTATCCTATCTAACATGAAAAGCAGATACCAAAGTACCTTCAGTCTTATCCTTTCACTCCAAAGCACTTTCCTTCACACATTTTTCAGAGCTAGAAGAAATAGATTCATCTTTTAAAGCCATGAACAAGCATTCATCATCATCGAGATCTCCATAATCATATTCATCATCAGAAATACCAACTTCTTCTCTAACATAGTAGCTTTTCTTAACTTTCTTACTTTTGTTCTCCTTATTTTGTCATTTACAACTCTATTTGAGCATCTTGAAGTATGCTGGTCTATTTTTCCACAACTAAAACATTTGGAAGATAAATTTCATTTATACTTACCAGTACCTCTTCTCATCCTTCTCACAAAGTTAGCCTCCACATCATCAATATCTTCGTGATTTGGTTCTTCAGTATTTTTTGTTTTAGTAGCCTTAAAAGTAGTCTCAACCTTTGCACCATTGTTAGTACCAAACTCTCTCATCTCAAATGTAATTAAGGAGCCATACAATTGATCTTGAGAATATTGATCTAGGTTTTGAGATTCCTCAATATCAACAAATTTACAACTGTAAGGTTTAGTAAGGGTTCTAATAATTTTCTTTACCCCTTTAGGTTCTTTAACCTTTCCTCCAAAACCTCTAATGGACCTCACCACTTCATCTACCCTTTACATATATCTTGTAATGTTTTCATCTTCAGACATCCTCGATTTCTCAAATGTGGCTTTCAAGTTTTGCATCTTAGCTTGTTTGACCATAATATCTCCTTCATAAATAATTTCCAACTTATCCCAAATTTATTTAAAAGTTTTCAAATCCATAACTTTCCCTAATTCAGAATTTGTAAGACTACTCAATAGAAAAAACCTTTCTTTACCATTTGTTTCATAGGCCTTGATCTCATGACTTGTGCTTGGTCCATTTGCAAGTATGACATATTGAGTCTTCACTAATCACCAAACATCATATGTATCCAAGGTAAGCTAGATAGCCTTCCATCTTTGTCTTCAAGAATGCATAGTCTGTATCATCAAACATAGGGATCTCCTTCTTGTTCACCATCCCATATCTATGTCAAGTAGTTAAGCTTTTCTCCAAGGAACGCCTTGCTCTGATACCAATTTTTGAATGAACAAGACAACTAAGAGGGGGGTGAATTAGTTGCATCTTATTAAAATATCAAAACCCTCAATAACATTCAGATCCACATGCATTCATTAAACCCTTACTTTGTTATGAAGTTTTAACATGAGAAGCAAATAATAGAAAATTAAACAACTCAACAATAAACACAAGAGAATACCAAATTTACATGGAAAAACCAAGGAGGGAAAACTATGGTGAGGATTAACTCACTATATAAGTAATTACAAAACTTGTTACAAGGGCTCACTACCAAAATAAGATCCACACTGTCTAGAAAGGCTCACTGTCGAAGTAGAAAAAGAAGATAGAGAAGAAATTTTACACAAAGAACATGATCTCAATGCAACAGAAAATCCACCACAATTGCTTCAACATCTTTACAGTTTGTTTGAATGATTGTAGACACCTTCTTCTCACTACATTCGATAATCCAATGCTTGAAAGTTCACACTACTCTACTCAATTTCACATCATTCACATCATACACATCACACATTCATCTATTTTGTCTTCCTTCAACAATTCAACTCATACTTGGTTTAGTACAGGATCATGAGGGTCCAAACTAGGCCCTTAGGTGGTAATAAAATTTAGAAAAATAGAGTTATGCAACTTGACAAAAAAATTTGAATAGGTTATTAACATAATTTGTAGCAAATTGAATGTAGCTTCTAGGATACTAGTTATTTTTTTGAAAAAGTAAATCTATTTGGTGAAAATTTAAAATTTCAATGTAGTAGTACTAAATTTTTAGGAAAAAATAAAAAGCAAGTGTATGTCTAACCAACCTAAGTACAAGAAAAAAAATTATTTATTTCTGAAACTTTCAATATAAGTAGAGGACACATGCTCCGATGTGCCACATTTTTTTTGTAATTTTTCTGAGAGTAAATAATTAGTTATTAATTTTTTATTAGAAATTTTTAAAAATATTAAAATATATTTGTCAAACCACCATAACTTGGTAATTTTTTTATGAAATTCAATTCTTTTTTTTAATCATATAGTATGGGAATCATAGAATGTGACACATCTTTCGAATTTGAAAAATATAAAATTGTTTGAGAATTATAGATGTTTTTCAATCAACCTATCAATCAGGACTTTAGTCATAATGCATGTATAAAATAAATAATAATTATCTATTAAATTCAAAATAAGGCATATCTTATATTGGTGGAAAGCTGACCATTTTCTCAAAAAACCCTTTTCATTTCATCAAATTTGGATTAAAAAAATTTGTCAACCACTTTTTTATCATATTGACATTTTTTGGACCCCCATGATCTTGCACTCACTCACTTATACCATTTTCAACCTTGGAACCCTCTCTAAGGGAAACAATGCATCTTAAACATGCAAATTCAAATTAGGTCGATGCCAAAACACTTCTGTGGTGGATATAAGTGAATAGGGACCACATCAAGACTTAATTGGGACCCAAATCACCACTTAACCACACACTACCACAAATAATATTTATCCTTCGCATGTAGTGTAAACACTAGGTTGATTGGTACCCGTGCACACACCATTAAAATTTTAAGTACACGCTTCCTCAATCCTAAAGATGACTTGTGAACCAGACACCATGTTTGAACATGATCTAGAATATTCCTCAAACACCCTGAAATCCAACAAACTCCTTCGCAACAATTTCCACTTGAAGAATGTGCAAGGGTGAGTGCATGATCACAGGCATCCAAAAAGTGGTGATATGACCCAAAAGTGGCTAATGACATTTTTATCCAAATTTGATGAAACGGAAAGGGTTTATTGATAAAATTTTCTACTTTCCACTAATATAAAATATGAATTATTTGGAATTAAATAGATAATTATTATTGATTTTTACATGCATTCTGACTAAAGTCCCAATTGATAGGCTGATTGAAAAAATCTATAATTCTCAAATGATTTCATTTTTTTGAATCTAAAATATGCGACACATTCTATGCTTCCTATAATATAGGATAAAAAAAGAAAATTTTATTTTCATAAATTTCTGACCAAGTTATGGTGGTTAGACAAACAAATTTTAATAATTTTGAAAATTTCTAATAAAAAATTCATAACTAATTATTTACTTGCAAAAAAATTATAAAAAAATGTTGCACATCTTGGCATGTGTCCTCTACTTATACTGAAAGTTTCAAAAAAATATTTTATTTTTTTCTTATACTTAGGTTGGTCAGACATACACCTACTTTCTATTTTTTTCCTAAAAAATTAAGTACTACTATATTGAAATTTCAAAATTTCACCAAATAGATTTACGTTTTTCCAAAAGAGGACTAGTATCTTAGAAACTACATTCAATTTCATACAAATTTTGTTGTTACATATTTTTCAAATTATGTTAATAACCTATTCAAAATTTTATGTCAAGTTTCCAACTCTATTTTTTTAAATTTCATTGCCACTTAAGGGCCTAGTTTGGACCCCCATTATCCTACACTGACCCACAAACCCTGTACACTCAGACTACTTTGCCAAAAATTGGTACTTGAAAGATTATCTTCTAAAGCACAAAACCTCAAATCCTCTTAACTAAGGTAAACTTCTAGCACCATCAACACACCTTTAGAATCACAAGAATTGAATCACAACTACAGAGAAACATAGAGGAAAACATTTCTCCTAAACATCTCTGCAATGCACAATCACACACTGGTGAACACAACTTCTATTTTATGATGATCCAACATACCATCTCTTGAATATAACATATCTAAACACATCTTACCAATATATCTGAATCACATAGGAAGAGCTTCAACCTAGAAGAAATGCAGAGCAAAACCAAAAAACATCTCTATAACCCAGAACACTACTGCAACTCATTGTTTCCTCTTTTTTATAAAATATTCTCAAAAGAACTTGGAAACCAAGCACCAAAGAAACATACACAACATCTTCAACACTACCATAAACATAGATATAATATTATCAGGGTAACACCAAAGGTTAACACCAGTAGCTTAACTAATGACAACATAATGCAACAAATCAAAGCATAGACAACACCAATCTTCCTCAACACATACAGTTGACTCTAATTCCAACACAAGTGTGTTGACATCAATGACAACACCAAATTGAACATACTTGCAATAGATACATTAGTGTAGGATTTGGGGATATTCTCTTTGAGAATTAAGAAGTTGAAATAATAACTCTAATAGAGCTAGGAAGTAGAATAAGATGCTAGGAATGATGGAAAAAATTGATTAATTTTATGGATGATTTAATAGGAAATTTGTTATCATTTATTGTGCATAAATTGAATGATGCATGCGTAGGATACAATAACCTAAGAAAGGAATTCACCACTTACCTACATCATGAGGACATGTTGAAATAAATCCTAAGCACATGGATCCCAAGAGTGTCAACAATAAGAGGATTGTATATGTAATCTAATTTTGATCCCAATGCTCTTGTTTAATTACAAAGAACTTATGATGGAGTTTTTAGGTGATATTTCAACTTGCCAAACCAAATTAGAAATGTAACTCAAAGGTAGGTTGAGTGCATTTAAAGCAATGGAAGTGGCACTAGTGCTTGAGATATTAGACAAAAATAGAGATATCAAGGCTTTTGATCAATAGAAACATGATTTCAATACTATTTTTTGTTCTTTGTGTTCTTCAATATATGCATGTGGGGAACCTAATTCAACATTTCTAAATAGTAGCTTAGATAAATTAATAAATGTGGAATCAATTTTAGATAGTTTTAATAAAGAGGCCAAGGTAGCTTTAGATGCAAGATATAATGCATATGTTAATAAAGTTGCACAATTATTGAATTTCTAGTGGTCTATAAAAGAAGAATATATTACATGGCTAGAGAAATACCAAGGATGAATCATTCTTGCCATGTTAGTAAAGGTCAATTTTATTTTTTATTCATTAGAATTTTGTGGTAATAAGTTGGCTATGACAATTTCTAAATTTTGTCTTCATTAGAGGTTCAATTTTTTATTTTATCCAATAGCTTCAACAATGTTCTTTTGTTTTTTATTTCAAATAAGGAATCAACTCTATTAACAGATTGTTGTACCCATTTGGTCTCAACAGAGTTTTGAAATGTCGCATGTAAAATATGACAAATGTCAATTTTCTCCTAATCACTACATATTTTTCTATTCTATAAAAGGGGAGATAGTTCTCTTGTAAATGGTTCTAAGAATTGTAATTTTGGCTGATATTCTTAGTTTGTAATGTGTTTTAAGTTGTAGTGTCAAAGGTCTATAAATAATTGTCTATGATAAAAAAAATAAAAAAATTGATAGAGGATTATATGAATATATGCTCAATATGTGATCCTCTCCACATTGTAATTCAACATTCTTTGGGGTAAATTTTTGAATCAATTCAAAACACCAAAAAATATAGTATGCTTAAGGAATTGTATAAATTACTTCATGAAAATACCAAGGATATTGTCATCACAAAAATATTATTAAGTAGGATCACATTGTTTGACTTTAGTAGGTCACATTTTCATAAGGTGATAATGTTTAATTGACCACCAAAACTTGTCTTTGAGTGTAAGTGTGATAAATCTTTAGGAAATTATTGAAATATAGGTTTGGGAGCCAACATATGCTATTTTTATTAGTAAAGAATTTATTCTAATTCATATAAAACTTATCAGCATCACACAATAATAATTTGAAAATATTAATAATATGTTTTAATTAATAAATGGAAATTGAAAAATGTGTTTTAAACTTTAACTTCTACAATGGAACAATGGAAAATAGTAGTACAGTAATTTATTACTTTGTAAATGGAAAATTAAAAAGTACAATTGCATATTAGGATTCAATGATGGAAATATAAAATATCATCGATAGTTCGATTTTGGAATATGATTTATGAAATACATTAATAAGAATAAACACCTAGTAATTGTTGAATCTCTTCCATTTGTCAATTCATTTCATCACTCTAACAATGATATTGAGAGTCATCTTGATTTTAGTCTTCATTTTATTTAGTTTGTATACATCCACTTAACTACATCTCAACATTACCAATATATATGTTATTCATTGAGCCACTGTCATTTGTTCGATCATGGTTTGAAGTGTTGCAAAACCCTATTCTTTCACATATGAACCTCCATAGTGTGAGTTCCCTTTCAAAATGAAAAAAATAGATATTATAGCTATTTGTATACATTCTCAAGAAATTTTCAAATTTCTTATCTAGTTTCTTTCTTATCTTTGATTTCAAGAACCCCAATGCAGTGCAAAATCTCTCATCCTCCACTAACCCCAATATCATGGTTTGGCATAAATCTATATTTTATTTGTAAAAATTTCAACCTTATTATTTAATATTGCATATCAATTTATAATTCCTTTTGTTTATCTATTATTCAATTTCTCTCTCTTGTCTCTTGCTGAATTTTCTTTAGGTTGTAGTCCTCTTTCATTTGTCTTGTGCCTTTCATTTTTTGTTGTTGGTTCCTTTTTTAATAAAATTTCTCACTCTTACATTTCTCTCTTATTCTCTTCCTCTCTATTTTTCAATTTTTTCAACATTCTTACCTTATCTCTCTCATCTTGGGCTTTGTAACCATCTCTCTCCTCAACCTCTCACCTCTCTTCCTTTTAAGCAAAAATTAAGTCTGCATCTAACCATTTCTCATCTCCTTTTCTCTTTGGCATCCTAATGATGGATCACTGAGTGTGATCCAAAACATTGATGAAAAAACTCCAACACAATCAAAAATCTAGAAAATTAAAAATCTTCAGCACTATGGATTGTTGGAAATCTCATAGCATTAATAAATCGAAGTTTTTGAAATATTTCAAAGATATTGAATCATGCAATGTTACACTCTGACTTAAGGTTGCCAAAAGCTTTGTTATTGATCCTTTTTGGAAGCAACTCTCCAAGAGATCAAATTGTTCCCTCATAGTTGTTGCAAAACAACTTGATTGCTTTGCAAGTTTAAATTGATTTATAATTCGTTTTATTTGTTGTCATTTGAATTCTAAACTTTTGGAAAAATGATCAACAAAGGTCTTTATCCTCCTATGATAATCAATTTCTTGAGGATACACAATAAACATGGCTTCAAAATAATTCATCTCGAGGGAATCATTCTATAATCTCTAAGGAAAGAGATTTCACAATACTCTTTAAAATAGTACTTACAAAATTAATAATGTCATTAAATATTCCCTTTAATAGCTACTTCTTTGGTAGAGTGTTTGACGATGAAGCCAATGTTATTGCCTTTTATTGCTCGACAAAGTGGAGACTCTCTCTTCTTTGTTTTGTGTCTTTGTTCCCCTTTCTTTCTTTCTATTCTTTCTTTTTCTTTCCTCCCTTTTCCTTTATTCTCTTTCTTTCTCTTTCTTTACTTTTTGGGTTCGACTATTGGAATTTCAAGGAAGGGAATACCTTCCTTGTCAAGCCTGACCCCTGATCTTTCCCCTTCACTTGTTAGTGGTCATTTGTTCGGCTAATAGTCAAGCTTTGCAAGTCAGGGTTTTCTTCCCTTGGATACCCTAACTTGCATGGTATAGAGACGATGCCTCATTTGGTGTACGCATTGCATCACATCTTGTTAGGAGAGGGAATGATCATTTGAATTTAAGGCCACACCATCATAAATTAATGCTACCTACCTACACTCAAGAACACTATTAATGGAAGCATTTTCATTGGTTTTGAGTTAAGATTTGCTCTCTTTTTTATTACATGTTGAAATAATTCATGCTTTGTGAGATTTTCAAAATACTCTTTTCTTGTTAAACCCACCATTTCTATTGGTGATTTTTTCATGTATTCATCTTCGGCCGAGCATAATTTGAGTTGTTGGTTCACATCTGCAGTGTTCTCTCTTTTTTGTCCCGGGTTGTTGGTGTCTCTCGTGTGTTCATTGGGCTATCTATTCACTTGGTCTTGTTCTCCCTGTTCATTCTCTCGCATAGTTATAGGTCATTGAATTCATGTTGTTATTATCTTTAAGTTTCTTCAATTCACTTACTAGTTTGTTGAGTGGGAATGAGTTTTGAGGTTTGGTTTCTTATTTTTTTTCCATTCTTTGCTCATTTTTTGGCTTTTTTTGGGGAGTTTTTTGTTTCCCCTTTGTTTGTTTGTGTTTTTTTTTTCATTTTTCGATTCGACTTTGTACTTTCCTTCATAAGTTTTCTCCTATCTCATTTTTTCCTTTTGGTGTTCTTTTCATTTTTTCCTTTTTCACACTATTGAATCCATGCTCCCTCTAACACTCCTTTCAAAGTTGTTTGTGACATCACTGTTGGGTGCCAAACCTCAACTTTCCTAAAGATTTTAATCTCTACTTTATCTTAGCTTTTTTCCAAGTATTTCCCTTCGAGATTTAGACTTTGTGGTTTCCCTTACTTCATACTTGAAAAATGTTTGCAAAAGGTAAAGATAAGTTTCAATCACTGACCCTTGACCATGCCTTAGAAGTTCACCAAAACCATAAATCCTTTTGGAATTTGGCCTTTAGGATGTCTCTTACTTGTTTCTAATAGAGGTGGAAATGGTAGGAGGGATGTTTGATCTCTGACACCCAATAAAAATATTGAACATTGAACATTGAACTAAGGTTTATTTATTCCCAGAGTTTCCTTTTGGATACCAGACCTTTGACTTCCCTAGGTAAGTAAGTGCACCAAGTTGTGACACAAAAATGGCTCTTAATATGCCACTTTTTTTTGAAATCGGAAAATTCTGATGTTCATGAGAAAATGAAGATAGTTATGCTCAAAATTTGAAGATTCAACAAGAACAAGAGTTGTAACTTGCTTTGAATCTACTTTCTAAGATCCTATTTTTTTTTTTAATAATGAAGATTAAAGGTTTGAAAACAGGGGGCCACCAAAAGTGGTAATATTTTATAAAAAAAATAGCATAGAGTCTATTGTGGTTCTCCCTAAAAAGTTGACTTTTTTTTAGAATTTCAAAAATCCAAACAGTGAGTTATCTTTGCTTTTTTGGTTAATTTTTGAAGTGGACACATCCTAAAAAGCTGAAAATTGAGTGTTCTCCCCCCTAATTTTTTAAAAAACTAATGAAAAATATATTTTTTCATTACATGTAGAATGGAGTCTAGTTTATAAAAATATAATTTATTTAAAAAATTGATGAATAGGTAGAAATCTATAGGTCAAAACTAGCACATGTTGGTTTTTAACAAAAAAATAGAGGCACTAACGAGAAGCTATATATGAAAACCCAACACAACTCAAAATGTTGAGGGATTTTATAGATATTTTGATATTTATATTTTAATAGAAGAACAGAAATGGAAATGATAAAATACTTGCGGACACTTTAAGATTAGGCTAAAGAGATAGAATAGGGGAAATGATAAATAAATAGAAATAATATTTCACTTTTCTTGTTTGATTTCTTGATTGGTTCTTTACTGGGATTGTGTGCTCCTTAGATGATGGATTGAGTGACTAAGATGCAAGATTCTATATGCAAGATGATTAACAAAGATGGTTGAATGATTGAAAAGGCTTGAGGATTCAAATGGACAACATGTAGTTATCAAAATGCAAAGTGTTTGGGAAGGCAAATGGGCAGCATGTAGTTGCTCAAATCAAGTGTTCTCTTCCCAAATGCCCTTAAGGAGGGGGTATTTATAGAGGATCTTGAATTCTCTAGAGAATTCAATGGTCAAGATTGATCCAACAAGGCCAAGATGAAGGGCTATGGTGGGTTGAGAACCCACAAGCCCTCACATCTTGACATGTGGAGGGTGAAGTGGCCAAGGGGATATGAGATGGAGATAAGGTGTCAAGAAGGTACATGAGGTGAAAAAAGGACATGCACCTTGGGGAGTGAGGAGATTTCCTCAAAAAAGAGATTCCTTGTCCCCAAGTGGGAGTGAAAGGGACATTTGAGGAATTTTGGAATTCCTCAAAAATCTACATGGGAAAAGGAAAGGTGGTTGGGGATATAAATGTGAATTAAAAATTCACATTCATAGGATGATC
>VDFB02252616.1:84163729-84225465 GCA_007258455.2 Sequoia sempervirens | reverse complement strand
AGTCTAAAAAATTATAAGATCTTCCAAAAACTAGAATTTGCATTATAACTCCAAGATATCAGAAACCACTCTCAAACATCCTCAAAATATATACATGAAATATAACTTAAATTATAATAAAGTAAATTCCATATGTAAATGTCAACTTAAATGTTTATTTCATGTATATAGTTTCCCTGGCAGAGAAATAGGAAGAAAAAGACAAAAAAAAGAAAGAGTTCAACAAATGCATAATTTGGTGCTTGCTAAATGATGCACTTCATTTATTTAGTTCAAAATTTGGTCCTCACCAAATGATTCAACTCATTTGGCTAACACCAAATTTTGTGCTCACCAAATGATTCAACTCATTTGGCTAGCACCAAATTTGTCACTCACTAAATGATGCACTTCATTTGGTGAGCACCAAATTTGGTGCTCACCAAATGAGTTTCATTTTGAAATATTGAGCCTTAGGCTCAGTCATCCAAGCCATTTGGAAAGCACCAAATTTGGTGCTCACCAAATGGTCACTTTGGATAAAAAAAATAAAAGTGGCATCTTTTTTGTGTCACAACTTGGTGCACTTACCCAAGTTTCAACCCAAATTCATGCCTTAACACTTCCAAGACTTAAAACACACTTTGGTCTTTAGACATCATGATTTTCTCTTATCTCATACCTAACAATGTTTACAAAATATAAGAGGAAAGTTTGATCCCTAACCCCTGACCCTTCTTTCTATTGACTTAACAAGCTGGATAATAACTTTCCAAATTCAGGCATCGGGGATACCTCTTACTCATTTCATATAGAGGTGGAATAGGTAAAGGGTCTCCATGATCCCTGATCCCCAATAATTCACACCAAATACTTAACTAAACTTTCTACGCTTAAAGCACATTTAGACTTTGGATTTCGTAGGTTCCATTTACATGTTTCCTTATAGAGATAGGAGGTATGATATAACTTTGATTCTTGACATCCACCAACATTGAGGTAATTTACTTCACCCAAACAATAAGATTGACAAGTGTTCCTTCATTAAACCTCTTTTCAAAAGAACAAGTTAAATGCATAGAATATGAATCAGACTTCAAGGGTCGGGGATTTTATTTAAACGATGCTAAAATTGAATGGTAAGTTAAAAAATGAAACTCCAAACCTTAGCTCCTGAAATCCTTTCAAACTTTGCAAGTCAAGGATACCATTTATAGAATGTTGAGGTCAATAATAAAAAGGGTAATGTGGATTGTCAATCCTCGAAACCCAATCAAACATAAGACATGTCTTTAAAGAATTCTAATTTGCAAGAAAATGGTAAAGGATATATCCAATATTGCATGATGATATAAAAACATAACAAAGAGAATTCACTGTATCAGTAAGAGGTAAAGGGGACTTTTGATCCACAACATCTGAATGGAACACATTTATAACTTAAATGCATTTACACAGTAAGGAAGGTATAAGTGAACTACAATCCTTGATACTTGAAGAATCATAGAAAGAGAATTGAACTTTAAAATACATATATTAATGGTATAAGGTAAGAGGTAAGCCCAAAGGATGATCCCAGAAACCTTATAAATTTCTTCATCATAGACTATAATTTACTAATGGGAGGTTTATGGTATCTAACTTGGCTTGTTTTGTATGGTTTATTTCTTTGAATATGTAAATGATAATATGTGATACTTGCATTCGCAGAAAGGATGCCACCTAAGGATCCAGAGGAGATGAAATACAAATACAAAGGTTATCATCTGCCTTCTAAGATATTTTTCCCATACAATGAGATTGGAGACACTAACCTTAGACATGTCAACTTGGATGAGTTTAAGAGAAAGGACGCTATTCCTAATATGTTAATGTACATAATATTAATATATTATATATAATATTATACTATGTATATAATGGGTATGTGCAGGATCACCATGGAAAAAATAGGCCCTTAATTGGCAAAAAATTCAGAAAAACCAGAGTTAGGCAACTTTCCATAAAAATTTGAATAAGTTATCTATATTATTTAAAAAATATGTAAGAATAGAATCTGTAGAAAATTGAATTTAGTTTCTAAACTACTAGGTTTATTTATTTAATTTTTAAATCTATTTGGTAAAAATTTGAAATTTCAATGCAATAGTACTTAAATTTTAGGGAAAAAATAAGTAGGTGTCTATCTGACCACCCTAACTAGAATAAAATGATAATATTTTTTTATAAGATTTTAGATATAAGTAGAGGACTCATGTTTGAATGTGATGCATATTTTTTTGTAATTTTTTTCCAAGTAAATAATTAATTATGATTTTTTATTTAGATTTTTTTAAATATAAAAACTCGTATGTCTGACCACCTTAACTTGATCAAAACTTCACGAAATTCTTTTTTTTTAATCCTATAGTATGTGAAGCATAGAATGTGACACATGTTTCAGATTCAAAAAATGTGATACAATTTGAAAGTTATAGACATTTTTCAATCGGCCTATCAATTAAGACTTAAGTCATAATTCAAATAGAAAAAAGAATAATAATTAGTAATTAAATTCAAAGTGAAGCATAATTTATATTGGTGGAAATCTGGGAATATCCTTTAAAAACCATTTTTGTTTCATCAATTTTGGGTAAAAAAAAGTCGTGAGCCACATTCCCTACACATACCCATCATATCACCACTTTTTGGCCCGTCATGATCCTACACATACCCTAATATTATAATATATATTATTTATATAATATTATATAATATATATATATATGTAAGAGAGGGGGGCCAACCACATTCAAAACCCCAAGTCACAAAGGGACAAGAGCAGAGGCTTCCCTATCTTACCTAAGCTTAACGAGGTATTAGGAAGTGTAGGACAAGAATGATGAGGAATATGAAGTCCTTCAATCACCCTATAGACCCAAAATATAGGATGGGGCTAGGCAAGCCAACTTTTGGGTTCAACACTGTACCTTAGGAAGTTCTTTTTCTAAGGATAGAAGTGTATTCCTGGGATGACAGCGCGACGTTTCGGCATCTCTCAAGTGCGTTGGCATTCGTACGACCAGGCAACTAAAGAGACAAGGTTGAACCTAGGAAAACAAGCTAATGGCCCAACTAACTACCACTAAAGGGCCAAACTAACATTATTAAGTAAACAAAATATGCTCTAGTATGATAAAGTAAAAAATGCAAGAGTTAGGGTGGCAAGAATGATCTCACAAAAAAAATTGTTCACCAGCTAGCTCTCCAAAAGAACATTCACCTACACAAAAAGAGGAGGAAAATTTTTGGGTGGTTGTATAGGGGCCTGCCTCAGTTAGACCCCTGTTTAGGTGTTTCCACCTCCATGAAAAACCAAGAAAGAGATTATGATAAACAAAGTAATGTAATGAAGAACACTATAACACTACAAAATAGTAAATGTGCTTACTCAACCAAGTAATAAAGGAGAGGAATGGGAAGCTTACCACCTCCACAAAGATCACTCAAGGCTAATGGAGGAGAGAATGAGAGTACTCAAGCCTCTGCTGCAATGGTGTTGTCCCACAATTGCTCTACTGAAGTGATGGAGTGAAATAATTGTTGCTATGGGGTGCAAAAGTGCTGCTAGAAGTGTTTGGAATGCTTCTAATGGGTGCAAGAGAGTGTGGAGAAGTTAAGTTTAAATCTTAGAAGAAGTTGAAATGAATGTAGGAGGGAATTTGAAGGAGAGATGAAGAAAATGACCATATTCAAGTTGGTTGACCGAAGGGGGCATTACAAGTTGACTACCAATGAGAAGTGTAACGACTCTGTAGGTCTAGTCATAAGAATCTATTAGGAATGTAAGCATGCCACACAAGTGTCTATGCATCGTGTGAGCATCCTTGAAAAAAATTACCCCAATGATGCTCAAAATAGATTCCAAGTTGAATGAAAGCAGTAGGCTTAGGTGTAATTAAGCCTCTAAATTTGATTTTCTAAAGTGGAGAAAGGAAAAAGAGGAATTTACATAAGGGGTACAAATTCACTCCTATACATTTTCCCCCAATTTTAGCAAGCATGAATACTAATGAGTGCTTCGGTAAAGTAGATCAAAGAATGAATAAGGTTAGAAATGTATACTTGAACCATCGAGGAAATAGACCACGATCTAACGAACTTGAAGGTGCAGGGCAAGTGAAGGAATTCATAGCTTCTCAAAACTATGAAGCTGAAGAAAGAAAGTGTCTTACAGGCCTGCATTCCTATAAGGAGATGACCCCCAAGATCTCTCACATGATAGAAACCCCATGAAGTAAGCACCTTACAGGCCTACAGACCTACAAAGAAGGTTTCCCACAAGAACTTTCACATGGAGGATACCTGGGAAGTGTCCCCCAAGATCTCTCACATGAGGGAAGCCAGGAAAGCACCCTACAGACCTACAGACCTATAGGGAAGGTATTCTCCAAGATATCTCACATGAAGGATACCTAAGGAAGTTCCCTATAGACCCATATACCTATAGGGAAAGTAACCCCCAAGATCTCTTGCATGGAGGAAACCCAAGAAATCATCCTAGAGGCTCGTAGACCTATAGGGGATCCACCCTCAAGATCTCTCACATGGAGGAAGCTCAAAGGAAGCACTCTATAGGTTCTAAGGTCTATAGGGAGGTATCCCCCAAGATCTCTCACATGGAGTAAACCTAGGAAAGTGGACTTCGTAGTGTCAGGAAGCGGCCACATAGGCAAGTAATCAGATAGTCACACAGACCATCGACAATTTGGAAGAATTTCAAAGGGGTCCCTTAGGAACCCATTGTGAAGAAGGGGTCCACTCAAGGGACACATAGTTCAAAAGCATATGTTTTCTTTCTCAAATCGATCTATCATCAAGGGATCCTTTTGAAAGATGTTCACTTCATTAAGGAATTCGAAAGGAAGAATATGCCCCCACGTGAGGGAAAGGTCAAAGTTGTTCCCACTTTGGAAGAAGGGTTTCAATTCCTTCTTTACAAACCCATGATGAAGGAAACATGTTCCATTAGGGCTCCAAGTTGAGAATGTGATTCTAAAGAAAGATTTGCAAAGATTTTCAAGAAAAGATTCATTGGAAATGAATGCATTTTCTAAAAATTGAAATGTTCTAGAAGTAGCATTGTCACACATGAAAGGGAAAACTCAAGCAAAGAAGAGAGAAAGATAAAGGGAAAGTAAAAGAGAAAAAAAAAAGGGCATAGGGGTAGCCTGATATTTCAGGGTCAAAACTGTTCATATATATATATATATATATGTATAGTAATAGTATATAGATGAACTATCATCAACCCCCTACTATATCAGACCATGTGAAGAATGCACAAGAAAAAAAATAAAAAATAAAAAATTGGGTCAACATGGAAGGGAAGCCTAAATTCCCCCAACGTTCTGTATTGTCCCCAATTTATTGAAAATGAAGCAAAAACATGGAAGAATGATGATACAAATAGACAAAGGTTTATGACACAAAAACCATGCTTGTATCCAATCACCAACAGGGGTGACAAGGGTCATCTAGACACACATAGCACAATCACGGGGGAACACATAACAAAACACACAAACACACAAACACAAGATCAAGAAGGGGCCTCCACCTAGCACTAATTGACCAAGAGGTCATCCGCTTCCCACTCTAGATCATCATAAGGGGAAGGAGGATGAGATTGGAGTGGTGGGATGTTAAGAGGAGTGTCCAACCCTCCTGACACAAGGGCTAAGGAAGAAGGCCCCACAAGGTCTTCACCAAGATCTTGTGGAGCTAGGTTCAACAATTTCATGAAGATCGCTGACAAGGCTAGAAATTCATCCATAGAGTTAAATATGCACCCTACAGGAGTGCCATGTCTAAATTTAGTGGATGAGGTAGGCTACACCTAAGATTCACCACTAGGCTCACTGAATGTCTTGGGAGTGGTGATGAACTTAGGGGAAGCTAGTACTAGTTCCATCACTAGGAAAAAACAAGTCAGCATAGGACCACCTTGTGAAGAAGGTAGGTTCCTCTTATGTCCTTCATTACTAGAAGGACCACACTCCACCTTTTTCTTCATTGGAGGAGATGAACTCCCCACAAACAAGGCTAGAGGTGTAGAGGAAGAGGAGGAAAGAACCACAATGGATACAACTGAGATACAAGTCATATCCATGGGCTTCAGGAAAGGCTAGATATCCAGAATAGACATCAAAAAAGGTGGCTCCATCAAAGGAGTGATGAACACCTGTACCCCCTTGGGGTTATTAACATATGTATTCGCACTGGAAGCTAAAAGAAACGTGGGACTAGACTGAAGAGAAGTAGAAGGAAGGGGAGAGCAAGACACTATAGGAGGCCTTGAAGCAGGGATGGTCATCTCTTCCTCCTTCCTTTGTGAGGTGGCCTGCTTAGCCAAGAGAGACTTTCACCACTACTTCCATTCACACACAAGGCAATTTCTGACTCTTTGAGTTGGAGGCTAGAGGCTATGAAGGAATGGAAGGTTCCTGCTCAACCATGGGAACCTACAGCCGTATCTGGTGGAGGAATGGATTCCTAAATGGGAGTAGGAGGAACACGTTGAGGAGCAGTGGGAGGATTCGACTCAAGAGCCTTGATAGCAGGCCTCTTCCTATTCATTGCTTTGGGAGTAGGAGTGGTAGGAGGCCTTAGATCAAATTCCCTTTGGGAACCTTTCTTTCTGCCATATAAGTAATACCATTTCTTGGGGTATACATTAGGAAGATTCAAGATCTTGAGCTTGAGCCTACACCAAGGAAGTATCATCGGAGTCAGCAGATAGCCACCAGACTGACTCATCTAGTACTCCTCCCAAGAAAGGGGAGAGGATGATGCAGTTTAGGGAAAGGAAACCTTCTCTTTTCCTTTTTAATAAGGAGAGGGAGCCAATGTGGACTTCTCCTCTCCCTTTTGGGAAGGGGGAGTGGTCGATGCAAACTTCTCCTTGTCCTCTTGGGAAGAGGAGGCGACCAACTTTTATATCATAGGAAGGGTCAGTTTCGGTTGTCCCATGCATTACATAATTCTTATAAAGTAGGTCCATTCTTGGAGGAAGCTAACTGACTAGGCTAGGCCAAAAGTGATCCAATAGATATCCACCACGGGACACCAGGGGCTAGTATCTAGTGTCAAGCACTACATGCATGACACCTTCGTGGGAAAATTTTAAACATTTGTGAACAATGGAGGAAATTCCATTCATGGAAGCTAGCCAAGGTATTCCTAGCTTTAGCTTAAACAAATCCAACTCCAGAATAACATAAAAAACCATGCAACAACCTTAGGTCCAACTAGGATGGACAAAGTTATTGAGTCGTATGGTTTGAGACACATACCATAGTGCATACGAATGGTAGATTTCATTTCTTCATATTCTTCCCTGTGTAATGAATTTAATACCAATGTTTTTTCCATGATGACATTCACATAGCTCGCAGGGTCCACCAAGACCCCTTTCACAATGTTACCATTGAGGTGAGTGAGAATGTAGAGGGGAGAGAGCTTGTTGTTTAAGGGAAAATCTTGTGATGTGATTGTTATGTCTAGTGAACTAGGTGCAGGTAGAGGAGTAGATGTCACCATGACCATATTAACATAGGCTTCGGGTTGAGTAACAAAATTAGTGGGATTGATAATCATATTAGAAAAATGTGATGGAAATAGGTCTGTGTATATCTACAATTCACTATTAGCTTTCGCCATTGATTTGTTAACATTTTGTTTACTTCCATTGAGATGAATGGTACCATCCTCGATGTGGTCCTATATCTCATGATGTAGCCACATGTAGCATTCAGTATCATGTCCATTAACATGATGGTACTAACAATAAGTGCTCCCATCATACTAATTATGGTAAGGCTCCTTAAGAGGCTTAGGACTCGACAAGGTTACAATCTTATCCTTCAAATTCTATAAGATAGAAGAATAAGATTCTGATAACTTTGTGAACTTCCAAGAACATCTGAGGCCATTGTCATTAGTAGTGGCTACTACATTTGTAGTGGCCTTACCTTTTTGAAAGATTGATACGATCGATTTTCCCTCAGAATGGGAGTGCAAGGAGGATCCTCCAAATTGAACAACCATCTATTGGTACTCTAGTAAGGTTGCACACAAATGCGCAAAAGAAGGATACTTCATAAGGGTGAACTTCTCTTGCCAAGGGATTTGTAAATTTCCTATGAATACCTGTACATTAGAATCAGGTAGTTGATATCATATTTGTGAAAGAAGCACTTGATAGCATGCTATAAAATTAGTGATTTTTTCATTATCTCCTTGTTTACGTTGGGCGAGATTCAAGAAGGTCATCTTCAGCCTGATATTAGCTTGAGATTGTCTAAGGAATTGATTTACAAGTTGGTCAAATGAGAAAATAGATTTTTCAGGCAAGGAACAGTACCACTCAAGTGTTATATCCTTAAGTGATCGAGGAAACAACTTCGCCATTAAAGCATTGTGGTGGAAGAAAACAGTGCACAAGGCATTAAAAGCAGACACATGTTTGTGGATCCCCTTTACCACCATATTTCTCAAATTTAGGAGTCTCTATTCCTTGCAGGAAGGGAGTGTTTAGGATCGCAATGGACAATGAGCTATGCTAGAAGAAGGGTTGAAAGATAGGTTGGGCAGAGGCTTGGGAAAGTCTCACAAACTGGCTATGCATCTTACCCATATTTTGAAGAAGGGTGTTTAGAATATGGTGATTAGAAGATAGAGGGCCAAAGGAACCTCCTCCATAACCAACACTAAAGCCACCTCCAAATCTGCCACCGGTGTGACCTCCGCCAGAGCCACTACCAGAGCCACCACCACTGGTAGGGCCTCCACCAGAACTACTTCCACTAGCACCATCTCCATTGCCAAATCTTATACCACTCATCCCGCCAAAACCTCCATCACTAGAGGTGACAGGAGGGGTAAAGCTAAACCCCAAGGGGACCTTGTTTATTTTAATAGTTTCAAGTTTTTTAGAGATGGAAGGGATGCTGATAGAAGGGACTACATAGACCATGTAGAAAGATGTGGGAGGCATCAATACTCCTAACTATCCCTCATAATCTTCAAAAGTGGTTCCTCTCATAACACTAGGAATGTTCAAAGGAGCACATGTTTATGTCAAACTAATAAGACTAGTCAGGAGTTCCAAGCTTGTTTGATCTTTTCTAATCATGTACTTTAATTCACTAATGACTCGAGCAGCCCTAGCCATCTTTGAGTTTCTTTCCAAATGATTTTCCAAAGCACCCAACCCCTTGCTAAGGGTGAAGAACTATTTCAAAGGGATTTGAATAGCCTCATACTCATCCATCGACGATGGTGTAGGGGATACAGGAGTAGTGGGGACATGGTTGGTCTCATCAGAGAATCCTACCTCACCTCATGACAACAACTCTTGTGCGGCCACACTAATAGTGGGACCAAAGAAAAGGCTTGTAGAGATACTGGTAGTGACCTTCATCCTTTCCATCAAGAGGTGTCATACAATTCTCCTAACGATATACCCAGAAGTTGTAGACTAGGTTATGATTCTCATAAAACTTCACAACACTCAAGAATACAATAGTCACAAAGTACATGGGAGAGGTCTCAACACCAATAGATGAAAAAAATTTGGTTCACGTCGGGTTCACCAAAAATGTAAGAGAGGGGGACCAACGATGTTCAAGATCCTAGGTCATGGAGGGCCAAGATTAGAAGGCTACCCTAACTTACCTTAGCTTAATAGGGTTTTAGGAAGTGCAAGACAAGAATGATGAGGATTATGAAGTCCTTCAATCACCCTACAGACCCAAAACATAGGATGAGGCTAGGCAAGCTGAATTTTTTTGTTCAACATTGCACCTTAGGAAGCTCTCTGTCCAATGATGGAAGTGTGGTCCTAGGATGATAGCATGAGCCACTGGAATCTCTAAAGTGCCCTGGTGTCCATACAACCATACAACTAAAGAGACAAGGTCAAAGCTAGGAAAACAAGTTGATGACCTAGCTAACTGCCACTAAAAGGCTAAAATAATGTTATTAAGTAAACAAAATATGGTCTAATATGATAAAGTAAAAATGCAAGAGTTAGGGTGGGAAGAATGATCTCACAAAGAAATTTGTTCGCCAAATAGCTCTCCAAAAGCACGTTCACCTACACACAAAGAGGAAGAAAATTTTTGGGTGGCTGTATAGGGGCTTGCTCTAGTTAGACCCCTATTTAGGTGTTTCCACCTCCATGGACAACCAAGAAAGCGAGTATGATAAAGAAAGTAATGTAATGAAGAAAACTAAAACACTACAAAACAATAAATGTGCTTACTCAACCAAGTAATAGAGGAGAGGAATGGGAAGCTTACCACCTCCACCAAGATAACTCAAGAATAATGGAGGAGAGAATGAGAATACTCAAGCCTCTACTGTAATGGTGTTGTCCCACACTTTCTCTATTGAAGTGATGGAGTGAAGTAATTATTTCTATGGAGTGTAAAATTATTTCTAGAAGTGCTTGGAATACTTGGAATGAGTGCAAGAGAGTGTGTAGAAGTTGAGTTGAAAGATTATAAGAAGTTGAAATGCATGTAGAAGGAGGGAATTTGAAGGAGAGATGAAGAAAATGGTCATACTCAGGTTGGTTGGCCGAAGGGGGCGTTACAAGTTGACTGCCAATGAAAATTTTAACGCCTCTGTAGGTTTAGCAGTAGGAATCTACTAGGGACGTAAGCATGTCACGCAGACATCTATGCATTGCGTGTGCGTCCTTGACATAAATTCCCCCACCGACGCTCAAAACAGGTGCCAAGAGGAAAGAAAGTAGTGAGCTTAGGTGTAATTAATCCTCCAAATTTGGTTTTCTAAAATGGAGAAAGGAAAAAGGGGAATTTTCATAAGGGGTGCAAATTCACTCCTATACAATATAATATAATATTATATATATATATATATATATTAATATATTAACTTTAATTTATAAAGAAAACTTTAAACAAAAAGAAAAGTATTTAGACAGAGAAACAGGAACCCATGTTGATGATGAATATCTGTTATATCAAACTTAAAAAATCTATTATATATTATATATTAAATATTATATTACATATTATATATTATATATTATATATTGTATTATTATTAAAAAATTGAGATAGAGAAATGGACATAGGGAGAGAGGGCTAGAGAGAGTTAGGGTCGAAGGGAGGGGTGTAGGGTTAAGTGTCTATGGTATAGGCATTAGGGTTTAGGGTATGGGTTGAGGGTGTAAGTCATAAGGTTAAGGGTTGAGAGTGCATGGTTTAGGGTTTAAATATAGGGTTGAGGGACAATATTCAAGGTTTAAGACCTATAAGGTTGAGGGTATAGGGTTGAGGGTGTAGGGTCTATGGTTTAAGGTATAAGGTTGAGGGTTGAGCGATAGTGTTTAGGGATGAGGGTATAGGGTTAAGCATATAGGTTATAGGGATTGAGGGTATAAGGAATAGGGTGAAGGATTGTGAGTTTATATTTTAGGGTTTAAGTATAGTTTTGAAGGATAATGTTCAAGGTTTAGCATGTAAGGTCGAGGGTATAGGGATGAGGGTCGAGGGTGTAGGTTTTAGGGTTTAAGGTATACAATTGAGGGTTGAGGGTGTAGAGTTTAAGTATAGGTTTGAGGGTTTAGGGTTTATAGTTGAGGGATAATTTTTCAAAGTTGAGTGTATAAGATTATGTGTTTAGTGTATAGGGATTAGGGTAAATATGATATTGGGTATAGGGTTTTGGGTATAGTTTTTTGGTATAAGGCATAAGGTTAGGGGTTTAGAGTGTAGGGTTCAAGGTTTAAGTATAGGGTTGAGGGACAATGTTGAAGGTTTAGCGTATAAGGGTGAGGGTATAAGGTATAAGTATGAGGGTTGAGGGTTGAGGGTTTACAATTGAGGGATAATGTTCAACTCATTGAGTGTATAAGATTAAGTGTGTAGGGTATAGGGATTATGGTTTGGGATATTGGGTTTAGGGTTTAGGGTATGTGTTGAGGGAATAAGGCATAGGGTTAAGGGTTGAGAGTGTATGGTTTAGGTATTAAGTATATGGTTTAGGGACAATGTCAAAAGTTTAGGCTATAAGGCTAAGGGTATAGAGTATAGGGATGAGGGTTGAGAGTGTAAGTTTTAGGGTTTAAGGTATAGGGTTGAGGTTTGAGGGATTAGGGATTAGGGATTAAGTATAGGGTTGACGATTGAGGGATTATGGATTAAGTATATGGTTGAGGTTTGAGGGATTAGGACTTAAGTATTGGGTTTAGGGATTAGGGATTAGTTTTATGTTGAGGGCATAAGGTATAGGGTTAAGGGTTGAGAGTATAAGGCATAGGCTGAAGGGTTGAGAGTGTATGGTTTATGGATTAAGTTTAGTGTTGAGGGACAATGTTTAGGGTTTAGGGTATAAGGTTGAGGGTATAGGATATAGGGTATAGGGATGAGGGTTGAGGATGTAGGGTTTAGGGTTTAAGGTATAGGGTTGAGATTATATAGTTGAGGGATAATGTTCAAGGTTGAGTGTCTAAGGTTAAGTGTATAGGATATAGGGATTAGGTTTTAAGATATTGGTTATAGGGTTTAAGGTATGGGTTGAGGGTATAACGCATAGGGTTAATGGTTGAGTGCATAGGGTTTATGGTTTAAGGTATAGGCTTGATGGTTGAGGGATTAGGGATTAAGTATTGGGTCTAGGGTATGGATTTGAGGGTTGAGGGTTTACGACTAAGGGATAATGTTCATGGTTGAGTGTATAAGGGTATCAAGATTTGGGTTTAAGATATTGGGTATAAGGCATAGGGTTAAGGGTTGAGAGTTTAGGGTTTAGGGTTTAAGGTATAGGGTTGATGTTTGAAGGATTAAGGCTTAAGTATTTGGTATAGGGTATAGGGTATAAGGTTGAGGGTTTATATTTGAGGGATAATTTTCAAGGTTGAGTGCCTAAGGGTAAGTGTATAGGGTACAAGGATTAGGGTTTAATATATTAGGTGTAAGGTTTATGGTATGGGTTGAGGGTATAAGGCATAGGTTTAATGGTTCAGAGTGTCATAAGGAAACTTGCAGCCATCTAATGACAATTTCCACATAACCCAAAAGAGATATTTATGCAAATAAGTACTTAGAATCCACATGCAAGAGAATAGACAACATACCCATCAAATATGACAGAATATATACCCTAGGAAAACCCTCAATAGGGAAAAACCCAACCTCAAAAATCATCCACACTCCATCATATTAATCAGTCATAAAGAAAATACAAGAGTTACAATGAACACCTTTGAAGCATCAAATCCTCCAATGCATTCCCATGTGCCCAAGCATGAATCCACACATCCCATGCCATGCTTCACAAATGTACTCATCAAGAAGTCTCAATAATGATAGCCAAACTATTGAACCCCCAACCTTAACCACTACATATGTGTTTGCTTTTATAGACACAAGCTCACACAAAATACAACTAGTGGTAAGGTGAAACCATGTACCACGAAACCATGTGAATACAAAACCAATAACCCCTTATTTAATAGTGGGTACTAAGACATCACTTTATTTAATATTTCCCTAATATTAAATTAATATCACATGTCTCCTACATGTTAAATAATAATACAGTGTTACAATACAACATCAAGTGGGTCCCCAAATAATCACCTAGTGTGATTATCCACACCACCAAGGTGCATCACAACTAAATAATTATTTAATTACAACATTATAATAAATAAATTTATGAAATGGTGTACAACACCATATTGGGACATTCTCCCACTTGTATACATTGTAGAAGGGATCAATACATGAAATACATCATCATAGCCATACATGAAATCACATGAATCTCCAACATGCTCTCATGCTCCATCAAGATACCTCCAAAAAAGTGTCACCATCTCAAGCAAGAACTCCTCTCATCCTCCAACATGCCACCTATGTTGAACATCCAAGATACTGAGAGGGGGGGTTAATCAATATCTTCTTAAATTTTATGAACATATACCATCCAATTATTCTGATGAAAACAACAATAAAGATAAGTAAGAGCATTAACAAAACATGAAATCACAAAACACATGAACACCAATATTTTTACATGGAAAACCCAAAGTGGGAAAAACCATGGTGAGTGTTAGCTCACAATATAGTCTAATCGGTTACAAGATATTAAAAAATGGGGTGGCTCACTGCTAGGACTCATTGTACAAATACAAAGGCTCACTGCCTACAGAGTTACAATGACAAAATGGCTTACAACCAAAAAATGAACTGATAATGTAAACCTAACAAGTGTTGATTTAGTTCCAATGAAGCTCAGGAAATTAGGTTGGCCTACTTAGTTGCACTTTCCAAAAACAATTCAAACACTCAATACACTACATCATGTCGACATGGACCCAAGATAGG
The DNA here is from genome assembly GCA_007258455.2 of Sequoia sempervirens. Lineage (NCBI taxonomy): Eukaryota > Viridiplantae > Streptophyta > Pinopsida > Cupressales > Cupressaceae > Sequoia > Sequoia sempervirens. The sequence continues at coordinate 84,211,081 of VDFB02252616.1, read as the reverse complement.
TCACACATATATCCACAAAACAAAATTAATTCACCATTACACAATTTTTCCATTAGGTTGGCCAAAGATATACCTAAATAGAAATTTTTTGATTAATAGAATAATTCCGATACACCATACGAGCATCTGAATACATGAGATCTTGAATGTATGTGTTCCCAACATCCATGCACCATCTTCCAAAACTGCAAGCAACAATAATCAACAACAAATGATTGTGGACCAAAATACCATAGAATTTAACCATTATATCGGTTCAGATATTAGTCTAGAATGCCAGATCAAATTCAAACTTAGTCTTGCAATTGTAACTCATATATCATGGTGACATCAATGACAACACAAAACATAAAAATGATATTTTCTTCTTCATTCTTCCAACAATATCCCCCTTTGTCATTGATGGAAACATGTGTCAAAAAAATATTTATAAAACTTCTTATTTACAACACTTCTCCCCCTATCACTGGTAATTCATGATTCTTCACCTCCCCTTTAACATCAAGGAAAAAGGGTGACACAACATAAAAAAATAAAACAAGAGAAAACAAACATTAACTAGAGGATGACGAGCCTTGAAGCTCCTTAAGAATACCTTGCCATACTATTTTACCATTCTCCCAACTTTCCTTTGTAGCAATCAACATTTTGTTTAGGGATTCCAAGTCCATCAGAATTTCTTCTACTTCATCTAGAGTGCGTTGGGTCAAATTCATATTTTCAAGTTTCTTTGTACTTTCCAAGGCATTGGAAACTAGAGTATATTCTAATCTCACTAGATCTCTTAACTAACCAAATTTCCTGATGGTTTCTTCCTTTCACTTCTGTAAAACAAAGAATTTATCTCTATGAGCTGAGATAGCATTCCAAGTTGATCTATCTCTATCCTTGGATGTGTTGTAGGTACTGGAGACATTAGTCAACTAGAACTCAATGGAGTCCATAAAATTTTTAATGGCATTTGGCCACTTTAAACAAAATTCCAAAACAACATTAGCTTCAGTTTCAAAAATTTGCGCAGATTTCACATTTTTCTCAATGTTAGTGTGTGCCAAGGCACACTTGTCATGCGATGCCAGTAGCCTTTTCTCTTCTAGTTTCTCCTCAACCTCTTATTTTGTCTTTTCTCCAAGACCAGAGGAATAATCCTTAAAGGATTCCAATAATAATTTCATATTTTCTATTGGAGTAAGAGATATATCAATTGACATATTGGGTGTTGTCTCTTGTAATACCTTAAGATTATCTTCAATCATTTATGTTCCTTTCTAGTGTGTCTCTAGAATCTCCCTTCTACGAGATGCATGTGTTGCATCTTCTAATACCATCTTATGCACAAGAGAAACTTTATCTAAGTCCACGTAGCCTTGAATCATAGGAAGTTACAAAAGCTCTAGAGGAATCATCGACTGGAATCTAATTTGCTTGGATAGCAAGCCCTTTAATACATCATCACCGGAGGAGGATTCTCTAGGAGATCTCCAAGATTCTACAACTTACTTTAGACTTTCTTCATTCTTCCTAGATTCCTCATTTTTCTTTTCTTCCTTTTCTTTCTCTTCTTCTTTCTCCTTTTCTTCTTTTTTCTCCTCTTATTTTTCTTCTTCATCCTTGTTGCCTTCATTATCATTTCCTTCTTTTTCATCTTCATCTTTCTCTTCCTCAGCATTATCATTTCCATCTTTATCCTTTTCACCTTTAGTGTGCTCTGTAGGAGCATCATCATGCTTTTTAGGCTCAATTTCACTTTCATTTTGTTTTTCTATTTTTAGAGGATCATTTTCCACATCTACATCATTCTTGATATCAATGTCTTCAGAAATATCTGCATCACCTATACTAGGAGGAATGCTTTCCTCAACATTTTCAACAGAAACATCTTCATTGGTCTTAAGCATACCATATTTCTCTACTATATCCCAAATCACTTTTTTAGTTTCCTTCCTTATCTCCTTTAACTAATTTTTATCATTTGTCACATTAACCCTTTTCTTCATCTGGAACATATCTCCACAAATCTTTTTTTAGAGTTTCCAAATCATTTGAGGTTAGAGAAGACCCAATTTTATCAAATGCATTATTCCTGATTTTCTCTTCAAGTTCAACAGCCTCTAATCTCCTTTTCATCAGAGCTTTCCACATATTCTTAGGTACATCTTTCTTCACATCATCCCAGTTAACTTCCAGGATGATAACATATTGAATGTCAACTAAAATCAATGTTTTCTTATCATCTTCTCCAACATCATCATAACATTCTGTTTTCGGCTTCATTATATTTTCAAAATGTAGTAAAGAATTAAGAGTTGCCTCTAATTTGAAATGGGGGCTAGAAATTACTAGAATGTCCTATTTTTATCCCTATTCCAGAGAGGCTTCTTCAGACACCTTAGTCTTCTTCGAATTTGGTTTGGTGTGTACATGAAACCCAAATTTTTGTTCTTCCTCTTCATCAAAGGATGACACTGTTGGATCTCAGTTGTGATCATATGGTTTGTCCTTGATGACAAAATCCCTTTCAGTTGATTCCACTTGTTGACAGTTTCAGATTGGTTTCTCATGCTTTATCTTGGTACAATTTTGTCTATATGGCTTACTTGTCTTGGCATTCTATGGATAGTCTACATTCATAATTTTAATATCTTATGATACTGATCAGTTTGAGCTTCATGCAGTCTCTGGTGATAGAAAAATAACATATCAACATGAGAATGGTAGGGTCTTCCCAATCCATTTATCAAATGAATGTGTTGCTTATCAGCAAGACATTTCTGATGTTGGGTATGTGTAGGATCATCATGGAAAAAATAGGCCCTTAAGTTGCAAAAAAATTAGAAAAGTTAGTGCTAGGAAACTTGACGTAAAATTTTGAATAAGTTATCTATATTATTTAAAAAATATGTAAGAATATAATTTTTAGAAAATTGAATATAGTTTTTGAACTACTAGGTTTATTTAAAAATAAATAAACTCTATTTGGTGAAAATTTGAAATTTCAATGCAGTAGTACTTAAATTTCAGGGAAAAAATAAGAAGTAGGTGTCTGTCTGACCACCCTCACCATAATAAAATGATAGTATTTTTTTATAAGATTTTATATATAAGTAGAGGACTCATGTCTAGATGTGATCCATATTTTTTTGTAATTTGTTTCAAAGTAAATAATTAATTATGAATTTTTATTACAACTTTTAAAAAATATAAAACTCGTATGTCCGCCACCTTAACTTGGTCAAAAATTCATGAAATTTAATTTTTCTTTTTTAATCCTATAGTATGTGAAGCATAGAATGTGATGCATGTTTCGGATTCAAAAAATGTGATATCGTTTGAAAGTTATAGATGTTTTTCAATCAGCCTATCGATCAAGACTTTAGTTGTAATTCTAATAGAAAATGAATAATAATTATTTATTAAATTCAAATTAAAGAATAATTTATATTGGTGGAAAGCTGAGAATATCCTCTAAAAACCCTTTTCATTTCAGCAATTTTGGGTAAAAGAAAGTCGTCAGCCACATACCCTACAAATACCCATAATATTGCCACTTTTTGGCCCATCATGATCCTGCATATACCCTATCATAATGATTTGATTTTACATACAGGTAGTTTTGGGTGTGACATTGATCATGGTCTTGGTGATAGAAGAAAAGTCTATTGGCGTGAGGTTTGTCCACCACTCTGAAGTCTTACTGAATGAGTCGGGTTTCACTGACTAATACATGAGGTGTTGCATCAGCGTAAGTAATCCCTATCGGCAAGAGTTGTAGCATCGATATGATGTCTTACCAAAATTGGTATTTCACACCGACCACCATTGAAAGTTAATATCAGCAAGACTTATTTGTGTCACAGTGATCGGGATCCATCTCCAGGCATCTATCGGCGTGACATTCTCTTTTGTTTTAGCGACAGAAAATGATTATATCTGCATAAGTTATACCGTTAGTATGTGGTCATAGCGAAATTTCTTTGGCTCACCGATCAGAGGTTGAATGGGAACATATTGGCAAGAGTTTAAGGCTTTGGTGAAGGGTCATAGCGAAAAGGGTGATGTCTCCCCTAGTAATGCATGTGGAAGTCTTTTGGAAAAGGTTTTTCTTCGGTATAATGTCATAGCGAACCCTGTGGTTCTCACCGATGGAATACATATGGACCTTGTCGGCATAAGCATTGAGTTGTCTCAGTGAACAGGAATGATCACGTGGGATTTCGGTAAGACTCATGAGTTTCGATGTAGAGTCTCAGCAAACCCATCAATTCTTGGCTACTAAGTCTAATGAGGGGCTTTCGATGAGAGGTTTGTAATGTCACAGTGACTCAGAGTGGATAAAACATTTTGGTATGACTCGTGTGCATCGAAGAAAGATCTTGGCGAGTTTGAATTCTTATACCGACCGACAACATAAAGGTATACATCTAAGTAAGAGTTGGGTTTTTTGGCATGAGGTCTTGGCGAGTGACCTTCTGTCTCACCGATGGAAAACAAAAGGGTCTCTATCGGTATGAAAATTGAATTCTCTTGGCGATCTAAGGTGTTCAGGTTGTTTCGATATGACAAAATATAATCTACGGGAGGTCTCCCCAATGTCGGCATGTTATAGCGACCCGCTTGGGACAGATGGTGTCATCGGCAAGAAAAACCTTATGTTACGGTGACAATGTGTATCAAGTGACCTTCGGTGAAACAAAATCTAATCTATGAGAGGTCTCTCCGATATCATATGATCACAGCAATAGTGAATGAAACTAAAGGGCATCTCAGTGATAAGTTTCCTTATGCCTCAGTGAATGAATAATACACTAAGGAAGCCCATCGATGAAACATAATGTTGGCTATATAATGTCTCCCCAAAAGTATAATGTCACAGTGACACGAGATGAAAGGATGTCTTTCGATAAAACAAAGTGAAATCTACAAAACGTCTCCTCAACAGCAGAATGTCTCAGCGACACATAAGAGACAAAAGGGCTTTTGGTGAAACTTGATGTGGTCTGCGAAAGGTCTTTCCGACTTCTCTGGGTCACGGTGAAAGCAAATAAGGAAAAAGAAATGTAGCTCACATAAGGTCATAGTGAATCACAAAGAACACATGGCGACTGTTGTCTTTACAAATGATTTTCAAAAACTCATACACTGTGGTCGACATGGATTTTTCTAAGTATAGTTGCATGCCAACTTCTTTGGTTGGTATTGAATCTCTAGAAAATATTCTCTAAGATTTTAGAGGTTATGATTTTTTGTTAGTGGGCAGTCATGGCTTTGATGAAAATCTTTCTGTTACATTTTGAAATCTCATGATTCAGCGAAAAAATTAAAAGCTCTATGGGTAGGCGTTACTCTGATTTTTACCATCATCTACAGATCATTATGAATCAGCTTCATATTCTAATAATAGCAAGAGATTTTTAGAATCTTGTGAAAAATGCTTGTTGAAGATTTCTTGATAATAGACATACTTGAAATGTATATAAAAACTAGTGTTGAAACCCGTGAAGGTGTTGTTGGCCTATAATTCTGAGAGATAGTTATTTTGGCCATAACAAGAGATGTATTGGAAAACTCAGTAATACAAGAGTTGGTTTCTTAGGGTATTAGGTAGATAAGAGTGTTGAGTTTCTTGAGCTTACTAGAAAATAGAGAGATCATCTGATATATTATTATTGTAATTCCGAAATCTGAGTAAGGGGTTGGTGCTCCTTGAGATTGGTGTCTCTAAATGAGGGGTTGGTGGTCCTTGAGTTGGTGCTAAGAAATTTAGCCTATAAGGCATTGTTAAAAGTGGTTTTTGAAGATTAAGCCAGTAAGGCAATTTAGGAGTGGTTTTTCTACCCTAGGAGGGTTTTCCACTTGGCAAATCTTTTGTCTCTTTGTTCTTATGCGTGCTCTTTGCTTTTCTATGGTGTTGTAGTTTCAATTCACTATTGGGTTTATTACTATTCTCAATTTTTTTTATGAATGATTACATTCAACTCATGAATGCATTAATCAAAGTAATATTGAGATCAAATCTGAGCTATGTTTTAGGAAATGTAAGATATCTCACTCAAATCATATTTTCATAAGTTGTTAAATAGACTAAGTTAATGTTGTCATATCTTTGTGCTTTCAAAAGTGATTACTCTACTCTATTGTTGAAAGAAAAGGAAATCAGAATGAAAAATCATTGCCGAAGTTGAAAAAGTTTTGACACTGATTCACCCCCCCTCTCAGTGTCTGCCCATAACTCCAACAATTGCTATCAGAGCGTAGGGTCCTCTCATAGGTCTAAACCACCTAGGATTGTTCCTAGTTTCTTGGAGTACTTTGTTTAATATGGGAAAGAATAGAAGGAATAAGGGAAAAAGATGTTCTCAAGAAAATTCTATTCATCATGTTCAACCTGAATCTAGTATAGGGAATAACGAGGAAGAGTTCATAAACAGTAGCTCTGAAATGGTAGAGTATCCTAGATCTGGAACTCCTCAGTTCGAAGGAACAAACTTTATTATATGGAAACATAGGATGAAAACATACTTACTTTCTTTAGGATCTAAAGTGTTGGAAGCAGTTGAAAAGGGTTGTACTACATCTGCAACATCTCCTTCCACTCTTGAGGAGATGAAAGCTCTTGAATTCAATACTAGAGCTATAAATGTTATTTTTAATTACTTTCCAAATAAACTCATTTCAAAAGTCATTCATTATAGCAGTGCTAAGGATGTTTGGGACAAGTTGACTGAAATGAATCAGAATAGAGAGTTACAAGAGGAGATGTCTTTGGATACTGAAATAAGTTGTGAAACATCTGAAAGTGAAGAAGGTGTAAACCTTCATAGTTTTGAAAAGAAGTCCAAGGAGATCTTTAATGAATATTTAGATGATCAAGAAACTTGTGTAAAAGTAGATCAATCTTTGGGTGAATTCAACTCTGAACAGGAATATGATGAACCGGAAAGTGAGGTTGATTTGGAAGGTGAACTCCTATGTGCCTTAGATATGATTAACCAGTTTAGAAAAGAAAACCAGTTTATACCAAACCTAAGCATGTCGTGGATAAGGGAAAACAAAAGGTTGAGGGTATTAAAATAAAAGATAAGGTGACTCCCCATCCCACTCAATAAGATCTCCATCCACATGTGTCATTTCAAACATAATCTACCTTAGAAAAGGCTAGGAAGGAGAGTGAGGCTTTACCATAAGAGTTGGAGAGAATAGAGATTGAGGCTGCAAATGCAAAACTGAAGAGGAAAATAAGTTTCCTAAAGATGTCAAACATGGATGAGGCTACACAAGCTACAACCTCATCAAATCACCAAAATGTTTTAAAGGGAGGTCCTAATTTAATCCAAACCCCACCATAAATAACTCTAGCCTGAAGACTTATGCAAATAGGTCTATAAATTCAAATCATGATGGCTCTAGAGTACAAGATTTAGGGTCTAGTGTTGATCCTCAGGTGAATGAGGGATTATTTCAATGATGACCTATACATTTGGAAAGGTATAGGCCATTATTCTTTGATGGTATCCCTGTTATCCAAATCCCATCCCTCCTGACTTGAGAGAAAAGATGAATAAGTTTGCTGGTAATAATGATGTAACAACAGAGGAACACTTGAAAGCTTTCATGGACATGTTAAATGATTATGAGGTAGAACATGAAGATGTTGTAATGAAATTATTTGTATAGTCTCTAGTAGAAGATGCAAGGGATTGGTATAGGGGTCTACCTAATGCTAGTATTGGTTCATGGGATGAGTTTGAAAAGTGTTTCAAAGAGCAGTATGGTGATAAAACTAATGCTAGTTTTATGTTAAATAAATTTAATAACATCAAGAAGTCATTGAATGAGACTGTGATAGAGTTTAATTTAAGATTTCACAAAGCAATGTATAAATTGTTTTAGGTTTTGAGGCTTGATGAAAATGTTTGTTTAACTACATATTTCAATGTTTTTGATGCTAAAATGGCATATCTCCTCAGAGATAAGGACCCTCAGACTATGAGGGATTCATTTAGGGTGGCTATAAATATTGAAAGTAATAGAAAAGATTATGGGAAATATGGTAGGAGAGAAGAACCTACACTTTTGAAAAATCCTAGGAATAAGACTGAGAAAGTCCCTACTACAAAGCCTAAGGATGATGAAAAGTGGGAAAAGGTTTACAACACTCTGAAAGACATAAAACAAACTGTTACTAAGAAAGAGAAGGGTATAGGAAATGAAAGGAAATCCTATAATAGAAATGATAGGTAGCCTAGATTGCAAAATTATCCTTACAATACAAATTGGAAAGATGGAAAACCAATCTTTCCTAGCTAGAAGCCTAAAAATGATTAGCATACGCCAGAACCCTTACAAAAAAATTCAATGAATATTGTAGTAGACAGACCATGGTGTGAAGTGTGTGAGCATCCACATGATCAAAATTATTTTGGTATTGCTCAATTGATTGTTGCTGAGGAAATAGAGTAGGATGCTCATGAGCAGACATCAGAATATGAGCTAGAGATAGATGTTTCAGCGGGATATAGGTAAATGTGAAGAGACCAGGGAGAAATGAAATCAACAGAGGGAAAAAGAGATGAAACTACAACGAAATCTAGACCAAACCCCGCTATATCACAATATGAAGATGCAAGCAGGTTAACCTCCACGAGATAGCGGGCAGGTGACATGTGGCAGTGGGCCCCAAAAGGTTTTCAATGCTGGGTATAACTTTAGTGTGTCGGGTGCAAATATTTTGAAGGTTTTCACTTTCTTTTTCATAAAAGAAAAGCTTAAAAAAAAAAAGAGCCCGACAAGATTTCATTTTAAAATCTTTGAAGAAGGCTTTGTGTTGCTCGTGGTGGGCCCAGAATATTAAATGTGGTGAGCCGATAAAATTTTGCTTGGTGTAATAATTAAGGGGGATTTCATGTATTATTTGAAGGAAGTAAACATTTAAAATTAATTTTTTGTGGGAAAATACACAAGGTGGGCCCAGTACGGGTGTGGACTTGTTTTAAGCAGCCTGGTGAATTTTTCAAAAGCCAAGGCAATTGAAATGATAAAAGGTGGTTGTGCTTGTAAAATGAGGATTGTAAATACTTTAAGAAAACATATTTTCTTAAGTATTTAAATATGAAACAAAATGGGTACAAATAAAATATTTTTCCCATAGAGATTTTAAAAGGCCCCATTCTTAAGGAAAAATATTTTAACAGTGAAAGTCAAATGCACATGGGCAAAGTGAATTTATTTGCTATGTAGTCAAATATTTTATTGCTAGATGTAAATGGAAAGACAAGTAAAAGTGAATTTTATGTTCACTATACATATGGAAATAATATATTTTGCTTTGCATAAAGTTAGAAGGAAAAATATAAAGTGCAGCAAATACAAAAAAAAAAATCATGGGCAGAGGCAAATTTTTATGTAGCTGAGTGAAATGGAATTTCATCACATGGCAGAATTTTCTGTTGCAAGACAACTTGGACAAAGGAAAATGAAGAGGCAAATTCAGTTACAAAGAGATGAGAGATGTTTTGAGTAGCTTGTTGATCGACGGTGGATTGAGTTTCCAAATGGCATCTATGGATCAAATTGATCTTAGGGCTCTTCTTGTTTCTCTTTTATTCTCTTCTCTCAATTGTAAAAAAAAAGGCTGGGATTCCAATTTCTGAAAGCTCTACAAGTTAGGTAGAAGCTCCAGGTAGAATTGTATAGCTGGGAGAAATGTAATTGAGTCATTAAATCTGAAAGTGTCTATTATGAATTATGCTCTCATGTAACTTATATTTTAGCTGATAATTGTCTCCATTTCTAAGGTGTATTACTCTTTTGGATTCAATAATAAGATTATCTGAGTCTTTTCATGCACATTTGCTGCATTAGAGTGATATATGTTGTTTCCTTCTATTATAAGAATAATGTAATTGCTTTAATGAAGCACAAGTTGCATTTATTATTGCCTTTTGTTCAAAGGATAGTGTAATTGCTTCAACACATGTGACATGAATACTATGTTTTAGGTGGATTTATAAGAAGAGTTATCAGATAAAACTTTAGTGGTCTGGTTGTCATAATGTGATAACATTTGCAAGGATATTCATAACATGTTCAACATTGTAGGATGAATGTTGGTTATATGACTCCATAGCCCATTTTCTGGCACTAGTCAAGTGTTATACTTCTGTTGTTTTCACCTTGGTCCCAAATATTCAAAATTAAAAATCATTTTAAATCCCTAGGTGTTGTAGTTATCTCATGCTCCAAATAGTTGATATTACTGATGAACAACCAATTCTATTTAGTATTATCCTATTATGTTGAGCTATTAAATGAGATTATTTGTTGTTAATGTTATTTATTATAATAGTGCAAAGATTGTAAAAGCATTAAGGGATCACCCTCTCGGGTCTTGCAGAGCCTGAAGTGTAGGAGTCTTTTTTAAATTCCTCATCAGTTGGTCTAGGTCCTTCGAGCTTCCCTTGATTGGAATTGGAAATTCCATAGGTAGATTAGAAGACAAACCTGGTTGCAGTAAAAAAAAGGAACCAACAAAATCAACCCAACAATGTCCCACATATCTGGATAACATATTCGACTACATAGGTCTCATAACATGACTATACCTAGTAATACCATCTCACCTCAACATGACATCAAAAATAGCAAACCAAGTGACTAAACCAAGCCACCAAAACTAAAAATGCATCAACACTAAAATATCTATGGGCATAGACAATCCATGTCCAAGTAATAGGTGCAGCAAGTAAGTATAGACTACCTATAATGCTACAAAACTTATAGATACAACAATGAAGCATACAAATCCAACCAAATACTGATAAGCATGTCAAATGAGAAAATATGAGATGCAAAACTAAGCATACATTTAATTCAACATCAAATCTTCTAGATCCAAAAATCCATAAGCTCATAGTATCACCATAGTTATCATAACCCATAAAAATATCAAGATAGAATATTAGAAAATAAATCATGTTAAAACAACTCCAAACTTGATCCACGGTGTAGTACTCTAAATAAGAATCTTGTTGACTATTCAAAGTCTGAAATCTAACTCCATATGCACCTTATATGACCTCTCAAAGCTAAAATAAAACACCTGAGTTCCAACAAGAAAAACACTGTCAAAACTACAAAATATGGGAAAATATCTAGCACCATAGTGTAGAGCTCTGAGTCACATTTCCAACGAGTCCAATAAGAGAAAAAATAGAGCACCTAGGTGAAAGTTATTCCCCTAGAAGAAAACACACTATTTTAGTATGTGAGGCAAAAAATCAACCACCCCCCTAGTGGCTCTCCAGTGGTTAGGTGGCGGCCCCACCTAGGCAACACCACGCACCTGGTGGTGGACCCAATTGCAAATTTCATTCTAATTAAATTTCATATTATAATTTTTTTTAAATAGAAAACATTGATGAATTTAATTCATAGGTGATATTATATAAAATAATTTTAAAAAAATATCAAAATGCTTTAAATTTTTTTTGCAGTAGTAAGTTTGGTGGGGCCTAACAATCACCTAGTTGGATAGAGGTCGTTGGAGGGAATATATTTGCTGGTAGAGGGGCGGCAGGGTACTAGTACACTATTGTCACTGCCAAATGTGCAGAGTGGCAGGGGATTTGACCACCCCAAATTTTATTTTATTTAAAAAATTTAAAATAAACTTTTAACCAATTTTTTAAAAATAAACTAAACAGTTCTTGCAATGGTTCCTTTGAAAGGTTTGTGCGTAGTAGTTCCCAAAAACATATCTCACTCCTCTATTTCAACCAATGAGCATGTCAAAATTCCCAAGAAGGACATCTTTGTTGCATCGACTTCTCCTAATGGCTCCTTTGCAATGGCTACCTATAATGAAGGCAAGGGTTCTAGGCCATCTACAATGAATGGAAATTGCAATTCAAAACACCCAAATAGAGTTTATTTGTTGCCTCAAAAGCTTATTTTTCCAACAATGTTAAAGGATCTTCCCCTATTCAGTTTGGGGGATTTTGATCTACTCTTGCAAATGGATTGAATGGTGAGTTGCAGCCATCATTCCAATGCCACCATATTCATAGGTTGTAGGGTGTAAGAGTTCTTCTATTGTGGGGATTCTTTCTTCTTCCTTCAATACTACAACAGTCCAAATGAATGGTAACAGGCTCCTATATCAATCCGTAGCCTCCCTGGAGGTTTTTTCTAGCATCTGTGGTTCTGAAGTCTATTGGTTCATTGGGTAAATCTTCTTCTTCACAAAAATCTTCCACTATGGCCTCAGTAACAACCAAAAATGAAGCATATCCATCTTCCACAAATGGTTTTTTGGTTGTTACAAATATTGCCAAAGACTGCATTTGGAGGCTTTGGTGAAAACATGGAAGGATCATACAAGTCAAAGGTATGTGCACCTCATGTTTCTTTCAATGCTCTTTTAGATTTAAAAGGACATGTGGGTCTCCTAAAACCTCTTAAATGTGCAGAGGCAACCCCTATACTAGAATTTGGTGATGAAGTGTTGCAAGAAGAGGAATATTTCTCTTCTCATAGATTAATTTTTCATTTTAATCATTTTTGGCTCTCTGTTTCTAACCTGAACCTTTGGATAAAGCAAAACTAACATCCTTTATTGCAAAATGTTCCAAAAAATTTTCTAAGTACTTAGGGTTTCTTCATTGTTGGTTTTGAATCCACCAAAGATAGGGATTCCATTATGTTTAAATTCCATTGGTCTTGGAATTGACACTACCTCTTTCTTAAACCTTGGCATCTAGCCTTCAACCTTTCTTTTGAATCTTTCAACATTATGCCAGTTTGGGTTCATCTTCCAAATATTCCACTACAATTTTGGATCCAGTCTTGTTTCAAGTATATTGGTAATTCTTTAGGTTCCTTCTTGGCTGGAGATAAGAAAACTACAGATTTTTCACACAGTACTTTTGCTTGAATCTTAGTGCAATTGAATCTCTCGAAGGAACTTCTTGCTAAGAAAGAAACATGCTTCATGGTAGAAAGATGTCTTATCAAAGTCCCCTGCATTTGGGAAGAACTCAGTTACATCACCACCAACTCCTTCAACAAAATCTATTGTGAAGAATGTCATGCTTCCACAAGAGAAAAAATCAAACAAGTTTGGGGCTGCTTTCTCAAAGCCTCCTTCACTTGGGAAGAAATATATAGTGGTTCTAGTAGCAAAATTTGAGGAGAAGACTCATAAATCAAACAAGATTGGGGGTCATGAGGAAGGAATGGAACAAAAAACTTCATTTTCTGAGAGGGATTTGGTGGATAACCATTGGATAGCTGTGTAGAAACGTAATAAATCTTATTTAAAATTATCTCTAGCACTACATTTCCTTCCCCTATTCGCAGTGAAGGGGATTACCTTGTAACCTTTATGGCATTTTTTATCAGTTTCATGTCAGTCAATGTTGCCTCATTTTTTCTATGTAATTTCCTTTTTATATATTAATATATTATATATAGGCTTTGTGCCTTTAGCCTAAAAAACAAAAACTTTTAATTAGTTTAAAAAAAATAAAATTGTAGGATATTTTTTCCAACAGAGATTAATATTTTAATAATATATATATTTTTTCTTAAGCCTATCAAAATGACATCTGTATGGCTGGGTAGGGGGTGGGGATAATTTTTTTTTGCATTTTTTTCTAGTAACCAAAATATATCAAATTTTATATAAGAATTCGTTTCTCAGCCAACTTGAATCCAACTATGAGGTTTGTTTTATCCCAGGAGGTCATTTGTAAAATCTCCCCCATAAAACCCCCATTTGAATGTACAACCAAGAAAACCCCAAATCTGTAAACAACCCATCACAATAGAAAACCAAAAACCCTTAGATCTACAATAAACAACTTGCAAAACCATCATATCTTTCCATGTCTTGCATTCTCTCATGCATTGCATAGATTCAAACTTCAAGCTCAATATTTTCTCAACCTAGGGTTATAGCAAAAAATCTTCAACCATGAAAGCTCTAATACCACTTGCAAGGAAACTTGCACCCATCTAATGACAATTTCCACATAACCCAAAAGAGATATTCATGCAAATAAGTACTTAGAATCCACATGCAAGAGAATAGACAACATACCCATCAAATATGACACAAGATATACCCTAGGAAAACCCTCAAGAGGGAAAAACCCATCCTCCAAAAGTAGCCATACTCCATCATATTAATCATCCATAAAACAAATACAAGAGTTACAATGAACACCTCCAAAGCATTAAGTCCTCTAATGCATTCCCATGTGTCCAAGCATGAATCCACACACCCCATGCCATGCTTCACAAATGCACTCCTCAAGAAGACTCAATAATTACAACCAAACCACTCAACCCCTAACCTAAACCACTACATATGTGTTTTCTTTTATAGACATAAGATCACACAAAATACAACTAGTGGTAAGGTGAAACCATGTACCACAAGACCATGTGAATACAAAACCACTAACCCCTTATTTAATATTGGGTACTAAGACATCACTTTATTTAATATTTCCCCTATATTAAATTATTATCACATGTCTCCCACACATTAAATAATAATACAATTTTACAATACAACATCAAGTGGGTCACAAAATAATTACCTAGTGTGATTATCCACACCACCAAGGTGCATCACAACTAAATAATTATTTAATTACAACACTATAATAAATAAATTTATTCAATGGTGTACAACTCCATATCCAAACAAGTGTAAGGTTTAGGGTTTAAGGTATAGGGTTGAGGGTTGAATTATTATGGCTTAAGTATTGGGTTGAGGGTTGAGGGTTTATAGTTGGGGGATAATGTTCAAGTTAAGTGTATAGGGTATATGAATCAAGGTTTAAGATATTGGGTATAGGGTTTAGGGTATGGGTTGAGGATATAAGGAATAGGGTTAAGGGTTGAGAGTGTAGGTTCTAGGGTTTAAGGTATAGGTTTGAGGGTTGAAGGTATAGGGTATAGGGTTCAGGGTTTATAGTTGAGGGATAATATTTAGGGTTGAGTGTGTAAGGGTAAGTGTACAAGGTACAAGGATTATTGTTTAAAATAATGGGTGTAAGGTTTAGGGTTGGGTTGAGTGTATAAGGCATAGGGTTAAGTGAGTGTATGGTTTGCGATTTAAGGTATAGGGTTGAGGATTGAGGGATTAGGGATTAACTATTGGGTTGAGGGTACAAGGTATATAGTTGAGCCTCGAGGGTTTACATTTGAGGGTAGAGTATCTAAGGTTAAGTGTATAGGCTATATGGATTAGGGTTTAAGATATTGGGTATAGGGTATGGGTTGAGGGTATAAGGAATAGGGTTAAGGGTTGAGAGTGTGGGGTTTAGGGTTTAAGGTGTATGGTTGAGGGTTGATGGTTTATAACCAAGGGATTAAGTTTAGGGTTGAGTTTCTAAGGGTAAGTTTATAGGGTATAAGGACTAGGGTTTAAGATATTGGGTATATTGTTTAGGGTATGGGTTGAGGGTATAAGGCATAGGGTTAAGGGTTGAGAGTGTAGATTTTAGTGTTTAAGTTATAGGGTTGAGGGTTGAGGGATTAGGGCTTAAGTATTTGTTAAGGGTATAGGGTATAGGGTTGAGGGTTTATAGTTGAGGGATGATGTTCATGGTTGATTTTCTAAGGTTAAGTGTATAGGTTATAGGGATTAGGGTTTAACATTTGTGTATAGGGTTTAGGGTATGGGTTAAGGGTATAAGGAATAGTGTTAAGGGTTGAGAGTGTAGGGTTTAGGGTTTAAGGTATAGGGTTGAGGGTTGAGGTATTATGGCTTAAGTATTGGGTTGAGGGTTTATAGTTGAGGGATAATGTTTATGGTTGAGTGTCAAAGGTTAACTGTATAGGGTATAAGGATTAGGGTTTAAGATATTTGGTATAGGGTTTAGGATATGGGTTGAGGGTATAATGCAAAGAGTTGATGGTTGAGAGTGTAGGGTTTAGGGTTTAAGGTATAGGGTCAAGGGTTGAGGGTTTATAGTTGAGGGATAATGTTCAGGGTCAAGTGTCTAAGGTTAAGTGTATAGGGTATAGAGATTAGGGTTTAAGATATTGGGTATAGGGTTTAGGGTATGAGATGAGGGTATAAGACATAGGGTTAAGGATTGATTGTGTAGGGTTTAGGGTTGATTGTTGAAGGATCAAGGCTTAAGTATTGGGTTGATGGTATAGGGTATAGGGTATAGGATTGAGGGATAATTTTTAGGGTTGACTGTGTAAGCGTAAGTGTATAGGATATAGGAATTATGGTTTAAGATATTGGGTATAAGGTTTAGGGTATGGGTTGAGGGTATAAGTCATAGGGTTAAGGGTTGAGGGTGTATGGTTTAGGGTTTAGGGTTGAGGGATTGGGGTTTAAGTATTGGGTTGCGGGTATAAGGTATATGGTTGAGGGTTAAGGTTTTATAGTTGAGGGATAATGTTCAAGGTTGAGTGTCTAAGGTTAACTATATAGGGTATAAGGATTATGCTTTAATATATTGTGTATAGGGTTTAGGGTATGGGTTGAGGGTATAAGGCAGATGGTTAAGGGTTTAAAGTGTAGGGTTTAAGACTTAAGGTATAGGGTTGAGGGTTGAGGGATTAGGGCTGAAGTATTGGGTTAAGGGTATAGGGTATAGGATTGAGGGTTAAGGGTTTACAATTGAGGGTTAATATTCAACGTTGAGTGTCTAAGGATAAGTATATAGGGTATAGGGATTAGGATTTAAAATATTAGGTATATGGTTTAGGGTATGGGTTGAGGGTATAAGGCATAGGGTGAAGGGTTGAGAGTGTCCAATTTAGGGTTTAAGGTATAGGGTTGAGGGTTGAAAGATTAGGACTTAATTATTTGGTGGAGGGTATAGGGTATAGAGTTGAGGGTTGAGGTTTTATAGTTGAAAGGTAATATTTATGGTTGAGTGTCAAAGGGTAAGTGTATAGGGTACAAGGATTATGGTTTAAGATATTGGATATAAGGTTTCGGGTATGGTTTGAGGGTATAAGGAATAGGGTTAAGGGTTGAGAGTGTATGGTTGATGGTTTAAGGTATATGGTTGAGGGTTGATGGATTAAGGTTGAAGTATTGGGTTGTGGGTATAAGGTATAGGGTTGAGGGTTTAGAGTTTAGAGTTGAGGGATAATGTTCAGGGTTGAGTGTCTAAAGTTAAGTGTATAGGGTATAGGGGTTAGGGTTTAAGATATTGGGTTTAGGGTTTAGGGTGTGGGTGTTGCAAAGTGTTTGCCCTTGGTCTTCTTGTGTTGTGAAACACAACAATCAGGTTCGTGACATGGATTCACCACCTCCCATGGATTCATTAACTTTGACAGTTGTATCGTGCATTAACATGTTGATCTTTTGGTGCAACAACAACCATCTTTGCAACAATTAGTATTAGAGCCTAGGTCATAGGTTCAAACATCTCTCTTGCGCTAGGGGGATTGTTGCAAGGTTTTCACCCTTAGTCTCCTTGTGCTATATGGTGTAGCACTTAGGCTTATGACATGGATTAATCACCTCCCATGGATTCATTAAATCCAGTGGTTTTATCAAGCATTAACAGTTTGATCTTTTGGTACAATGACAACCATCTTTGCAATTATGGGTCGATGGTATAAGGGATAGAGTGAAGGGTTGATAGTATAAGGTTTATGGTTTAAGGTATAGGGTTGAGGGTTGATGGTTGAGGGAGTAGGGCTTAAGTATTGGATTAAGGGTATAGGGTTGAGGGTTGAGGGTTGAGGGTTTACAATTGAGGGATAATCCTCAGGGTTGAGTGTCTAAGGCTAAGTGTATAGGTTATAGCCTGATTAGAGTTTAAGATATTGGGTATAGTGTTTAGGGAATATGTTGAGGTTATAAGGCATATGGTTAAGGGTTCAGAGTGTTGGCTTTAGGGTTTAAAGTATAGGGTTGAGGGTTGAGGTTGTAGGGTTTAGGGTTTAAGGTAGAGGATTGAGGGATTAAGGCTTAAGTATTTGTTTGAGGGATTGTGAGTATAGGTTATAGGGTGTGGTGGAACCCATAAAATAATTTTATGTTCCACTAGTTTTAAATACATATCTCGCTAGTTCTTTGGTTCAAATTCATTTTCCTTTGGGTTAGGGTTCAAATTCTATCATTCTAGGGTTCCTTTTATGTCCTAAAGCCTTAAAAAACCCTAAGTTTTTTCTAAACCTTGATGTCTCGTTCTAATCCTTCGGTGACTTGTTATTACCTATTATTTGTGGTTTAAGTTATGACTTGAGTAATTTGGGTCATCTGTTGACTGGATCCCATGTCCTAGCCTTATTGGTTGTTACCTACTTGAAATATTTTGAGTATGTCCATAGTTATGCAGGTTAGAATTTTTTTGAAATACTTTATAACACATCCTATTTTTTTGACTCATGAAAGCCTAATTCATTTATCCTATTAACCTAGCTGATGACCCTGTTTAAGTCACCTTTTAAAGTATGTATGCTTTAAAACCTTTAAGTTGTGGTTGGTGTGGTCCACCACTTGCATTGCATTGGTTTCCTACTAGCAGCTACATTATAATAGTTTGAGAAAAACCCCAGTGGGGCAGTGGGCATGTGACAAGTGTCCACACTTTTGTACTATTCCTTCAAAGAAACAAGGGTAAAAGGAAAAGTGATCAATGGTCTTGATGCATTGTGAAGATTAAATCTTGACCCTCACCTGCCAACCCACGAGGGACCCATGAGTAGATCTTATTTATTAGTGGGGTAGGAGGGAGCCACCACATGGCATGATCCATGACGTACAAACAAATTTAGAAACCATGAAATATTTGGTTAAATATTTTGGTGACTATGGACACACTAAAGGGTGAGTTATTAAAAGGGTTACAATGCATATGGGTAAATGGTTAATCAGATATTTTAATCTCATCCATCTCAACATCTTTTAAGGTTTTAAGTTCATTAAATTGCACCCAATTATTGCAAATTGTGTTGTTCATTGCGTCAACCTTAAATTCTAGTTTCAACTTGATTAAACCCTAGCTTGTGCAAATTTCCATCACTATGGAATCCCCAAGAGCCCAACCCCCTGGTTTTGAACCCAATAAGACACCTCTAGTTCAATATTTACTTTTGCAAATAAAAACCTCAACAAATGATAAAGGCATAGGTCAGTGTATGTTTTAAGGTCCTAGAACTAGAAGCGGTATTATTGATAGACAATATGCCATCAAGGATGCCACACTACCATTGATTGGGTAGAAAATTTTCACATAATGGTTTGGTAACAAAAACTCCAAAATCTCTATTTGCAACCCATGGAGATTGGATATGGGTAAATTTATTGTCCCAAATGTGTATCTTGATGTGGAACTCATTAAGGCTATAACAACTAGTTATGAGCCTAATGTTAGGGTAGTAAAAACACATTTTGGTAAGACAATGGTTGAGATCATCATGGAAGAATTCACTGAAGCTTTCAAACTAAGCCAATGGGGTGATGAGAAGGTGGAAATTGATCAAAAGAAGATGAGCGAAGAATATGAGAAGGTGAGACCAACATTTAAGATCTCAATATTGTCAAATTTCTTGGTACTGGGAAGAGGAGGAAGCAAAATCGTACTGGGTCCATTTAACAAAGATCCCTACCCAATCAACTATTTTGAAACCTACTTCCAAAAAAACTTCTATTCTCATTTTCAGATTCTAGGATATGATCTAGCTTCAAGCATGTTGATTGCACCTATGTATATGGATGAAGACATACAACACATGACACTCAACACCTTCTATGATTTTTCTACCTATTTGTCAAAAGAAATACATAAAGGTCTAGTAGATCTTAAGAATAGTGAAATTAGAGTTAGATTCCGGTGGTACTCCCTGTCCATGCATATGTTCTTGTACAAGAGAGCTAACTTCTTTGGTAGAGATATGAAACTAAGAAGACAAGAGAATGGTATAGATATTTCTATCCAAAAATGGACTCCTATCTTGGACAAGGATGAGCAAAGCTCTAGTTTTGTGATCTTTTCAAATATTTTTTCTTCCATGAAGAAGGTTTTGGTTCTAAACATGCCTAGAATCCCAATAGAATTGCATGACTTCCTAAAACCTAAGGAGAGGAGGCATGATCTAGGGATTGACCACAATTGGGGAGATGTAATTCCATATCAAGATTCAACAATCCTTCATGTATATGGTACTAAAAAAAAACCTCATGTGCTTCCTATAGATGTACCATTTAGGATTGGATTCTTAGAAGTCATGTGGCAACTTGGGGGTGTTGAGGATAAACATTTGCTTAAAATGAGGAAAGGAACTTTCTTTCATGCTTATATAGTGTTTTATAGATTTTTTTATGACCATTGGGGGATGGAATAACATCATTGAAAAACTCAAGCCTTTGGGAATTAAATGGTGTAGGCACAAAAATCATGACCCAAAAGGCTTCATGGTCTAGTGAAAGACAAAGTAAAGGGGGGAAATTTTTATCATAATTTCTATTTTACCGAATATGTTATTAGAAAATATTTTGGTGTGATGGTTTTGGTGGCATTGTTTTTCTTGCCACCAAGGTTCAAACCCCATTGCATTGTTGAATGATTGTATCGATAGCTCCTCAAAAAAGTTATTAGAAAATATTTTGAATTTCAAATGCAAGAGGATAGAAAAAAGAAATGGATAGATTTTAATAAATTTGAGAAAGAAAAGCGAGAGAGAGATCCTCAATTCGAGGTTCTCTCTGACATAAAACATGAAATATTGAGGGTGGAAACAAAGTTTCAGAATTTTGATAAAGTTGTAGGGAAATTGAAAGAAGAAAGAGTAATACATGATAAAGGAAGGGCTATAGATATTAAAGAATAGGATAAGAGGAAGGACCCTATTCTAGAAGAGAGGCCAACATATTAGCCTCCAAAGAAAGTGGATGTGTTTGCAAGGAAAAAGAGCAACAAAAAATTGCCACCCCCACCCAATCTAAGGGGTCAAGGGAATCTTCTCCTCCACCACAACTACCACCACTTTTTTTCCCATGGTCATCTTCTCTACAAATTATTGAACTTGATTCACTACCAAGAGGACCACCACCAATGAAACAAAATGTTGGATCAAGTGGCCTTTCGGATTACCCCATAGATGACTTTGATGAAGAAATTATCATCACTAAAAATGAGATGAGGCAGGGTATAACTTCTCCCTCAAGGGAGATGGTACCAAATTTGAGCATGAGGCTAAGAAAAGTTGATTTGAGTGGGGTAAATTGTGAAGATGATGTTAGGGAGGAAGCTTGCTAGAATCTTATGAATGATGATGCCTTTGTAAAGACAAAATGTTATAAAGATTTTTTTTGGAGGGCTTAGAGAGATCAATATGTTGAGAGAATTCATATGAAAAGGATTGAAAATATTGAGTTTCCCAGGGAGGTCATAGAAGCTAAAGATCTTGAGGAATTGAGGGCCAAATATAAAGATATAATAGTAGATGAGGGCATGTAGTTGGTCAAAAAAAGTGGGTTGCTCCTATTACCAGAATGGGATACTTTAGCAATTTAGGCACTAGCCTCAAATACGAGGAAGAAAACAGTTGTAGAGCCAGCTTCAAATTTGAGGGTAGGACTGATTATCAAAAGGGTGTCTAGAACCTCTACAGTTGAAGCAGCTACACTATCTATAAATGTAGGTCAGTTCATAAAGATACTATTAACTCTTTGATAGAGGAGCATGATGCATTCAAAAAGAAGTATAATGACATGTTGCTGGAATATAATAAGGGGCAACAAAAAATTGTAGAGTTGTAGCGAGAGTTGCATTATTAAACCAAAAAAATCAATCAATGCACACATAGGGACCCCCAAAAGCAATGATTTCTCCTCCTCCATCTCAATTAGAGGAGCCACCATCCTCTCTTGTGCATTCCCCTATTCCTCCAAAATCAACAAAAAGGTTGAGTGTGATCCAAATGAAGTACCAATTGCATCCTTAAGAGCAAGTACTCCAAAAAAACCTCCATCAAGAGAGGTAACAAAGGAAGAGTTGATTGAGCAAATGGAAGTGTTTGACGATTTTTTTTCATTTTATAATGATAAAAATTATTCATTGTTTCAAATGTTTTGGATATTTTTTTTTCAAAGGATATAACAAGAATGAGAAGTGTGCACTCAAATTATTCTTTGATGTTCAACTCAATAAACATGTTTGAGAGGGATAAACTAGTTTCCATCCCATTGATAAAAAATGGACCCCTAGACTAAGTATCTTGAAAAGCATGGTCATTGGATCCACCCATGACCAAAAGAAGCCAGAAAAAATTGCATCAAATTACAAGATGGTGAAAGAAATGGGTGACTATTAGGGATTGGTGGATCCATTAGAAAAGAGGATCAAAGCATTATTTAATTTTTTTGAAGAGAGTGATCTTGGCTTATTGCTAGATATTATGAATGGTGATGGAACTGTTAAGAATTATGAGCAATGGAGAGCTCATATGGATGTTGTCATAGCTACAAAGGCTACCTTAATTTGTGAGAAATGTGATGCCAACATTTCAATATTGAAGTATAGAATTTGAGCAATGGAATTAGAGATATGTTGAGATCCCAGACTTGTAGATTGCTTCAGTGGTAGGGTGGTAGTGAATTTTGATCTTGATATCTTTAGTGAATAATGGTTTTCGGTAAGGATGGTTGTAGCAGGAGGAAAACAATACATGGTTTGGAAATAGTACAAATTAAGCCTTTGATATATCAATCTTTAAATATTGTTTCCTCCTTAATTCAAAGTTGATGACAATATGATGTTGATGTGGAAATGCTTTGCCTTTTATTTATTCTTGTTTTCATGCTTTTGGTCCTAAAATTTTGGGAGCATGTGCAAAAGGTGTTGCTACTTGTGGAAAGAATATCTCCATTGACTAAAGTGAATTTTGGAAGGTGGGAAGTATCCTCACTAACAAATG
Organism: Sequoia sempervirens; assembly: GCA_007258455.2. Lineage (NCBI taxonomy): Eukaryota > Viridiplantae > Streptophyta > Pinopsida > Cupressales > Cupressaceae > Sequoia > Sequoia sempervirens. The sequence continues at coordinate 84,188,173 of VDFB02252616.1, read as the reverse complement.
AAAATAACTTTTGTCTCATCCATATATTCCCACTCATGGTTTGCAAATATAACTATATTTTGGAAAGATTTGTAATTATCAAATGAAAAAGTGACATGTACATTGTCTTGAAGCTTGTTTTGCTCCCTTGTTTTTATAAAAGGGAACTAAGGGCCAATTGTAGGGGTTGTTTATTGATGTTTGAGAACAATTTTGTAAAAGACAATACATAGAATATGGAATTGAGTCTATATCTAGGTTATGCGTCCTTTGTTTCTACAAATAATTTTGATAATAGTACTAGCATTTGAATATAAAGAATGGAATAGTTTGAGAGCCAATTCTCTACTAGTGTATTCATCATTTGAATTATCAATGAAATAATCAAGTGTTGTTTCAATGCTATTCATTGTGTTTCAATGAATGTATGGTTTTGTCTTTGTTCTAATTTGAAGAATTAGTTAAATTGCTTGGATGAAATCATAGATTTATGTGATTTGAGTATCAGAATATGATAATGAGTTCTAGTTTTAAATAGTTGGGTATGATGTTGTAATGCAACTGTTATCACATGAAATTGCACCCTTGTTGAACCTAATGTTCAACACTTCAGTGTAACATGGGAAGACCTCCAAAGTTGTGGGTCACTTATAGACAGAGGTCAACCTCCGGAGGAGGCCGGCTTCCTTTGGGTACCACCTAAACTACAGATTTTGTAAGGAAAAGGGAGAAGAAATACATGGAAATTAAACTAACTCCATGGTGATACACCGAACTGGTAAGAACAATGAGATACTCAATTTGCACTTGAATACTAGTGACAAACATGGGACTGCACAACAAGATCCTATAGATCACACATACAAACAGGTTTAACATGCACATGCCTTCAAGGAGGAAAGACAGAATTTCACAAACTAGAAGCTCATGTGTAGGATTAAGTAAACAAAATTTGTAACCTGCATGATACTACTTCTGCAAAGAAAGGCATGACATGAAACAAAAGCTATAAGGAAAGAGAAAATTTCACTAAGTAGCTCACTGAATCAAAAAGAATGCACAATACTTCACAAGAATCAAAAGGCAAAAAGATGGGCCATCAATGGTAACCAAGGTAAATTTTATATAACATGCTCCAAAATGAGTTACAAAAACATGCTAGTCTGAGAGAGGACTGCAAAAGGGTCACAGACTCCAGAAAAGCATACATCTGAACTCCAAATGAGTTACAAAATCTACATCAGTTGAGAAAGGATTTGAGGAAAAATCACTAACTCTCCAGAATGCATAATCTGAACTACTTTACAAGAACGCGAAAATGCCTTATATACAAAAGTATGTTGGCCCCTCTGGGCTTACAAAAATATATCCTGGAATAGATCTTTCCTTAGATCTTTTGATTGAATTTAATGTTGCACCCTGCATGTCCATGTCAGTGAAGAGTCACTCCCCGAAGAAGCCTTCAAATCTTCCTACAACCACCGCATTCATTTATGATACTCGTGTCAACCTTTGAACCACTTCGGCTGAATGTCTTGAATGCCCTGAGCTCAATACCTATTCATGTGGCATTCAACCAGGGTTGACATTCTTCATTCTGCCATGACTTTCCTTAGCTTTCTTCATGGTTGGTCGAGCATTTTCCACGTGGGCTCTGCAACTGGTCAAAAGTCTTTTGAAAAGAATCGCATCTTGGTGAGACACTAAAAATGTCTTGTCGATGTGATTAGGTGTTTCTAAAGCTATCGGCGTAGTACATGACAGTCAATGAGACCTTTTGGCGAAGTCTTCTTCTCTTTGGCGAGCCCATTCTGTTATCAGCTAGACTCCTTATCATCAACAAGACCTCTTGTTGATCTTTCCCTTTTCTCCCCGAGCTCACTTGATTCTATTGCCAAGACATTCCCGGGTCGGTGAGACCTCACAGTGAAGTCGAACTGCCATGCCGATGCTGCTTTACTTCGCTGAGACCTTATTCATTCACCGAGACATTTTATAGAATTCTTGCGTTGTCGGTGAGACGTTGGTCTTTCAGCCAGACCTCTTGCTGGGCTCCTTAACTTTCGGTGATGAGTTCACTTTCTCTTCAATCGGGGAGACATCCTTATATTGGCAAGATCTCTTGCCGATGTCAAATTTTCTCAGTGAGGCCCCTTCATTGTTGGCGAGACTTTAGCCTATCGACCAAACATTATGCCGAAGGTTGAAACTTTCGGCGATCCTGCTTTTTATTTGGGAGGCTCCATTGGTTGGTGAGACCTTCGCCAACTATACCTTCTATGTTGCCCAAACTTCCTAGTGTTGGCAAGACCTCAAGGCGATATCCTCATCTCTTGGCGAAGGCAGTCTTTTTTACTGAGACTCTTCAAAACTGGCAGGGGCGGGATCAAGACAAAACTGGAACCGAGACCGAGGGAGAAAGGGGGAAGCAAAGACAGATGAATCTCGGCAGAACTGGGATCGAGACCAAAACAAGAAAAAACAAAGCAAAAAGCAGAACCGAAACCAGAACTAAATCTGGACCTAAAACTTTCTTCAAGTTTCAAGTTCGGATTTTGTTCCGATCCCGCCCCCGGCAACATACGAGGAAGGAAGGAAAGAGGGAAAAACACACGGGGGGAAAAAAGGAGTAGATAAGACGGTCACAGGTCATGAAGAAGAGGAGAGAAGAAAGAGCGAAACCGAAACCGAAACCGGAACAAAAACAGGATCCGGAACCTTGGAAAAGTTCCAAGTTCAGGTTCTAACTCGGTTCCGGGCTCGCCAGAGAAGGAAAGAAAACACACAAGGAAAAAGAAAGAAAGAAAGAAAGGCGGGATCAGAACTATATCCGATCCCAGGTAAAACAGAGCGAGGGCGAGGGTGGAAATAAACCCAAAATAGAAACTTTCATCAAGTTTCAAGTTCGGAATCCATTCTGATCCCGCCTTCGATGAAAGAAAGAAAAAAGGGGGCCCAACAAAAAGAACAGGGTGGAACCAGGGTCGGAACTGGATCAAAAACAGGAACTGAGAGTTTTGGAAAATTTCCAAGTTCAGATCCCGACCCGGTTCTGCCCTTGACAGAACAAGGAAAGAGACTGAAGAAAACAAAACAGAAAAGAGGGAAAGACAAGGAAAAACATAAAAAGAAAACCCACCCCCAAGTTGAAGACCTGCACGCTGGGCTCAACCCTCTTGGGAGACACATTTAATCCATGTGCCGAAATAAAACATCATTCTCTCCTGCATCCAATTGAGCCCATAGGGGAAAAATGGGTAACATTTCTGGTGACCTTTACTGGATGTTTGCCTGCTAAACATGAAGACCAGTAGCCTAGGCCTATCCATTGGGCATGGAGTCATTGGAAAAATTTTGGAATAGACTTGGAAACTTATGAAAGCAGGGAAAAACTGAAATAAAACAGTTTACATGTGTTGAAACAACACTTAGGGAAAGTAAACTACATCTAAACCTACCCTACACTAACCAATAAGAAATTGGTCAAACAAACCCATTGACGGGTTGGGTAAAATAACAACCCTTTCTCAAAAATTTACGATGTTTTCCATGCTGAAGAACAACTAAAGAGAAATGAAGTATGCATGACACTCCAACGGATGGCTGTAAGATCTCTTGCAAAACATATTCAAGCTTACTAACCTTTTCACACAGAATGTAAACATTCTCGTTCTGAGGTTGAAAGATAACTTGAGTGTTCTCCTCCTGAGTAGTACCCTCATGCTGGGGTGTAAGCAAGGTATCAATATATTTGCTAGTCTCCATTTTGGCTAGATGCCTGATAGGTCAACCTTTAGTAAGGGAAAAGCATGCACTTTCCTTGCTGACCTTTTGCTCATGAACTACCTTCTGAACACCTATTTCTTCAACAGAGAACAAAGAGATAGCTTCTTCCATCACATCTCCAATCAATTCATCAACCTCAGGCTCTTTTATAGACTAGAATGGAAGCTGCTCATAATTATCATCATCACTGGAAGAGTTACATTCTAATTCAGGATTGTTTTCCTCAATAAAGGGGGGCAACAATTCAAGCAATGATGTATCCTCAAGCTCCTCTACACAATAGAATGGAAGCTCCTCCAACCAGTTATGACTTTGCAAATTAGGCTCATTAGTCTCCTCCTGATGTTGTAGCCTTTGTTCAAGTTCATGAACCTGTTGTTCTAGTTCACCATGACTATCAACCACTTCTGAGTCTTCATCCAATGTTGAACAAAACTGTTCAATAATAACTATGCATGCTTCTTCAGAAAGCTCAGTATTAGCCTTCTTAGTTATCGCATGCTTGAAAATATTATAGCCCATACCTTGGAGAATGGTATCAAGTTCAATTTCATTATCCTTTTCCAAGTCTAATACTTCATTTTCTTGCTAATGAACATTGGTCAGCAACTCATTGGTTGGTTTGATGCCTCCCTACTATTCTGAAACTGCCATTTCGCAAGTGTTTTCCACTTGAGGAAGATCTTTAGTCAGTTTCAAGCTTTGAGAAGAAACAATCTGCCTGAAGCTTGGAACTGAAAATGCGTGCTCTTCCAACTTAGCAATTTCATCATAGCTGTATGCTAGATTCACCCTATCTGAAACTTGGAATTTTGTACTTTGAGGCTCCCTCCTGCTGTCTCATCTGCACCTCCTCTTGTTTAGAAAAATTTAGCCTCATTTCTACACCTTTTGCAGCCAGCTGTTGGGCAAGGCTCTCTTCACATTGCCTCCTTTGGGCCTCCCATTCTTGCTCCCTTATCTGAGCTTGGTAAACTTCTTGTTCTTGTTGCCAATTGGTCTCCTGCTCATGAAGGTAGGCCTGATAGGCCATCTCTTCTTTCTTTTGATCATACTCCTGCTACCTCCTAAGTAGTTCCATCTGCCTTACGATGTCTGACAGCATGTCCTTTGTGTTATTCATGTTTTTCTGTATATAATTAAACTCTTGGAGCTGATTTTGGACATCCAAATGTGGATTCAAAGACTGAGTAGGGGTGGGTGGGAGGTAAGCATGTTGAGCATGCTGATAGGCTGCTATTGCATGGTTGTTTGGGATTAAACCAACAATATGACTGGCCTGATATGGCTAATAGGGTGATTGGTTGATAGGATTTTTATGAAATTGAAGTGGGTATACATGGTAACTATGGAAATCTGTCATCTCTGCTCACATGTATGCTACAATTAGAATATTCAGCTTATAATTGAAACATACTAGCACTCAACTTGTTGAAACCAGTAGATTTGCTCAGAGTTGCCAGGTATGTAAAGAAAATGCTTCCAAAAGACTGAAACCACTGCTGCACACACCAAACAGCAGCAATAAAGTGTGTAAATATGAACTGAGGAGTAGTTCACAGTCCCACCAGGTGTGCCAAAAACTGTTATCACCTGAAATTGCACCCCTGTTGAACTTGATGTTCAACACCTTAGTGTAACATGGGAAGACCTCCAAAGTTGTGGGTCACTTATAGACATAGATCAACCTCTGGAGAAGGCTGGCTTCCTTTGGGTACCACCTAAACTACAGATTTTGTAAGGAAAAGGGAGAAGAAATACATGGAAATTAATCTAACTCTATGGTGATACACCGAACTGGTAAGAACAATCAGATACTCAATTTGCACTTGAATACTGGTGACAACCATGGGACTACACAACAAGATCCTATAGATCACGCATACAAACAAGTTTGACATGTACATTCCTTCAAGGAGGAAAGACAAATTTTCACAAACTAGAAGCTCATGTGCAGGATTAAGTAAACACAGTTTGTAACCTGCATGATACTACTTCTGCAAAGAAAGGCATGACATGAAACAAAAGCTATAAGGAAAGAGAAAATTTCACTAAGTAGCTCATTGAATCAAAAAGAATGCACAATACTTCACAAGAATCAGAAGGCAAAAAGATGGGCCATCAATGGTAACCAAGGTAAATTTTATATAACATGCTCCAAAATGAGTTACAGAAACATGCTAGTCTGAGAGAGGACTACAAAAGGGTCACAGAATCTAGAAAATCATACATCCGAACTCCAAATGAGTTACAAAATCTACATCAGTTGAGAAAGGATTTGAGGAAAAATCACTAACTCTCCAGAATGCATAATCTGAACTACTTTACAAGAAGGCGAAAATGCCTTATATACAAAAGTATGTCGGCCCCTCTAGGCTTACAAAAATATCTCCCATAATAGATCTTTCCTTAGATCTTTTGATTGAATTTAATGCTGCACCCTGCATGTCCATGTCGGTAAAGAGTCACTCCCCGGAGAAGCCTTCAGATCTTCCTGCAACCACCGCATTCATTTCTGATACTTGTGTCGACCTTTGAACCACTTTGGCTGAATGCCTTGAATGCCCTAAGCTCACTACCTATTCACGTGGCATTCAACTAGGGTTGACATTCTCCATTCTGCCATGGCTCGCCTCAGCTTTCTCTATGGTTGGTCGAGCATTTTCCATGCAGGCTCTACAGCTAGTCAAAAGTATTTTGAAAAGAATCACATCTCGGTGAGACACTAAAAATGTCTTGCCGATGCGATTAGGTGTTTCTACAAATATCAGCGTAGTATGTGACAGTCGGTGAGACCTTTTGGCGAAGTCTTCTTCTCTTTGGCGAGCCCATTCTATTGTCCGCCAGACTCCTTATCATTGGAAAGACCTCTTGTCGATCTTTCCCTTTTCTCCCTGAGCTCACTTGATTCTATTGCCAAGACATTCCTGGGTCGGTGAGACCTCACGGTGAAGTCCAACTGCCATGCCGATGTCGCTTTACTTCACTGAGACCTTATTCATTCACCGAGACATTTTATAGAATTCTTGCATTATTGGCGAGACATTGGTCTTTCGGCCAGACCTCTTGCTGGGCTCCTTAACTTTCGGCGATGAGTTCACTTTCTCTTTAGTCAGGGAGACATCCTTATATTGGCAAGATCTCTTGCCGATGTCAATTTTTCTTGGCGAGGCCCCTTCATTGTCGGCGAGACTTTAGCCTATCAGCCAGACATTATGTCGAAGGTTGAAACTTTTGGTGATCCTACTTTTTATTTGGAAGGCTCCACTGGTCGGTGAGACCTTCACTAACTATACCTTCTATGTTGCCCAGACTTCCCAGTGTCGGCAAGACCTCAAGGCGATATCCTCATCTCTTGGCAAAGGAACTCTTTTTTACTGAGAATCTTCAAAACTGGCAGGGGTGGGATCAAGACGAAACCAAAACTGGGATCGAGGGAGAAAGGGGGGAAGCAAAGACAGACGAATCTCGGCAGAACCGAGATCGAGACCAAAACGAGAAAAAAACAAAGCAAAAAGCGGAACCAAAACTGGAACTAAATCTGGACCTGAAACTTTCTTCAAGTTTCAAGTTCGGATTTCGTTCCGATCCCACCCCTGGCAACATATGAGGAAGGAAGGAAAGAGGAAAAAACACAAGGGGGGAAAAAAGGAGGAGACAAGATGGTCACAGGTCATGAAGAAGAGGAGAGAAGAAAGAGTGAAACTGGAACCAGAACCGAAACCTTAGAAAAGTTCCAAGTTCAGGTTCTGACTTGGTTTCGGGCCCACTAGAGAAGGAAAGAAAACACTTAAGGAAAAAGAAAGAAAGAAAAAAAGGCGGGATTAGAACTATATCCGATCTCGAGTAAATAGAGTGGGGGCGGGGGTGGAAATAAACCCAAAACAGAAACTTTCATCAAGTTTCAAGTTCGGAATCCGTTCTGATCCTGCCTCCGACAAAAGAAAGAAAAAAAGGGGGCCCAACAAAAAGAATAGGGTGGAACTAGGGTAAGAACTAGATCAGAAATAGGAACCGAGAGTTTTGGAAAAGTTCCAAGTTTGGATCCCGACCCGGTTCCACCCCCGACAGAACAAGGAAAGAGACTAAAGAAAACAAAACAGAAAAGAGGGAAAAACAAGGAAAAACATAAAAAGAAAACCCAACCCCAAGCTGAAGACCTGCACGCTAGGCTCAACCCTCTTGGGAGACACATTTAATCCACGTGCCGAAATAAAACATCATTCTCTCCTGCATCTCATTGAGCCCATAGGGGAAAAATGGGTAATAACAACATTGTAAAATCCCTATGATGCTAAGTGTTAAGTTTTTGTTTAAATCGGTTCACATTTAACAAGGCTCTATAACCCTAGTTAAGACACTATTCTTAGATTTGTGTTTATGTTGTAATATTTTTGATCATTTACAAACAATACATTCAAATCACTTAATTATTTAAGTTATTGTTGAAATGTATGTCAAGTTAAGGTTTTCCATGCTCTATTTCTTGTGAAACAATTAATATGTAAAGGATTTTCTAGATCTTTGTATCTATTAAATTTTAAAGAAATTATGTGTAAAGCTTATCTGTTATTTACAATGTATATGGTTAATTGGCACTTAGGATCTTAAATAAATTGTGTGGGATCACTCTCCTGGGTTTTCCAGAGCACAAGGTGCAAGAGGAAATTATTTCCAAGCTTTCAGTCGTTCGTTCGCCAATCCCTCTAATTATCTAACCATTGGAAGATGGAAATTCCATAGACTATTTTGTGAGATCAGCTTGGTATATTAAAAACACAAAAAAATGGGAAACTCTATTGGGGAACAAGCATATGCTTTAAATCTCTAGTCCAAGATCAAAAGTGTAGGGTCATAAATTTTGCAAATATGTGCTTATCCATGAGAAATTTTGTTAGATTGTCTTTCCATTTTTCAAAGTGAGGTTGGTCTATCAAGGCTCCAAGTAAATTGTGCTTTCCTTTATCAAGTTTCATTTGAATTTTTAAAGTTATATCTCAAAAGTATCTATATAAATGAATTCTTGCAATTCTATTCAAGATTCAAAAATATTTTCATAATTCTCATTAACTTTGGGTGGCGAATCTGATCTCTATCTCAGTGCAATAAGCATTCATTATAAAAAAGTGAGAAGAGAAAAAAAGGAAATTGTTGAGAAGATGAAAGGGAACAAAAGCAATATAAAGAAGCATCCTAAAAGGAAGCTAGAAGACGAGCTACCTCACAAACCCAAATCATCATGGAATTATAATTTTATGCTCAAACAAGTAAGTTCACTAATCCCCCCATATCTAAATCTTCTTATTCTAATGAAGTTGTTCAAGATAAGGAAGTATATAAGTATGGAATACCCTATGATAATGAAGAAAATCTTGCTACAAATCTACCTGCTACTACTAACTTGCATACCCCTAGTTCTAATGTCTTAAATGAACCCACATCTTGGAACTTATAGGACAAACAATTAGATCCAAATTTAACAGGCATAAGGGATAATCCTAGAACTACCTCTATATTCATTGATAAAAATCAAATCCTAGAGGGAGATATAGAAGTAGGAATCCTAACCCTTTTACATAGAAGGAATTACTGAATCTCACAAATTATACGCCTGAGAAAATTGAATCTAAAGTTACTCTTGAAGATATTGAGGATGAAATAAATGATATAACACAACTTCAAGAGGATGCATTAAGGATAAATTAGATGAATAGGAAACAAAGAAAGGAAAAGGAGGAGAAGATAAGGGCTGCTATGATGCAAAGAGACCAATCAAGAAGAAGAGTAGAAAAGATGAGAGAAATGGTGGATGAAGAACCCTCTCCTGAAGATTTTTCTAAACTAGTTGTTAAAGAAAATTTAGATCATCTGAAGGTAAATATTTCTATTGGAAAAAATTCTACTAGAACTTATACCAGTTCCATTGTAACAACCAAAGTCTCAGACCCTTTTGCTGCTACAAAAAATTCTTAGCCTATAGATACAGGGAAAAATCCCAATCAATTCTTTCCAAATACAAACCCAGGTTTTTCAATTAAAAATACTTCTACCAAAAGTGCTTGAGCTAATTCCATCCCCTCAAATTTATCCCTTGACCCTAATATTTTGAAGCTACAATTGATTAATGGGAATGTACAAAATGAACTGGATAAGCTATAGATTCAGGCTACAAATGCTGAGATGGAAAGATAAATTGCTTTCCTAAAGATTTCTATTCCCAACTCTAAACCTTCTAGTTCTAGTCACTCCATCCCAGTTTCTCAGCCTCATAATACTCAATCTAGTGGGAACATCCCCTGTAAGGGTAGTGATGGATGACAAGGTGGGGATGGTGGAGGAAATAGGAACACCCAATTTGGAAATCAAGATGCTGGTGGGAGTAATAATAAGGGAAATGGAGGTGGAAATGGAATAGATAATACACAATTTGGTAACCAAGGTGGTGGTGAACCTTATAATGATTAGAATGATCATTTTACCAAAAGACCTATGTAGCTGAATAGATACAGGAAATTATGCTTTGCTAGGATTTGTGGTTATCCAAACACTATCCTTGATGATATTATAAATGTGTTGGCCAAATTTTCTAGTAACAATGCCATTAGTGGGGAGGATAATTTAAGATCATTTGATAACATGATGGATGGTTTTGAGGTTAATACTAAGGATGTAATGATGAAAATGTTCATTCAATGAATCATTGAGGATGATAGAGAATGATATAGGAGTTTACCTGTAGGAAGCATTGGTTCTTGGAAAGAAATTAAGAGGGTGTTTGGAGAGAAATATGGTGATATGACCGATCCAAGATTTATGTTAAATGAATTTTACAACATATCTAAGGGATCTAATAAAATGGTTTCTAGTGTTAATGCCAGATTCCACAAGACAATGAATAGGTTGCCTCATAATCTATGAGCAAATGATGATTCCTTCTTGGTATCCTACTGCAATTCCTTTGACTCCAAAATGAGCTATCACTTGAGAGACAAGAACACTCAAAATTTGAAGGATTCCTTCAAGACTGTATTAAATATTAAGAGCAATAGGAGATCATCAAACAAGGTAGGGAGAAGGGATGATGTAAAAATCTTGAAAAATCCTGAACATGATAAAGGATTTGCAGACAAGGGATCTTCTATTGAAGAAAAATTGGACAAAGTTTTGAATTCTATGAAGGATGTCAAAAATAGACTAGATAAACATGAAAAGGTGCTTGTAAATGATAAACCACATTTCAAGAAAAATGAAAATCCCCTAAGACTCCAAGATTATCCTTATAAAAAAAATTGGAAAAATGGAAAGATAATCCATACTAATCAAAAAAATACACAGGATTAGGTTACACTTGATCCTTTATAGAAGCACTCTACTAAATTTGCTGATGAAAGTCCTTGGTGCATTGTTTTCCAATTGCCTCATTCTTCTCACCAATTCTCAGTTGCAAAATTGGTATAAGTTGAGCAAAATGCACTAGATAGTTATGACCATTCTCATGACCTTGATGTATAAATTAATGTAATTATGAGTAGATCTGATTTTTCTGATGATGAATGCTCATTTGAGGAGGAATCTCATGAACTTTATGTGGATAATAAAATACATAGAACCAATTCATATCACCAACAAGTTCTCTCTAATGAAGGTAATGAAAGTGATAATAATGTGTGTACATTAAAAATGGCTAAGGATGATGTATCTTTAAGAAGACCCTTAGAAGAGGAAATTGAAAATTTCATAGTAACTTTGACCACACAAGCAAGAAGTTGGAATACCACTTGAGAAACTAGGTTGTCAGTGGAGATTAGGGTAAGGTAGGTATTATCTTCATCAAGGAGTAGAATGAAAATAGCAAAGGATAAAAAGTTGAAAATAAATTGGATGAAGCTAAGTACAAGGAAGGTATGGTGGCAAAAATCTAGGCAAAGAAGACTAAAAATATAAAGGTTGATGGAGAAGTTATATATCCTACTGTGAAAGAAAAGATGGAGAAGAAAATTTTTGAATTAGAGAAGAAGGAAGCTAAGAATAAGTTCAAGGTGAAAAATGAACAACAAAACGAGAACAACATTGAGCAAGGTATGGTACCATATGATTTACCTAAGTACACCTCTATTGAAATGTTTTAGTTGCTTTCACAAGTCAAGGTTACAGTCCCTTTGCTTGAGATGATGAGGATTGAATAGCGTAAAAAAAAGGAAATGACCCTTATCAAAGGTGTTTCTATAGCCTGTAGGGAGATAGTGGTGTCTACTCCACCCAAAGTAAGTAGAAAGGAGTTGAAAGAGAAGGAAGTTGAGGGAGAAATTACTGAGACCCCTTAGATTTATCTAGGAACTATAATCATTGCTTGTCATAGCTATGTATATCTATTTCATGTAACTCTGATAATTGATGGAAATTTGTTAAAAAAATTTACGATAGATTCAAGAGCATCTTCAAACATAATGCTAGTTGAAATCATGAAGGAGATGGGATTGAAAATAGATAGTGCTTATGGTAAGTGCTATGTTATGGACTCTAGGGAGGTACATGTAATTGGGGTAATTAAAGCACTCCCTTACAAGTTAGTTGCATTCTGAGAAAAAGAATTCACTATGACCCTTATAGTGGTGGAAATTCCACCAAACTATGGAATGTTGTTGTCAAGAACATGGAGTGCCTCCATGGGAGGTAGTATGCAATGTGACATGTCTTATTCCACGTTCCCCATTAAGGGTAAAGACATAAAATTAGTTATGGAATCTAGAGTCCCTCACATGATTGAATTTTCTCCTGAAGAAGATAGAATACATTTTGTTGATATAGGCATTAGTGACTTTAGAGTGGAAGAGTTATAGGAAGAAGGTGACAAGCAACTTGCACACCTTGAAAGAGAAATAATGAATTTATTAGATAATGATGATCTTTTGACTATATATTTTGATGGTGCATGTTCCAAAGAGGGGTCAAGTGCAAGGGTAATACTGGTTTCTCCTAGTGGTAGAACTTTTAAGTTCTTATTCACCTTATCATTTTTTTGCACAAACAATGTGGAAGAGTATGAAGCTCTACTACTAGGGTTGCAGTTAGTAGAAAAACATGGGATGAAGAAGCTAAAAGTAATTGATGATTTTGAATTGGTCATATCCCAAGTTAGTGAAATATGGGAAAAATGAATGGGGAAAAGGGACTCACAACACAAGAAAGGAATCCCTAATCTTGGGTTTTCCTTTAGTAGGGGATGGCTCATTCAAGGAAACCTAAGATCCCCAAATTGGATTGACTATCAACACAAAGGTGAGTCAATTGTCAATAAGGGAGACCTAGAAAGATTCCTTAGTATTTGAGGGGTTCACCACCAAGAAAAAGCTTGGAAAAGAAAACTTGATATTCAACTCACAAAACCTAGCAATGCAAGCCAAATAATGAGTGAAAATGAAAAACTTAAGCAATAGCAAGTTAGGATGTATGTACTTGGGAAGTCTGGAAATGTGAAAGATTCTGGAAATGCAAAAAATTTGTGAAAATATGCTAGGGAGGGCTAAGATTCCCTTACTTTCTTCTTAGTCCCACTGTTGTTTGTTAGGGAAAACTCAAAATCTTCAAATGTTGGAACCGAATCTGAAGGAATCTTTGACAAATACCTCCAGGAGGACTAAGACACCCTTACTATATTCTTAGTTTTTCTCTAAATTTTTGCAATTTTGAAATGTGTTCCTGAGGTCCAAGGTCTACACTTCCTTCTTAGATCTCAGGTCATGAAACTTCTAGATATGGCTTGTAGGTGACTTTTTGTGAAGATGAAAACTTTGTGATGGAACTTTACAACTTTGCAACTTTGTACTTCAAATGATCTTCAACCTAAATCCATGAACACAAACACACAAGTGAGGGAAAAAAAATTGATTGTTAGTAAATAGGAGTTTGCCTTGGCCAAACCCCTTGTTGGTAATTAAAGCTTGGAGTGAAATGAAATAATGGAGGGAAATGATGAATGAACAAAGTGTTATGTTGCAACTCACCAAACCCTTGTTATGAAATCTAAAAACTTGTGTGAAGTGGCTAGCTTGAATGTAGATCTTGAATTTAATGAATGCTTGATAGATCTTGACTTACATTTCTTGCTTGAATCAAAACCCTACATCACAAATGTTAGCCCACAAACACACATGATGCAAGAATATCTTTGATATGATGCTTGAATCTTGTTGATGGCTCCAAATGCTTGATTCAAACTACTCTTGAATGCTCTTGTGAACTCAATTATGCTATTAAGAATGCTCTCACAAAATTCTTATATCGAAATGAGTGAAAGAGCCTTGTATTTATACTCATCCATGCTTAATATCTAGAAATTACACCACACCAAGATAACATATGAATTCATTAATTAAAGGAGGCTAAATCTTGCCAAGATTTGAAATTAAATCCCAAAAATAACTTAAGGGGGACTAAGACACCCTAGGTGGTGTCTTAGTCCCAAGGCTTGAAACTCAAGGTACAAACTCCAAAAAGGGGCCTTCTAAGGTGCCTTTAAAATTAGGGTCCCAAGACCTTTGGAGGACAAAGAAGCCCTAGGTGGTGTTTTAGTCTCTATCCAAAAATCAAGGACACACAACCAAAATCATTATATTATCATTTATCCTTTGATGTTTGTTGGGATTAGCCATAAAAAGATACAATTTATTAGGCTTGTGGATAAAAAATAGGACCAATTAAGACATAAAGAAGGATAAATAGAGCAAGGCGGGCCAAAAAAAGTGTGAAAATGTAAGGGTATGCATTTTCCTACACTATAGTTAGATCAAAGTTCACATAAAATTTTATACTAAAGCAATATAGGAATTTCATTTGGGATTTTGTAGAACAATTTGATACCTTTAGTATTGATTGGTTGGAGAGAGGAAAAAACCAAGTGGTGTATTTTCTTGTAAATATTGCACTTCGACCTAATGATGTAACCTTTGCTGGCATCTCCAAAGTGGAGGTACAGACAAGGCTTTCAATCCCCGACAACATCAAAAAATGGAAAGTCTTCAATGATGATGAAAACATACTAAGGTTTTTGACATGTGTAGACCAGTATGAGGTTAGGAGATTGATTTTGGAGCTTTTTTTGAGATTTTTGATGGGAAAGAGGCAATTTTTGGCAATGAAGTTATTCAACTCAAGACCAAGAAGTTTCGTAAGGGTCTTGTGGCTTTAGAAAGGGTCTATGATGGACCTAACAAGAGCAACAAAAAAAAATATTCCACACATCTAGAGGGCCTAGAAGATGTAAACCTAGGTATGAAGGGTGCTCCAAATAAAGTATATGTGGGTAAGAAAATGAAGCCAAAGATTAAAGCAATGTTGATTGCTTTACTAAGAAAATATAGGCATGCTTTTTTCTAGTCTTATGATGATTTGAATGCATACATGGAGGGGTTTTTTCTGCATGAAATTCCTCTTAGAGATGATGCAAATCCTTTTAGGAAAAAATAGAGACCTATTAACCCCACCTTGGCACCAAAAATGCAAGAAGAATTAGTCAAGCTAAGGGATGCTAGCATAATCAAGCCTATTAGGAACTCATCTTTGGTGTCTAATATTGTGCTAGTGAGGAAGAAGAATGGTGACATTAGATTATGCGTTGATTTAGAAATATCAACATGTCATCATTGAAAGATAACTACCCATTACCAAACATGAAGGCCATGTTACAAAAGGTAACTTGCTATGAACTTCTATCAATGATGGATAGGTTTTCTAGCTATAATCAAGTAAACGTGAAGGAGTTTAGGTAGTAGAAGACCACATTTACAACTCCTTGGGGCACCTATGTGTATGTAAGGATGTCATTTGGCTTAACTAATATAGGTGCAACCTTTCAGAGAGCTATGGATGTAGCATTCTCTGATTTTAAAGACGTTTTCCTAGCAATCTACCAAGATGATTTGACTGTCTAGTCCAAGAAAGAAGACCATTGTATGCATTTGGAGAAGACTTTCATCAAGGCTCTATAGTATGGAATCTCATTCAATCTAAAGAAGTGTTCCATTAGATTCACTGAAGGAAAATTTCTGGGACACATAGTGTTAAAAAAAGGAGTGAGAATTGACCCTGAAAGGGCAGCTTCCATTGATAAAATACCATAGCAAAAGAATGTAAAAGGAATTCAGCCATTCTTTGGAAAAATAATTTTTCTAAGAGTATTTTTCACAAATTTTGCAAAAATCACCTACCCCATATCAAAAATGTTAAAGAAGGGTGAGAAAATGGAATGGAGTGAAGAGCCAAGTTAGGATTTTCAAAGTATCAAATAAGTAATTAAGGAAGCTCCTATCCTTAGGACTCATGACTTCTCCAAGTTACTGTAGATCTTCTCCTTGGCATCTTTTCACACAATTGTTGTTGTGTTATTGTAGAAAAATCAAGAAGGTTTTGAGAAACCAATTGCATTCTTTAGTAAGTCACTTCAAGCTATAGAGCTTAAATATGACTTGATAGAAAAGAAAGCATATGCATTGGCTAAAGCTGTCAAGAACTTCAAAACTTATCTTGTGGGAGCTATAGTCATTGCATATGTTGGCAGTGTTGTTGTTTGAGGACATCTTCACCCAACAAGAAGTCACAGGTAGGAGATGTAGATGGATAAATAGAATACAAGAATTTAACTTTGATATTTTTTTATTACCAAGCTGGTAAGGGTCCAAGGTTTAGCAAAGCTAATGGCTAAAAAAAATCTAGAGGCCAACCAAGTAAATCAAATGGATTGCGTAGATGTGTTACATGTCTATGAAATGCATACTTGTGATTGGTACAAATACATTTTCCACTACTTGCAAACAATGTAGTGCCCCGAAGGGTTAGTAGACAATGAAAGAAGAAATCTTAAACTACAAGAAATTAAATATGTTATCATTAATGGTGAACTATGGTGGAGAAATTTGGATGGTATTTTGTTGAAGTGTGTTGATAATGAAAATACTTGGAGCTTTTAATTGAGATGCACAATGGAGTGTGTGGAGGGCATTATATCATGAAAAAAACTACTCACAAAATCTTGAGAGCAGGGTTTTGGTGGCCCACAGTGTTTATAGATGCTCAAAAGTTAGTAAGGGAATTTGATGCATGTTAAAGATTCTTTGGGAAACATAGATTCTCAAGGAACTTGCCACTAAGACCAATTGTAGTCTAAGCACCCTTTCAATAATGGGGTATTGAATTTATAGGAGAGATATTAGACAAGTCCAATGGAGAGAATTCTTGAATCGTTGTTGCCATAGACTATTTCACAAAATGGGTGGAAGAAATCCCCGTTAAAAGTGTAACAAGTAGGTGGTCATAGATTTCCTATTGGACAATGTGTTAACTAGGTTTGGGTTGCCTAAGAAAATTGTTTCAAAAAATGCCATTTGTTTCAAGTCCGAAGAGTTTACAAATTTCTATACTAAAAATGGGATTTAAGCATCCTACTCTTTGCCATATCACTCACGAGGAAAAATTCAAGTTGAAACAAGTAACAAAAGCTTGATGAATATTATTAAGAGAATCATTGAGAAGAACAAGAGAGCTTGGGACTCGAAGCCGAAGTTGCATTTGTGGGAAGATAGGGTAACAGTTAAGAAAGTAACAAGATATACTCTATTTGATTTGGTTTATGGCATAGTAGCAAGGTTACCCTAGAATAATTTGATGAAGATGTATAATTTCATACATGATTATAATGAGGACATGTGTGATGATATGCAACATAAAATTGACACTTTGATGGAGGTAGATGAGATAAGGAGAGATGCTCAAAAGAGGAATGGAAAGTTACAATTATAGGTCAAGATCATGTATAAAAAAACAACCTCTCCAAGGAAGTTTTAAGTAGGAAATGTGGTGGTGATGTGGAATGCCAAATTTGAAGACAAGGGCAAGCATGGAAATTTTGATGCTCTATGGTTAGGTCCCTACCTGGTCAACAACACTCACAATGAGGATTCCTAATTTCTTCAAAATTTGGCAAGTGAACTTCTTGAACTTCTAATATATGGATAGTTCTTGAAGCCATGCTTTTCTTAAAGTATGTTGGTTTCCTCATATAAAGTAGTTTTTGTATATTGTGTATATAGGTGACCTAGTTTGGTTTGGTTTGGTTTTGATTATGTTTGACTACCTTGTCTGAATAGTTTCCTATTTTGCATTCTTTGTATTGGTGTGCTCTACCTAAGATATCTAAGATCTCACCATGCCTGCGAGAGGCATGCATCTCCAACTTGACCACTGGTAGAACCCCTATTTTTTTTTGTGTTCCATTGTTTTAAATCCATATCTAGCTAGTTTTTTGGTTTTGAGTCATTTTCCTTTGGGTTAGGGTTCTAAATTCCATCATTCTAGGGTTGTTTTTATGTCTTAAACCCTTGAAAATCCCTAAGTGTTTGCTAAACCTTGTGGTATCATTCTAATCCTTTGGCTACTTTATCTTACCCATTCTTGGTGGTTTAAATAATGACTTGAGTCATCTGGGTCATCTGTTGATTGGCCCCTATGGCCTAGCCTTACTAGTTGTTACCCACTCAAAATATTTTGAGTATGTCTATAGTTATGTCGGTTAGAAAATTCTTGAAATACTTTATAATACATCCTAAGTTTTTGACTCATGAAAGCCTAAGTAATTTATCCTATTAACGTAGCCAATGACCCCTTTTAAGTCATCTTTTATTGTATGTGCACTTTAAAACCTTTAAGTTCATGGTTAGTGTGGCCCACCACTCATATTGCATTGGTTTCCTGATACCCGCTGCATTAAAATATTCTAAGAAGAAACCTAGTGGAGTAGTGGACATTTGACAAGTGTTGACCCTTTTGGCGGGACCTACCATTCCTTCAAAGCAGTGATGGTAAAAGGAAAAGTGATCAACGATCCTGATGCATCATAAAGATTAAATCTTGAATATCAGCCACCAGCCTGTGAGGGACCCATAGATAGATCCTTTTTCTTAGCAAGGCAGCGGGGGCCACCATGTGGTATGATCCATGATTTCCAAAGAAATTTAGAAAACTTGAAATATTTGGTTAAATATTTTGGTGACTATGGAAACACTAAGGGTGAGCTACTAAAAGGGTTACAATGCATGTGGGTAAATGGTTAGTGAGATGTTTAATCTCAACCATCCATCATGAAAAGAAAACCACTTGGGCATGAACTTGAAGGTTAAATGATGTTCATATTGGGTTGTATGGGATTGATCTAAATCGCTGCTCGCTAGCCTGTGACCATTGATAAACTTCATGCAGATCTAAGAGGGTTAGCAGGTGATTGCCACGTGGAATTTCTCATAGTTTGTAAAGTTTTATGGACCCATGGAGCCAATAAGGAGAATGTACACTTGGAAAAATTTGATCGGTTGGATGCTGAGTCTACGTAGGTAAAATTTTCAAACTTTTATGACTCCATCTGAATTGAACATCAATCCAAATCATGAGGATATCAACGAACAAGATTTAAAATTACAAAAGGATGTCATGGAGCCATTTTGGTTCATGCAAGTGAGAAGTAATGGTGGACTTGATGTTTGTCTACCTAATTAAAGGGCTTCTTTGCCATAAAAGCCAAATTTTAAAGCACAATCTTGATCATAAAGATATTTTAAAGCATATAGGAGTTGTTGTATGAGTTCTTAACATCCACTAATTAGGGTTTCTATGTATTAGTGTTCAAACCAATAAGTTAAAATATGCCTCATGCTCACTTGTAATTTTCATAAAAATCTCAAATTTTATGATCTAAGTAGATTTTTAGGGCATCTTTTAAGGTTTTGCATTCATTGCATCAACCTTAAACCCTAGTTTCAACCTAATTAAACCATACCTTATGCAAATTTCCATCGCTATGGCACCCCCAGGAGCTAAACCCCATGGTTCTGAACCCAAGAAGAGACCTCTAGTTCAATATTTATTAGACCAGTTAAAACCCTCGAGAAATGATAAACACATTGGTTAGTGTATGTTTCAAGGTCCTGGAACTAGAAATAGTATTATTGACAGACAATATTTTATCAAGGATTCCACACTACCATTTGAACTAGGTGGAGATTGTTCACATAGTGGTTTGGTAATAGAAACTCCAAAATCCCTCTTTTCAACCCATGGAGACTGTATATGGGTAAAGTGGTTGTCACAAATGTGTATCTCAATGTGGAACTTCTTAAGGCTATAGCAACCAACTATGACCCTACTGTTAGGGTAGTAAGAACACATTCTGGTAAGACAATGGTTGGGATCACTAGGGAAGAAATCACTGAAGTTTTTAGACTAAGCTAGTGGGGTGATGAGATGGTGAAAATTGTTCAAAAGAAGTTGAGAGATGAATATGAGAAGGTGAGACCAACATTTAAGATCTAAGTGTTGTTAAATTTCTTGGTAGAGGGAAAAGGAGGAAGAAAAAATATACTAGGTCCATCTAACAAAGAGCCCTACCCAATCAATTATTTTGCAACCTACTTCCAAAAAACCTTTTATTCTCTTTGTTAGATTCTGGGATATGATCCAACTTCAAGAAATCTAATTACACCTACTGTACATGGATGCAAACATACAACACATGACACTCAACAACTCCTATGATTTTACTACCTATTTGTCAGAAGAAATACATAAAGCTTTGGTAGCTCTTGAGAATGGTGAAATTGGAGTCTGATTCTAGTGGTACTCCTTATTCATGCATATGTTCTTGTACAAGGTATTTGTCTTCTTTGGTAGTGACATGAAATTGAGAAGATAGGAGAATAGTACAAATATGCCTATCCAAACATGGACCCCTATCTTGGACAAGGATGAGTAGAGCTCTAGTTTTGTGTCCTTTTCAAATACTTTTTCTTCCAATCTAAAGAGGTTTTTCTTCTAAATCTTCCTAGAATCCCAATAGAATTGCACAACTTCCTCAAACCTAAGGAGAGGAGTCATAATCTAGGGATTGACCACAAATGGGGAGATCTAATTCCATATCAAGATTCCACCATCCTCCATGTATATGGTGCTGACAAAAAACCTCATATGATTCCTAGAGATGTACCATTGAGGATTGGCTTCTTAGAAGTCATGTGACAACTTGGGAATGTTGAGGATAAAATTTTTCTTAACATGAGGAAAGAAACTTTCTTTCATGCTTATACAGTGTTTTTAGATTTTTTTATGACCACTAGGGATGGAAGAACATCATTGAAAAACTCAAGCCTTTGGAATGAAATGGTGTAGGCACATAAATCATGACCTAGAAGGCTTCATGGTTTGGCTGAAAGATGGAGTAAAAGGGGGAAATTTTTGTCACAATTTCCATTTTCTTGAAGATGTTATTAGAAACATTTTTTACTTTCAGATTGAAGAGGAAAAAAAAATGAAATGGATAGCTTTCAATAAATTGGAGAAAGAAAAGTGAGAGAGAGACCCTCAATTCAAGTCTCTCCTTGACATAAAAGATGAAATATTGAAGGTGAAAACAATGTTTCAGAATTTTGATAAAGTTATAGGGAAATTGAAAGAAGAAAGAGTAATACATGATAAAGGAAAGGCTATAGCTACTGAAGAATAGGATAAGGGGAAGGCCCCTACGTTGTACGAAAGGACAACATATCAACCTCCAAAGAAAGTGCATGTGTTTTCAAGGATAAATAGTACAACGAAAAGGTAGAAAACAATTGCCACCCCCACCCAATCTGAGGGGTAAGGGCATCTTCTCCTCCACCACAACTACTACCACTTTCACCACCACTGTCATCTTCTTCAAAAATTATTGAACTTGATTCACCACCAAGAGAACCACCACCAAAGAAAGAAAAGGTTGGATCAAGTGGCCTTGTGGATTACCCCACAGATGACTTTGATGAAGAAATTATCATCACTAAGGATGAGATGAGGTAGGGTATGCCTTCTCCCCCAAGAGAGATGGAAACAACTTTGAGCCTTAGGCTAAGAAAATTTGATTTGAGTGGGTTAAATTGTGAAGATTATGCTAGGGAAGAAGCTTGCCATAATTTTATGAATGATGATGCTTTTGTAAAGACAAAATATTTTCAAGAATTTTTTTGGAGGGATCAAAGGGATGAGAATGTTGAGAGAATTGATATGAAAAGGATTGTAAATCCTGAGATGCCCATGGAGGTCATGGAACCTAAAGCTCTTGTGGAAATGAGGACCAAATATAAAGATATAATAGCAGATGAGGGGAGGGATCTAGTTAGAAAAAGTGGGTTTCTCCTATTACGAGAATGGTATACTTTAACAATTTGGGCACTAACCCTAAATATAAGGAAGCCAAAAGTTGTAGAGATAACTTCATATTTTAGGGGAGGACTGATTATCAAAAGGGTGTCTGACACCTCTACAGTTGAAGAAGTTACACTAGCTGTAAATGTAGCTCAATTCACAAAGGCTATAGTTGAGTCTTTGACAAAGGAGCATGATGCATTTAGAAAGAAGTATAATGACATGGTGGTGGAATATAATAAGGGGTAGTAACAAATTATAGAGTTGTAGCTGGAAGTTGCATTATTAAAATAAAAATTTCAATTAATGCACACATAGGGGCCCCCAAAAGAAATGATTTCTCCTCCTCCAACTCAATTAGAGCAACCACCATCCTCTCCTATCCATACCCCTATTCCTCCAACATCAACAAAAATGGTTGAGTATGATCCAGATGAAGTACTAATTCCATCCTTAAGACCAAGTACTTTAGAAAAACCTCCTCCAAGAGAGTTGCATACTAGCAAAAAATAAAGAAAGGTAATGTGGTCTCAATGCAAGAGGTTGAAGAGGTCATGGAGATGCATGAAAAAGTCATCACCAAAGATCTAGTGGCTGAGAGGATTTTAAAGGATCTTCTTTAGTTGCTGCTTTGTTCCTTTTGTGTCTACTTTTTTGCAGATGGTCAATTGATTATGGTTTAATCAACATTTTGTTTTTTGGGGAAACTTCATTGTCTTATCTTTCATGCTACCTTTTTTTCTGTACATGGTTGGAGGCACCGTTCAAAAACTATTTTCTAATAATCAAAAACTCAAAACTAAGAAAGAAAAAAAAATGTATTTCACCATGATACATAAGGAAAACAAATGATTCAATATATTTTTTAACTAGATAACTAATTTGTAGGCCTTTGGAGAGTTGTATAGCCACTTTATTAAACCTAGCCATGGGTAAGGATGAATACTTTGTGGTTTATGATTAGAAGGAAGAGGTACCTAATGAAGATAATGAATGATGCCCTGAATCATACATTCTTCTTTGAGTTTGCACAACACACTAATTATTTTGACAATGGATGTGTCCCATATAAAATAATTTACAATGCAAAAACTTATCACATAAATCGATTAACCAATAAAAAGATTTAAATTCATTATTTTAAACTTGAGATGTAGGAAAATTATTTTTTAATAGTTTATTATGATAAATTATATTACTTTTGTTGTTTATGGATTTGATTGTGCACAAGTTTTTTCATCAACATTTTGGATCACACTAAGTGATCCATCATTAGGATAAAGAACTGAAGGAGATAAAAAATGGTTAGTTGCGGACCTAGTTCATTTAAAAGGAGAGATAGAAGGTTGGAAAGAGAGAGGGTGGGGGGAGGTACAAACCATGAGGGAAAGTAGTTAAAAATGAAACAAAAAATTAAAAATAGAAAATAAGAGGAAACCCACCCAAGGGAAAGCAATCAATAAATACGAAAAGATATTTGATAAGAAATTAAAAATATATCCCGACCTATGAGAAAAAATATAACTAGTAGTACATTAAAGTGCTTAAAATTTAAGAAAGCTTAAACATAAAAAGAAGAAACATAAATTAATTACTAATATTTATGTATGTATAACTATTAATAGAGTTATAAAGTATAAGAATATTTTGATGTTATTAAAAATCAATTTTAAACTGCGTTAGTTTAATTAATAAACTTGGAATTTAAAATAAGAATCATTTTTATACATTAAACAAATATTATGGAGAGTAGACAAATACCAGAGGCAAGCATAAGATAATTTTTTTACTCAATTATTAGACCTTTCTCTCTATTAATTTTAAGATTAATTATGTAGAGATTAATAAGAAATATAATTATGAAATAGAAAAATACAAAGAAAAATACTACCCATGTCTTTCATGTTTTTCACAAGGCTACCCACATTGATTTATACCTCCACTCTTTGTCCCACCATCACCCTAGCCAAACAAATGGAATTCTCAAAACTTTGGCTACTAGGGCCTACTGTATTTGTGACCATGAAAACTTAAAACAATAATTGGACCATCTTTGTTTGGTCTTTAGGTTGAAAGGGTATACAAACAAGAAAAATATCTAAGCCCTCAACCAATCCAAACACCTATTTTGTTCTAACTCTAACACTGGTTCCTCCTCACTAATGTTTCTCCCATGTGCCTCCTTACCTTTTGTTGAAGGAATCTCCCAACAATTTCAAAAATCCTTCTAAGAAAAGGCCTTGATTATGCTTTCGAGTATTTTTATACATTAAAGAATTGTACCCCTCCTCTTAAAGACTCTAGAGTAATCTTTCTAGACTAGGGGGCCCTACAAAGTTGTCTATTCTTATGGCACTACTTATATAGGTGAAATAGGACACTTATTCAACATAAGAATCAAAGTGTGTAGTGCTGACATCTTGGATGATCAGGTTCTTAAATCCGCCCTTGTTGAACACTCCT
>VDFB02252616.1:84131237-84163709 GCA_007258455.2 Sequoia sempervirens | reverse complement strand
GAATGAAATTAATCCCAACTCAAAGGAAACCATAGGTGTGGATTTTCAGATGCAAAGTGATGGAAAGGAGATCAAAGCTCAGATTTGGGGCATTGAAAATTCACTTCAAAATTTTCATATTTCTGAGAAAATCCACTAATTGTTTTCTTTGATCTGCTCACTCATATCACTGGTCGTGGATATCGTGGGAAAATTCACTCAAAATTTGAGCTTATTTCACTCCTAGGGTTTTCACAGGTACCAGAAACCATTATTTTTCCTCAAACTTGATGTTTTCTCATTCTTATTTTTTCTTGCTTCGATATAATTCATGTTTGAATTTGTGTTGTAGGGTTTAAATTTCCTTATAGTTTAAAATTAGGGCATAATGGAAAATTTGAGCTAGTGTTTTTTGTGGATCTCTTTCCTTCATTTAAGTTGTGCAATGCATGTTCAAAGTATTTTAAAGTGACTTATGGTCTTCTAATCATGTGCAAGAAATTATATTCTACAAAATTCCTTATGAGGCAATGGAGCTATATCGCAACTTTGTGGAATCATATTGGGCATCCCTTGAGGTTGTAAGAATTGGAATCTCCTTTAGTTGTCTTAAAAATGCATTTTCTGTAAAATTTATTATTGTTTGTCTCTCAATGAATATTTCATTTCTTTCCTATTGTTCTTAATAGTTAAAAGCTTTCTTCCAAATAATAATTCTCATTCAATATAATGATAATGGGATGTTGCGGAAGGAGAGCATGGAAGACTAAACTATAAGGTATGCTTCCAAACCAAATACTTTACTCTGGTTTCTATCTTTTGCTCTAACTAAATAGGAAAATACAATAAAGAAAAGGCATTGAAAATTAACTTACCCTGTATAGTAGTCTCTAGGTAGATATATATCCTTGATATGCCAAAACTCTCTCTAAAAGGTCCACAGAGATCATTTTCCCTGCATGAGAAGCAAACATGTTAAAGTGATTCCAAATTTCCGGATAGACATAAGTTTAACTATAAAGGTATTTTTATCGAGACATATAGATTGAGTGCACAGAAGATACCATGATCCTACCTTGCATAAGGTAAGATGCACATAGTATATTTGATGATCTCAGCATACAAGTTCTCACAAGATGCAATGTTCCTACCATAATCAAGTGATAGACATCTAAATGATATATATTGCATTTCTAAATCCCCTTTTTTCTACCATTCTATAAATATCAATGGTTCTCCAAGTTTTTGGAATAGAGGGATGGGGTTTCAGAAACGACAAAAAAATATTAAATTTTTGGTATGTACAAGGACAGTTAATAAAATAATACTAAAAATATTTAGATTGAAAATTTTAAATCAAGTAGCTTAAAGTTAGTGAAAAAGAACATATCCAATAAATTGTACAATCCATGATGGTTTCTAGAGCAAAAACATAACCATAGCATATTGTAATTGTAGATTTTACTTTTTTAAGGAATCATGCACTATAAGTGCCAGATGCTCCAAGCTTTGGTGCACACTAGAAATACTACTCTAACTGAGAACCTTTTATATAAAATAATTACACAATTTTGAAATTGAGCACTTGGCTTGTAGACTAGGGTCTAATTCTCATTCATTGATGTGATGACTTTAAAATTCAGATTCCAAAAGTTTTGTTTCACCTGGGAATCAAAAGCAACTAAATAGATGCAACATCAAGAATACACTAAAGCATAGAATATTTGTCTAATGTAATTTGGAGTGCCATACACTCTTTCTTAACTCCTATTGGTGTAACTCAAGATAATTTAGTATTATTCAAGTGGTAATGCTTTTGATGGAATTTTCTTTGTTGATTCTAACAAAACTATAAATTTGTCCTTAATAACTTGGTAGTCATTTGGAGGTCAAAAGTGCATAAAGGGAATTGAAATGGCAATAAGTTTGGTATTCATTTGAAGGATCAGAGGTGCACTAAGGAAATTGAAAGATTATTTCACATGGTTTTTCATTATTTTGAATTCATTGCATATGTACTTATTGTGTATGAAGTGGATAAAGGTGCTGAAGAGTATCAATTAATAGGCTTGGAATTGATTGGGATGACTAAATGGATGGATGTTGTGCATGTTTGGGAATGTTGGGATGGAAAATCAGAGTATCTTCAAACATTTTATAATTGGATCATGCATGCATGCAATGAATTCAGAATAATGAAACATCATGTGAAATATCTTTTTAACTTTCTTAGTGCACCTTCGATCCTTAAAAGGACTACCAAACTTATTACCAATTCAATAAGTTATAAAATGTACTTATTGTGTATGAAGGTGGATAAAGTTTCTAAAGAGTATCAACCAATAGGCTTGGAATTGATTGGGATCACTAAATGGGTGGATGTTGTGTATGTTTGGGCATGTTGGGAGGGAAAATTAGGGCATCTTCAAATATTTTATAATTGGATCATGCATACAAATTCCTTGATCAGAATTTAAAAAATGATCTTGGGTCATATAATTAATTTAGGATCAACATATCTTTAAAAAAACATATATGTATAGATTATGAAGTAAATAAGTATTTTAATATAGTACTTATAGCAATTGTTGCTTAGTAGCTATTTTTGTCTCTTTGGATGTGATGTTCAAGGCTCTGCCTTGTTTAGACTTAGGAGTGTGACTTGTTTCAACCACCCTTTTTTATGGTTATATAATGTACTTTTAAATAACTTTTTATTGTTAATATAAATGTCTAGTGAAAAAAAAAAGAGTAGATTATATGTCAGCTGCTAGAAAATTGATGGATACCTGGAGTTCTGCTGCAAACTCCTAGAAATGCTTAACAAACCCAAAGAAAGAAAAATGTGGATTACATCTGCACTCTGTTAGTTTTATAGTTTAGCGCACCATTGCTGAAAACATTTGGAATTCTTCTCTCATGTTATTTGTTAGTCATTTATTTGAATAAGATAGACTAACAGAGTTGAAACACCACTTTCTACCATCAATAATCTTTCCAAGTATCTTATACGTAGAGTTAGGATTTTCTACTAAGTGTATGCAAGCTACTTCTCAGCCTAACAAACCTCACTTTGGTAGCATTTCAAGTATTAGAAATATGGTCTTCTTCTTACTTTCTTAATAGTTAAAATCTTTCTTCCAAATAATAATTCTCACTAAATATAATGATAATGGGATGCTACAGAAGGAGAGCATGGAAGCCTGGACCGATGCAGATACTCAACTAGGTACTGAAGCCAACATTGATTTATTAGTGCTCTTTAAATATGCATTATCTGATTATACAAAAGACATTGGTTCTCATTCATTATTTTCTCCTTGAGAATGAGCCTTTGGTAAAGATGATGAATTGAGAGCACAATATTTACCAGGCACTTTTGAGGGTAGCAAAGCTACCAAAGCTCGTAAGAGGAGAAAAAACATGATAAAGTCAAACACATATATGGTATCTTAGATCATGTTAATCCTAGGCTTATAGGTGTCTGAGCTAGCAGTGGCAATCACTTTAACTTTATTTTTCTTTTAAATTTATTTCCATTGTTTGCCCCTATTTTGACTTCACCTGTCTACCACACCTCCCTTGTAAAAATTGCAATTCTCATAATCATAATTACTTTCTTTGTTATTATGTGTATCTATTCTTTATACAACCCATCTGTATTCAAAATAAATAGCTTAAGCAAATAATTTGTATGCCAATTCAGGTTTCTTGACCTCTTCCAATTAGAAGATGTTTATAATTTTAATTTATTAATTATTGCTTTATATTGTGTGGAGCACACTCTAACACCGTATTTCAGATAAATTTCTCTACCAAACATCTAGAAAGCTTTGTTCAAGCTCTTCAATTGATTCACTTCAGAATCCTAAAGCATGCCTCACATTTGAGGAAATAGACTCATGAATATTTTTGTTCAAGACTAATACAAATGAACTTTTGAGATTAGCTTGATTATGGTATTCTATTGCTTTCTCTTGTAGGTCAGTGGTTATCAATTGTGTTGCATGTGTTCTAGCCTATGAAACCCTGGCTACATTGTTCAGGTGAGCCACAACACTAGTTGTGTTTGGAATTTCCTTCCTAGTAGCCTCAAACATAGAACTAAGCCATTCCTGTACCTTAGCAATCTGGGCAGCACCAGACTTATCTTTAATATCATCTACATTTGCAAATAAACCCAAAATATTTATAAATAACTTCTCTACATATTACTCTATTTATGTAATTAATATGCACTGTAGCTGCAACTATGAATTTTTTAGAGAAATCCAATTTTAAAAGGCCTAAAGGTAAAGATGATATTTTAAATTTTTAGGCCATATCCCAAAGGACACCAGCTTGGCCTTCTAGAACTCTATCATGGGAATTTTCCATTTTTCCTAATATTTAATGTGATTAAGCAACATGGGTAGCAAGCCAATATAGACAAAATCAATCAAATTTCAGAAAGATCAAGGGTGGAAACTTTACTGAAATGACTTCAACTACTAGGGATTTCTCTATCTTAAGAGATTTCTTTTTATTTTATCTCTCTAGTTGGAAAGCCTATTAGCATTTTTAGACATCAGTTTCAAAAATTTCATGTTAACATGGGACAACAATTATTGGGAGCCCAAAACCTTTCTCATTTTGGTTCCTATTATGATATATGCATTGCTTTAATAGCAATACAAAATGTTTATGGTTTTGGATGAAAATTAAAGGCTAAATTTATCAAAGCACTCCCACATGCATTCTTGGTTTTGATGATGATATGCTTACACTACTAGGTATTATGGTAAAAAGGACTGGAGATGGCCTCTCTTTTTTTCAGATTGGTGGTGAAGCATCAGATATGCTTTAATGAAGCCAAGTTTTGTATGAATTCTCTTTATTAATATAAAAACATATTTTTTCCAATCAAATAAAGTTGGAAACAACTACCCTATCTAATTCTGGGGAAAAAATTGTACATCTGACTATTTTTGGAGGTAAATAAGTTACATTTTTTATTGGGGTTTTTTATACGATCAATTTGTTTGCATTTTTTATCTTATTTTTTGATTATTAAGATTTTCTTTCTCATTTTTAAAGTCTTAAATACATAAATTTTGCACATCATTGAACACAACATTTCAGATGTTTAAACTCCTAAAACTAATTTAGTTTGTTTAGCATATCTCATATCATAACTCAAAATTAAATGTATTAATGTATCCTTAATCTTATATAATTGAACATGCAGCTTGATTTATAAGTTGTTTGAATAGAGTCTTCACTATAAAATCCTAGGGTCATCTCGTAAAATCTCTAGGTCATCTTTTAGGTTTTAATAGGAAAGTTTTGGATACCCACTTTTCCTTTCTTGTTGTTGTTTTTGGGATCTTTATTTTAGACCCTTCATTCCATAGTAGATTCTTTGAATTTTATTGCCCTAGTTGCTAAAATTGGGTGAAATCTTCTGCTACTTCCAATTTCCTGAAAAAGCTTCTAACACTTGTAGTGATTGAAATCTATCTTTAATGGGCATCTTCCCTTTACAATAGAATTTGTAGCCTTTTTATACAAATGGATTGCTTAATCATCTATGAATATTTAAAGATCATTATATTTCCCAAAACCTAATTATTATTGTATACATTTTCTCCTAAGAAATGTGAAATTATGTGCACTCATCCAAGGAAGAGTAGCTCTTGGATACAACAATGGAATCTCTAAATTTTTAAGGGCTATTTTATGGTATCAAGTTGAAAGTGATGCCAACTCTGAGGAGACTGTCACAAGCGCAGCACTTGAACATGGTAGGGTGTATAGATTTAAATAACCTCCCTCATTCCATTGGAAACCTATTACAGCTATAGCACTTGAACATATAAATGTGTAAAAATTTAAATAACCCCCTAATTCTATTGGCAACTTGTCACAGCTGCAACACTTGAACATAGAAGACTGTAGAGGTTTAAATAACCTTCCTGATTCCATTGGCAACCTGTCACATCTGCAGCACTTGAAAATAGAAAGTTGCAGAGGTTTAAATAACCTCCCTAATTCCATTGTCAACCTCTCATAGCTGCAACACTTGAATATAATAGGAAATTTTAAAGGTTTAAATAACCTCCTTGATTCTATTGACAATCTATCACAACTGCAACACTTAACAATAAAATATTGTCATAGTTTAAATAACCTCCTCGATTTCATTAGCAACTTGTCATAGCTGCAACACAACACTTGAACATAGAAGGGTGTGGACATTTAAAATAAAGCTCCCCTAATTAAATAACCTCCTTGATTCCATTAGCAGCTGTCACGGCTGCAACACTTGAACATAGAAGGGTGTGGGCGTTTTTAAAATAAGCTCCACGATTCCATTGGCAGCTTTGTCATAGCTGCAACACTTGAACATGGAAGGGGTGTGGAGGTACTAGAAAATAACCTCCTTGAGTTCAAGTGAAATAGGAATGTTAGGATGTGTTCAGGTATCAATTAATTCAAAGATTTTGAGAGGTTCCTTAGCATATATCAAACCCATACCATACTTAATGAAAAATTAGCATACTTGAACCCCATGACACCCATCCTCTATATACGTCCGTTACCATAACCAACAACTTGGATTTTAAGTGCTCTGTAGGGTCAATTTTTCAATGGTAATGAGTGAATTCAGTTAGGAGTCTGCCATGTCGGCCCATAATTTCTACAAAGCAATAATCCAACCCTGTTGTGTTTCAAGATACATTGCCAAATGTCATTGATTACAGGAACAACAAGTGTAACCAATTTTAATTCTAGAAGAGCTTTGGCAAACTTAGCCCAATTTAACCTAGGAAGGATATAAAAATTAGCATGACAATGTTTAAGTTTATCTGAGCCAACATCACTATCATCATTGTTCATAAGCATTTCTGTTTAAGTAATGTTGGTGGAAGCTAAGTTGAATCTTCATGTTTCTTACAATACTATCATGTGTTCTAGAAGAATAATTTTCTATTTTACTCTATTTCCTCTATGCATTAGTATTTAGAAGAATTTTCCTTTTCACCTCCCACCTGTCATAACTGAAAAATATTGTTGTTTTTTTTTGGCTGAGTAGTGACAGGGAAGTATTTAGCAAAGATTATTTTTGTGGGATAACGCCTTAGTGTAGACACCTCAAAAATAGAGGAAGCAAATATGACATCTTGTTGCAACTAGAGATAGTATCATAGGACTTGAAAGCTAGTTACATGATTTACTTAGGAGTGAAGGTGCAAATAGGAGTCACAAATGAATATATAAAATCCACATTTTTTTTAATTTGGCATATAGATGAATATGTTTCCAAGGATGCATGGAATAGCATGAAAGAGGAGAAGTTGACCTTAATAAAAATGAATAGAGAATGGCCTCAGAGAGTTGGTGGAAAGGCATGAGGTTATGAACAATTCAACTAGCAAAATGCTACAAAAGTTGAAGTTATTGAGTGCCTATACATAAACTAAATGTATCTTGGGATATTATAGAAATAATACCTTAAACAAAATATGTGTTGGTTCAACCCTGATGACCTAATAAGAAAACTAAATTTTTATTAACAAAGCATTTAAATTTAATGGAGAAGAGAATGATGGAAGAGCATAGACAAATAAGAATAAGAGGAAAGGAAATCTTAGTGACATAAGATAAATCAATTGTAGATACAAATGAAGTCTTTTGAAATCCGTTATGATCCTAGGTTTGTGGTGAACAATCAAGACATTTTTAATTTAGATTAGGAAGTCTGTTCAAAAATTTGGATCATTGGACAAGGATATTTGTTCCAGTACAATGTCATAGGAACACATCATAGTCTTGCCATGGAGGTCAAAACAAAAGATTTTCAAGGAATCTTATCAAGGGCTTACAATGTAAAGGGAGTTACAGAGCATTGTAGGTGTCATAGGGTGTAACAAAGAATAAGGGGACTGGAAAGCATCTTAGGTGTCATAGGGAGTTGCAAATAATAATGAGGGAGTTGTAAAGAACTTTAAGATTCATAGGGAGTTAAAAACCATCTTGTTATGAGTGATGAGCTTGGTCCAAGTGGAAGCTCTACTTCGATGACCATCAACAAAGCTACATCCATTTTATAGTCTTTGCCAAAACTAAACCAATCACATGCTTGGGGCTTATGTAGCTCTGATTTATTTGTAGAATCAATATTGTCATTGGCATGTAATTGCATAGGTGCTATATCTCCTTGGCATCAACTTTGTCAACATCTCTTGTGGGGCAGAGCCCCTTATATGACTCCAGTACTAGGATTGACTGTTACACCTTGATGCAGCTTGATTGTAACTGATAGAACTCATAGAAGGCAAAGGGTCACCCATGGAAGAGCAACCATTTAATCTTTCACAAAAGTTTTGGTCTTATGTAGAATTGCATTTGACATGTACATACATAGAAACAAATAGAGAAGAGAGACAACCATTCCTCTCTTTTGAGAGAATGGCATGTATAGTACATTCAATTTGTACAATTTTTTTGTTTTTGTTAAGATCATATATTTTGCATATATCTCATCAATGTTTTCTATTTTTATTCTAATTTGTTGTTAAAAACCTTTTTCAACATGTAACACATCTACGTACTAATATTTTAGGGTGTTGCCCATTAGATATCTCCTAGGATTCGGGTCATTGGTATCAAAATGATTGATCTTGGTAGTGTATATCCTGTCAAACAAAATCAGGTCATTGGAAGCTTGCAATCCAAACACGTAAACACTCAAATTATCTTTTGTGCCATTTCATATGATTTTACCTAACAAATCATAGATTTGGAAGATCCCATCCTTGATATGATCAATGATGTGATCCAGGAGATGGTATCTGAAGTAAGGATGTATAAGCCTTGAGCAAGAGATTGGTTCTGGTGCTGACACAGACCATAGCATTGGGCATGGCAATAACAGTGGTCATAGAAGTAAAGTTGTTACTTATATTAGAGTTACATGCATCTACTAGTACATTTGCAAAAGACACAAATTATAAAAGGGATTTAAGCCTTGGAATAAAAGCTGTTCTTTTGGAGTGTTAGGTAGACTAGAGATTCTACAAAGACTATAGATCCACCAAATGTATCATTCATACTGCCTTTGGAAGAAATGTAGGTCTGAGTTGGGAGTCCATTCCTTCTTAGAAAAGTGTTGCTTTTATCTACATTTTTTTTGTTTAATTGATTTCTTAAATACTTTAGTTTGGTTTTGACATGGTGTGATATTTTTATCCTTAAGATCTCAAAAACAATAAATCTATATTTCTATTTCATTTCAATTTTTGCTACAATTTTTCCCTTTATCGAATTATGCTCAAATTTGAGATTTGGCACATAGCAAATCTTTAAAACTAATAGGAAATGCAACTCCTCTTGAGAACATCCTTCATGAATGAAACATCTAAAACTAGACTATGATGCCTTTGAATGAGATGCTCAAAAGAAAATCCATCTCTACTTTGATACATTGTAACAAGAGAGACAAAACAAGCATTAAAAACTAATCAGGGAAGATGATGTGATCTTTATCTGTCAGAAGATGCATATTTATAAAATCGCATTGCGAAGTTACTTAGACAATTTTGCAAAGGTGTATAAATCTAAGTAGTGATGATGAGAAAAGACAAGGAATAGATGTCATTTTATGAATGGTCAGAGATGCACAATATGAAAAATTGTAAAAGGAAATAAAAATAGGGGGGATTCTTGAAGCTGGGGAAATTCCCCTATATTGGTTTTCCATTTATAATTACACTTCACATGCTGGGGATTTATGGGAGATTCTATTGAAAATTGTTTAAATAATCTATTGTATAAATAGCTAAAACAATTTAGCTCTGTATTCAAGGCATAAACCCTTTGTACAATTATTATTTAATAATTTATTAATTTATTAAAGAGAACTACCATCCATCTTGTTCCTTCATATAGGGCATTGAGAGAAGTGAGGTTACCTAGAAGTGAATCAATTGGAGCACGGAGATGGTGATTATGTTTGTTGAAATGTGAACTAGTTAGATTTTATAGGAAATCAACTTAAGAAACATAGTTCCAAGTTTCATAATTCAGTATCATCATTACATTTTTCTTTTAAAGTTTGAAGTATTTTAGGAATTCATAATGCAATGAACATTTGTAATGCTACCATAATTTCATATTTAGGTAACCTGAATCTGGCTTTATTCTCTTTAGATTCCACCTTGCTTATCTTTCCATCATGTTGGAAATGTATACTGCTGAAAAATGAATTGTATAACTATTACTTGTTAGTGCCAGCTTTGCACATATATTAAATTTCATGATAAATTCACAAGCGAAGAATGGATGGTCAGATTTGAGAAGATGCAATTATATTTGTTAATTCAAGCAATTGGTAAATCAACAAGTGTTCGAAAATTTATGTTTGCATATACTTGTTTTTTTCTCATTGACTTTGTTTTAAAATGTAGGATGAGTTGCATCTTTATAGATCTAGTGATTTGCAATTGCGATGTAACCATTTTGTTGTTGGCTATTTAGGGGCATAAAGAATGGGTTACAAAAGTGAAATTTCTAGGGATGGTTGAGCATAGAAATCTGGTGAAATTGGTTGGTTATTGTGCTGAAGATGATGAAAGAGGTATCCAGCGTCTCTTGGTCTATGAGTTTATGCTGAACAAAAGCCTTGAGGATCATCTACTTAGTCGGTCTCTCCCAGTTCTTCCTTGGTTGGTGAGATTACAAATTGCTCTAGAGGCAGCATGTGGCTTAGCTTACCTACATGAGGAAATGGATTTCCAGGTTTTCCCTTTTATGCATCATAAATCATAGTTGATTTTCTATTGCAATCGATAGAGTATTGATATCTAGTTGGTCAAAATTTAATTTTTTTGATGTTTTTACTTATAATGTCTAGTAGTTGTTGTTAAGCTTTAGTAGGCATACTGCCACACTTTCTTGAGCTGGAGAGACTAGTTAACTCCTTAGTGGAACAGTTGTCGTAAGTATTATGAACAACATATTAGCTAATTTTAGTTCTACATAAAATTAAATGCAAATAAGAGAATGTTATGTTGGAATTTGTTCTTTATATTTTTTTTACATTTGCAATGATTAGACGAAAAAGAGTGGCTTGTAACTTGCCATGGACTTCATTAACTATGTGAGAAGATCTTCCAGATTCATATATAGTCCAATAAAATATATTTTGAAGAAGGAACTTGAAAATAGGACCTTTGAATATTTCAGGATTAGACAAAAGTATTTTTGGGTTCTATTCCTGAGCATTGAATTTGACATAATTAGATCAAACTTTTTGCAAATTACATTCATGTCTTCTGAAGTATACAGTCTCTGCAAATATCTTGATTACAATTTTTTGAGCAGACTTAGAACACATGGGAAACATTGGAAACCTACTGTGAATTTTAGTTATCCTTTCCAGATAATTGGAGAATAGGAATTTTTTAGATAAATTCAATTTTTATTTAGAGATGGATAGGAATTTTGTAAGAGAAACTACAGGGGTATGTTAATCTAAGCTGTTGCTTGAATTGATGGGAGTTTTAGGCAGTCACCATTATTTCTATTGGTTATAAATCACTTATAACTGCTTTTATTTTTTGTGCTTTTTTGGTCAGCACTATCCATACTTGAATTGACTTCAATGGGTGAAGTTATTTAAGCACATTCAAACTTGCACAATGTTTGCAAGTATAGGTAGATTATTATCGAGATCTGATGAAGGGGGATGACCATGAAGTATGAAATGATGCGATAACGCAAGGGCTAGAAGCTTTGTTGCCATGGCCATTGGGCATTGTTGTTGTTATAAGCTTTTCACATGGGAGCACAAAACTGAAGAGACTTCAAGAAAAAATTGCCAGGAAGGGTCACAAAGACTTGCACTTAGTGTGCATTTTGTGTTTGAGCACTTTAGTGTCATTGAGTCATTTTTTTTTTTGTAAAAGATCATTCAATTTGTGATTCAACTTTACATGAAAGCCAAAGATATGAGTAGATAGTTGTTATCATAGCTATTGTTTAAATTTTTTGTTTTACAGTGATAAAATTTCAATCATGATAATAATGTCTACATAATTGGAAGGCAGGTGGTTGAAAATATTCCATCACTTTGTCCTGAAGGCTAACCTTTATCTACTTATCAATATTTTGAGAATGTCAAAAATTTTCTTGTAGCTGTTGATGAGTTAAAGTTGCCAACATTTGAAGCTTATGATTTAGAACAAGTGAGCATTCTCATTCTAATATTATTAGATTCTAAATAATTAGTTCTCTATACTTTTGTCTAATACTGTTGTTTCTTCAAGGGAGCTTGCAACCAGGTTCTACAACAAAAATCGTAGGCTATATTTTGGCTTTGAAATCTTACCATGAATGGCCATGAATTAAACAAATTTGGAGGAAATGGTTCTTGGAAGTACACAAGCCTTTTGAAGTCCCCTATGCTTTTTAGAAATGTAGGATCCCCTCAATGTACCTATTCTTGTATGGTTGCAAAGGCCTTTGAAAACATGTCAAATCCAATAGATGGTAGCATGCAAAAGAATTGTAGTTAGTTGGATCTTTCAGGATGTGAAAAGCCTAAATTTATAGATGCAATGAAGGTTAAAGAAAGTGTTCCTAAGATATGGAAAATTCAACAAGATGATGTTGAACATAGACTCACTGAAATCTCACACTGTAGAGGTCATATTCATGACCTATTTGTAATGAAGGGACTAACCAACATTATCTCATGTTTTTCATTGTTATTTCATGTTTTGCAATGCTTGAATTGAAATATAACTTCATTCCAAAGTACATGATGGGTTATTGCATGTTTATGGTTGGAAGACCTAATTGGAGCTTGGCTAAGGAGTTTTGTTGTAGGCATTAAGAATTCAAAGGAAAAAATTATCATAATCTTTTTGAACTGCTACAAACTGCAACACTGGTATGTAACTTTGCTATCATCCATATTTTTTGAAATTGTCATTGGAGCTTACCATTAGTGCAGATTTATTTCAAAATAGTAAAATTAATAAATGCATTTATATAGTATATATAGGTTATTTTTTAATGTATTCCCTTGCTAGATATGACTAGATGCGCTGAATATGTGTTGTTTGCATTTGTAACAAGATTCTGGTAAAAAAAATTGTACATTTAATTTCATCAACGTTCTAGATCACACTCTGTGATCCATCATTAGGATAATTTTCTTTAATCCTGATGATGGATCACTGACTGGGATCTAGATTGTCAATGATATTAAATGTTATTTTTACCAGAAGTTTGTTTAGTATATCACAAACTCTCGAAATTTCATGTTTATTATGTTTGCATGTGTTAATTTTTAGTTGGTTGTATGGTGTTTTCCTAGAGTTGGGGAATGCATTAGAAAATTGTGGGATAAAGTTGTAACAAGTCTAGCATAGTTTTAACTTCTATCCATTAGCCTTTTGTACAAAGGAGATAAGAATCACATTTACTTCATGCAGGTCTCTGGAGAATTTACAGATGCATCTTCTTAGTGTGTGGCTCCAAATGGTAGTATAGGTGGAAAGCAAGTTCATTCACTCCCTTATGCCGATCCAAATCATCTAGGTATTTAATTTGTATCATAATGCAATATGTTCTAGGATTGGAGTACTCTATTTGAGACTTTCATTTTTATCAATGGACCAAACTCAAATGATTTGAGAATATAATGATGCATTTTTATAGTTCATGTGAGAATTGTGTTATCTGATAAAAATCTACTTCCAAATATGCTTTTGATGGATGTTCATATCCTCATCCAAAGCTCCAATTCACACACAAGCAAGGACACTTTCAAGCGTATCAATTACAAATTTACAATCAATAATCAAGCTATTGATCAGTTGTTCAGAAATAAGGCAACTAATTGAATATTGTCTATTTGTTTGCTATCTTGCATGAATTCATCTTTTCTAAAATTGTAAGAGATAACTAGGAAACATTATATCTAGTGCCTAAGTTTAGGGTGCCATAGTTGGAAAAGGAAAATAAAATGTTGGGTGCCTCCCTACGTATTATTTCCTTTTATGCAAATTCAAAACCTTTATTTTTTAGGATGCAACTCCATTGGAGAAATGAAGGTGGAGCACCAACAAGGAGAGTTTGGGAGAACCCAAAACCAATAGCGCAAAGCTGTGGATTTGTAAGAAGGGATTAAACGTTGAGCCCCTATGGGAATTCGTTCTTCAAAAGGACTGCAGTTAAGGAAGTGAAAAATAGTATAAGTATATGAAAATAGTAGTATTATGTTTATATAGTGTTTGTAAGTTGTACAATGTCACTAAAACATTGAATGTAACCAATGAGATTTTGATTTGCCAATGAGGCTTAATAAAGTAAATTTTTAGAGTGGTTTTTTCTCCACTCATAAATATTGTGTTGCGGCTTCTCTTGATTTGTAATCTGTTTGTGTTTGTGTCTGATCAATCATATTTGTTCAAGCATTTTAGTCTTCATTTCATAGTGTTTTTTAACATTTGAATATCTATAATACTTGAAGTTTATATCTATAAACTTGTGAGGATTAATTAACTTAGATTTGATTTGTAATGACTAAAGTAATAACTAAATTAATGACTAAATACATGACTAAATTAATGATTAAATTTGACTAAATTAATGGCTAAATATATGACTAAAGTAATGACTAACTATATGACTACATAAATGACTACCATGACTAAATACATGACCAGTTAACAACAATCAATGACTAAACAAATCACTACCATAACTAAATTAACGACTAAATCAATTACCAAATCAATGACTAAATAAATGACTATGATAGTTTAGTCATAAATTTGGTGTTATAAATGACTACAAATAAACCACTAAAATAGTCACGTGACTAAAATTAATGACTAAATATATGACTAAATAAATGATCAAATCAATGACCAAATTAATGACTAAAATAGTTTAGTCATAAATTTGGTTGTGTTATAAATGACCAGCAATAAACTACTAATGGTCACGTGACCAAAATTAGTCATTTATATGCAATTTTTAGTAGTTTATATTTTTGTTTGTGTACTAGTGTTTGATTAAAATTCATTGCTTTTCGGTGTAGCTTGTATTTAGATTCTATGAGAGTTGAAGGGTAATGCGAGTAATTTTGTGATCTAAATTGTAATAACTATTGTTTTTTCATAGGATAGTGTTTAAAAATGAAATCACATAAATTAATTGTAAGTTGTAAAATACTAGATGTGTTGTGAATATTTCATTCTTCTTGTTCAAATATAAAGGGTGGAGAGCATGTAAAGGAGTTTGAGGTGTGGGATACATCAATCAAATGAAATTGAAGTGAGGGATAAGTAACCAATTAGGTTGTTACATTTTTAGGGTTTTAAAACAATGGTACAGGGGGACATGTCCCTTAGGATTTTGGCCCCCATACCCATACCCAAGAGTAACCAATTAGGTTGTTACATTTTTAGGGTTTCAAATAGGAATGACCAACTTGGGGAGTAATTATTCACTCACACAAGCCTTCTTGTTCCATTAATGGTAGGTGTACTCAGCTGAATTCATAGAAAAAGGGTTTATAATTTGTATTTTCCTCTCATTCAAACATTTGAGGAGTTAAAGAAGAGTTTGAAGAAACTAGAGCCGAAGCTAAAGAAAGTTGCATAGGAGTTGTTCCTAGGTAAGTTTCCATCAAAATCCCACTAGTTTCTTTTGATAATTTGCAAGAACTAGTATATTGAACTAAAATTTCTGAAGTGTTTTCAATGATTAATTAGGGTTTCTGACTTCTTTTGATTAAGTATCTAGTTTCCTAATTGGGTAGAGTTATATATGAACTTGAGTTTGAGCTACCAAGAATAGAGAAGCAATCCCAAACCTAACTTAATTCCAAAGCCAAAAACCTTGAAGAAGCCAAGATGAGTCAACTTGGTGAGTTGTCATCTTCAATACCTATACCCAAGAAGAAAAAATAGAAGGTTTCTCATGACCCACCCCAAACATCTGAAGTGACTAAGAAGAAAAAGGGCCAACCAAAGGAATACACCTACTTCAATGGATAAATTCCAATCACTAGATGTCAAGGCAAGTGGTATGAAGGCTACAGGGGAAGGAATACTAACCACCAATTTCAAAGACCTTGGAGCTAGAATTGCTGACATTGTTATGCTAGAGGTTGGATGGGAGTTATTTATGTATGCTTTCACAAGAAGAGATGCTTGGAATCTTGGTAAAAATGTCTAGGGTTATGAATAAGGGAAATTGGTTGTCCTTAATTTCTTTGTGGAGGTAGACTTAATGTTGCACCTTGTAGATAGATATGATGATGTGAATAGGGTAATCACAAATGCTGAGGGTAGGAGCATTTTAGAAATGAAGGTACATAGAAAATTTGTGGAAGTTTTCAGAATGAAACCTAATGCTAGTGAAAAGATCAACATCAAGAAGTTGTAGAAGGAATATATTGATCATAGGTTTTGATTCTGAAGAGGTGAATTTACAAGGCATAGAATAGATAAGTGTGTTATGTTTGCACTCAAAAAAGTTGAACCCCTAGATTGTGAAGAATTTGTAGACTATTTTAGATACACATACTTCATGTTGTGTTAGACTTGTGCTCAGGGTGAAGTTTGATGGAAGGATAACCTCAACCCTATTGTTTATGATAATTGAAATTCAACATAAGAGTAAGCACACATGGTTCGACTATGCTAGCAGAGTTGCTGACTAGTTACACTATGATTTGGTAAGATTGAAGGAGACAAGAATGCAATTGACATTGAGACATTATTCACTATTGATGCATATGATATTATATCAGGGAAGGGAAATATTTGGCAAGGTACGATGATAACATTGCGGATGAAAGCAAATTTCATTGCATAACCAAATGGGATGTACCATCATATTAATTCAAATCATAGATTTTGTAATTCCCTTTAAAATACCATATTCTCGGTACAAATGGGTGTTACTGATGATAGATTTGATAGACCAATTCAAGCATTGTTTAATATTGTGATGACCCAACGATGCACTTGGGTAGACGACATCTGAATGAGGATTGTAGCTAACTCAAGGGTGTTATGGACTCGAGCAACCACATATAATTACCTAGATCGATTTTTGATAGGTTGTATTTTCATTGAGGCTAATGGTGCGGATCATTGTGATCCGGTATTCCATCATTGACCAAATTTATCCTTGACTATTATTAATAAGTGGCTGGTAGCTACATGAGGTATTTGGCATAATAATCAATAACTGAAGAATGAAAGTAATCCTAATAAGAAATTTGACCTGAGAATGATCAATGAGGAAAGTATTTAGTGAACTCGATAAGTGGACCCCATGATTTTATATAGATGTGATAAGGAATTCCTTCCAAATACATGTTGTTGGTTCAGGATAGAGAAGATTTGGATGAAATCGTTATATTGAGCATAATTTCTTTACTCCTAATTATTATTGAAATCTCATGAACCCTCATTGAAAATCAAAAGATGGAATTGGTCTTTTAAAGGATTTATGATGGTACCTTCTCCAGAGAATTGTGCAACAAGCAAAGAAACTAGCTCAAAAGGCTCTACAAGAACATTTATTGAAAACTGGTGGTCAACCAAAGGGGCTTAGAACGCTAGAAGAGTAGCAGCCCATAGATATTGAAGATATTACTTTTATGGAGTTGCCTCCTACAAATATTCATGAATCACAGGGTGTTGAGGAAAATGTACAACAACCATCTATTGAATCAATGCCTCTTGAGCAAGGAGTGGAGCATGAATTTTCTCACCCTGATGTTGGAGATGTAATGGAACCATTTGTTCTAGATGATAGGCTAGTACCTTGGGAGTATGATTAAAGCCATGATAATGATGCAAGGGTTTTAACCTATGCCAAATTCCTAGAGGTTGATTCCTTTGTGGCATCCAAAGAATCTAGATAATACATTGCTGAGCTGAAAGTTGATGAAATAAATGAGAGGATACAAACGGTTTAGGAAGGAGTGGATCCTCCACAGGAAGCCAGTTTAATGTATGGACCTAAATATAACGATATTCAAAATCATAAAATGAACTGGCCAGGAGATAGGTCAAAGAAAGTGGGGTACTAGTAATGCCAAGATGGAACCTGTCCTCAATAATTGGTCTAGATGCAATCAAGAATGACCCAAATGCTATGGTATCAGAGGAGACTTTTGATGAGAAAACATTTGGTTCAGGATTTAGCCCCAATTTACATGCATTATTTGTTTGGTCATTAACATTAGACTCAAGGAGATGTAGACATAGCGGGACAATGAATGGCCTTTCAAGAGACTTGATTATAGGAAGGGCTTCAGAGACGACATCTCCACAGGATGCAAGGTTAACAATGCATACTTCCATGTTGAGTGTTGACACAAGGGTATGTGCAGGATCATCATGGAAAAATAGGCCCTTAAGTGGCAAAAAAATCAGAAAAATCAAAGTTAGCCAACTTGACGTAAAAATTTGAATAAGTTATCTATGGCATATTTCAAAAATATGTAAGAATAGAAACCATAGAAATTAACGTAGTTCTAAACTTTCACTATAATATTTTAAAAAAAGAAAAGAAAATATATTTTATGAAAATTTGAAATTTCAATGTAGTACTTAAATTCTCTGTGGGGAAAATTACAAAGTAAGTGTCTATCCCATTCACCCTACCATAATAAAACATACAATATTTTCTTATAAGATTTTAGATATAGCAGGACTTGCCTGAAGGTGATGCATATTTTTTTTAATTTTTTTCCAAGTC
Organism: Sequoia sempervirens; assembly: GCA_007258455.2. Taxonomy (NCBI): domain Eukaryota; kingdom Viridiplantae; phylum Streptophyta; class Pinopsida; order Cupressales; family Cupressaceae; genus Sequoia; species Sequoia sempervirens. Next base: position 84,144,953 of record VDFB02252616.1, on the reverse strand, counting down.
AATAATTAATTATGAATTTTTTATTACAACTTTTAAAAAATATTAAAAACTTGTATGTCTGACCACCTTAACTTAGTGAAAACTTCATGAAATTCATTTTTTTTTTTTTAATCCTATAGTATGCAAAGCATAGAATGTGATGCATGTTTTGGATTCAAAAAATGTGATACAATTTGAAAGCTATAGATGTTTTTCAATTAGTGTATCAATCAAGACTTTAGTCATACTTGGAATAGAAAATGAATAATAATAATTTATTAAATTCAAAGTAAAGAATAATTTATATTGGTGGAAAGCTAAGAATCTCCTTTAAAAACCCTTTTCGTTTCATCAATTTTGGATAAAAAAAAAGTCGTCAGCCACATACCCATCATATTGCCACTTTTTGGCCCATCGTGATCCTGCACATACCCACAATAGAGATCTCTTAGGCCAGGCATAAGAAATTGTTTTAAAAGCATAACAAAATACTTGAGGAATACAATAAATTGAACACTACTATGATTAGGGTAGGTTAGAGGACCTTGCCTACTTCCCCATCTAGTACCTCACTACAAGATAAAGAAACCTTCAAAATAAGAATTACTGCCCTAAAGGTCAAACTCCAAACAACCAAGTGTGAGAAGAACATGCTCAGGAGAATATGGACAAGATTACAAAGGATATGGCTGATGAAATTCTAGGCCACATATTAACCAGGGTAGCCCTTATCTAGAAAAATCCTTATGGTCAATCTATAAAGGAATACATGATGCATTTGAAAGGTTCCAACATGTTCAAGAGGTTTTCTAGAATACTTGGAATAAGTGGAGTAGTAGATTGAACAATTTAATAGAGATACAAGAAAATGCGAAGGATGACCTTAAAGCTCCAGCAAATCTTCATGGCATCATAAGAGGAATTGAAATAATTGGTGAGGTCACAGGTTCCCATGAATGAATTGGTGGACAACTACAAGGTAAAATCAAGGCCTTCAGGGATATGGAGGAACGTGGTGCGCCTAAGATCCTCAATGAAGATGGAACACTCAAAGAGTATGAACCATGGAGGGATTTCTTTAGGTATCAAATTGCTACAGTTCCATAGATAACAAACATTGAAAACAAGTTGGACTTAACTGTGTTAAATGGTATAATTGATAATTCCATCATAATTCAAGTTGACATGGAACCTTTGTGAAAGAGTCCAGAGTAGTAATTGATGCAAGTTAAAATGCATACAACACAAAGGTGTAGAATTTATTGCATATCAATTGGCCTACAGAGGATGAGTATAAGAATTGGCTAGAAAAGTATGTTGAATAATTCATAAAGATGGTGAGAGAGATATAGAACATGGTCTAGTATATTACAAGTCTAGCATTTGAAATAACTATATGAAAAAAATCTATATCTTATCAAATTTGAAAGTGCATGTGGTAATCCGATCAATCCTCTCTTTTTGCTTTATGTTTCTTTCTACTTCTGTGTTTCACACTTTTACTGAGTAAGATGATGATGTGGATAAAGATGCGAGTTCAATAAGCTCATACAAGTTTTTGTCTTTTGTATTTCCCCCCATTTCTTCAAGTGTAAATATAGCTTCCTGGGGGGTTGAAATGAAATGAAATACTATTGAAATACAAATTAAAATGTAAACTGATTATCTAATAGCTTGATGCTTGTTTCTCCCTTGATCTCATAAAAGGGAATTCAAGACTATTATGTAGGGGTCTTTGAAAATTTTGGTTGATCTCAGGTAGTTTTGCATATATCTTGATGAAGTGTAATAAGTAGACAATGGATATAGAATTTCTCATAGAGTCTTAGGTTATGGGTTTACATTTACATTCAGGTTAAAGGTTTTGCAAGAATTGTAGCATTTGAGAATCGATGGTGGAAGATTACATATAGATTATATCCTATGGATTTTTTCATGAATTAACAATGAAATGATCAAGGATTATTTTATTAGCCTCCAATTAATGTGGTTGGATGTGTGTTTGCATTTCTACTTCAATTCAAGTAGTTGATTTAAATGCTTAAATACAGTTAAGTATGTTTTGTGTGTTAATTCATAGGATCTCTAAGTAGTTTTTGTATGTAAGGTTTGAGTAATGAATTTGTAATGCAAATCCATAATATTCTACAAATGTCTAATTCCTTTGTTGTTGCATTAAAGTATGTTATGAATTTTACCTCGTCACCCTAGGATAATGCACTATTCTATATGTTAAGTGAATTTCAAATGTATCTGGTTAGCTAGATCACATCAAAGAACATTTCATTTGATTAAAATAATACAAAAAATGATGATGGATGTTGTAGTTCTTGTTCAAGTTTCCCATTCTTTGCTCCAAATCATAAAGGTGTAAAGGATTTTCCAGTTCTTTGCAAATTTTCACTTGTTGAGTCATAAATATGAGAATGTTTCTACTTAAAATGCAATGTATGTCTAAGTCTTATGAAGAAATGTTATAAGTGCATTGTGGGATCACCCTCTCGAGGCTTGCAAAACCTAAAGTGCAGGAGGAAAGCTTGATTGCTTTCTCTCATTCATTGGCCAACCACTTTTAGGTTGTTGATTATTGGAATTAGTAAATCCATAGGCTTCCTCAAAGATCCGGTTGGTATTTAAAAGAGCCAATAGATTGGTGACTCTATTGTGGACCATTCAAATTTAAATGTCTCTAGTTTAGATCTAGTATAGTCAAAGTCAAGTGTTTTGTTATTCTTCATTAGAAGAATTATTGGTTCAAATTTTAAAGCTATATACGTCATATTCCATTTATGCATCAAATTCTATTCAATTCTATCATAGTGTGTCGAGTTATGTTTAGAATTTTCTCTGAGGTCACAAATAACAGGTCAAGAATTTTGACACTATGCTGAGAACTAGAAGTCACACGACTTCATCCTAAGCAATAGTTAGAACCTAAATTTGCAAATGATAAATAGCCTCTATGGAAGAAGAAAACTATTGAATTGGGTAAGTGTATCGACTCTCTTGCTGGAGCATCTCCTACCTTCAATAATGAAGTAAATAGTATAAATACTAATGAAAATTCAAATGAGGGTGGAATATTTGAGGGAGGCCAAGGAATTTTTCCTATTGAATGAGTGTTTGATAATGAGCTTGATATTTCTAGAGAGGAAGATAGGAAGGGATTTTGGGAAAATAATAAAAAATTATTATAGAACCACCAACACCTGAAGTTGGGATTTTTTTTCAACGGGAAACTTTAACCCAAGGGGAGAGCTCCCAAATTCAGAAATACTTGTTCCCACTATGTAAGATCTAATTGATCAAACCTTTCATACCACAACACCGAGTGAATATGGAGACTTCTTACAAAATGAAGAATATATTGATAAGGATATGAAAGCCTTGGAGGATGAAGGAAATTAGCTTGTTGAGCAAGAAGAAAAGCAGAGATTAAAAGGGTTGAAGGAGGAGGATAGGATCAGAGCCAAGTAGCATGATAGGGATGATAGGAGACAAAAATTTGATAAGATGAGAGAAGATGCTGCTAGGCATAAAGCTTCTCAAAAGAATGCTGGGAAAATAGTAGACCAAGCTACCCATGAAATTCCTAAGTTAATAGTCTAGATGGGAAATCCTACTACTAACACCTATGCAACAATTGTTACTACTACTAAAACCATTGATCCTCCTAAGAAAAAATCATTTGTAGATCATGGGAAGAAACCCATGGATCAGACCCAGAAGAATACTTTTAATACATGGGTATGTGCGGGATCATGATGGGTATGTGTAGGGTATGTGGTTGAGGAATTTCTTAACCCAAAATTGATGAAATGAAAAGGGTTTTCAAAGGAGATTCTCAGCTTTCCACCAATATAAAATATGCTTTACTTTGAATTTAATAAATTATTATTATTCATTTTCTATTTGAATTATGACTAAAGTCCTAATTGATAGGTTGACTAAAAAAAATCTATAGCTTTCAAATGGCATCACATTTCTTGAATCCAAAACATTCGTCATATTCTATGCTTTGCATACTATAGGATTAAAAAAATGAATTTCATGAAGTTTTGACCAAGTTAAGGTGGTCGAACATCTGATTTTTTATATTTTTTAAAATTTGTAATAAAAATTCATAATTAATTATTTACTTGGAAAAAGTTACAAAAAAATATGCATCACATTGAGACATGAGTCCTGTACTTATATCTAAAATCTTATAAAAAAATGTTATCATTTTATTATGGTTAGGGTGGTCAGACAGACACCTGCTTCTTATTTTTTCCCTAAAATTTAAGTAGTACTGCATTCAAATTTTAAATTTTCACCAAATAGATCTTTTTAAAATAAACCTAGGAGTTTAGAAACTACATTCAATTTGCAATAGATTCTATTCTCACATATTTTTGAAATAATATGGATAACTTATTCAAATTTTTACGTCAAGTGGCCTAACTCTGATTTTTTTGAATTTTTCGCCACTTAAGGGCCTATTTTTTCCATGATGGTCTTGCACATACCCACATTCACCAATAGTAGTAACACAAATACCCACACCTCATCTACAAAAAATCCTATAAATAACCCCAAAGCTGATCACATTTCATCTGTTGTACCCTCGAATCCTAAACTCATGAAATTGCAGCTGGTGAATGAGAAGTTGTAGGAAGATTTGAAGAAGGTTGAAATTGAAGTGACCAATAAAAAAATGGCTAGGAAGATTCCCTTAAAATGTCTATACCAACTCCAGATCCTTCAAGCTTTGGGAAGAATTATAGTGTATCTCACAAGAAGAAATCAAGAGGGCATAGTCCTGGTGGAGGTGGTTGTTGAAACCAGGGTGGTGAAGGTGGAGGAGGTAACAAGAATAATAGTTCTTATTCTAAGGATGATGAAGAAGATAAGAATAATAATGGTAGAAATAATGGAAGTGGAAAAGGTACAAATGCATATCAATTTGACAATAAGAAGGATGATGAACAAAGGGATAATCATAGGGATAGACATCCTAGGAGGCCACCTCAAACTAATAGATATAGGAAATTGTGTTTTGACAATATTCCTGGTTACCCAAACCTTGTCCCAAACAATGCAAGGACACATCTTCCTAAATTTACTGGTAATAATGCTTTTAGTAGTGAAGATCACTTGAAAGCCTTCCAAAGTTTTGTGGAAGATATTGAGTTATGAGATGATGATGTTGCTATGAAATACGTTATGTAATCCTTGACCGAAGATGCATGGGATTGGTATAGGGGATGACTAGATGCAAGTATTGATTCAAAGGAGTCTTTCTATAGAGTTTTCAGAGAGTAGTATGGGGATCAAACTGATCCCAAGTTTATATTGAATGACTTCAATAATATCACTAAATGACATAATGAGTTGGTTACTATATTCAACGCAAGATTTTAGAAGTCTATGAATAGAGCCCCTTCCTATCTATGGCCTAATGCTAATGCATGTTTGGTGACTTATTGTAACGCTTATGATTGTAAGATGTGTTATTTACTTAGGGATAAGAACCCATAGAATTTGACAGAGGCCTACAAGATGGTGGTCAACATTGAAAACAATAGGAGAGCCTCTAGTAAAACAAGAAGAAGAGAAGACCCCAAGGCTTAAAAAAGCTTAAGAGCTCAAACTGATAAAGCTGGTAAAACTCCAGCTCAAAATGAAAAGATAGATCAGGTTCTTAGCTTATTGCAAAATGAAGCTAATAATGATAGGACACAATTCTAGAGAAATGAAAGGCCCCCGAGATTGCAGGATTACCCCTATCATACAAACTGGCATAATGGGAAGCCAGTTAAAAATAATAGAAAAATGTCCAGCATACACCAGACCCTCTATAAAAGAATTCTACCAATGTTACTGAAGACTTACCATGGTGTGGAGTTTGTCAGATGCCCCATTCTTCACAACAATGTGTTGTGGCAATGTCGGTAGAAGAAGCTCAAGATAGCCCAAGTAAGATCTGATTCTTTGCAAGATCATCATGAGATGACAAATGTACTCATGACTAATTTAGACCTTGGTTGTGAAGAGTATTCCTCAGATGATGAGCCTCACAGGAGTGATGTTGATGTTCAGAGGAAGGAGATAAACTCTTATCATCAAGTATTCTTAGCTGAAGACGACGAGAATGATTGCACGCTCTATACTTTTGAATCAGATGATGATTCTTTGAGAAGACCCTCCAGTGAGGAGATTGAAAGGTATACAATTGCATTGGTTGCTAAGGCAAGGAGTGACTACTATTTAAGGAATATAACTATGAGTGGTAATCCAAGCAGCTGAGGTAGCTTGATTGTTAAAGAAAATAATGCAAGAAACAAATAAGCAAAAATAGGGAACAAAAGGGAAGAGACAAAACCCAAGGAGGGTAAGGAGATGAGAATTAGGGCCAAAAATGGAACTAAGGCAAAGATTGATGATGAAGTTGTTCCTCAAGCTGAGAAGGATAAGGATGTGAAACCCAATGCTGAAAAGGTCTAGGGACAAGGTGAAAAGGTAACTCCTACAGAATGTCTAATCCCTAGGTTACTGACTTATTCTCCAATTGTTATGTTTCAGGTATTGTCTCAAGTCAAAGTCATAGTCCCACTCCTTGAAGTGATGAGAGTAGATGAGTAGAACAATAAAACTATTGCTCTTATTTATAGTATTTTTGCAAGTGGGAAGGATAAAATAATGATAAATCAACCTAAAACAAGCACAAGCCAAGAAAATAATGTTTAGGTGGAAGTAGTGATCAATGAAAATCTAGAGATATATCTGGGAACCACTATTATTGCCAACCCAAATCATGTTAATCCATTTTTTCTAAGCTTAATCATTGATGGTAAGTTGCTTAGAAATTGCATGATATACTCAAGGGCCTAAAGCAATGTAATGTCGGTAAAGATCGTGGAAGAGATTGGTTTAATGGTTGACAATACATATGTGAAATGCTATGCTATAGATTCAAGGGAGGTGCCTATCATTGGGGTGATCAACAAAGTTCTGTATAAATTGGTAGCATTTCCTTGAAAGGATTTGTATATGAGTGTTACAGTGGTGGATATCCAACCAACTTATGGAATGTTGTTGTCTAGACACTGGACTGCTTCCATGGGTGGGAGTATTCAGTGTGACTTTTCATATGCAACTTTTTCCATTGACTAGAAAGATGTCAAGATCAATAGACAATGAAGAGCTCCTCACATAATTGAACACATTGAAGAACCTGAAGAATAGTACAGATTTTTTTTTTGGATATTGGTTTAGACACTTTTCAAATTGAGGAAGAAATGATAGAAGAAGCAGTCAGGCCTACATCGATTGATAGGGAGGTCCTAGAAACATCTCAAGAAGGAAACCTCTTGACTATGTACTTTGATGGAGCATGTTCAAAGGAAGGCTCGAGTGTAGGAGTTATCCTCATCTCTCCACAAGGTAAAACCTTCAAGTACTATTTTTTGTTATAATTTGCTTAATAAAGAAGGTTGTTGAGTATGAAGCCCTCTTGGTTGGTTTGAAATTAGCCTACAAGCATGGTATTAAGTTGCTAAGAGTACTGGGGAATTATGAATTAGTAGTTTCCTAGATTAGGTCTAGATTTGTCACTAAGGATAAAAGGCTTAGACAATAAAGGAATGAGATTTGGGATACTATTGAAGCCTTTTATGCCTTTGGCATAGAATGGATAGAAAGAGGAAAAACTGTTAGGGCAGATTTATTAGCCATTATTGTTGTTAGGTTAGATGATGTTGGGTATGTGCAGGATCATGATGGGCCAAAAAATGGCAATATTATGGGTATTTGTAGGGTATGTGGCTGACAACTTTTTTTTACCCAAAATTGATGAAACGAAAACTATTTTTAGAGGAGATTCTCAAATTTCCACCAATATAAATTATGCTTTAATTTGAATTTAATAAATAATTATTATTCATTTTCTATTAGAATTACAAGTTTATGCTTTCATGTTTATTTATCAGATCTGAGAATAATTTTAATAAGGATAATTTATGTGATAACTGATTCACCCCCCCTGATAGTTGTTTGCGCTTGTGTTTCCAACACAAAGGCGCCCAAAGCTAAAAACAAGGAAAACACCCAAGTGGATGGGGTCAGAATGAGGCGGTAGCTAAATTAAAGGAAGAGGAGGATAGTGACTTAAGTGAGGAGGAGGGGGACATCTTAGACCATAATTGTTTAGGCTCTTGGCCAACTCTAGAAAAGGTGTTATGTGGCCATGTCCAAGCCAAAGAAACATCACCATATGAAGCTTGTGATGATCCACCCTTGTCTACAATTGCAAACTATTTAGAGTAACCAACCAATTATCCGATAATTCATTTACAAGAGAGGGAAGCCACCATGCTTCTCATGTTTGATTGACAACTACTTGTGTTGTTTTGTACCTATTGTTGCTAAGATTGAATGGTAGATAAGATATATTTCAAAGAGAGGAGCTATGATGCTTCACCTGTTTGATTGACAACTATTCAAATAAGAGGTAAATTTTTTTGTTGTACCTATTGTTTCTAAGATTAAATGGTAGATAGGAAATTTAATGTAATGTCCTATTTTTGGGATAAAACTAAATCTTCCCTAATTTATCAATTCCAAGTGATTACCTTAGTTTTGGGTATGTTTATAAAATAGGTAGATTCCTACAAAAAAGAGTTAGAGAATATTTTAGAAGAAAATATTAATAATCATGCTTGTAATGGAATTAAAGAGCATGTGGTTAGGGATATAGCTACCTATTGACCTGCAATTATTCTAGTAGACACTTATTAAATAAGAAAACATCATTTTAGAAGCATAATGAATCTTCTTTTAATTTTCCTAATTCATTCTTGAGTATGATAGTCTAATAGGGTGCCTAAGAAACCCTAGGCCCAAGAGTAACATGCCCCTTTTGGCCCCATGTGGCCCTTTCCATTCATATGGGGTGGTGTGCCTAGTGTTCTACCATTGTTCCCTTGTACTAGAGCCATCATTTGCTTAATCATATTGAGAGGTTGAGGGTTAGACTACAATAGGCTATCCTATATAGTCATTTCCTCTAATCCCAAGAGTAGTACACCCCTCTTGGCCCATGTGGCCATTTCCATCTAGATGGGTGGTGTACTTAGAGGGTGACCCACACATTTTTTCCCCTCCTTATAGGCCCTTAATTCCTCTATTTTGACTAGTTATTTACAATCAGATCAAATGAACATTATCCATAGCACCAAGTAGACGCATAGATTTAAATATTAAATCAATGAACAAATCCATCACTTATAGTGAACAATATTAACAACTCAAATTTATACAAATGCACATGTTATCATGATCAATAAATATTGCAAACATATGATGCATACCATATTTAAATACATAACTTGCTCATCTTTCAGTTTTATATTTGTATTCACAAAGTATCATATGAAGCATACCATAGTAAGATATAACATACTACAAGAATAATACACATAAATCACGAAATATATATATATGCATACCACAATTGGACAAAGCCTATCAGAGGAATAATAAAAATAAAAATAAAAAACCAAACATAAAATAACTATGATAGACATACATAAATATATAGAGACAATCTATTCATGTTTATATTAAAGAGTCATAATTACTTATAGGGCTCACTAATTTCTACAAGCATCATTATTGTATAATAAAATATAATACACACACACACATATGTTTATTTCTATATACATAATGATAATTTTATTGAACTGATAGAGCGAATAACCCAAGATCATCAACTGCAAAAAACCTTCACGAAAGCGAGAGAAAAAAATGCCATTTCACCAAATAAGGAGTGTAAAATATGAGATGAATAATATACATAATGTACAGGCTTATAAAGCCATGAAAATGCTGACGGGTATGCAACCACCCAATACGAGAATAAAAAACTAATTACCCTATTAAATGCAAACTATGTGCCTAAGTTAAAACTTAAGCCTAAGTAAATATGATTTACTCTAACACCCCCTTAAGTGCAACTTAGGGAGAATGAATGAAGATACAATATACAGTATGGGTCCTAGCTACACAACCATGTTAGGTACCCATGTACAATGCAACAAAAGAAATCTCTTGCAAGCATAGAAAAGGATAAAAACCCTGTGGAAAAAAAGCCCTCTCCAAAAGAGAAAATAAAAAAGAGAGATGATGCATGTAGGGAGGACTCAATCATAACCCCCAAGAACTACATACATCATGTATATACAATCAACAACCCCCTAAAAAGGGAAATATAGAGACTATATAGTCCCCCACAATGTGTAATCACCTGCAAAAATGGTAAGTGGTTGAAGATAAAACATGATCAAGTGTCGACAAACAACTTGTCTCCCTTTCAGAAGAAACAAAACCAAATACAAATGCAAGTATGCTTCCCAAAGAAACATGAAAATGTATGATGGTGTCTCTAAAATATGCTCATGTGTCACCAAGATCTTGGAAAATGATGCCACAAACCAATTAGGATCCTACCCAATCACAATAGAACGTGACAAACAAGGTACCACTGGAAACTAATCATGAACAATATCTAGAGACTGAAATGGGGTGACAACAGTTGTACCACAACTGTCATCAAATAGGAGAGATAACCCCTCAAGTGTGTCCTCCAAGTCAAAAATATGAGATTCTACGAAAAAGCAACCAATGTCCAACAAGTACGAATCCGAATTAGGAAGAAAATGAGATACTAGGGGTGATGAGTCATTGTATGTGTGCAATGAATCATCAACATAAAAAGAATGGTATTGTAGAACATGACTTATAGGAGTCTCAATCAATGACTCTACACAACGAATCACTGAAGCCAAAGGTGCGTCAACTATCTCTGATGGAGAAAAAGGAGCATCTAAAGAACCCTCTTCATCCTCATATAAAGACTCAAAGTAATCCAAACCTTCAAACTCCTAGATAGTAACATGATCATAGGGTACATCCTGTCTGAAAGATGAAGAGGCACAAGACAATCTGAAACAGGATCATTTGGGAATGGCAAGGTATCATGATCTCCATGTATTTTCCAGATTTTAATCCAAAGAGTATATGGACACTCAAAATGATCAACAACATCTAAAGTGGCATCATCAGTATGCATTGTAATAACTCCTAGGGCATGATCCCTTTCGCAATTCCAAGCAAACTTCTTACTATCAGTGCCAGGAAGGGGAACAAGATTATATAGGTATGGCAAAAGATGAAGCCATCTCAAGTGCTTCAATATACCATCTCTCCATTGCATATAATTTCCCCTTTCCAACATAATCATGACAGGATGCAATGAAAACCCATAATCAACTATGAAAAAACTCCACAAAACAACAAGATAGTAACCTTCAACAACAACTAGAAACTCCCAAATACTGCAAATAAAGGCGAAACCAATATCAAACTTCAATGGAATAAAATCACCAGTAAACTTAAAAAATTGAGAGAAATTCGTTGGCCACTACAAAGGTGACGAAAATACCTTTCTGTTGATATGTGGTTTGCAAAAATCGGCCTCTGTTTGCAAAAGTTATGAAAACATGAAAAAAGGCCTATAAAGGCACTTTGAGAGCTCTTGGTCACACCATACGACCACCATGAGCAAGGGGGCTAAAAATTGAGCAACCTCTCGGGGCAAGGGCAAGTGAACTCCAAATCATCAAGGTTGAGCACAAGTCACCATTCACAAATCACCAAGTCCTCACACAAAAAAAGAACAATTCACAGTCATGTGAGACTTTCTCACGACAAAGGAGGGGAATAAGAGGGCATTTCAATAGCCAAGAACCATACCACAGGAAGAATATGGGACTAAACCTCCCAATGAAACTTCTCCAATTAGGACCACCATGCACAACAAACCCTAAGAAAATATTTGTTGGTAAAACTTTATAAAATATAAAGTTTTTAAAAAAGAATGTTTCACCAGAGCCCAGAACTCATGCCCCTCTTCATAAATTGTACTTGAGAATATCTATGCATCTGATACCATGATAGTGAATAACCCAAGATCATCAACTGCAAAAAACCTTCACAAAAGTGAGAGAGACAATACTGCTATTTCACCAAACAAGGAGTGTAAAATATGAGATGAATAATATACATAATGTATAGGCATATAAAGCTATGAAAATGCTGATTGGTATGCAACCACCCAATACAAGAATAAAAAATTAATTACCCTATTAAATGCAAACTATGTGTCTAAGTTAAAACTTAAGCCTATGTAAATATGATTTACTCTAATATATATGTGTGTGTGTGTGTGTGTGTGTTTATTTCTACATACATATTGATAATTATATTCTACTTATATAGTTATTAATGAGAATAATATGTATTGATTGAAAAAATATATAATTGAATTCAATAATTATCATAGACTTTCCTATGGTCTGCATACATCATAATGTGGTTATATATATCCATATTTATATACTTATTTACATATTAACTATATTATCTATATTTATTGTTTATTTTCGTATTAACTTATTATTTATTGCATATTATTTGCACAAATCAAAATGTGGTTATATATCTTTATAACACATATCTCTATTGGTAGTCCCTTGAAATATGTTTCAGTATATTGGACTTGCTTACTCCATGATCTAGTTAGATCAAAATATCCTCTTTGAGTGATTCAATATTCCCTTTACACAAAATAGATTAATATATATATCCTTCCATATTCATATATTGGTTACTGTGTTTTGGATATTATGTTCTTTATTGCTCTCATCCTTTATCCATCAATCAAAATATTCTTTTTGGGATTCTATCTCCTATTTACTTTTTCTTCCATGTTTTTATTTCCTTTCTCCTTCTAAGTGCAGATTATTATTGTTGCACACTCTTCTTTTCTCTACCTCAATCGATGCTAATATGTTTTTGACTTATCTTCTTTTATAATTTTATTTTCAAATAGTCACAACCCAATTGCATCGATTATTCTTTAAAGGATTGATTATTCTTTAAGGGACATGCTCTTTTATAATTATTGTATTTTTGTGTCATGACCCCTCCTTCCTTAATTGCAGCTTATTGCTTATGAATTTAGAATCGATGCCTTAATGATAATGGTTAGGAACCAATGTAAGCATGCTTAGTGATTATTATTATTTATTTAATTAAGCCATAATCATATTTAATAGTTTCTTGTGAATAATTTTATTATTATAATAATTACAATTAATAATATTAATTGTTCTATTTGGTATTATATTAATATAATTATAATATGATTTGTGATAAATAAAACTATAATAATCTTTAAATTGTGGTTATTTAAATATTCATATCTTTGATATTTATTTTATTAGTTATTTGTATTTTAATATTTGATTTGTTATTTAACTTTAATATTTATATATTACAATAATAGTCAATATTCATCTTGTATTATCAATTTTCTTCTAATCTTGGATAAACCTATTGTGGACTTGACGCTTGCGGGCAGTTTGTCCACGGAAGGCAATGGGAGGTCCACCAGCTCAATTCCAGGCGTCGGCTCTGGTTGCATTATCTGTTTCTTAATCCTTGCAATGTTGTGTACAAAGGAAATTCTTATGCCATAACTGGGGAGGCTCTTGGCCTGGTCTGGAAAGGGTGTTATAAGTCAGTGGGCAAGCCAAGTGAACATCACCACATGAAGTTGGGGATGACATGCAATTATCCACAATCTCAATATACTCAACTGAAAGGTTTTGTTATAAGGGAAAGAGAGGAGGA
>VDFB02252616.1:84074494-84131137 GCA_007258455.2 Sequoia sempervirens | reverse complement strand
AAGGAATTGATTTACAAGTTGTTCAAATGAGAAAATAGAATTTTCAAGCAAGAAATAGTACCACTCGAGTGTTATATCCTTAAGTGATTGGGGAAATAACTTTGCCATTAATGCATCATGGTGGAAGAAATCAATGCACAAGACATTAAAAGCAAACACATATGTTTGTGGATCCCCTTTACCACCATATTTTTCAAATTTAGGGGTCTCCATTCCTTGCAGGAAGGGAGTGTTTAGGATTGCAATGGACAATGAGCTATGCCAGAAGAAGGGCTAAAAGATAGGTTGGGTAGGGGCTTGGGAAAGACTCACAAATTGGTTCTGCATCTTACCCATATTTTAAAGAAGGGTGTTTAGAATATGGGGATTAGAGGATAGAGGGCCAAAGGAACCTCCTCCATAGCCACCACTAAAGCCACCTCCAAAACTGCCACCAGTGTGACCTCCACTAGAGCCACTACCAGAGCCACCACCATTGGTAGGGACTCCACCAAAACCACTTCCACCAGCACCACCTCCACTGCCAAAGCCTATACCACTCATCTCGCCAAAACCTCCACCACTAGAGGTGATAGGAGGGGTAAAGCTAAACCCCAAGGGGACCTTGTTTATTTTAATAGTTTCAAGTTTTTTAGAGACAAAAGGGATGCTAATAGAAGGGATTGCATCAACCATGTAGAAAGATGTGGGAGGCATCAATACTCCTAACTGTCCCTCATAATCTTCAAAAATGGTTCCTCACATAATACTAGGAGTGTTCAAAGGAGCACATGCTTATGTTAGAATAATAAGACTAGTTAGGAGTTCCAAGCTTGTTTGATATTTTCTAATCATGCACTTTAATTCACTAATGACCTGAGCGGCCCTAACCATCTTCGAGTTTCTTTCCAAATGATTTTCCAAAGCACCCAACCCCTTGCAAAGGGTGAAGACCTATTTCAAATGGATTTGAACATCCTCATACTCATCTATCGATGATGGTGTAGGGGGTGCAAGAGGAGTGGGGACATGGTCGGTCTCATCAGAGAATCCTACCTAACCTCTTGAAAACTGCTCTTGTGTGGCCAAACTAATGGTGGGACCAGAGAAAAATCTTGTAGAGATACTAGTAGTGACCTTCATCCTTTCCATCAAGAGGTGTCATACACTTATCTTAACGATATACCCAAAAGTTGTAGACTAGGTTGTGATGATCATAAGCCTTCACAACACTCAAGAAACAATAGTCTTGAAGTACACGGGAGAGGTCTCAACACCAATAGATGAACAAAAATTTGTTCATGTTGGGTTCACCAAAAATGTAAGAGAGGGGGACCAACCATGTTCAAGATCCTAGGTCACGGAGGGCCAAGATCAGAAGGCTACCCTAACTTACCTTAGCTTAATGGGGTTTTAGGAAGTGCAAGACAAGAATGATGAGGACTATGAAGTCCTTCAATCACCCTAAAGACCCAAAATATAGGATGAGGCTAGGTGAGCTAGATTTTGGGTTCAACACTACACCTTAGGAATCTCTTTGTCCAATGATAGAAGTGCAGTCCTAGGATGATAGCGTGAAACACTGGCATCTCTCAAGTGCCCTGGTGTTCATACTACCATACAACTAAAGAGACAAGGTCAAAGCTAGGAAAACAAGCTGATGACCTAGCTACCTACCACTAAAGGGCTAAAATAATGTTATTAAGTAAAAAAAATATGGTCTAATATGATAAAGTAAAAATGAAAGAGTTAGGGAGGCAAGAATGATCTCACAAAGAAGTTTTTTTGCCAAATAGCTCTCCAAAAGCACGTTCACCTACACACAAAGAGGAAGAATTTTTTTGGGTGGCTGTATACGGGATTGCCTCAATTATACCTCTATTTAGGTGTTTCCACCTACTTACTCAACCAAGTAATAGAGGAGAGGAATGGGAAGCTTACCACCTCCACCAAGATCACTCAAGACTAATGGAGGAGAGAATGAGAATATTCAAGCCTCTACTGTAATGGTGTTGTCCCACACTTACTCTATTGAAGTGGTGGAGTGAAGTAATTACTCCTATAGAGTGTAAAATTATTGCTAGAAGTGCTTGGAATGCTTGGAATGAGTGCAAGAGAGTGTGTAGAAGTTGATTTGAAAGCTTAGAAGAAGTTGAAATGCATGTAGAAGGAGGGAATTTGAAGGAGAGATGAAGAAAATAGTCATACTCGGGTTGGTCGGCCAAAGGGGGCATTACAAGTTGACTACCAATGAGAAGTTTAACGCCTATGTAGCTTTAGCGGTAGGAATCTACTAGGGACATAAGCGTGTCGTGCAAACATCTATGCCCTGTATATGAGTCCTCGATAGAAATTCCCCCACCAACACTCAAAATAGGCGCCAAGTGGAATGAAAGTAGTGGGATTAGGTGTAATTAAGCCTCCAAGTTTGGTTTTCTAAAGTGGAGAAAGGAAAAAGGGGAATTTGCATAAGGGGTGAAAATTCACTCCTATACAATATAATATAATATTATTTATATATATACATATTAATATATTAACTTTAATATATAAAGAAAACTTTAAACAAAAGAAAAGTATTTAGACAAAGAGAAATGGGTACCCATGTTTATGATGAATATCTGTTATATAAAACTTAAAAAATATATTATATATTATATATTAAATATTACATTACATATTATATATTATGTATTATATGATATATTGTATATATATTGTGTATTGTATTATTATTAAAAAATTGAGATAGAGAAATGGACATAGGGAAAGAGGGGTAGAGAGAGTTAGGGATGAAGGGAAGGGTGTAGGGTTAAGTGTATATGGTATAGGCAATAGGGTTTAGGATATTCAGTATAGGGTTGAGGGATAATTTTTAGGGTTTAGGGTATGGGTTGAGGGTGTAAGGCATAAGGTTAAGGGTTGAAAGTGCATGGTTTAGGGTTTAAATATAGGGTTGAGGGACAATATTCAAGGTTTAAGACCTATAAGGTTGAGGGTATAGGGTTGAGGGTTGAGGGTGTAGGGTCTATGGTTTAAGGTATAAGGTTGAGGGTTGAGCGATAGTGTTCAGGGATGAGGGTATAGGGTTAAGCGTATAGGTTATAGGGATTGAGGGTATAAGGCATAGGGTGAGGGATTGTGAGTTTATAGTTTAGGGTTTAAGTATAGTTTTGAAGGATAATGTTCAAGGTTTAGCATGTAAGTTTGAGGGTATAGGGTATAGGGATGAGGGTTAAGCGTGTAGGTTTTAGGGTTTAAGGTATACAATTGAGGGTTGAGGGTGTAGAGTTTAAGTATAGGTTTGAGGGTTTAGGATTTATAGTTGAGGGATAATTTTTCAAAGTTGAGTGTATAAGATTATGTGTTTAGTGTATAAGGATTAGGGTAAATATGATATTGAGTATAGGGTTTTGGGTATATTTTTTTGGCATAAGGCGTAAGGTTAAGGGTTTAGAGTGTAGGGTTTAGGGTTTAAGTATAGGGTTGAGGGACAATGTTGAAGGTTTAGCATATAAGGGTGAGGGTATAAGGTATAAGTATGAGGGTTTACAATTGAGGAATAATTTTCAACTCATTGAGTGTATAAGATTAAGTGTGTAGGGTATATGGATTATGGTTTAGGATATTGGGTTTAGGGTTTAGGGTATGTGTTGAGGGAATAAGGCATAGGGTTAAGGGTTGAGAGTGAATAGTTTAGGTATTAAGTATATGGTTTAGGGACAATGTCAAAAGTTTAGGCTACAAGGCTAAGGGTATAGAGTATAGGGATGAGGGTTGAGAGTGTAAGGTTTAGGGTTTAAGGTATATGGTTGAGGTTTGAGGGATTAGGGATTAAGTATAGGGTTGACGATTGAGGGATTATGACTTAAGTATTGGGTTGAGGGATTAGGGATTAAGTATATGGTTGAGGGTTGAGGGATTAGGGCTTAAGTATTGGGTTTATGGATTAGGGATTAGGTATTGTGTTGAGGGTATAAGGTATAGGGTTAAGGGTTGAGGATATAAGGCATAGGGTGAGGGGTTGAGAGTGTATGGTTTATGGATTTAGTTTAGTGTTGAGGGACAATATTTAGGGTTTAGGGTCTAAGGTTGAGGGTATAGGATATAGGGTATAGGGATGAGGGTTAAGGATGTAGGGTTTAGGGTTTAAGGTATAGGGTTGAGATTATATAGTTGAGGGATAATGTTCAAGGTTAAGTGTCTAAGATTAAGTTGAGAGCATAGGGTTTATGGTTTAAGGTATAGGGTTGATGGTTGAGTGATTAGGGATTGAGTATTGGGTCTAGGGTATGGATTTGAGGGTTGAGGGTTTACGATTGAGGGATAATGTTCATGGTTGAGTGTATAAGGGTATCAAGATTTGGGCTTAAGATATTGGGTATAAAACATAGGGTTAAGGGCTGAGAGTGTAGGGTTTAGGGTTTAAGGTATAGGGTTGATGTTTGAAGGATTAAGGCTTAATTATTGGGTATAGGGATTAGGGTATAAGGTTGAGGGTTTATATTTGTGGGATAATTTTCAAGGTTGAGTGCCTAAGGGTAAGTGTATAGGGTACAAGGATTAGGGTTTAATATATTAGGTGTAAGGTTTATGTTATGGGTTGAGGGTATAAGGCATAGGTTTAATGGTTCAGAGTGTTATAAGGAAACTTGCAGCCATAGAATGACAATTTCCACATAACCCAAAAGAGATATTTATGCAAATAAGTACTTAGAATCAACATGCAAGAGAATAGACAACGTACCCATCAAATATGACAGAAGATATACCCTAGGAAAACCATCAATAAGGAAAAACCTAACCTCCAAAATCATCCACACTCCATCATATTAATTAGTCATAAAGCAAATAAAAGAGTTACAATGAACACCTTTGAAGCATCAAATCCTCCAATGCATTCCCATGTGCCCAAGCATGAATCCACACATCCCATGCCATGCTTCACAAATGTACTCATGAAGAAGTCTCAATAATGATAGCCAAACCACTGAACCCCCAACCTTAACCATTACATATGTGTTTGCTTTTATAGACACAAGCTCGCACAAAATACAACTAGTGGTAAGGTGAAACCATGTACCACAAAACCATGTGAATACAAAACCACTAACCCCTTATTTAATAGTGGGTACTAAGACATAACTTTATTTAATATTTCCCTAGTATTAAATTATTATCACATGTCTCCTACATGTTAAATAATAATACAGTGTTACAATACAACATCAAGTGGGTCCCCAAATAATTACCTAGTGTGATTATCCACACCACCAAGGTGCATCACAACTAAATAATTATTTAATTACAACATTATAATAAATAAATTTATGCAATGGTGTACAACACCATATCCCAACATTCTCCCACTTGTATACATTGCACAAGGGATCAATACATGAAATACATCATCATAGCCATACATGAAATCACATGAATCTCCAACATGCTCTCATGCTCCATCAAGATACCTTCAAAAAAGTGTCACCATCCCAAGCAAGAAATCCTCTCATCCTCCAACATTCCACCTATGTTGAATATCCAAGATACTGAGAGGGGTGGTGAATTTGTATCTTCTTAATTTTTTTGAAAAGATACCATCCAATTATTTTGATGCAAACAACAATAAAGATAAGTAAGAGCATTAAAAAAACATGAAATCACAAAACACATGAACACTAGTATTTTTACATAGAAAAACCAAAGTGGGAAAAACTATGGTGAGTGTTAGCTCACAATATAGTATAATCGGTCACAAGATATTAAAAAATGGGGTGGCTCACTGCCTACAGAGTTACAATGAAAAAATGGCTTACAACCAAAAAATGAATTGATAATGTACACCTAACAAGTGCTGATTTAGTTCCAATGAAGCTCAGTAAATAGACTTGATGCACTTCATCATATTCGCTCTTCTTCACATTTGTATTCACAACTCTATCATCTCTCTTCCATAATCTTCAAAACTGTCCAATATATATATACACTTGATCCATCCGCAAGCATTAATTAGGTTGGCCTAATTAGATGCATTTTCCATTCATAAAAAAATACAAACTATTAGCTTCAAGAATTCACAAAATATTTCCAAAAACAATTCAAACACTTAGTTCTACATCATGTCGATATGGACCTAAGATAGGTCACACATATATCCACAAAAAAAAAATTCACCATTACATAATTTGTCCATTAGGCTGGCCAAAGATATACCTAAATAGTAAAAATTTTGATTAACAGAATAATGCCGATACACCATACGAGCATCTAAATACATGATATCTTGAATGTACGTGTTCCCAACATCTGTGCACCATCTTCCAAAACTGCAAGCTACAATAATCAACAACAAACGATTGTGGACCAAAATACCATAGGATTTAAGCATTATATTGGTTTAGATATTAGTCTAGAATACCAGATCAAATTCAAACTTAGTCTTGCAAGTGCAACTCATATATCATAATGACATCAATGACAACACAAAACATAAAAAATGATATTTTCTTCTTCATTCTTCCAACAATATCCCCCTTTGTCATTGATGGCAACATGTGTCAAAAAAATATTTATAAAACTTCTTATTTACAACACTTCTTCCCTTATCACTGGTAATTCATCATTCTTTAGCTCCCCTTTAACATCAAGGACAAAGGGTGACACAAAATAAAAAGTTAAAACAAGAGAAAAAAAAAATTAACTGGAGGATGGCGAGCCTTGAAGCTCCTTAAGAATACCTTGTCATATTGTTTTACCATTCTCCCAACTTTCCTTTCTAGCAATCAACATTCTATTTAGGGATTCCAAGTACATCAGACTTTCTTCTACTTCATCTAGAGTGTGTGGGGTCAAATTCATATTTGCAAGTTTCTCTATACTTTCCAAGGCATTGGCAACTAGAGTATATTCCAATCTCACTAGATCTCCTAACTGACCAAATTTCCTGATGATTTCTTCCTGTCACTTTTGTAAAACAAAGAATTTATCTCTATGAGCTGAGATAGCATTCCAAGTTGATTTGTCTCTATCCTTGGATGTGTTGTAGGTACTAGAGACATTAGTCAACTAGAACTCAATGGAGTCCATAAAATTTTTAATGCTTTAAGTGGCATCTAGCCACTTTAAACAAAATTCCAAAACAACATTAGCTTCAGTCTCACAAATTTGCATAGATTTCAGATTTTTCTCAATGTTAGTGTGTGCCAAGGCACATTTGTCATACAATTCCAATAGCCTTTTCTCTTCTAGTTTCTCCTCAACCTCTTGTTTTGTCTTTTCTCCAAGACCATATCAATAATAAATTCATATTTTCTATTGGAGTAAGAGATATATCAATTGACATATTGGGTGTTGTCTCTTGCAATACCTTAAGATTATCTTCAATCATTTTTGTTCCTTTCTTGTGTGTCTCCAAAATCTCCCTTCTACCAAATGCATACATTGCATCTCCTAATACCATCTTATGCACAAGAGAAATTTTATCTAAGTCCACATAGCCTTGAATCATAGGAAGTTACAAAAGCTCTAGAGGAATCATCGACTAGAATCTAATTTGGTTGGATAACAAGCCCTTTAATACATCATCACCAGAGGAGGATTCTCTAGGAGATCTCCGAGATTCTAAAACTTGCTTTAGAATGTCTTCATTCTTCCTAGATTCCTCATTTTTCTTTTCTTCCTTGTCTTTCTCTTCTTTTTTCTCCTCTTATTTTTCTTCTTCATCCTTGTTGCCTTGATTATCATTTCCTGCTTTTTCACCTTCATCTTTCTCTTCCTCAACATTATCATTTCCATCATTATCCTTTTCACCTTTAGTGTGCTCTATAGGAGCATCATCATGCTTTTCAAGCTCAATTTCACTTTCATTTTGTTTTTCTATTTTCAGAGGATCATTTTGCACATCTACATCATTCTCAATATCAATGTCTTCAAAAATATTTGCATCCCCTATCCTAGGAGGAATGCTTTCCTCAAAATTTTCAATAGAAACATCTTCATCGGTCTTAAGCATACCATATTTCTCTACTATATCCAAGATCACTTTTTTAGTTTCCTTCCTTATCTTCTTTAACTACTTTTTATCCTTTGTCACATTAATCCTTTTCTTCATCTGGAACATATCTGCACAAATCTTTTTTTAGAGTTTCCAAATCATTCAAGGTTAGAGAAGACCCAATTTTATCAAATGCATTATTCCTGATTTTCTCTTCAAGTTCAACAACCTCTAATCTCCTTTTCATTAGAGCTTCCCACATATTCTTAGGCACATCTTTCTTCACATCATCCCACTTAACGTCTAGGATGATAACATATTGAATGACAACTAAAATCAATGTTTTCTTATCCTCTTCTCCAACATCATCATAATATTTTGTTGTCAGCTTCATCATATTTTCAAAATGTAGTAAAGAATTAAGAGTTTCCTCTAATTTGAAAAGGGGGCTAGAAATTACTAGAATGTCCTATTTTTATCCCTATTCTAGAGAGACTTCTTCAGACACCTTAGTCTTCTTCAACTTTGGTTTGGTGTGTACATGAAACCCAAATTTTTGTTCTTCCTCTTCTTCACAAGATGACACAACATGCACTCTTTTAGAACCAACAAATTCCTTAGAAGCACCTTCACTAGAGGATAAACTTCCTTTTCTTTTCCTTACCAATTTTGCAGCAAGATCCTCTTCCTCTTCATCCTAATCATTAGTGATGCTATTTTTTTCTCCCTTGTAGATTTTTCTTTCTTTCCTTTTCCCAAATTTAGTAGTAGGTCCAAAGGTAGCTAGGCCTTAGTCAGGCCTTTTCCTTTATCAGTAGTATTAGGTTCAATTTTTATTGCAAGAGTTGCAGAGGATTTAGATGGAGTAGTCCTACTGGATCTCCTCAGACCTGATGATTCTCCCTCCAACTCTTCTCTCTTAGCCCTTCCAAGTGCAATTTCCTCATCAGTGAATCCAACTTCTCTAAGCTTCTTTTCCACATTCTTTCTTATTATTGGATTTTTGTGCTTCATGTGGACCTCCATAGATTTTTCTACATAAGTACCAATTTTGGGTTCGTTGGGATCCTTCAGATTTTTCAGCAACATTTCTACATAACCCTTAGCTTCATCTTCTATAATTTCATAACCCAATGACTGAATCCAAATGGTTTGGGGTTTGACTACTTCAACCATGCATTCATCAGAGGAAACATGAAACATGATATCATTTTTATATTTCTCAACAATTTTCCTTGGAATCCTCTCTCTCTCATTCATGTTTCTCTTAAATACAACAAAGAATGTTGTTAGATAATTTTATTGAGTCTTCAGATCACCCAAACTATGCATATAATCAAAGATTTTATGTGAAACTAATCTGGATGAGTTCCAAGACACAACATCATTCTTTCCAGGGAGTCTCTTCATGAAATAACAAAAAATACATACAATCAATGAGATGAATTTAAAATCATACTTCCTTTCTTTTTTCAACTTTAAGTTCTCAAGCAACTATTGTCTAAGAAGCTCACACAAGTCATAGTCTGCACCATTGACTACCATATCAAAACTAGTATAAATATCTGTGGCTGAAACAAATTTCTCTATGTTGGTGAAGTAAATTTTATGACCAATCATTATGGTGGCATACTTCACAAGTGAATTAGTGATGGAATTCATTGTTAGAGCTCTCTTTTCATATGCACCACCTGTAAGTTCCATCACCCCTTCATTATTTATGGCTTTCACTACAGGTATTGATCTTGTATCCTAGAGACCAGTAACAACCCTAATCACCTCCTTAGTTTTTAGATGAGGTCAATCATTCCACAATAATTTTTCATGTATTTTTCTGAGAATAGGTTTCACATATCTATTATCAACCACGAAACTGAAATTGGGAAAGTAGTTCCATCTATCTAATCTCCTCACAACAATGTTTGAGTATTCAAGTTTCACCAAGAAATTATCTTGAGTGAGCTCATTCTGCCAAATGTTGATCAATTTTTTGTGATTGAATTATTTAGTCCTTTCTCGAATGTACATTCTTCTGTCCTCAGTTGACATAACCCTATGAGGGATTGATGAGAAGGTTCCCATAGGATCATCTTCAAAAACCTTCAAGGAGTTTTTCCTATATGATGGTCTAGGCATTTTTTACACTTTAACAACTACAAGGGTTGCCATTCTTCACAATTTCAAACTCAAACAATTCAAGAAGATGATTCCCACAACTGTATAGAAAGGAAAAATACCTTTTTCTTCACGTTGAACCAAAACTAGCGTTTACATGACTCAAACTCCAAATCACCTCAAGAATGCTCCAAAAAGCTCTTTGAATTCTTCAAATGCACGAGTGAGTAAAATTCCTTACACATTCACTTTATAAAACAATTATATGCCCTAATTTGTATTAAATGTGGTATATTTCAAAAAGCTACCAAAAAAACTCTTCTTCTCTACTCAAAAAACCCTAATTTGCTCCGCAAATCATCATGCCTTCATAACTTCTTTTGGTTCTTCTTGCATTACCTCTAACTAATCATTTCTTACAACATTTCTTCGTGCCAAAGACTAACATGTCATACATCAAGGGGGTTCAAGTAATTTTCTGTTAAGGCTCCCCCTAAGACCCTGCTAGGTCTAATTCCTGGAGGAATTGTTTGTACCGGATGAGGGCACATATGCATCTATCATCTTAGTGTCTTCTTTATTCCTCCAAATCTTATTCATTTCTTGCTTAATCTCATTCTTTTCAATCTTCTTCAAAGGTTCATTCTTTTCTATCGGATTGGTCTGCTTACCCTTTTTGCTTTTGCAAACTCTTGAGATATGTCCTAGTTTGTTGCAATTGTAGAAAACAATATTTCTCAAATTAGTTTGACTTCCACTGACTCTTGTTCTACACTAATTATATTTATTTCCATACTTGTCACAAGTATAACAATAGGCACTAAAGAATTGATTCACTCTTCCTCCATTAAACTAATTCATCATCTAGTTTTTGCATTCACTATCCCTATGTCCAATTCTTTTGCATGCAAAATATTGACTAGAGAAGGAACCAGAAAACTAATTCATCCTAATCCTACATTTTGTTGCCCTGTGACTAAATTTGTTGCATGAAAAGAAAATACCATTGAAGGATGGATACATTTGTGCATTAGGCTATCTCACAGGTGGTCTCCTAGCAAAGTTCGTTGAATTTCCTTTTTGCTTTCCTTTATTCTGAGTCTTCTGGTTATCCTTAGAGTTTTCACCTCCTTCCATTCCCAAGCCACCTTTTCCTTTACTTGGTTTTTATCCTAAAATCAATCCATCAAGCTTGTCTAAGATAGATTTGAAATTATTTTCACAGAGTTTCACTTTCTCCAAATCTACTTTCAGATTCACCACTTCTTGTTCAAGCTTAGTGCACTCATCAAACATGCTTTGAACCATTTTTTTTAGACATTCTTCAACTATTTTCTTCTCTTTTACTTGCACCTTCAAACTAGTAATTTCTTCATTAGCCTGCTTGAATTGATTAGTTACTTCCCTATACCTGTGTTTGAACTTCTTCAATTGCTCTTTTAATTTCTAGACACATTCATTTGCATCTTCAAGATTTTCTTTCATATCTCTATTTTCAAATTCAACTTTGTCAAGATCCTCAAGTGTAGCCTGAAGCTCTTCTTTATCATTTAATTCTTCCATCTTCAAGATATCCCTCAAGATGTTAGGCTTTTTCTGGAGGAACCAAGCTCTAATACCAATTGTTGAATATCCAAGATACTAAGAGGGGGGTGAATCAATATCTTCTTAAATTTTTTGAACAAATACCATCCAATTATTTTGATGCAAACAATAGTACAGATAAGAAAGAGCATTAATAGAACATGAAATCACAAAACACATGAACACCAAGATTTTTACATGGAAAACCGAAGGTGGGAATAACCATGGTGAGTTTTAGCTCACAATATAGTATAACTAGTTATAAGATATTACAAAATGGGGTGGCTCACTGCTAGGACTCATTATTCAAATACAATGGATCACTATAGAGTTACAATGAAAACATAGCTTATAGCGAGGAAATAAATTGATAATGTACACCTAACAAGTGTTGATTCAGTTCCAATGAAGCTCAATAAACTGAATTGACACACTTCATCATATTCGCTCTTCTTCACATTTGTATTCACAACTCTATCATCTCTCTTCCATAATATTCAAAACTATCCAATATATATATATACTCGATCCATCCACAAGCATTAATTAGGTTGGCCTAATTAGATGCACTTTCCATTCATCAAAAATACCAACCATTGACTTCAAGCATTCACAAAATCTTTCCAAAGATAATTCAAATTCTCAACATGCTACATCATGTTGGCATGGACCTAAGATAGATCACACATATATCCACCAAATAAAATTAATTCACCATTACATCATATGTCCATTAGGTTGGCCAAAGATAGACCTAAATAGAAAAATTACAATTAACAAAATAATGTCAATACACCATACGAGCATCTGAATACATGAGATACTGAATGCACATGATCCCAACCTCTATACACCATCTTCCAAAACTGCAAGAAACAATAATCAACAACAAATGATTGCAGACCAAAATATCAGAGGATGTAAGCATTATACCGGTTCAGATACCTATCTAGAATACCAAATCAAATTTAGAATTAGTCTTGCAGTTGCAACTCATATATCATGGTGACATCAATGACAACACAAAACAACAAAAGGAGATGTTCTTTTTCATTCTTCCAACAACCTATGGAATAAAAGGAACATCCCAAGGAGTAGATGCAACAATCAATGAGCATAAGCATAAAATCCAAGTGATAACAAAGGCTCTAACCAAGTTGTTGCCAATTGAAAAACCAAAATGATTGGAAATAACATCCAAAACACATGATAGTACATCCAATCATCCATACCTCCAAGGTATCAATACATCAGAAAACTCATGCTAAAAACATATGCAACCTATAAATTGCAACTAAAATCTCCTTGTATCAAACCTTTCAATGAAGAAAATACATATCTAGGAAATCCCACTGCATAGGTAATTTCAAAGCATATCAATTCTACCCATAAACACTACATATCAAGGTGTGATAATTAAATCAAAGCATGAAGTACCATGAACAATAACATTGATCCAAACATACAACCCAAAGATCTGCATAATCACTCACAACATGTTGCCACCATCCTCCCAAAAGAACATGCATATGGACATCAACAAAAGGAACCATGAAGAGAGAAACTTGTAAACCATAATTTCCTTCTACCAAAACCTCAAAAGTGTATTGCCATGTCAAGTATGATCTACTAAATAATCCAAAATGAAAAGCCTCAAAAACATCCATACACTCAATCTCATAGATCAAGTACAACATATGAATCAATGTAACAATGTCAACATGGATGTAAGCTTCTCTAATCAAGAATATCAAACTGATAGAAACCATCCCCAATACTAGAAATCAACCCATAAACCATCTCCTAACAATCCTCATCAAAGAATAAACTCAAATGCACAAGGAGATGACCATGCCATAACATCCCTCAAAATGAATCCTCTAGAACTAACTATCCATAACTATATGGAAGATAAAGTATATAGAATCATGCTAAACCATCCTTGAAAATGAGTATCCATAATCAATCATCATGAATCAACATGAAACATAACACATTTGAAAGATATAATGGGAAAATACCTCTCAAATCATAAACTACTGAGTAGATCAAGAGTGGTGAATGAAAATGCTCCTCCAGGATAACCAATCCATCATGGATCACTCCAAGAATAATCTCCTGTATCAGTCCATAATTCAAACTCACATCCATATCTAGGTGAAAGCTCCTCGGTCTTCCTACTGCAACCTCGAAAGATTAACCATCTCAATCAAGTGTCTCTAATCACAAGAGAACTCTAACTATCACCTATAGCTCTAAGTATCCATGAGCACCTGTAACCAATCAATCCATGCAAAAATCCAAATACAACATAGCACCAACAAAAAGTAATCAACCAAATGACCAGTGTACCCAATACAAAGAGAACCTCACATGATCAATGTCAAAGCTCCAATCATGAATTAGGAACATAAACATGACATCCATGATCTAACCATCTCCTCCTAGAAGATAACATGCATCATAATACATATATAAATATCTTGGTCTCAAGATAACAAGTACCATTCCAAAATATAAATTGGTATCAAGTGTAAACCATGACATAATAGAAAACATATTGCCAATCACATGAAGATAACCATACCAATTATGCATCCACATTACTGCCAACAACTCCCACTAAACTATGGTATGAGCTACACATGGCATCATGACAACCATCCTCTCCATGAAGATCATCTAGGTCTACACACATTGAACTACAATGTCAATAACATACAAGTGAAACCAAGATCTCCAAGCCAAGAAGATACCTACAACCACTATACCATCAAAATAATGTCCATCACCACCAATCCATCACTGTCCAAAGCTCCCACTAAAATTGTATAACCAACGACTATAACAAGCTATCATGACATCATGATATCAATATCCTAATGAAGATCAACCAAAGAACTCTCACGCAATCAAAGAACTCAAATGCAACATGAGCTCCTCAACAAAGAAGGAAAAGTAAAACCATGATCCTCATACCAAGAAGATACACTGCCATAACCTAAATTAGGATCCAATCCAAAACCACCAATAATGCATTTGCATAAACCATCATGACATGCCAAAGTCTCTAAAGTACAAGAAACATCCATGAAACCATGATCACCACCAAATTTACCAACAAATCAACCCAACAGTGTCCCACATATCTGGATAACATATTCAATTGCATAGGTCTCATAACATGACTATACTTAGTAATACCATCTCACCTCCTCAACATGACATCAAAACTAGCAAACCAAGTGACTAAACCAAGCCACCAAAACTAAAAATGCATCAACACTAAAATATCTATGGGCATAGACAATCCATGTCCAAGTCATAGGTACAACATGTAAGTATAGACTGCCTATAATGCTACACAACTTATAGATACAAAAATGAAGCATACAAATCCAACAAAATATTGATAAGCATGTGAAATGAGAAAATATGAGATGCAAAACTAAGCATACAATTAATTCAACATCAAATATTCTAGATCCAACAATCCATAAGCTCATAGTATCACCATAGTTATCATAACCCATAAAAATATCAAGATAGAATATTAGAAAATAAATCATGTCAAAACAACTCCAAACTTGATCCGCGGTGTAGTACTCTAAATTTTTTTTTCGTTGACTATTCAAAGTTTGAAATCTGACTCCATATACACCTTATATCACCTCTCAAAGCTAAAATAGAACACTTGAGTTCTAGCAAGAAAAAAATATCAAAACTACAAAATATCAAAAAATCTCCAACACCATAGTGTAGAACTATGAGTCGCCTTTCCAACGAGTCCAATAAGAGAAAAAATAGAGCACCTAGGTGAAAGTTATTCCCCTAGAAGAAAATCATTGTTTTAGTATGTGAGGAAAAAAATTAACCACCCCCCTAGTGGCTCTTTGGTGGTTAGGTGGCAGCCCCACCTAGGTAGCACCACCCACCTGGTGGTGGACCCAACTAAAAATTTCATTCTGATTAAATTTCATATTATAATTTTTTTTTAAATACAAAACATTGACGAATTTAATTCATAGGCAATATTATATAAAATAATTTTAAAAAAAATTCAAAATTCTTTAAAAGTTTTTGGTAGTAGTAAGTTTGGTGGGGCCTAACAGTCACCTAGTTGGATAGAGGCCGTTGGAGATCATATCTTCGGCAGTAGGGGGATGATAGGGTACTAGTACATTGTCATCACTGCCAAATGTGTAGAGCAGCAAGGGGTTTGACCGCACCAAATTTTATTTTATTTAAAAAAAATTAAAATAAACTTTTAATCAATTTTTTTTAAAATAAACTAAACAGTTCTTGCAATGCTTCCTTTGAAAGGTTTGTGCATAGTAGCTCCCAACAAGATATCTCACTCCTTTATTTCAACCAATGTGCATGTCAAAATTCCCAAGAAGGACATATTTATTGCATCGGCTTCTCCTAATGGCTTCTTTGCAATGGCTACCTATAATGAAGGAAAGGGTTCTAGGCCATCTACAGTGAATGGCAACATGTAGGTCAAAACACCCAAATAGAGTTTATCTGTTGCCTCGAAAGCTTATTTTTCCAACAATGTTAAAGGATCTTACCCTATTCAGTTTGGGGGATTTTGATCTGCTCTTGCAGATGGATTGAATGGTGAGCTGCAACCATCATTCCAATGCCACCATCCTTCATAGGTTGTAGGGTGTAAGATTTCTTCTATCATGGGGATTCTTTCTTCTTCCTTCAATACTACAACAATCCAAACGAATGGTAACAGGCTCCTATATCAATCTACAGCCTCCCTGGATGTTTTTCCCAGCATCTGTGGTTCCAAAGTCTACTAGTTCATTGGGTAAATCTTCTTCTTCACAAAAATCTTCCACTATGGCCTCAGTAACAACCAAAAATGAAGTATATCCATCTTCTACAAATGGTTTTTTGGCTGTTACAAATATTACTAAAGACTGCATCTAGAGGCTTCAATGAAAACATGGAAGGATCATACAAGTCAAAGGTATGTGCACCTCATGTTTCTTTCAATGCTCTTTTAGATTTAAAAGGACATGTGGGTCTCCCAAAACCTCTTAAATGTGTAGAGGCAACCCCTATACTAGAATTCGGGGATGAAGTGTTGCAAGAAGAGGAATATTTCTCTTCTCATACATTAATTTTTTGTTTTAATCATTTTTGGCCCTCTGTTTCTAACCTGAACCTTTGGATAAAGCAAAACTAGCATCCTTTATTGCAAAATGTTCCAAAAAATTTTCTAAGTACTTAGGGTTTCTTCATTGCTGCTTTTGAATCCACCAAAGATAGGGATTCCATTATGTTTAAATGCCATTGGTCTTGGAATCGGCACTACCTCTTTCTTAAACCTTAGCATCTAGCCTTCAACCTTTCTTTTGAATCTTTCAACATTATGCCAGTTTGGGTTTGTCTTCCAAATATTCCACTACAATTTTGGATGTAGTCTTGTTTCAAGTCTATTGGTAATTCTTTAGGTTCCTTCTTGGCTAGAGATAAGAAAACTGCAGATTTTTCACACACTAATTTTGCTTGAATCCTAGTGCAATTGGATCTCTCGAAGGAACTTCCTACTAATATGATTCTTAAATTTGTTGATCATTCCTGGACCCAACTATTGGACTATGAATGAATTCCCTTCCGGTGTAGGAAATGCTTTGAAACAAGTCATGTGGTTGTAGCATGTCAAATGAAAATTAAATCTGTAAAGAAACATGCTTCATGGTAGAAAGATGCCTTGTCAAAGTCCCTTGCATTTGGGAAGAACTCTATTGCATCACCACCAACTCCTTCAACAAAATCTATTGTGAAGAATGTCATGCTTCCACGAGAAAAAATCAAACAAGTTTGGGACTGCTTTCTCAAAGCCTCCTTCACTTGGGAAGAAATCTATAGTGGTTCCAGTAGAAATTTTTTAGGAGAAGACTCATAAATCAAACAAGATTGGGGGTCATGAGGAAGGCATGGAACAAAAAACTTCATTTTCTGAGAGGGATTTGGTGGATAACCATTGCAAAGTTGTGTAGAAATGTAATAAATCTTATTAAAAATTGTCTCTGGCACTAAATTTCCTTCCCCTATTCACAGTGAAGGGGATTAGCTTGTAGCCTTTATGGTATTTCTGATCAGTTTCATGTCAGTCAAGGTTGCCTCAATTTTTCTATGTAATTTCCTTTTTATATATTAATATATTATATATAGGCTTTATGCCTTTAGCCTAAAAAACAAAAACTTTTAATTAGTTTTTTTTCAATATTTTTTTGTAGGATATTTTTTCCAAAAAAGATTAATATTTTAATAATATATATATATATTTTCTGAAGCCTATCAAAATGACATATGTATGGTTGGGTAGGGGGTGGGCTAATTTTTTTTTGCATTTTTTTCTAGTAACCAAAATATATCAAATTTTATATCAAAATTTGTCTCTGGCCAACTTGAATCCAACTATGAGGTTCGTTTTATACCAAGAGGTCATTTGTAAACTTTCCCCCATAAAACCCCCATTTGAATGCACAACCAAGAAAACCCCAAATTTGTAAACAAACCATCACAATAGAAAACCAAAAACCCTTAGATCTACAATAAACAACTTGCAAAACCATGATATCTTGCCATGTATTGCATTCTCTCATGCATTGCATAGATTCAAACTTCAAGCAATATTTTCTCAACCTAGGGTTATAGCAAAAAATCTTCAACCATGAAATCTCTAATACCACTTGTAAGGAAACTTGCAGGCATCTAATGACAATTTCCACATAACCCAAAAGAGATATTCATGCAAATAAGTACTTAGAATCCACATGCAAGAGAATAGAAAACATACCCATCAAATATGACACAAGATATACCCCAGGAAAACCCTCAAGAGGGAAAAACCCATCCTCCAAAAGCATCCATACTCCATCATATTAATCATCCATAAAACAAATACAAGAGTTACAATTAACACATCTAAAGCATTAAGTCCTATAATGCATTCCCATGTGTCCAAGCATGAATCCACACATCCCATGCCATGCTTCACAAATTTACTCCTCAAGAAGACTCAATAATTACAACCAAACCACTCAACCCCTAACCTAAACCACTAGTGTTTTCTTTTATAGACATAAGATCACACAAAATACAACTAGTGGTAAGGTGAAACCATGTACCACAAGACCATGTGAATACAAAACCACTAACCCCTTATTTAATATTGGGTACTAAGACATCACTTTATTTAATATTTCCCCTATATTAAATTATTATCACATGTCTCCCACACATTAAATAAGAATACAATGTTACAATACAACATCAAGTGGGTCCCAAAATAATTACCTAGTGTGATTATCCACACCACCAAGGTGCATCACAACTAAATAATTATTTAATTACAACATTCTAATAAATCAATTTATTCAATGGTGTACAATGCCATATCCCAACAAATGCAAGGTTTAGGGTTGAGGGTTGAGGGTTTATAGTTGGGGGATAATGTTCAAGGTTAAGTGTATAGGGTATATGAATTGGGGTTTAAGATATTGGGTATAGGGTTTATTGTATGGGTTGAGGATATAAGGCATAGGGTTAAGGGTTGAGAGTGTAGGGTCTAGGGTTTAACGTATAGGTTTGAGGGTTGAAGGTATAGGGTATAGGGTTGAGGGTTTATATCTGAGGGATAATATTTAGGGTTGAGTTTACAAGGTACAAGGATTATTGTTTAAAATAATGGGTATAAATTTTAGGGTTGGGTTGAGTGTATAAGGCATAGGGTTAAAGTGAGTTTATGGTTTATGATTTAAGGTATAGGGGTGAGGATTGAGGGATTAGGGATTAGCTATTGGGTTGAGGGTACAAGGTATATAGTTGAGGGTTGAGGGTTTACAGTTGAGGGTTGAGTGTCTAAGGTTAAGTGTATAGGCTATATGGATTAGGTTTTAAGATATTAGGTAGAGGGTATTGGTTGAGGGTATAAGGAATAGGGTTAAGGGTTGAGAGTGTGGAGTTTAGGGTTTAAGGTGTATGGTTGAGGGTTGAGGGTTTATAATTGAGGGATAAAGTTCAGGGTTGATTGTCTAAGGTTAAGTTTATAGGGTATAAGGATTAGGGTTTAAGATATTGGGTATATTGTTTAGGGTATGGGTTGAGGGTATAAGGTATAGGGTTAAGGGTTGAGAGTGTAGATTTTAGTGTTTAAGTTATAGGGTTGAGGGTTGAGGGATTAGGGCTTAAGTATTTGTTAAGGGTATAGGGTTGAGGGTTGAGGGTTTATAGTTGAGGGATGATGTTCATGGTTTATTTTCTAAGCTTAAGTGTATAGGTTATAGGGATTAGGGTTTAACATTTGTGTATAGGGTTTAGGGTATGGGTTAAGGGTATAAGGCATAGTGTTAAGGGTTAAGAGTGTAGGGTTTAGGGTTTAAGGTATAGGGTTGAGGGTTGAGGTATTATGGCTTAAGTATTGGGTTGAGGGAATAGGGTATATGGTTAAGGGTTGAGGGTTTATAGTTGAGGGATAATGTTTATGGTTGAGTGTATAAGGTCAAGTGTATAGGGTATAAGGATTAGGGTTTAAGATATTTGGTATAGGGTTTAGGATATGGGTTGAGGGTATAATGCATAGGGTTGATGGTTGATAGTGTAGGGTTTAGGGTTTAAGGTATAGGGTCAAGGGTTGAGGGTTTATAGTTGAGGGATAATGTTTGGGGTTAAGTGTCTAAGGTTAAGTGTATAGGGTATAGAGATTAGGGTTTAAGATATTGGGTATAGGGTTTAGGGTATGAGATGAGGGTATAAGACATAGGGTTAAGGATTTATTGTGTATGGTTTAGGGTTGATGGTTGAAGGATCAAGGCTTAAGTATTGGGTTGATGGGATAGGGTTGAGGGATAATTTTTAGGGTTGACTATCTAAGTGTAAGTGTATAGGGTATAGGGATTAGGGTTTAATATATTGGGTAAAAGGTTTAGGGTATGGGTTGAGGGTATAAGTCATAGGGTTAAGGGCTAAGGGTGTATGGTTTAGGGTTTAAGGTATATGGTTTAGGGTTGAGGGATTGGGGTTTAAGTATTGGGTTGCAAGTATAAGGTATATGGTTGAGGGTTAAGGTTTTATAGTTGAGGGATAATGTTCAAGGTTGAGTGTCTAAGGTTAACTGTATAGGGTATAAGGATTAGGATTTAAGATATTGTGTATAGAGTTTAGGGTATGGGTTGAGGGTATAAGGCATATGGTTAAGGGTTGAGAGTGTAGGGTTTAAGGTTTAAGGTATAGTGTTGAGTGTTGAGGGATTAGGGATTAAGTATTGGGTTGAGGGTGTAGGGTATAGGATTGAGGGTTGAAGGTTTACAATTGAGGGTTAATATTCAACATTGAGTGTCTAAGGATAAGTGTATAGGGTATAGGGATTAGGATTTAAGATATTAGGTATATGGTTTAGGGTATGGGTTGAGGGTATAAGGCATAGGGTGAAGGGTTGAGAGTGTCCAATTTAGGGTTTAAGGTATAGGGTTGAGGGTTGAAAGAATAGGGCTTAATTATTTGGTGAAGGGTATAGGGTATAGAGTTGAGGGTTGAGGTTTTATAGTTGAAAGATCATATTTATGGTTGAGTGCCAAAGGGTAAGTGTATAGGGTACAAGGATTATGGTTTAAGATATTGGATATAAGGTTTAGGGTATGGTTTGAGGGTATAAGGAATAGGTTAAGGGTTGAGAGTGTATGGTTCATGGTTTAAGGTATATGGTTGAGGGTTGATGGATTAAGGTTGAAGTATTGGGTTGAGGGTATAAGGTATAGGGTTGAGGGTTTAGATTTTAGAGTTGAGGGATAATGTTCAGGGTTGAGTGTCTAAAGTTAAGTGTATAGGGTATAGGGATTATGGTTTAAGATATTGGGTATAGGGTTTAGGGTGTGGGTGTTGTAAGGTGTCTTCCCTTGATCTCCTTGTGTTGTGAAACACATCACTCAGGTTTATGACGTGGATTCACCACCTCCTATGGATTCATTAACTTTGACGGTTGTATCGTGCATTAAGATGTCAATCTTTTGGTGCAACAACAACCATCTTTGGAATAATTGGTATCAGAGCCTAGGTCATAGGTTCAAACATCTCTCTTGCATGAACAAGGATTGTTGCAAGGTTTTCACCCTTAGTCTTCTTATTCTATATGGTGTAGCACTCATGTTTATGACATGGCTTAATCACCTCCCATGGATTCATTAAATCTAGTGGTTTTATCGAGCATTAATAGTTTGATCCTTTGGTAAAATGACAACCATCTATGCAATGATGGGTTGATGGTATAAGGGATAGAGTGAAGGGTTGATAGTATAAGGTATAGGGTTGAGGGTTGATGGTTGAGTGAGTAGGGCTTAAGTATTAGGTTAAGGGTATAGGGTTGAGGGTTGAGGGTTTACAATTGAGGGATAATGCTCAAGGTTGAGTGTCTAAGGTTAAGTGTATAGGTTATAGCCCGATTAGGGTTTAAGATATTGTGTATAGTGTTCAGGGAATATGTTGAGGTTATAAGGCATATGGTTAAGGGTTCAACGTGTTGGGTTTAGGGTTTAAAGTATAGGGTTGAGGGTTGAGGTTGTAGGGTTTAGGGTTTAAGGTATAGGGTTGAGGGATTAAGGCTTAAGTATTGGTTTGAGGGATTGAGAGTATAGGTTATAGGGTGTGGTGGAACCCATAAAATAATTTTGTGTTCCACTAGTTTTAAATCCATATCTCACTAGTTCTTTGGTTTAGATTCATTGTCCTGTGGGTTAGGGTTCCAAATTCTATCATTCTAGGGTTCTTTTTATGTCCTAAACCCTTAAAAAACCCTAAGTTTTTTCTAAACCTTGATGTCTCGTTGTAATCCTTCGTTGACTTGTTATTACCCATTATTTGTGGTTTAAGTTATGACTTGAGTAATTTGGGTCATTTTTTACTAGATCCTGTGGCCTAGCCTTATTGATTGTTACCTGCTCGAAATATTTTGAGTATGTCCATAGTTATGCGGGTTAGAAAATTGTTGAAATACTTTATAATACATCCTATTTTTTTGACTCATGAAATCCTAAGTCATTTATCCTATTAACCTAGCTGATGACCTTTTTTAAGTCACCTTTTAATGTATGTATGCTTTAAAACCTTTAAGTTGTGGTTGGTGTGGTCCACCACTCGCATTGTATTAGTTGCCTACTAGCAGCTACATTATAATAGTTTGAGAAAAAACCTAGTGGGGTAATGGGCATGTGACAAGTGTGCACCCTTTTGTACTATTCCTTCAAAGAAATGAGGGTAAAAGGAAAAGTGATCAATGGTCTTGATGTATTATGAAGATTAAATCTTTACCCTCACCTTCCAGCCCATGAGGGACCCATGAGTAGATCTTGTTTCTTAGTGGGGTAGGAGGAAGCCACCACATGGCATGATCCACTACGTCCAAACAACTTTAGAAACCATGAAATATTTGGTTAAATATTTTGGTGACTATGGACACACTAAAGGGTGAGATATTAAAAGGGTTACAATGCATATGGGTAAATGGTTAACGAGATATTTTAATCTCATCCATCTCAACATCTTTTAAGGTTTTAAGTTCATTAAATTGCACCCAATTATTGCAAATTGTGTTGTTCATTGTGTCAACCTTAAACTCTAGTTTCAACTTGATTAAACCCTAGCTTGTGAAAATTTCCATCACTATGGAATCCCCAAGAGCCCAACCCCCTGGTTTTGAACCCAAGAAGACACCTCTAGTTCAATATTTACTTTTACAAATAAAAAACTCAACAAATGATAAAGGCATAGGTCAGTGTATGTTTTAAGGTCCTAGAACTGGAAGCGGTATTATTGACAAACAATATGCCATCAAGGATTCCACACTGCCATTGATTGGGTAGAAATTGTTCACATAATGGTTTGGTAACAAAAACTCCAAAATCCCTATTTTCAACCCATGGAGATTAGATATGGGTAAATTTATTGTCCCAAATGTGTATCTTGATGTGGAACTCCTTAAGGCTTAACAACTAGTTATGAACCTACTATTAGGGTAGTAAAAACACATTTTGGTAAGACAATGGTTGAGATAACCATGAAGAATTCACTAAAGTTTTCAAACTAAGCTAGTGGGGTGATGAGAAGGTGGAAATTGATCAAAAGAAGATGAGTGAAGAATATGAGAAGGTGAGACCAACATTTAAGATCTCAAAATTGTCAAATTTATTGGTACTGGGAAGAGGAGGAAGAAAAATTGTACCGGGTCCATTTAACAAAGAGCCCTACCCAATCAACTATTTTGAAACCTATTTCCAAAAAAACTTCTATTCTCATTTTCAGATTCTAGGATATGATCTAGCTTCAAGCATGCTGATTGCACCTATGTATATGGATGCAGACATAAAACACATGACACTCAACACCTCCTATGATTTTTCTACCTATTTTTCAAAAGAAATACATAAAGGTCTAGTAGATCTTAAGAATAGTGAAATTAGAGTTAGATTCTGGCGGTACTCCATGTTCATGCATATGTTCTTGTACAAGAGAGTTGACTTCTTTGGTAGTGATATGAAATTGAGAAGACAAGAGAATGGTATAGATATTTCTATCCAAACATGGAATCCTATCTTGGACAAGGATGAGCAAAGCTCTAGTTTTGTGATCTTTTCAAATATTTTTTCTTCTAAGATGAAGAGTTTTTTGGTTCTAAATATGCCTAGAATCCCAATAGAATTGCACGACTTCCTGAAACCTAAGGAGAGGAGGCATGATCTAGGGATTGACCACAATTGGGGAGATGTAATTCCATATCAATATTCCATAATCCTTCATGTATATGGTACTAAAAAAACACCTCGCGTTCTTTCTATAGATGTACCATTTAGGATTGGCTTCTTAGAAGTCATGTGGCAACTTGGGGATGTTGAGGATAAACATTTGCTTAAAATGAGGAAAGGAACTTTCTTTCATGCTTATATAGTATTTTACATATTTTTTATGACCATTGGGGGATGGAATCACATCATTGAAAAAATCAAGCCTTTTGGAATTAAATGGTGTAGGCACAAAATCATGACCCAAAAGGCTTCATGGTCTAGTGAAAGATGAAGTAAAAGGGGGAATTTTTTATCATAATTTCTATTTTACCGAATATGTTATTAGAAAATATTTTGAATTTCAAATGCAAGAGGATAGAAAAATGAAATGGATAGATTTTAATAAATTGGAGAAAGCAAAGAGAGAGAGAGATCCTCAATTTAAGGTTTTGTCTGACATAAAACATGAAATATTGAGGGTGGAAACAATGTTTCATAATTTTGATAAAGTTGTAGGGAAATTGAAAGAAGAAAAAGTAATACACGATAAAGGAAGGGCTGTAGATATTAAAGAATAGGATAAGAGGAAGGCCCCTATTCTAGAAGAGAGGCCAACATATTAGCCTCCAAAGAAAGTGGATGTGTTTGCAAGGAAAAAGAGCACATTGAAAAGGAAACAAACAATTGCCACCCCCACCCAATCTAAGGGGTCAAGGGAATCTTCTCCTCCACCACAACTACCACCACTTTTGTTCCCATGGCCATCTTCTCTACAAATTATTGAACTTAATTCAACACCAAGAGAACCACCAAAAATGAAACAAAAGATTGGATCAAGTGGCCTTGTGGATTACCCCATAGATGAATTTGATGAAGAAATTATCATCACTAAAAATGAGATGAGGCAGGGTATGCCTTCTCCCTCAAGGGAGATGGTACCAACTTTGAGCATGAGGCTAAGAAAAGTTGATTTGAGTGGGGTAAATTGTGAAGATGATGTTAGGGAGGAAGCTTGCTAGAATTTTATGAATGATGATGCCTTTGTAAAGACAAAATATTTTAAAGATATTTTTTGGAGGGCTTAGAGAGATCAGTATGTTGAGAGAATTGATATGAAAAGGATTGAAAATATTGAGTTTCCCAGGGAGGTCATAGAAGCTAAATATCTTGAGGAATTGAGGGCCAAATATAAAGATATAATAGTAGATGAGGGCATGTAGCTAGTCAAGAAAAGTGGGTTGCTCCTATTACCAGAATGGGATACTTTAGCAATTTGGGCACTAGCCCCAAATACGAGGAAGCCAACAGTTGTAGAGCTAGCTTCAAATTTGAGGGTAGGACTTATTATCAAAAGGGTGTCTAGAACCTCTGCAGTTGAAGTAGCTACACTATCTATAAATTTAGCTCAGTTCATAAAGGATACTATTAAATATTTGATAGAGGAGCATGATGCATTCAAAAAGAAGTATAATGACATGTTGCTGGAATATAATAAGGGGCAACAAAAAATTGTAAGGTTGCAGCTAGAGTTGCATTATTAAACAAAAAAATTCAATTAATGCACACATAGGGACCCCCAAAAGCAATGATATCTCCTCCTCCATCTCAATTAGAGGATCCACCATCCTCTCTTGTGCATTCCCCTATTCCTCCAACATAAAAAAAAATGGTTGAGTATGATCCAAATGAAGTACCAATTGCATCCTTAAGGCCAAGTACTTCAAAAAAACCTCCTTCAAGAGAGGTAACAAAGGAAGAGTTGATTGAGCAAATGGAAGTGCTTGAGGAGTTTTTTTCATTGTATAATGATAACAATTATTCATTGTTTCAAATGTTTTGGATATTTGTTTTTCAAAGGATATAACAAGAATGAGAAGTGCGTACTCAAATTATTCTTTGATGTTCAACTCAATAAACATGTTTGAGAGGGATAAATAAGTTTCCATCCCATTGATAAAAACATGGACCCCTAGACTAAGTATCTTGAAAAGAATGGTCATTGGATCCACCCATGACCAAAAGAAGCCAAAAAAAATTGCACCAAATTACAAGATGGTGAAAGAAATGGGTGACTATTAGGGATTGGTGGATCCATTAGAAAATAGGATCAAAGCATTATTGAATTTTTTTGAAGAGAGTGATCTTGGCTTATTGCTAGATATTATGAATGGTGATGGAACTGTTAAGAATTATGAGCAATGGAGAGCTCATATGGATGGTTTCATAGCTATAGAGGCTACCTTAATTTTTGAGAGATGTGATGCCAACATTTCAATATTGAAGTATAGAATTTGAGCAATGAAATTAGAGATATGTTGATATCCTAGACTTGTAGATTGCTTCAGTGGTAGGGTGGTAGTGAATTTTGATCTTGATGTCTTTAGTGAATAATGGTTTTTGGTAAGGATGGTTGTAGCAGGAGGAAAACAATACATGGCTTGGAAATAGTACAGATTAAGCCTTTGATATATCAATGTTTAAATATTATTTCCTCCTTAATTCAAAGTTGATGACAATATGATGTTGATGTGGAAATGCTTTTCCTTTTCTTTCTTCTTGTTTTCATGCTTTTGGTCCTAAAATTTTGGGAGCATGTGCAAAAGGTGTTGCTACTTGTAGAAAGAATATCTCCATTGACTAAAGTGAATTTTTGAAGATGGGAAGTATCTTCACTAACAAATGAAAATAAATTTTGTCTCATCCATATATTCCCACTCATGGTTTGCAAATATAACTTTATTTTGGAAAGATTTGTAATTGTCAAAGGAAAAAGTGACATGTACATTGGCCTGAAGCTTTTTTTGCTCCCTTGTTTTTATAAAAGGGAACTCAGGGCCAATTGTAGGGATTGTTTATTGATGTTTGAGAACAATTTTGTAAAAGAAAATACATAGAATCTGGAATTGAATCTATATCTAGGTTATGATTCCTTTGTTTCTACAAATAATTTTGATAATAGTACTAGCATTTGAATATAAAGAATGGAATAGTTTGAGAGCCAATTCTCTCCTAGTGTATTCATCATTCCAATTATCAATGAAATAATCAAGGGTTGTTTCAATGGTCTTAATTGTGCTTCAATGAATGTATGGTTTTGTCTTTGTTCTAATTCAAAGAATTAGTTAAATTGCTTGGACGAAATCATAGATTTATGTGATTTGAGTATCAGAATATGATAATGAGTTCTAGTTTTAAATAGTTGGGTATGATGTTGTAATGCAACGTTGTAAAATCCCTGTGATGCTAAGTGTTAAGTTGTTGTTTAAATTGGTTCACATGTAATTGGGCTCTACAACCCTAGTTAAGGCACTATTCTTAGATTTGTGTTTGTGTTGTAATATTCTTGATCAATTACAAACAATACATTCAAATCACTTAATTATTTAAGTTATTGTTGAAATGTATGTCAAGTTAAGGTTTTCCATGCTCTATTTCTTGTGAAACAATTAATATGTAAAGGATTTTCTAGATCTTTGTATCTATTAAATTTTAAAGAAATTATGTGTAAAGCTTATCTGTTATTTACAATGTATATGGTTAATTGGCACTTAGGATCTTAAATAAATTGTGTGGGATCACTCTCCTGGGTTTTGCAGAGCACAAGGTGCAAGAGGAAATCCTTTCCAAGCTTTTAGTCATTCGTTGGCCAATCCCTCTAATTATCTAACCATTGGAAGATGGAAACCCATAGACTATTTTGTGAGATCATCTTGGTATATTAAAAACACCAAAAAATGGGAAACTCTATTGGGGAACAAGCATATGCTTTAAATGTCTAGTCCAAGATCAAAAGTGTAGGGTCATAAATTTTGCAAATATGTGCTTATCCATGATAAATTTTGTTAGATTGTCTTTCCATTTGTCAAAGTGAGGTTGGTGTATCAAGGATCCAAGTAAATTGTGCTTTCCTTTATCAAGTTTCATTTGAATTGTTAAAGTTTTATCTCAAAAGTCTCTATATACGTGAATTCTTACAATTCTATTCAAGATTCAAAAATATTTTCATAATTCTCATTAACTTTGGGTGGCAAATTTGAGTCTCTATGACAGTGCAATACGCATTCATTATAAAAAAGTGAGAAGAGAAAGAAAGGAAATTTCTGAGAAGAAGATGAAAGGGAACATAAGCAATATAAAGAAGCATCCTAAAAGGAAGCTAGAAGACGAGCTACCTCACAAACCCAAATCATCATGGAATTAGAATTTCATGCTCAAACAAGTAAGTTCACTAATCCCCCCATACCTAAAGCTTCTTATTCTAATGAAGTTGTTCAAGATAAGGAAGTATATAAGTATGGTATTCCCTATGATAATGATGAAACTCTTGCTACAAATCTACCTGCTACTACTAACTAGCATACCCATAGTCCTAATGTCTCAAATGAACCCACATCTTGGAACTTATAGGAAAAACAATTAGATCCAAATTTAATGGGAATAAGGGATAATCCTATAACTACCTCTATATTCATTGATAAAAACTTCAATCCTAGAGGGAGATATAGAAGTAGGACTCCTAAACCTTTTACATAGAAGAAATTATTGAATCTCACAAATTATATGCCTAAGAAAATTGAATCTAAAGTTACTCTTGAAGATATTGAGGATGAAATAAATGATATAACACAACTTAAAGAGGATGAATTAAGGATATATGAGATAAATATGAAACAAAGAAAGGAAAAGGAGGATAAGATAAGGGCTGCTATGATGCAAAGAGACCAATTAAGAAGAAGAGTAGAAAAGATGAGAGAAATGGTGGATGAAGAACCCTAACTTGAAGATTTTTCTAAACTAGTTAAAGAAAATTTAGATCATTTGAAGGTAAATATTTCTATTGGAACAACTTCTACTATAACATATACTAGTTCCATTGTAACAACCAAAGTCTCAGACCCTTTTGCTGCTACAAAAAATTCTTAGATACAAGGAAAAAGCCAAATCAATTCTTTCCAAATACAAACCCAAGTATTTCAATAAAAAATACTTCTACCAAAAGTGCTCAAACTAATTCCATCCCCTCATATGTACCCCACGACCCTAATAGTTTGGAGCTACAATTGATTAATGAGAATGTACAAAATGAACTAGATAATTTATAGATTCAGGCTGCAAATGCTGAGATGGAAAGATAAATTTCTTTCCTAAAGATTTATATTCCCAACTCTAAACCTTCTAGTTCTAGTCACTCCATCCCAGTTTCTTAGCCTCATAATACTCAATCTAGTGGGAACATCCCCCATAAAGGTAGTAATGGATGACAAGGTGGGGGTGGTGGAGGAAATAGAAACACCCAATCTGGAAATCAAGATGCTGGTGGGAGTAATAATAAGGGAAATGGAGGTGGAAATGGAATAGATAATACACAATTTGGTAACCAAGGTGGTGGTGAACCTTATAATGATTAGAATGATCATTTTACCAAGAGAGCTATGTAGTTGAATAGATATAGAAAATTGTGCTTTGCTAGGATTTGTGGTTATCCAAACCCTATCCTTGATGATATTATAAATGTGTTGGCCAAATTTTCTAGTAACAATGCCATTAGTGGGGAGGATCATTTAAGATCATTTGATAACATGATGGATGATTTTGAGGTTAATACTAAGGATGTAATGATGAAAATGTTCATTCAATGAATCATTGAGGATGATAGGGAATGATATAGGAGTTTACCTGTAGGAAGCATTGGTTCTTGGGAAGAATTTAAGAGGGTGTTTGGAGAGAAATATGGTGATATGACCGATCCAAGATTTATGTTAAATGAATTTGACAACATATCTAAGGGCTCTAATAAAATGGTTTCTAATTTTAATGCCAGTTTCCACAAGACAGTTAATAGGTTGCCTCATAATCTATGAGCAAATGATGATGCCTTCTTGGTATCCTAATGCAATTCCTTTGATTCCAAAATGAGCTATCACTTGAGAGACAAGAACCCTCAAAATTTGAAGGATTCCTTCAAGATTGTATTAAATATTAAGAGCAATAGGAGAGCATCAGACAAGGTAGGGAGAAGGGATGATATAAAAATCTTGAAAAATCTTGAACATGATAAAGGATTTTTGGGCAAGGGATCTTCTATTGAAGAAAAAATGGACAAAGTTTTGAATTCTATGAAGGATGTCAAAAATAGA
This sequence comes from Sequoia sempervirens, assembly GCA_007258455.2. Classification (NCBI taxonomy): domain Eukaryota; kingdom Viridiplantae; phylum Streptophyta; class Pinopsida; order Cupressales; family Cupressaceae; genus Sequoia; species Sequoia sempervirens. Next base: position 84,100,532 of record VDFB02252616.1, on the reverse strand, counting down.
CTAGATAAACATGAAAAGGTGCTTGTAAATGATAAGCCACATTTCAAGAAAATTGAAAATCCCCTAAGACTCCAAGATTATCCTTATAAAACAAATTGGAAAAATGGAAAGATAATCCATACTAATAAAAAAAAATACACAGGATTAGGTTACACCTGATCCTTTATAGAAGCACTCTACTAAATTTGTTGATGAAACTCCTTGGTGCATTGTTTTCCAATTTCCTCATTCTTCTCACCAATTCTCAGTTGAAAAATTGGTAGAAGTTGAACAAAATGCACTAGATAGTTATGACCATTCTCATGACCTTGATGTATAAATTAATGTAATTATGAGTAGATTTGATCTTTCTGATGATGAATGCTCATTTGAGGAGGAATCTCATGAACTTGATGTGGATAATAAAATACATAGAGCCAATGCATATGACCAACAAGTTCTCTCTAATGAAGGTAATGAAAGTGATGATAATGTGTGTACATTAAAAATGGCTAAGGATGATGTATCTTTAAGAAGACTCTTAGAAGAGGAAATTGAAAATTTGATAGTAGCTTTGGCCACACAAGCAAGAAGTTGGAATACCACTTTGGTGATACCATAATAGTGGTTTACAATTTTTGGCCAAACTAGACACTGAAATTATTATTTTAACTAAATCTTCACATTCGGGCACATAGCGGCTAAACTGTGAGGAATTTGAAGATGGTGCAAACTAGAGTCTCATCAAATTTTGTCTGTAGATTCTAAAAAAAAAAAATTCAATTTTTTTTGAATCAAATTGCACTTCTTTTTCCATCTCCCATGAAAAATTAATTTTTTTCAGAAAACAACATTTTAAAAAAATGACGCACACCGTATAACGCATAACTTTTTTTCCATGAAGGATAAAATTCTAATTTTTTCAAATTTAGATTTGTAACTCTGATATCTAGTGCTTCCACTTGGTTAGATAGTTTTTTATTGAATATTTTTTCCTTAATCAAGTTTCAAAGTCAAACGAATTACAATTCAGACACAGTGCGATTGTATAACGCGTAACTTTTTTTTGTATGTCAAAATTTAATTTAATTTTTTTTGTTGGATCAAGGACTTCAATATCTGGTGCACTCATATTTTTTAGTTTTTTTTTTTATAATCTTCTATTTTCCACATGTGAAGAACAAAGAAATTCATTTTTGATGAAAAACGTATGTTTAATAAAACTTAAAAAACAAATACATAACAAAACCAAAACATATTAAAATTATATTCATTGGACAACTTGTTCTGAGGAATACCATAATCATTTGAAATAAATTTTAAATGAATTCATTTGATCCCCCAAAAGCTAAATCAAAAGTGATTTTTTATTAGCATTTTGATAGGTGTAAAGGAGACGCATTTATAGGTATGGTTTAAAACTAGTGAGGTTCTATCTTAAGGGGTTTGATCTAAGGTGATTTGATCAAACCCTCTTCAATTGGAATCCATAAAATGGAACTTTTTAAGGCTTAAATCATTATATTTTCTAAAAATATTTGATTTCAGCTAAAATTCGTTCCTCTTAGGAATTGTAAACCACTATTATGATAGCACACACGTAGTTTGAGAAACTAGGTTGTGGGTGGAGATTAGGGTAAAGTAGGTAGTATCTTCATCAAGGAGTATAATGAAAATAGCAAAGGATAAAAAGTTGAAAATAAATTGGATGAAGCTAAGTACAAGGAAGGTATGGTTGGAAAAATCTAGGCAAAGAAGACTAAAAATAAAAAGGTTGATGGAGAAGTTATATATCCTATTGTGAAAGAAAAGATGGAGAAGAAAAAATTTGAATTAGAGAAGAAGGAAGCTAAGAATAAGTTTGAGGTGAAAAATGAACAATAAAAGGATAAAAACATTGAGCAAGGTATGGTACCATATGATTTACCTAAGTACACCTCTATTGACACGTTTCAGTTGCTTTTACAAGTCAAGGTTACAATCCCTTTGCTTTAGATGATGAGGATTGAATAGTGTAAAAAAAGGAAATGAACCTTATCGAAGGTGTTTCTATAGCCTGTAGGGAGATAGTGGTGTCTACTCCACCCAAAGTAAGTAGAAAGGAGTTGAAAGAGAAGGAAGTTGAGGGAGAAATTATTGAGACTCCTTAGATTTATCTAGGAACTATAATCATTGCTTGTCATAGCTAGGTATATCTATTTCATGTAACTCTGATAATTGATGGAAAGTTGTTAAAAACTGTACAATAGATTCAAGAGCATCTTCAAACATAATGCTAGTTGAAATCATGAAGGAGATGGGATTGAAAATAGATAGTGCTTATGGTAAGTGCTATGTTATGGACTCTAGGGAAGTACATGTAATTGGGGTAATTAAATCACTCCCTTACAAGTTAGTTGCTTTTTTAGAAAAAGAATTCACTATGAACCTTATAGTGGTGGACATTCCACCAAACTATGGAATGTTGTTGTCAAGAACATGGAGTGCCTCCATGGGAGGTAGTATACAATGTGACATGTCTTATTCCACGTTCCCCATTAAGGGTAAAGACATAAAATTAGTTAGGGAATCTACAGTCCCTCACATGATTGAATTTTCTCCTGAAGAAGATAGAATACATTTTGTTGATATACGCATTAGCGACTTTAGAGTGGAAGAGTTACAGGAAGAAGGTGACAAGCAACCTGCACACCTTGAAAGACAAATAATGAAGTTATTAGATAATGATGATCTTTTGACTATGTATTTTAATGGTGCATGTTCCATAGAGGGGTCGAGTGCAAGGGTAATATTGGTTTCTCCTAGTGGTAGAACTTTTAAGTTCTAATTCACCTTATCATTTGTTTGCACAAACAATGTGGAAGAGTATGAATCTCTACTACTATGGTTGAGCTTAGTAGAAAAACATGGGATAAAGAAGCTAAAATTAAGTGATGATTTTGTATTGGTCATATCCCAAGTTAGTGAAATATGGGAAAAAATGAATGGGGAAAAGGGACTCACAATACAAGAAAGGAATCCCTAATCTTGGGTTTTCCTTTAGTAGGGGATGGTTCATTCAAGGAAACCTAAGGTCCCAAATTGGATTGACTATCAACACAAAGGTGAGTCAATTCTCAACAAGGGAGACCTAGAAAGATTCCTTAGTATTTGAGGGGTTCACCACCAAGAAAAATCTTGGAAAAGAAAACTTGATATTCAACTCACAAAACCTAGCAATGCAAGCCAAATAATGAGTGCAAATGAAAAAATTAAGCAATAGCAAGTTAGGATGTATGTACTTGGGAAGTCTGGAAATGTGATAAGGATTCTAGAAATGCAAAAATGTTGTCAAAATATGCTAGGGAGGGCTAAGATGCCCTTACTTTCTTCTTAGGCCCACTGTTGTTTGTTAGGGAAAACAAAAAATATTTAGATGTTGGAACCGAATTTGAAGGAATCTTTGACAAATACCTCTAGGAGGACTAAGACACCCTTACTATATTCTTAGTCTTTCTCTAATTTTTTGCAATTTTGAAATGTGATCCTGAGGTCCAAGGTCTACACTTCCTTCTCAGATCTTAGGCCATGAAACTTCTAGATCTAGCTTGTAGGTGACTTTCTATAAAGATGAAAACTTTGTGATGGAACTTTGAAACTTTGCACTTCAAATGATCTTCAACCTAAATCCATGAACACAAACACACAAGTGAGGAAAAAACTTTTTGATTGTTAGTAAATAGGAGTTTTCCTTGGTCAAACCCGTTGTTGGTAATTAAACCTTGGAGTGAAATGAAATAATGGAGGGAAATGATGAATGAACAAAGTGTTATGTTGCAACTCACAAAACCCTTGTTATGAAATATGTAAACTTGTGTGAAGTGGCTAGCTTGAATGTAGATCTTGAATTGAATGAATGCTTGATAGATCTTGACTTGAATTTCTTGCTTGAATCAAAACCCTACATCACAAATGTTAGCCCACAAACACACATGATGCAAGAATATCTTTGATATGATGCTTGAATCTTGTTGATGGCTCCAAATTTTTGATTCAAACTACTCTTGAATGCTCTTGTGAACTCAATTATGCTATTAAGAATGCTCTCACAAAAGTCTTATATCGAAATGAGTGAAAGAGCCTTGTATTTATACTTATCCATGCCTAATATCCCAAAATTACACCACACCAAGCTGACATATGAATTCATTAATTAAAGGAGGCTAAATCCCACCAAGATTTGAAATTAAATCCCAAAAATAACTTGAGGGGGAATAAAACACCCTAGGTGGTGTCTTAGTCCTGAGGCTTGAAACTCAGAGTACAAACTCTGAAAAGGGGCCTTTAAAATTAGGATCCCAAGACCTTTGGAGGAAAAAGATGCCCAAGGTAGCATTTTAGTCCCAACTGTCCAAAAATAAAGGACACAACCAAAATCATTAAATTATCATTTATCCTTTGACATTTGTTGGGATTAGCCATAAAAATAAACAAGTTATTAGGCTTGTGGATGCAAAATAGGACCAATTAAGACATAAATAAGGATAAAGAGAGTAAGGCGAGCACAAAAGAGTGTGAAAATTCAAGGGTATGCATTTTCCTACGCTAAATTTAGCCCCCACTTTAGTGAGAGGATGAGCTATCTTCAAACTCACACTAATGTAGCCAACCATGCAATCAAGAGGGGTTAAAATGTACGAATGATAGTAAGATAGGATGACAATAATCAAGAGGGTGGCTAAGCCCCCAAGATTAAGATCCTATGACAAACTAACAAAGGCAAAAAGTAACACACTTGCGAATGATATATTAAGCCATAACTAAATTTCCAACATACACCATCAAAGATAGAAAAGGAAAAATAAATAAAAAACAAAAATGCAATGAATCAAGCTTCAACTGGCTGTCCAACGTGTTTTGGACTGGGTCTAGGTTGTTTTTCCAAAAAGGGTTTACAAGTGGAACATGTCCACTATGCAAACAAAATGAATTCTCACAAGGGATAGTGAAGCTAGTTGTCCACTAGGTGAGCCCCAAGAGATCCATATCAAAGTCATACCCCCATGACTATGATAAGGACAAAATGAAAATGCACATTCACAAGGGCTAGTGAAGTTAGTTGTTCAATAGGTGAGCCTTAGGGAACCATATCAAAGCCATACCTCTATGAATTTAATAAGGTAAAAAAGAAAATGCATGCTCGCAAGGGCTAGTGAAGCTAGTTGTTCACTAGGTGAGCCCTAGGGAACCATATCAAAGCCATACCTCCATGACTTTAATGAGGTACAAAGATGAAACACAACAAGAAAGAGGGATGTTCAAAGGGATTTTTCTTAGTTCTTGTGAGGTTTTAATATTAGGGGACATTGTTATTAATGTTTCCAAGAGAGGACTGATCAAAGGATAAAAGATTCACAACTCAAGGAATGTAGTCTATTGCATCACCACTAAGAGTAATGTAATATGGTAAGATAGATCAAGCTCTTGAAGGAAATTACTTGCAGTGTCACCACAAAGAGAATTTTTTTTTACATGAAGTAAGAAAAACACATCAAGGAACATGGAAAAATTCAAATGAAATCATTCCAAAATAATGCCAATGTATGTCCCCACTTTAAAGAAATTGCTAAACACCATAATGTGAGAAATTACTTTAAAGTAAACAAACATGAAAAAGGACAAGAGGGTTGCTCCCAAAACTCAGTATGTCACATGTGAGCCAACTTAAGGCATGTATGTCACATCCAAAGCTTGCTCTTTTATGTACATGAAAGGTGGTCAACTAGCCAAAAGAGACAACAACAAGTGACATACAAGGACAAGGCTGCCTAACCCCTTGCCCTCACTTAGTGCAGGACAAGGATGAGCCAAAATAAGTATTAGTTGGAGAAAATAGGTGATTCAATACAAGGAAGGGCACCACAATGATTAAGATGTTGAATTTTGTTATGAAAAGCCTTACATTCATTAGTAGAATGATCATGAACTCTATGATATGCACAAAGGGAAGTCTTGTAGTAGAATTTCTTTCATGTTCTTGGAGGGAGAGGTATCAAGCGATCCTAGAGGAGTCTTGACAAGATACTCTCTTGATCAATAGTAGAATATGTTCCTTTATTTGCGTAAGATGTCATACACACACTAAATGATAAGATTTTGATGAAAATGGAGATAAGGGTGGTAAACCTAGATCTTTCTTGAAAGAGTATGGTATATCAATTTTCTTCGTGTGTTCATTGCATCCATGTGTAGGAGGGAGATCATATCTGATACCATAACAATCTTCCAAGTCAGTTGAAGGAGGTTTATTTTTATGAGAAGGATTGGCTTCTTCACAAGAGAAAAAATCCTTTTTAAAGTTATGTATTGCCCCCCATGAGGGATGGGGGTTATATAGTGCTCATCACCACCATGGGGTGATGTTGTAGAGCTAAGTTGATTGAATGAAACAGAAAGTTGTTTTTGTTTAGATTGTGAGATTTTGCACTCTCCTATAAAGGAATGTGTAAAATCTGAATCACCATTAAAACTTGTATTTGAAAAGGAATCATTTATATATGACTCTTTGGACTTCGAGGGTGAGATTTTGGAAACTTTATTGAAAAGAGGCATAAAATCTAATGACCCCAAATTATCACTAAAGAGTTTTGTTGTAGGTGAAAGATTCACATCAACTTGTATAGGTTCAAATTTTGATCCTGGAATGAAAGTATTAGGGGAGTTATGAGTGTTATGATCATATGATTCATAGCTTCGTTCATCTGCTTCAACTATGTATATCTTGTTGTTGTATTCAAATTTCATTGTACGATGGAGAGTAGATGGGAATCCTTTCATAGAATGAATCCATGGTCTCCCTAGGAGAAGCTTGTATGAAAGAGGTCCTAACATGATATGAATAGGGGTAGGCAACACTATAGGTTCAACCTCAATAGGTAATGTGATCATTCCTAGTGGTTGCCTATTAACATTGTCAAAGCCATGAATATGAATATCATTAAGTTGAATAAGCCTCTTGTCTACACCAATTTTTTCTAGGAGGTCAATGCTACAAACATTAATTTCTGCTCCATTTTCTATGAGAGTGTGCCTAATTGTAGTTTCATTAATGATCACCTTTATGATCATCAAGGCTTCATTATTTTTTGGAGTCTCAAGAGAGGGAAATTCATGTTTAGGGAATGTGATTTCTGACTGTTTGACTTGTGTAGGGTGAAAGGAGGATGTTACATTGTTTTATTTCATATAAGATTATGTTTCCTCTTGCTTTATTTGCAATATTTCTTGAAATATACACTTGTATGTATGTGATATTTGAATGATTTGCCACATAGATATATTAGCGGGAGTATTTTTAATGTCTTCAACACTAGGCACAATAAGTTGAGGCAATGGTGATGTTGCGGGAGAGATTTATGGTCCCCTACATGTTTGAGCAATTGTGTTATATCTTGGTTGCTACAAAACATTGTTGGATTTCATTGTAGATTTCAAGAAATCTCTTATTTCTTATGTGATTCACTAATGGGAGGTGAATTAGGAATCTCACTAATTAAAGGAGATCCAATTTGTGTCATCATAACCTCAACATGTTTGTGCTTATTTGCATGTTCTCTTAGTGAAGAGGATTTGAATTTCACTTCATCATCTTCATCTAAGGAAGCTCGATTACATGTGTCAATGTTCATATTTCCTTGCACCATGATATCCTCCCTAGGAGGATAGTTTTTAGGAGAACTACAAACTAAATGTTCATGAAATTCAAAGGTTGATTCTTCTAAAATGACTTTATCATAGGTAGGGGAATGATTAATGGTCAAATTTTCTTGTTGATCAATGATGTTATTGTCTTGTTCCATAAGTCTCAAAGTATCTTCTATACAACTAGAAGAGATACTAGGAGAAGAACATGCATAATTTTTATGATCATTTATGATTTCATTCATTTCTTGCCTAATGTCTTCCAAAATAGGATAGGTATAAAGAGGGTTGTTATAGACCTTAAAGATTTGATCATATAACACCAACATATCCTCATCATTTACAATCTTATCTTCCACTAAATCATTCTCACAAGCAAGAGGGGAATGGAAATTAGGTAAGGTAATTTTTAGAAATGTGTCTATGATTTCATTCTCTTGTGCTATAATATCTTCCCATAGGAGATGAGGAGAATGACAAGCAAGATCTTCAAGATTCTCAATGATTGTATCTTCTTTCACCAAGATACCTTTGTCACTAAAAGGATAGGTATCGAGAGAAGAACAACTATAATTGTCATGAATGTCCATTCTTGTATCCTCTTCTAGCAGATCATTCCCACAAATAGGATAGGTAAGAGGGGGTGTAGGTTTAAGGAAAGCATCATTATTCTCACTCTCTTGTGCTAAGAGACTCTCATAACTAGGGAATTCATTGAATGAATGACTAACATCCTTATTGAATAACTTTTTCTTTGTAAACTTGGAAAAGACCGATACTAATATTTGTGAAAAGTAATCTATGAAAACTCAAAATGCAATGTAAAGGCCTAAAACGAAATATGTAGATGCAATTTTCAAATTTCAAATAAGGTAATTTACTGATTAGACAATTCAATGAAATGTTAAGAATGCAAATTTGGAATGAAGCAATGCATGAAATGAACCACTTTAAGCTATATTTAGTAAAATGTATGAAATAGAAAGTCAACCCATTGAAAAAAATAACCAATGGTAGTAAATAGAAGCATAATAAAATAGATTTAAACCTTGGAAATCAAAAATTCAAAATCCATATGGACTAAGACACTAGCAAGGGCATCTTGGTCCTACTAAGGAAATTTTGAGGTTCCAGAAACTGAAATAAATAGAAAATAAATCAAATAGGGTTTTGAGCCAAAATCCTACAGAGGGACTAAGACACCAATAAGGGTTTTTTAGTCCCAGTAAAGGTTTTTTTCAAAAAAATAGAAAAATCTAAGTTGATAACAGTTTTTCTAGGTTGCCCACCTAGGGACCTGATCTTTAAAAACATAAAATTGTGTAAATGAATGCAAGATAGAGTGACTAATGACAAGAAATTGAATGCAATTATTTTCACTTTTGAATGCAATAACAATGTTCCTAAATGCAATTAGGATGATTGATAATACACTTTTTCAATTTTTTCAATGAGATTAAATGATGCAGTAAAGAAAAAATGCAACCTATATGCACTTTTACTAATGCAAATGTGAGAAACCTTAGATGCACTTTTACTAATGCAAGATGCAATGAAAGAATGAATGCAACCTAGATTTAGGGCCTTAGCAAACTCCAAAAAATGAATGCCCAAAATGTTAGGTTCACCAAAATGAACCATGAGAAAAAATGAAAGGGGAAAAGGGACTCACAATACAAGAAAGGAATCCCTAATCCTGGGTTTTCCTTTAGTGGGGGATGGTTCTTTCAAGGAAACTTAAGATCCCCAAATTGGATTGACTATCAACACAAAGGTGAGTCAATTATCAACAAGGGAGACCTAGAAATGTTTCTTTGGTTTTGAGGGGTTCACCACCAAGCAAAAGCTTAGAAAAGACAACTTGATATTCAACTCACAAAACCTAGTAATGCAAGCCAAATAATGAGTGTAAATGACAAAATTAAGTAATAGCAAGTTAGGATGTATGTACTTGGGAAGTTTGGAAATGTGATAAGGATTCTGGAATTCAAAAATGCTATCAAAATATGCTAGGGAGGACTAAGACACCCTTACTGTCTTCTTAGTCCCGCTACTATTTTTTGGGGCTAACATAGAATCTTCAGATGTCAGAACCGGATATGGAGCAATCTATAAAAAATACCTCTAGGAGGACTAAGATTCCCTTACTATCTTCTTAGCTTTTCTCTAAATTTTTTCAATTTTGAAATGTGATCCTGAGGTCCTAGGTATGCACTTCCTTCTTCTTAGATCTTAGGTCCTAAAACTTCCAAATTTGGCCTATAGGTGACTTTTCATGAAGATGACAACTTTGTAACTTTGCACTTCAAATGATCTTCAACCTAAATCTATGAACAAAAACACACAAGGGAGGAAAAAATTGTTGATTGTTAGTAAATAGGGGTTTGCCTTGGTCAAACCCCTTTTTGGTAATTAAACCTTGGAATGAAAAGAAATAATGGAGGGAAATGATGAATGAATAAAGTGCTATGTTACAAATCACCAAACCATTGTCATGAAATCTACAAAATTATGTGAAGTGGCTAGCTTGAGTTTAGATATTGAATTGAATGAATGCTTGATAGATCTTGACTCAAATTTCTTGCTTGAATCACAATGCTACATTGAAAATGTTAGCTCAAAAACAAACATGATGCAAGAATATCTTTGATATGATGCTTGAATCTTGATGATGGATCCAAATGCTTGATGAACTACTCTTGAATGCTCTTATGAACTCAATTATTCTATTAGGAATGCTCTCACAGAAGTATTATATAAAAATGAGTGAAAGAGCCTTGTATTTATACTTATCCATGCTTAATATCTAGAAATTACACCACACCAAGCTGACATATGAATTCATTAATTAAAGGAGGCTAAATCTTGCCAAGATCTGAAATTAAATCCTAGAAATAACTTAAGGGGGACTAAGAAACCATCGGTGGTGTCTTAGTCTGAAGGCTTGAAACTCAAGGCACAAACTCCAAAAAGGGGCCTTTTAAGGTGCCTTTAAAATTAGGGTCCCAAGACCTTTGGAGGACAAAGAAGCCCTAGGTGGTGTTTTAGTCTTTGTCCAAAAATCAAGGACACACAACCAAAATAATTATATTATCATTTATCCTTTGATGTTTGTTGGGATTAGTCGTAAAAAGATACAATTTATTAGGCTTGTGGATGAAAAATAGGATCAATTAAGGCATAAATAAGGATAAATAGAGCAAGACAGGCCAAAAAAAGTGTGAAAATGCAAAGGTATGCATTTTCCTACACTATAGTTAGATCAAAGTTCACATAAAATTTTATACTAAAGCAATATATAAATTTTGTTTGGGATTTTGTAGAAAAAATTGATACCTTTAGTATTGATTGGTTGGAGAGAGGAAAAAACCAAGTGGTGTATTTTCTTGCAAATATTACACTTTGGCCTAATGATGTAACCTTTGCTAGAATCTCCAAAGTGGAGGTACAGGCAAGGCCTTCAATCCCTGACATCATCCAAAACCGGCAAGTCTTCAATGATGATGAAAACATACTAAGGTTTTTGACATGTGTAGACCAGTATGAGGTTAGGAGATTGATTTTGGAGCTTTTTTTGAGATTTTTGATGGGAAAGAGACAGTTTTTGGCAATGAAGTTATTCAACTCAAGACCAGCAAGATCCCTAAGGGTCTTGTGGCTTTAGAAAGGGTCTTTGATGGACCTAACAAGAGAAACACCAAGAAATATTCCATACATCCAGAGGGCCTAGAAGAGGTAAACCTAGGTATGAAGGGTACTCCAAAGAAAGTATATGTGGGTAAGAAAATGAAGACCGAGATTAAAGCAATGTTGATTGCTTTACTAAGAAAATATAGGCATGCTTTTTTTTAGTCTTATGATGATTTGAATGCATACATGGAGGAGTTGTTTCCACATGAAATTCCTCTTAGAGATGATGCAAATCCTTTTAGGAAAAATAGAGACCTATTAACCCCACCTTGGCACCAAAAATGCAAGAAGAATTAGTCAAGCTAAGGGATGCTAGCATAATCAAGCCTATTAGGAACTCATCTTTGGTGTCTAACATTGTGCTAGTGAGGAAGAAGAATGGTGACATTAGATTACGCGTTGATTTAGAAATCTCAACATGTCATCACTGAAAGATAACTACCCATTACCAAACATGAAGTCAATGTTACAAAAGGTAACTTTTTGTGAACTTCTATCAATGATGGATAGGTTTTCTAGCTATAATCAAGTAAAAGTGAAGGATTTTAAGTGGTATAAGACCACATTTACAACTCCTTGGGGAGCCTATGTGTATGTAAGGATGTCATTTGGCTTAACTAATATAGGTGCAACCTTTTAGAGAGCTATGGATGTAGCATTCTCTAATTTTAAAGATTTTTTCCTAGCAAGATACCAAGATGATTTGATTGTCTACTCCAAGAAAGAAGACCATTGTATGCATTTGGAGAAGATTTTCATCAGGGCTCTGTGGTATGGAATATCATTCAATCTAAAGAAGTGTTCCATTAGATTCATTGAAGGAAAATTGTTGGGACAAATAGTGTTAAAAAAAGGAGTGAGAATTGACCCTGAAAGGGTAGCTTCCATTGATAAAATACCACAGCCAAAGAATGTAAAAGGCATTTAGTCATTCCTTGGAAAAATATTTTTTTCAAGAATATTTTTCACAAATTTTGCAAAAATCACCTACCCCATATCAAAAATGTTAAAGAAGGGTGAGAAAGTGGAATGGAGTGAAGAGCCAAGTTAGGATTTTCAAAGTATCAAATAAGTAATTAAGGAAGCTCCTATCCTTAGGACTCATGACTTCTCCAAGCCACTGTAGATCTTCTCCTTGGAATCTTTTCACACAATTGTTGTAGTGTTATTGTAGAAAACTCAAGAAGGTTTTGAGAAACAAATTGCATTATTTAGTAAGTCACTTCAAGCATATGCATTGGCTAAAGCTATCAAGAACTTCAAAACTTATCTTGTGGGAGCTATAGTCATTGCATATGTTGGCAATGTTGTTGTTTGAGGACATCTTCACTCAACAAGAAGTCACAGGTAGGAGATGTAGATGGATAAATAGAATACAAGAATTTAACTTTGATATTCTGATTACCAAGTTGGTAAGGGTCCAAAGTTTAGCAAAGCTAATGGCTAAAAAAAATCTGGAGGCCAACCAAGTAAATCAAATGGATTGCATAGATGTGTTACATTTATGTGAAATGCATACTTGTGATTGGTACACATATATTTTCCACTACTTGCAAACAATGTAGTGCCCCGAAGGGTTAGTAGACAATGAAAGAAGAAATCTTAAACTACAAGAAATTAAATATGTTATCATTAATGGTGAACTGTGGTGGAGAAATCTGGATGGTATTTTGTTGAAGTGTGTTGATAATGAAAAAGCCTTGGAGCTTTTAATTGAGATGCACAATGGAGTGTGTGGAGGGCATTATATCATGAAAAAAGCTACTCACAAAATCTTGAGAGTAGGGTTTTGGTGGCCCACAGTGTTTATAGATGCTCAAAAGTTAGTAAGGGAATGTGATGCATGTAAAAGATTCTTTGGGAAATTTAGATTCTCAAGGAACTTGCCACTAAGACCAATTGTAGTCTAAGAACCCTTTCAATAGTGGGGTATTGACTTTATAGGAGAGATATTAGACAAGTCCAGTTCAGAGAATTCTTCAATCCTTGTTGCCATAGACTATTTCACAAAATGGGTGGAAGAAATCCTTGTTAAAAGTGTAACAAGTAGGTGGTCATAGATTTCCTTTTGGACAATGTGTTAACTAGGTTTGGGTTACCTGAGAAAATTGTTTCAAAAAATGCCATTTGTTTCAAGTCTGAAGAGTTTACAAATTTCTATACTAAACATGGGATTCAAGCATCCTACTCTTCGCCATATCACTCACAAGACAACAGTCAAGTTGAATCAAGCAACAAAAGCTTGATAAATATTATTAAGAGAATCATTGAGAAGAGAAAGAGAGCTTGGGACTCGAAGCTGAAGTTGGATTTGTGGGAAGATAGGGTAACAGTTAAGAAAGTAACAAGATATACTCTATTTGATTTGGTTTATAACATAGTAGCAAGGTTACCCTAGAATAATCTGATGAAGATGTATAAGTTCATATAGGATTATAATGAGGACATGTGTGATGATATGCAACATAGAATTGACACTTTGATGGAGGTAGATGAGATAAGGAGAGATGCTCAAAAGAGGAATGGAAAGTTACAATTATAGGTCAAGAACATGTATAACAAAACAACCTCTCCAAGGAAGTTTTAAGTAGGAAATGTGCTGGTGATGTGGAATGCCAAGTCTGAAGACAAGGGAAAGCATGGAAATTTTGATGCTCTATGGTTAGGCCCCTACCTGGTCAACAACACTCACAATGAGGATTCCTAATTTCTTCAAAATTTGGAAAGTGAACTTCTTGAATTTGTAGTATATGGATAGTTCTTGAAGCCATACTTTTCTTAAAGTATGTTGTTTTTCACATATAAAGTAGTTTTTATATATTGTGTATATAGGTGACCTAGTTTGGTTTGGTTTGGTTTTGATTGTGTCTGACTACCTTGTCTGAATAGTTTCCTATTTTGCATTCTTTGTATTGGTGTGCTCTACCGAAGATATCTAAGATGTCACCATGCCTGCGAGAGGCATGCATCCCCAACTCAAGCATTAGTAGAACCCCTAATTTTTCTTTGTATTCCACTGTTTTAAATCCATATCTAACTAGTTTTTTGGTTTTGAGTCATTTTCCTTTGGGTTAGGGTTCTAAATTCCATCATTCTAGAGTTGTTTTTATGTCCTAAACCCTTGAAAATCCCTAACTATTTTCTAAACCTTGTGGTATCATTTTAATCCTTTGATTACTTTATCTTACCCATTCTTGGTGGTTTAAATAATGATTGAGTCATCTGAATCATCTGTTGACTAGCCCCTATGGCCTAGCCTTACCAGTTGTTACCCACTCAAAATATTTTGAGTATGTCTATAGTTATGTGGGTTAGAAAATTGTTGAAATACTTTATAATACATCCTAAGTTTTTTACTCATGAAAGCCTAAGTAATTTATCCTATTAACGTAGCCAATGACCCCTTTTAAGTCACCTTTTATTGTATGTGCACTTTAAAACCTTTTAGTTCATGGTTAGTGTGGCTCACCACTCGTATTGCATTGGTTGCCCAATACCCGCTGTATTAAAATATTCTAAGAAAAAACCCAGTGGAGTAGTGGGCATGTGACTGTATGCAACCTAAAATGGTCACCTAGACTTTGGGCCCCATTTATTTAATTTGTCAACATCAACTTTCTGAATCAATGATTGTCGCATTTTCAAATCAAATTTCTTAATCAATTCATAACTATTTCAAATGTTTCAATTTTCCTAAGGTTTGAATGCTTCATTAATTTTATTTAATCAAAAGAAATAAATCCCTTTTAATAAATAAAATAATGTTATTTAATTGAAGTTAATATTACTTAAATAAAATGATGCTATTTAATTAAATCTATTTTTAATTAAATAATTTTATTTTATTTTATTAATATTCATTTCTAAATTACATAATCTTATTTTATTTTATTAAAAGAGATATTATCATCTTAAATTAAATAAAATAAATGAAATATCCTCTCAAGAATATCTTGTGATGAAAAAAAAGGGAAACAAATCAGTTAAAAGGGAAATAAACTAAAAAAAGAATTCCAATCAAGATTTGTTTCTATTTTTCTATTTATCCCACATTGTTTCTGAATTTGCCTTCAATTCCACTTTTGCCTATAAAATGAGCCCTCTCATTCTCATTTAAAAGATCACGAATTTTTACATCAGACTTATGCTACAAATTTGAATTTTATCATTTGAGATTACATTAGTTTGAGATTACATTTTTAGAGCATATAGTTTAATATTACATTTTAGCTTAATCTTCATAGTAGATTAATTTGCAAAATAATTCATTTATGACATTGCATGTAGATTAAGTTTCATTTCAATAAATTAGTTTGGTTTATTACATTTTACAGCCATTTAGATTAGTTTTCATTGTTGCATTGCAAGAACAGGATTCATGGAGATTGACATTCTTGCTTCTCCTCTTTGAATCTCTCGTTCCGAGATTGTATTTGCAGGGGTAATAGGGTTAATCTGAGGGCCACAATATCAATCCCTGCTCTTCTTGGATAGAGAGCTGTGAATTGATTTGCAAGGACTCATTATTGAGTATCCTTGCATGTAAGGATTCACAGAAGTATAACATATTTTCAGTTATACATTTTGGCGCCCATCGTTTTTAATTTTTAGTTTTTAATTTAATTTAGTTTTTAATTTAGTTTTTAAATTTCGTTTTTAATTTAGTTTTTAGTTTTTAATTTAGTTTTTAATTTTTAGTTTTTTAGTTTAGTTTTTAATTTCATTTTTAGTTTTGATTCATTAATCTAGCTTCCACTCAGTTGCAGGAAAAACAATTTCTGGGTTTTGTAGCCAGGGTCAAAATACGATCTGGGTATCTTTCAGTTTTTTGATTTCTTTCACAGATTTGAAGAAAATAGCCACACAAAAATCGTCGCGCGTCATTTTTCACCTCGCTAAATATTTTTAAAAAAATTATTTTTTTCATCTTCTGCTTGCTGGATCAAAAAACGATTTCTGGGTTTTATTTTTTGCTTCAAAAAATTTCTGGGTTTCTGTTTTTATCTACTCATTATAAACAGATTTTTCAGAAATAAAATTTGAAGATTTTTATGCATGTTTTAATTTAGTTTTTAATTTAGTTTAGTTTTAATTATAATTTAGTTTTTAATCTTAATTTAGTTTAATTTTTAGTTAGTTTGGTTTAGACTTTAATTTAGATTTTTAAATTAGATACTTTTTTTAGTTTCTAAAATTCAAATTAGATTTTTTTAATTTAAAGTAGATTCTTTAACTTTGTTAATTTAAATTAGATTTTTTTACTTTAGATTTTTTAACTTTATTAATTTAAATTAGAATTATTAATTTAGATTAGAATTTTTTTTTAATTTAGATTAGATTTTTTTAATTTTATTAATTTAGATTAGCTTTGTTTTAAATTTTTAGTTTAGTATTAGATTAATTTAGTTTAATTTTAGTTTTGTTAACTAATTCCTTTTAGATTAAATTTTGACTAGATTAAATTAGATTTTTTAATTCTAGTTCTTTTAAATTTTTTTTCCAGAGCATAACAGTTTCTGCAGGACGCCAGTCAGAGAACTTGAAACACACTAACGGTTTGATTGCAGGACGCGTGACAAAGACTTGAAAACAAACACTTACGCTTGTCAAAGATCCTATTTAAAAAAATATTGTGTTTGTTTTCCTGCTTTTCAATTCACATAGTCTAATTAGGGCTTCGTTAAAATTCTTAGGAGTTTAGATAGTGAGTAGGGAATTTGGCTCTTTGTTACATGGGGGTGATGACCATGGACAAATCCAGGCTCCTAATGATCTTACTCATATGACGAACTCTTAGGGAGCGGAGCAAGGTAGTGAATCTTTAGCACTTTCACTCGTCAGGGGATTATGCTCTTCTCTCATTGAGAGAATCAGAAACCCAAAAGCGTGTGGATTTGGTGAAGTGAAACTAGCTTCGATGGTCTGGAGTTGTTTAAGCGTGTTTGGGTAAAGAGGCGGGCTAGAAGTATGCTCTTCTCCTTTTTTGGGAGAATCAGAAAATCAGAAACCCAAATCCGAGCCATGTCTAGTGTCACCTTTAGAGGGCTTGCCGGAAGTTGAACCTCCGGGAATGACCCAAGTGAGTACACACCTATCGCCGGTGATTCCACCTCACTATAATAAAGAACATCTTGTTGAGTCTAAAGACTCCAAGACCATAGTAACTTCTTTTCCATGACTTGGACAATCATCATGGAAAAGCTCTGTTTATTGCACTGAGCGGCGCCGCTCCGAGCCCTGCTTGCAGGGGTGTGTGATTTTCAGTGTTGGTGTGGCTGCGAGGCCCAAGCTCTGTATCAGAGGCACCGAAGGTTATTGTGAACGGAAGCCAAGTAAAAACCTCTTAGTTAGTTGCCTGCAGGTTTACCTCTGAGAGGAGTCATAATCTTTAAGCAAGGGAGGGGAAGAGAATCTCAGGTATGTTGATCATGCAATTCCATCATAGGCATACACCTGGACGTTTGGAGGCGGTTGCGACACTAGCCCCTACTACAAGGGTAACCTTTGAACGTACACTATTGAGTCCTTGGAAACACCAAAAACACGGGCGCCCTCTAGGGGGTGACACGGCTGTGTGAGGTGCACGTATGCGCATAAGCAATGGGGCAAAGGTTTTGACTTCTCACCATTTTCTTTGGTAGGGATAGCTATGTGTTTGTTTTTGAGTCTTAAACATTGTCCAAACATCTTCAAACAAGACTCCCCAGATACTATCAAGTTGCTTTGTCCTTGATAGATCTGTTATCAACTACTTTTTGTATCACAACTTGTCTGATTGAAACCTATGTGCTTGATCAAAATCTGTGGATATACTTGCTTGATCTTTGAAAATAAACAACAAACTGAAATACTGAGTTCTTTGATTAGGTGACTTGTCCCAGTTTTAGAGACTTGTTCTGTATTTAGGGTTTATGTGTCCTTGACCTTTTGAATTAGTGATCCTTGATCTCATAAGCGATTTTGCTTGAGATTGGCAAATTAGGAATTGTTCCTGTCAAATAGATAAATTTTTAGACTCTTTGATAACACACTTGGAGAGTGCTAGTAGTCTCCTTGTCCACCCATTTTCATACAATTCAAACTCAGTACACTTTGTGTAAGTCATCCTCTTGATCCATATGTGCTAGGGTGTTCACCCAGGAGTTGAGCACCTGCTGGCCAAGCTGATGTTAGTTTGCACCTATTTAGCAGTTCTATTTCACCATCTCTCTCCGGACAAAGAGAAAACTTTTACTATCCTGATGCGGTATTGGCCGTTTCTTAGAATTGTCTGTTTACTTGAACTCTCCCTTTCATGTGAGTCACAACAAGATATCAAGTGAGCCAAGGAAAGTGACCTCAGATAGTCTTTAACCAACTACCCCTAGTTCAAACTCGTCAAAAGAGAAAGGAAAATGAACCAATATTTGACCAGTCACCTAGGAGTCAGTCTGAAACCTATTTTGACCCAAAGAACCATTTTAGTGACTTGAGTACCCCCTTAGCACCTTCCCACTTAGGTATGGATATGAGTTATACTGTCACTCGGCGGGAGAGGGAAGCCATGGATCAAAATCTTGATGATATCTATGAACAACACAGAAACAACATGATATTTGGAAATTCTTCTCATGATGATCAACCTAGTTCACCCCTCATTAATACAAGATATTTGGATGCCCATCAACGGGATGAAAGGTATAAGAGACGAGCTCACCAAGAACAATGGTCACAACACGAAGACCAAGACAATGAACCTCGCGATGCTCATGTCAATACAACGTATACCAATGACTTGTTCAAACAATCTAGACCAAGCTCATCACTTCAACATACCTCAAGGTTCACAAGTGATAGGCTTAGAAATTGAGCTAGCGAAAGAAAGCCTTTCTAGATGAACAAGGAATTTTGCCAAAGCGAGAAAGTTTAGACAACTTGAGGAAGGAGCCAAGCTTTATTGGAAGTACAAAGGCTTCGGCTCAAGGCAAGATGAGTAGTTAATACCAATTAAAACCGTCATCTGATACAAAGGGGTGCTAGCGATTGGACATAATTCTCCTCCCTCCGCCCCTTCGAACACCAAAGTAGAGAAGTCAAGGACCCTTCTAGATCTCTAGTCCTAGAGGAAGAAGGCCTCGGTATGCTCACTATAGGGCAAATCCTCCCAGGGAATTCAGACCACACTCCCCAACATGTACATCACGGTTCCCAACATGGAGGTGGTAGCTCATTATGATTTGATACCCAAGACTTCATGCAGATACAAGAGCCTATCTTGCTTGATTATGTGGAGAGAATTATTTGGAACAAAACAAAGATAAGTTCTTGGAAATTCTAATCAACAAGGGTGCCAGAGTCCCTTATAATTTTGATGTGGACAACAAAATACAAAAGCAAAATCCCTCTCAAGAGGAAGAAATCCGCCAAATGAAGCAAATGATGGAGAAAATGATGCAACCTAAGAGCTCATTCTCACTAGACTCAATTTGTCCTAATCCATTCAACAAGAGTGTGAGTATGAAAGATTTTCTAAAGAGGGTGGAATTCCCACAATACGATAAATATGATGGCAGTGGTGATCCACACGACCATGTGCGTCAGTTCTATACTATGAGCTTTGAATTCCATCAGGATGACTCCTATTTGATGAGGTTGTTCCCTAGGAGTCTTAAAGAACAAGCAATGGAATGGTTTACCAATATCACTCCTCCTGTCAAGACTTTTAGAGAACTTTTTCATAGATTCGTTCAACACTTCGCATATAATCTGTCAAGATCTGTTACTATGTTGGACCTATGCAACTTGAAACAAAATCAGGGGGAACCCTTTGTTACCTTCTTGCAAAGGTGGAGGAGACAATGCTCTCAGTATCCTAGGACGATCCATGAGGATGAAAAGATTGACATACTTGTTAGTAATTTGGTGCCTGAAATGAGACATGAGATCAAAAAGATAGTCTTCACTTCCTTTGATACCATGATTGAAATTGCATGCCGCATTGAGGATGTTATAAAAGAACAAGGCATTTTGACCAGACATAACAATAATACCAACAATGGTCAACACAACAATAAAGATAAAGGGAAGAACAACAATTGGAACAAAAACAAATAAGTTGTCAATGATGGAGTTGTGGATTCTTCCCAATCAAGAGATCAAAGTGTTCTTAATTTGACTAAGGCTGTGCAAGCAATGAAGCTTAAGGCACCTCCACAACAAGAAAGTAAACCAAGATATCAAGAATTTAAAACCCGAGTGACAATTTACCAAATTGGGTGACTCATATGAGGGATATTCTCAAAATCTCATTGCTAACAACTTGGCATCCTCGGGATCCTGCAAGAATTTCACATTCGGATCCTAAGCCATTGGTGGGATGACAAGGAGCGTGCAGCAAAATTTCATATTATTTTGGCCATACTATTGAAAAGCGTTGGAAATTAAAACATATGGAGTCCAAGATTTTTTTACTTAAGAAGTGGAAAGCTTCAAGTTGATGGCCTAAATACCAATGCTGATCATAAGGCTTTTAAGGACCTTTTCCTAATTATGACAAGGGGGAAACCTCTAAATCACAGAATGGAAAAGTTGCAATCAACTACACCTATACAGCGGCATAAAATGTGATAAACATGCTTGAAGTTGTGGAGCCAAGTGTTAATATGATAAGGAGTAAGGACCCGCATGGTTATGACTCTCCCCCTATTTTTGACAACCAACCTGTTGTGGTGCTAAGAGGTCCTCATTCTAGGTTATCTTCCCAAGCCCTTAATGCTATTACTAGGAGTCAAGCCCCTATTATTCTCAGAGGGCCTAGTTCAGGTCCATCCAACAAATCCAAGAAAGTGGCATCCAAGAATGTCACTATAAAGTCAACCACTGCTCTCAAACCAAACTACAATCTTGTAGATCAGTTACAGAAAACTCCAGCACAGATCTCAATCTTAGAGCTTCTAGAGTTGTCCCCTAGACATAAGCAGATCCTTGAGGACGCTTTGCGCACAGCAAATATCCCCAACAACATTGATATAGACCAATTCCAAGGCATGGTGAATCACATTACTAGCCCACATTACCTTTCTTTCTCTAAAGATGATGACAAATCCCTAAGCCATCCACACAATCTTTCCCTTCACATTGAAGTCATGATTCATAAAACCCGTGTCAGGCGCGTGTTGATTGATGGGGGTGCTGGGTTAAATATCTGTACTTTGAATTTGTTAAAAACTTTGGGCTATTGAGCAAGTGATGCGACACTAGAAAGAAGATCACCATAAAGGCTATGATGGTGAGCGAAGTTCCTAAAGGGATTAGGCTGTCCTTCTGTCGGGATTGGCCCGGTTAAGAAAAAAGATATCTTGTTTCAAATTGTTGATACTGGACCCCTTGCATACAACATTTTACTGGGTAGACCATGGATTCATGATATGCAGGCAGTGTCGTCTACCTACCACCAGTGTGTTAAGTTCCCCTACAATGGAACATAAATTTGCATACCAGGAGATAACACCTTATCAACTAACTCAATCTCAGCTAATGTTCATGTCCCTCTTAACCGAGCAGCAGAGGATTATGAAACAACTTTAGCAGACTGTCAAAACAAATTTAAGTCAGTAGACCTTGGCATGGGGGGGTATCAACTTGACTCTTTTGCAAAGATGCCTGTTTCCCCTAAGACATATGGAAAGCCTTCACAGGATATGAAACCATCATCTTTAGCAATGACAATATTTGACAAGTTTGTTGAATCCTCAGTACCAATACAAGATGAAAAAGAGGAAGTAGCTGTTCGAGATTGGATATACAAAGAGGAGAAATACCAGCACAATGAAAATTTCTCCCCCTCTCCTAAGTCCTATGGACGAGGATATACTTTTATCAAGAAGATGGGTTATCCAGGATATAGCCCTCTTAGTCACAGGTTAGATGCTAGAGCCGAACCACTCAATCATGATCTTTTTGCACGTAAGTCTAAGAAACCGGTTAGCCTAGGCTTTATGAACAACAATAAATGCACTGTCCCCATTTCTGATAGGCGGGATAGTAAAGATGACATAGAATATGTACCAGATTTGACCAATCAACAAGACATAACAGATGATTGGATACCTTCAACAAATCTCCTTTGGGAAGATAGTCCTCCTATCTCATTTGCAATAGATAGTGACTGTATGAATGCAAGATTGACTATGGATAGTGTCTCCATCCCAGCTACAATGGATGGTGATAATTTAGATAATTTTGTGATTGAGCAAATTGCTAGAGGAGAGGAGCCTCTTCCAAATCTTGAGGCTTCTACATCACGAGGCTCCAACAATAATTCAGAAATAGACTCTCATGAGTTTGAATGGGATTCACTCTCAGATGCAACAGTTGACTTGGATATGGACGTTGTCCATGCTTATAGTTCTCAACCTAATGTAACTGACGAGTCATGTGTTAGATTAGAAGATCGAAACCCACATGTCGCATTAGTAGACGATTCTTCGCTTGCTAGGATAAATTTTGATTTAGACACTTTAGAGGGAAACTTGACAGATTCCAATTCTACAGTCACCAGAGATGACACCACCTATATCCTTAATCTTGAACTGGTCATTAACCTACCCCTTGTTCACCCCAACCTTATTGATTGGTCTCAATGTTACCAAGAGCCTCAACTCTTGACATTTCACAATGACTATGAGATCACCTGCTATCTAAATGTCATTGAACCTATAGTCTCTTCCACCAGTGAACCGGCTACCAGTATGACAGAACCTGACATCAAGTACCTTAGTCACAAGATAAAAATAAATGAAAAAAAGAATAAGAGTTCTGATGGCGAAAACCACTATGTGGCGGTGTCAGAACCAAAAAAAGTAAAAATAAAAGACGTATCCAAAGGTGAAAACCTCCCAGAGGCACCTACAGATGAGGTACTTTATAGTCTCCCAAGCTATTTCTAGGACAGATCATCAATCTTGGTTGAACCTACAAAAGCTGTTAATTTGGGCATAGAGGAAGTTCCAAAAATTGTACACTTGGCTAAATCTTTATCACCTGAAGAAAAGAAAGCCTATACCGAGTTCCTCCAAAAGAAGGAAATTAACTTTGCATGGACATACTCAGACATGCCAGGGTTGGACACTAATCTCATTATGCATCATTTATCCATACGCTCGGGTGTGAAACCGATCCAGCGAAGTTGAGAAAAATGCACCCTCATATAAGCTCTTTTAGTGAAAATTTGAATTAAGAAGCTCCTTGGTGCAAGATTCATTAGAACCATAGACTATCTTGTGGATTTCCAACATTGTACCTATTTCTAAACACGATAAAACAAATTCGAGATCTACACAGGACTTTAGAGATCTTAGCAGAGCATGCCCCAAAGGATGATTTCCCACTTCTAACATAGACATGATAGTGGACATGGCCAGTAGGGATGTAAGGATCTATTCTTTGATGGATGGTTTTCTAAGTATAGTAGGATCAAGATAGCTCACGAGGATCAAAGAAAATCATTCACATGTGCCTAGGGTACTTATTGTTGGAATTTCATGCCCTTTGGATTGAAAAATGCAGGAGCTACTTACCAAAGAGCTATGACAACCATCTTCCATGACATGATGCATAAGAATATGGAAGATTATGTGGATGACACCCTGGCTAAGTCTAAGAGAAGAGGAACACATTTGGCTGATTTAAAAGTGATTCTAGATTGCATGGAACAATTTCAACTAAGATTAAACCCAAAAAAGTGTGCATTTGGTGTTACTTCTGGCAAATTATTGGGATTCATCATTTCAGCTAAAGGAATAGAAGTGGACCCTGAAAAGGTTCAAGCCATTATAAACATGCCACCTCCAAAATGTCGACCAAATGAGGAGTCTTCAAAGAAGGCATTGTCCATAGGGAGGTTTTACTTTCACAATTGGCGAGATAGGCACAACCTTTCAACAAAGATTTTGAGGTGACAGTATTATGCGGGGTGAGGATTTCCAAAAGAGCATGGATCAAATTAAAGAATACTTGGAAAATCCTCCCATTTTAATGCCTCCCATTCTAGGAAAACCTCTCATTTTATATGTCTCAGCTACTGAATCTTCACTGGGGGCATTGTTGGCTCGATTAGATGAACAAGGGAAAGAAAGGGCCATATATTATATTAGTCGCACTCTTGTTTCTTATGAGGTTAATTATACTAGTATTGAAAAAGCTTGCCTCGCAGTAGTGTTTGCTTCTCAAAAATTGCGACACTATATGCTCGCGCACACCATACACCTCATAGCAAAAATTGATCCTCTCAAATACTTGCTCGGTAAAGCTGCTCTTATGGGTAGACTTGCTAAATGGATGATGATTCTTTCTGAATTTGACATAGAGTATATTGAGCGCAAGGCAATCAAAGGCCAAGCTATTGCAGATCAGTGGCTAATTTCACATTTGAATAATATGCCCATTCAAGTCAACTTTCGGATAGACATCTTATGTACATGGTAGAAGGTCATGACTATTTAAGTTTAGCAAAATAGTTGCATTTTGAATTGTGTTGTTTGTTTTCTCTCATGGGTATACTATTCCTAAATCTTACAAGTTACTCTTTCCATGCACAAACAACATAATTTGAGTATGAGGCTTTGACAAATGGACTAAAAATGGCTATAGAGTGGAATATCACAGAACTACATATCTATGGGGATTCTCAGTTGATCATCAACCAAGTCAATGAACAATACCAAACAAAAGATGACAAGTTGGTACCTTACAAAAAAATGGTTGATTCATTGAGACGGTATTTTGCTTTTGTCACCTTTCAGCAAATCCCTAGGGCTGAGAACAAAGCAGCTGATGCTATGGCCACCTTGCTTCACTTCTTGATTAAGAGGAACATGAGTCAGGATATGAATTCGGTGGAAGAGGCTGCGATATCCCATATTTGGCTCTTTGGCCATATCATTTGTACCCTTGTCAATCCATGAATCCTCTGCTATGGTGCTATTTACTCATATCTTAAACGATGGCATCATCCGATACATTTAACCCGATCTGAGAAAGAAGAAACCTTATCGCAACGCCTCGCCATTCCATAATAAAGGTGATTTTGTATAGGAGAAGTCTAGATGGAACCGCTGCAGGTGCTTAGAAAGGAGAATCTGATCAAAGCTGAATTGGCATCCACGAGGGCATATGTGGAGGACATTCTAATAGTCTTTCCATGGCGCAGAAGGTTTGCTTAGAAGCGGTACTGTGGCCTCACGATGCGGAGATAGATGCGGTAGCATTTGCTAAGTCTTGTGAAAAATGTCAAAAACATGGACACCTGATACATGCTCCAGGTAGGGAGCTAATTCCTTCTATATCTCACTGGCCATTTCAGCGATGGGCCTTTGACCTTGTTGGGCAGATTCATCCCAACTCATCAGGTGGGCATAAGTTCATTATCACTGCTACTAACTACTTCACAAAATGGGTAGAGGCTGTTCCACTTTCTATTGCCTCAGGCAAGACAGTGTCTTTATTTATTTTAAACCATATCATCTTTTGATATGGAGTGCCATCTGAGATCATCACTGACAATGGAGGTCAGTTCAAAAACAAGGACCTTAAAGAACTCTACCAAAGATTCAAGATAAAGCAACATTGGTCCTCCATTTACTTCCCACAAAGAAATGGTCAGGCAGAGGCTTCAAACAAAACCATTCTCAAGATTTTGCACAGAACAGTT
>VDFB02252616.1:83662565-84074394 GCA_007258455.2 Sequoia sempervirens | reverse complement strand
AAAGCTTACAAATGTTATAGTAAAAGATTGAGAAAAAAATTTGAGAGTACAAATTTCAAAGTTGATGAAGATCTACAAAATCTAGTGGTGATAGATGGATATGAATAAGATGAACCTACTTGTAGATGAGAAGAAGAAGAAAAAGATAAGGAATAGGAAGCACATGATGAAGAGGAAGAAGCTCCAAAAAAGACCCCTAAAACCCCTAAGTATGTAAAGAGAAATCATTCTAAAGAACAGATCATTGGACACCAAAGAAAATGTGTGCTAACAAGAAGGAATACTACTGAAGAAGAGGTAAATCTATGTCTACAAGTTTCTAAAGTTGAACCTAAAACAATGATTAAGGCATGCAGAGATGAATATTGGATGAAAGGTATGGAAGAAAAACTTATGCAAATTGAGAAGAATTAGACTTGGGAACTTGTCCCAAGACCAGCAAACAAAAAAAAATTGGATCTAAGTGGGTGTTCCAAAAAAAATTGAATGAGAATAGAGAAGTGGTAAGGAACAAGGCAAGGCTTGTGTGTAAAGGCTATGCACAAGTTGAAGGAATAGACTTTAGGGAGATATTTTCTCCGTTGGCTAGAATGGAAGCAATTTGGATGTTTTTGGCATTTGCAGCACATAAGGATTTCAAAGTTTATCATATGGATGTGAAGTCTAGTTTCTTGAATGGAGAATTGGAAGAAAAAGTGTAAATGGAACAACCTAAACAATTTTAGTTATCAGATAAACCTAATATGGTTTGTAGATTGAAGAAGGAATTGTATGGATTGAAGAAAGCTCCTAGAGCTTGGTATGCAAGGTTGGATAAATATTTTGACACAACAAGGATTCAATAAAGGTACCATAGATAGTAATCTTTACTTTAAGGTTGAAAAATATCAAATATTGATTGTAGTTGTATTTTTTGATGACATAATTTTTGGAGGTAATGAAGCTATGTGTAAGAAGTTTGCAGAAGAGATGCAGAAAGAGTTTGAGATGTCTATGTTTAGGGAGAAGAATTTCTTCCTTGGGATACAAATCAATCAAACAAATAAATACATATTCATTTCACAGTCAAAGTATTCCAAAACAAATGTTGAAGAAGTTCATAATGGATGACTCCAAAGTGGTATGTACTCCTACGATTACCGATTGCAAATTGAGCATGAATGATGAATCCCCTAAGGAAAATCAGAGAAAGTATATATCTATGATTGGTGAAATATTTTCTAACTACTATACCGGATATCATGCATGCAATTTTTCTTGTGGCTAGATTTGAAGAAGATCCTAGAGAGTCACATGTTGTAGTAGTGAAGAGGATATTTAGATAATTAAAAGAAACTCTAGATCATGGCTTGTGGTATCCAAAAGATACTAATTTCACATTGAGTGCTTACACAGATGTAGATTGGGATGGTTGTGTGGATGAAAGAAAAAGTACAAGTGGCAGTGCATTCTTTCTTAGATGTAGATTGATGTCATGGCTAAGTAAAAAGCAAGATTTAGTTTCTTTATCTACAGCAGAGGTTGAGTAAATTGTAATAGAATCTTGCTACACACAAGTGTTTTGGATGAGGAAAGCATTCAAATATATCATAGCAATGTATGATGGGCGTATTTCTATCTTTTGTCACAAAAAGTGTAATAAACATTTCAAAAAATATAGTGATGCATTCAAGGAAAAAACATACTTCACTCGAATATCACTTTCTAAGAGAGAAGGTTATGGTGAATGAAGTGAAGCTTAAATATGTGTCTACAAAAGATTGGATTGCTGACATATTCACTAAGCCTCTTCCTAAGGATACTTTTGAGTATCTCTGGGAGAAATTGGGGGTTATTGCCCCTCCTTCTTTGAACTATATGAATATGAGATGCATCAATCCAGTGGATCTAAAGATCAATCCCTTATTCTGGACTATTGTTGGTGGCTACCTCTTAGGGGGAGTACATAGTAGTATTGCAAATTGTTGTAGATTGGTGTGTGCTCCTAAGGGGGAGTATTCAAAGCAATAATGAAAAAGTGTTGCAGAGAAATTGTAAGTAGCTTGTTTAATTTCAAAGGAGGAGAGTAACGCAAAAAAAATAATACTTTTCCATTGATTTCAAAGGGGGAGAGAAAATCATGTATGGGTGAGAGTATGTTCAGAGTTGTTGTGTCTTTAATGGTTTTTCACATCATGTGTTGCCATCAATGAAAAAGGGGGATATTGTTGCAAGTATGCACAATTTGGTGTTTCCTTTGATTTCAATAAGCTTGTATTGGAATTAGTGCCAACTGTATGTGTTGAGGACTTGGTTGGTGTTGAAGATGAACATTTGGTGTTGTCTATGCTTTGATTTGTTGCATTATGTTGTCATCAGTTAAGCTACTAGTGTTAACCTTTGGTGTTATCTTGATAAGATTCTACCTATGTTTGTGGTAGGGTTAAATATGTTTTTGATGTATCTCTAGTGCTTGGTTTCCAATTGCTTTTGATAAAATTTGATAAAAAGAGGAAACGGTGAGTTGTAGTGGTGTTCTGGGTTACAGAGAGGTGTTCTAATTTTTCTCCGCAATTATTCTAGGTTGAAGATCCACCTATGTGATTTAGATATATTGGTAAGACGTGTTTAAATATGTTATATTCAATAGATGGTATTTTTTATCCTTGTATAGTAGAGGTTGTGTTCACTAGTGTGTGGCTATGCACTGTAGAGGTATTTGGGAGAAAAAAAATTCTCCATGTTTCTCCATAGTTAGGCTTCTGGTCTTTCAATTTTTAAGGTGTGTTGATGGTGCTAGTAATTTACCTTAGTCAAGAGGATTTGAGTTTTGGTGCTTTAGAATATAAGTTTTCAAGTAATAGTTTCTAATAGAGTAGTTTGGGTGTATTGGGTTTATACATTCTTTAGGTGGAAGTTGTTGCAAAGGAGTTTGTTAGATTTCAAGGTGTTTGAGGAATATTTTAGATCATGTTCAAGGATGGTGTGTGGTTCACAAGTAATATTTGGGTTTGAGGAAGCATGTACTTAAAATTTTAATGGTGTTTGCTTGGGTAATGACTGACCTTGTGTTTACACTACATGCGAGGGATAAATATTGTTTGTGGTAGTGTGTGGTTAAGTGTTGTTGATTTGTGTCCCAATTAAGTCTTGATGTGGTATGCATTCACTTTTATCTACCATGGAAGTTTTTTGGTGCCGACCTAATTTGAATTTTCATGTTTGAGGTGCATTGCTAACATTGGAGAGGATTTCAAGGTTAAGGAGGAAATAAGTATGAGTTGAATTGTTGAAGGAAGACAACACAGATGAATGTGTGAAGTGTATGATGTGAATGATGTGAAATTGAGCAGAGTGGTGCAAAATTTCAAGTATTGGATTACCGGATGCAGTGAGCATAAGGTGTCTACAATCATTCAATAAAACTATGAAGGTGTTGGAGCAATTGTGGTGGATTTTTTATTGCATTGAGATCATGTTCTTTGTGTAAAATTTCTTCTCTATCTTCTTTTTCTACTCCAATAGTGAGCCTTTCTAGATAGTGCATCCTATTTTGGTAGAGATCCCTTCTAACCATTTTGTAATTACTTATATTGTAAGCTAATCCTCACTATGATTTTTCCATCCTTGGGTTTTCCACATAAATTTGGTATTCTCTTGTGTTTGTTGTTGAGTTGTTTAAGTTTCTTTTATCTTCTTCTCATGTTAAAACTTCATAACAGATTAAGGGTTTAATGAATGCATGTGGATCTAAATGTTAATGAGGGTTTTTATGTTTTAATAAGATACAATTGATTCACCCCATCTCAATTGTCTTGTTCATTCAATAGTATCAACCAAGCTTGATTTAGGATTGGCACGCTTTGAAATACTACTCTTAGGTGGAGGAAGTTGTGATTGTGCCTTATTATACTCTTGTAGAAACCAAATGTGATCCTTCTGTAACTTGTAAAAGTCAGCTTGAAAAATCTTTTTTGTTGCTTCACCAAACAGATCAATTCTGACTACCAAAGAGGATTCTTTTGGGATAGTTGTATCTACAAGCCTTTTGAAAATTAGGTTACCCGTTAGGTCCTTAATGTCCCTTGCTACTTGCGGTTTATTTTTTCAAGAGCTACTACCCATAATTCTAATGTCTCAAACTTTATACTAAAACATGATCCAAAATACAAATAATTTGCTCTCTCTTTAGAAGAAAATAAATCATCATTAGTGCCTTGCCTCCTTATTATGTCTAAAGAAATGGACGAAGCAATGTCCCAACATAGAAACAATAGAGACCCACTCTCTTGCACAATTCTCCTTCCTTCCTCAAGTGTTATATTTTTGACACGAAAAAAATTCTTCTATAATTTTCTTTTTTACTTCTTCTAGTTCCTTGGGTGAAGCTTTTCCTCTTATTAATTTTCCTAAAGAATTGCTCCACTTTTTTTTCAAAAATACTCAAATTCTCTAGACTTAACAAATTGATTATTTGATGAGAATTATGTGCAAGAAAGAACTCAAGATAATATCATTAACCACATCTCCTCCAAACCTAAGATCAATGATAATTGTGTCCTATTGTGTATCATCATATTTTACCCTTGGTGGAGATTGTAGAACTTGATTTACCTCATTCAATTCTAGTGTGTTCTCTACAACCTCCTTTTGTATTTGTATAATCCATTGAATAATCAACCAATGGTTTAATATCACTTGGTTTATTTGGGGTTGTCTTTGTAGGAGCACTTGATGAACATTGATAGAACCTCAACTTGATGCATAGAATTTTCCACCTCTTCCTCTTCCTGTTGTGTCACTTCTCTTACTTTCCTTTGAGATGGTGCAAGAGTTATTGGAGCGAGCATGTTAATATTATCCAACATTATTTATTTTCCAATAATTGGATCCTCCATTTCCCTAAATGCTCCTAGGTAAGTTGGATCAAATTTCAACCTTTGTTCTTCACCGCTAAAAAGTATACACCATTTCACTTTTCTTACTTTCAATTCTTCATCAGAGATACAATTTATTATTACATCCTCAACTTTTTCAAACTTGTGGTAAATTTTGGACTTAATTAATCCAAGCCTAATTTAATCAATAAAATTCTTGAAATCACAATTTCTTGGCCTTTTCACCTTCATCCTATATGCTTGCAACAAAAGATATAACAATTCTAGTCCTTCTTCAATTACATTGATTGAAAAAATTAGAAAAAAAAATAATTGAGGTTGGCATGAAGGATCCTTTCTTATGTGTTCTTAGATGAAACTTTTATGTTTCACTAAACTGCCATAAAATCTTCAAAAATGCAACCCTATTAGGTACACTCCTTGGCAATATATGGGGTTGGACTGGATCACCATAAACCTTCATGAATGTTGTATTTGAATACAAGAAGTAGTCACTCAAATTATGAATAATTCCAAGATCAAGTTCCATATCCTTTGGTCTTAGAAACTTCATAACATTGTTAAACAATCTATTTGTTTGAAACCCTACATTCCTTAAGACTACTTGTATAAAAAAATCCTCAAATAATATGTAATTAGAAGATTGAAAATGCATTTATTGTATGTATGTCCAATCCTAAACTTGTAGTGGGACTCTCTAAGAATCATAAAACTTCAAGCAATGCAACATTCTAAATCTTCCTTCCACTATACAAGAGGAGATGACATAGCAGAGAGTACCATTTGAAGTGTATGATATAATTATTTCCTTTTATTTCGAATAAATCTATATGGATTCCATATGCAATAAATGTAGTATAGTCAAAGGTCATATTCAAATCTGTGTGCTCCACATTTGTTGCCATCATCAAAAAATTTACTAACATCTATGAATTGACATCGACTCTCAAAACCTAGCACATAGCATAGTATTTTTTTAATAAAATAATCCTCAAAGAGGTCCACATCAAATGGATCCACTTCTTCCCTATAAAACATTTACTAGTCGTACGTTGTGATCCTTTTTCCTATGGTATGCTAGCCATAAAACTCTATAAATCTTCCTTCCACTGCATAAAAGGAGATGGCATGGAAAAGAGTACCATTTTTAGTGCATGATATTATTATTTCCTTCTATTTCCAACAAATCCCTATGGATTCCATCTACAATAAATGTAGCATAGTCAAGCGTCCTATTCAAATCTTTGTGCTACACATATGTTTCCATCATCAACAACTAAACTAGCATCTATGACTTGACATCGACTTTCAAAAACTAGTATAGAGCATAGTTTTTTTTGATAAAATTATCCTCAAAGAGATCCACATCAAATGACTCCACTTCTTCCCTAGAAATTTTTACTAGTCATATATCTTGACCGTTTTCCTTGTGGTGTGGCAGCCATGAAACTCTATAGATGTGCTTGTCTGTATCATACTCTCTACACAAAAAATTAAAATATTTTGAGATATTTGCACTTTGATTTAGTTTGAACACCTCATAGATGTATCCTCTATCTAACCTCATTAGGTGAACACCTTTCTTATTCAAATTTCATCTTGATTCTACATCATACCTTGCTATGTCTCTAACTAGGTCCTCATTTATAAGCACATTTGGTAATACCAACCTCCAAAGATTTATATTCCAAATGTTAGAGATAGGTTTAGCAACATCACTCTTTGTATGGCAGAAATCAAATAAATTTCTAGCCTTGTATAGGCATAGCCGCATCTCTCACGGAATCAACTTTGTCAATTAGTCTATCTAGTAGGGTTCTAGAACCTTGGGTATGCTTTTCCCTCTTCGAAGAACCTAGGAGTTGGACTATAATATCCTCCTCTAATCCCCTCTTTGTCCTTACAATCTTAACTCTAGGAGGTGCTTTGGCTCAATTTAGAGTTTATAGTGACAACAAAGGTTTTCTTAAATCTACCACAGCTTAAGGTTTTACTAAACTTTCAATAGTCCTACAAAACTATAAAACCCTAACAACTAAATTTTCCATAATTGAAAGATTATTTGTAAATATAAGTAGAAATGTGAACTCGTCAGTTCTCTACACTCAAAAACCCTAACTTGCAGCTACAACTTCTTAATTTTCCCCAATTGTTCAATGACCATTTTTAGATTCTCTTAAGGAATAAGCCAAATCCAAATGATGTAAAATCCCTAGATGATTTGGTAGATATTGGTCACCTCCTACAGTAAGGGTTGACACGAGTAAATAGGGTGTTCATGGATAGTCATTCTTCATCTTTGAATTTGGCATGCAGCGATCAACAATGGTAGTGTCTTCAATTTCAAACTGAACCAAAAAAAAAAAATCATTTGCCAAGCTGTGTTGAACTAAGAGGATGCGCTACAATGAAATTTGGCCATTTTTGAAGTAAATTCTGAGTCACAGAGATTGCCCCATGCTCTTTACTAAGTCTTCACACGTGGATGTCGACCTTGCCCTTTTATTGGGATGACACGTGTTGGCAGAGCGAATTAGTGCAACTTTGAATGGCTATTCCTTTTCGAACTTGCACTAAACTAAATAAATGCGCTACAAAAAGGACCCAAAATGTGGCATTTAGTTGTCTATCAACGAACTCACCATAAAAAATGAAATATTCCACCCATGAATGATGTGGCACATTTCTTTTCAATGTAATATACTATTTGATGCAAGAAGATTTTTATATTCAGCCTCTAATATTTTTCATAGAAAAATATTTCTACAATGCAAAAATCGTGGTGATTACAATGCCAACTATTTCTTGTAAAACTATCTAAAATGTAATATCTTGAAAAGTATTATGTGCATTACTAAGTGGCAAGGCTATATTGTAAACATGGGAATCATATATTTAGTAGGAAATTGAAGGAATTGCATTTTATTGACAATGGATTGTAACTAGTATATATATATATATATATATATATATATATATATATATATATATATATATATATATATATATATATATATATATAAAATACGTTGAGAGTTATCTTTTCTCAAAGTGTCTATTTTCATCAACTTATTCAAAACAACAGTAAACTTCTCATATGCTATCACTGTTTCAATCAATCAAATAGCTCAAGAGTTATCTTTTGTCTTATGAATTCCCTGTGAAATTTGAATTGACTGATTTTAATTATAATTTGATTTTCAATACAAATGTCCAATTTCTTCTTTAAACAAATGTGATACAATTGTCAATTAAAATAAAATCAAATATTAAATTTATGTTTTTTATTCACAAAGATACAAGATAAGGTAACCAAACCCTAGTTTTGATTCTAGCACGTATTAAGAAAATGCAACCTTGCCAAGTTTCAAACCAAATGAGCCCTAGCAAGTCCAACAGACTCAACTTGGGAGACTTTCCATCGCACTCAATAATAAAACAACCACAAACACAAAGCAATAAACCTTACAACTCCTTGAATCTTTGTTTTGTTTTACTACAATTGGTTTCAATAGGACTAAAGCCAAATTTGTGATAACTAAATTCAAGTGAATCCAAAAAATGTAAAGCCAAACTGCGAGAAATCCAACTCCAGGAGAATAAAGCCAAACCTATCGTGAAGTTTTGAAACAGTTATGATTCAACAACCTTTGTAACAGTAACAATGGTATTGTGAAAACTTGCTCGAACATAAATAACTCCTTTCAGTATTCGATGTTTAGAGGTCTTCATGAATTCAAAGATAACATCTAAAGAAAATTGTGAATAAAACAGATTTAAAATTGCTTTAAAAACAAAGTAAAAAAACTAAAAACTATTGAAAAATAAAATAAATACACTATTGAAAAATAAACAAAAAAAATTACAAATAAATACATTGAAATTTCTTATAATTATTAAAAATATATTTGTGTTACTATTATAAATAAATGTTCACTCTAAAACTTAAAAATTTATTACATGACACTAAGTATTTAGTTTTAATTTGTTTCAATAGAGGTCTTCATGAATTTGTGAATAAAACAACTTTAAAACTACCTTAAAAACAAAGCAAAAAAAACTAAAAACTATTGAAAAATAAACAAAAATAAATAAATACACTATTGAAAAATAAATAAATAAATTACAAATAAATACATTAAAATTTGTTATAATTATAAAAAATATATTTATGTTACTACTATAAATCAATGTTCACCTTAAAAACTTCAAAATTTATTAAATGACACTAAGTATTTAGTTTTAATTTATTTTTTTTAATTAAATTGATTTTAAAATCTAAAAAAGCAACATTACTACCACTTCTCGAGTAACTTTCTTTAATTTATCTTTTTAACATTCAAAATAAAAGTAATGTATTAATAATAATAAAAATGAAATCATTATAAAATTGATTATGATATAAAAAATAAGTATTTTAGAGTGAATAAGATATCAAATCAATTTAAAATTGTTTTTAAATCTGCTTGAAAAAACGTTTGCATACAATGAATGTAGTTATGCTAGTTGCATGTCATTTGAATGTCAAATTCAAACTAAAGAGTTATTCCTTACATTGAATTTTGCTTTTTGATGGATGCCATTGTAATACGCCTCTCAGTGTAAATATAATCAAGGTCAATATTTAGTTGTAGTTTTCACATAGTAAATAAATTGATAATTTCTATTGCATTCCAAAAAATTCAATCAATACATATAACATAATATTAGTCATAACTAACATGATACATGTACATTGTAAAACCTTAGACATGAGATAAATTAATAAAGAATTACAAATTAATTATTTGAACTTCACACTAACATTAATAGATGATACAAACAACACTCATATACATCCAATATTAACCCATAAAAGTATAAATGACATGTTCTTAACAAAAGATACTATACTTATGAGATCATAAATAAGATTGAATCACTAGCACACAACCATTCTTGTATTAAGAACAAGAAGGGGGTCTTACAATAACCTTATCCTTGCTTGGGAAACATTAGAATGGGCTCAACAATCAAGCCAAAAAGCTCTTTTGGTTAAGTTGGATTTTGATAAAGCATATGATAGAATGTGTTGGAGCTTTATACTCAAGATGCTACAATGGTTGGGTTTTGGTCCCAAACTATGCAAGAAAGTTTAGATGTTTAAGGATGCTAATGCACAATTGGTGATTAATAATAAGCTATTTGATATCTTTCCCTTGCAACACTTAATTAGATAGGGTTGTCCCTTGTCTCCTTTCATATATGTTCTTGTTGTTGATGCTTTGGGATATCTTCTACAAAAGTACAATCAATTGAAATTGATTAAGGGGATTTCTATCCCACATAATGTTGTGGTGATTAACTCTCATTTTTCTGATGATAGTATGTTTTTTCTTCAAAATTCTAAGTTGGAAATTAGCAATGTTATGGGAGTTCTTAACCTTTATTGTGAGGTGTCAGGATCCAAGTTGGCCCACCACAAAACAAATTCCTGATGATGCAGCCAAATACTCCACCAAGGTGGATTCCTAAATAATGGAAACAAATCAAACATAGTCAAATTACTCGATATCTTGGCATCCCCTTTGGTTTGGGTGTTTCCATCTCTAAGATGTGGAATTGGTATTTAAA
Source organism: Sequoia sempervirens (assembly GCA_007258455.2). NCBI lineage: Eukaryota > Viridiplantae > Streptophyta > Pinopsida > Cupressales > Cupressaceae > Sequoia > Sequoia sempervirens. The sequence continues at coordinate 84,063,904 of VDFB02252616.1, read as the reverse complement.
TAAATTAAAAAAAAAACTATGTACTCAGGGAAATAATCTTTTGTCTTTAGTTGGAAAAATTCAAGTGGTGAATCAAATATTCTTGGCATCGCATGTGTATTATTCATCTTGTTGGATGTCATCAATAAAAGGGTACGAATACCTCACCAAAATCGTAAACTTTTTATGGGTTAATTGGAGTGGTAAGGCAGGCTTTAAAGCCTCTTCTTGGTTGCATTGCATTCAACCCAAAACCAAATATGGGTTGGGTATATTGGGCCCTAAAACACAAGCAACTTGCCTAGTAGCAAAATGGATTGTTAGATCAGTGAATGGAGATGAACCATGGAAAATATGGTTCATTTCAGATTTCTCAAGCTACCGTTAAAGGGAAATGGCAATTTTTTAGGTGGGAGTCCATAAAATTCTTTTGGATCCTTTCTTCCATATTAAATCTTCCTTTCCTTTCCTTTTAATATGGAAGTCTTTGCAATAGGTCTACAAGATCCTACATTGGAAAATCTCTCTTCAACATGAGTTCAGCTTTGAATCCTCATCAATATGGTGGAATAAAATGATACAATATCAAGGCCAACCCCTTGCTATTGCTTTTCCAAGGCAAGCATACTATTTATTTAGAAAAAGGAGTTCATCAACTTGGGGACATGTGGGACTTTAAATCTCATGGTTGGTTTAATTGGAAAATTCTAAAGAATAGCATTGGCATAAGTTACATATATAAAGGGTTCATTATTTTTGTCAAGACATTGGTGCCTTATGAGCTAGTTATAAAGATTTGTCCTCCCCTACAATGTAATCCTTTTAAGGATTGGTGGTGGTTGTTAGAGCACCATTTTGCGTGTTTTCTTCTTAAAATTGTCTACTTAAATCTACTTCTATGCTTGTCTTTAAATCCTAGACTGAATCAAAAATGGGGTTGCAAGTTTCAAGAAAAAGCTTGGTGCAATCTGAGTGCTCAAGTTTGGAAAACCAAAACTGAATCTAATGTTCAAATTTTGGCATGGAAAATCTTACATTACAAGCTACCTCTTGGTGACAGACTGGGTTATATGAGGATTCATTCAATTAAATTCCCTTTTTGCTAACACATTGAAAGCTTTAAACATATTTTTTGGGACTGCTATGTAACTAAAAACAAATGGAAGGTTTTTTTCTTATCTTCTAACTATTTTTAATCATGTTTTTAGTTGGAAAGAAGCCATTTTTGGCTTGGGACTATAGAATAATATGGTTGTTGATTCTAGGAGGCAAATTGTTTTGTTCAATATATGGAAAAGTAGATGCATGGCTATTTTTCTAAACCATTTTTTGCATCTGGAAACAAAAATACTAAGGTTTTACTCTGACATCATCCTTCAAACTGTTTTTCTATGCTCATAGTTGAAGGGAGTCCCCAAGGAAAGCATCAAAATCAGCAAGCACTTGGCTATGATCAAATGGAAAATTTTGCAACTGCATATAGACGATATGAAATGTTCCAAAAAACTACAATAATTGTTAAAGTTTAAAATGTGAAGTTTGCAATATCTACAACTACTCTGAGATGTGGTAATTTTTTATAGAATGATGCATCCTATGCTCTTGCCTTGTTTGGTTTTTTTGTAATGGTTTATTTCTCTCTTGGTAGCCTATTGGTTGTCTTTATTGTTTATTTTTATTTCAATTCAGCTTGTTTCAATTAAAAAAGAAAAGAAAAGAAAGGGGTCTTACATTATTTTCCAACAAGTTAAGATTACTAAAAGTCCATCATATAAGGAACCTCTCAAAACCAACCCTTAATGTAATCACATCCAAACTAGTCATATAATGTCTATTCATATCATAGACTCAAAGATTCCAACTATTAAGTGATCCATTTATTGTCCTTTTTAAAAGAAATAAATGTCAATCTATTTGCTTTAATAAAACCTATATTTTACAAGTACAAAAATAGAATACAATAAAATGAAACTATATTAATTACAATTACTATAAATAGAAATTTTAATGTTAAAATATTAATTAACAATAATTAAACTTGAATATGAATCTCAAATTATATAAATATACTATTGTTGATCATGCACTACTATGAAGATCAATATTTTTTTAATCAAAATTAAAATAACAAATTGAAAATTGTATTAATGAAAAACTATGATAAAATATGCTATATTAGACCTAGAAATGCAGCTACAAGTGCATATTATAAGGACATAACTATGTTATATTTTAAAAAACGTAAGAAACTCAAGTCTCCTATTGACTAGTTATATTAGTATAGTCTAGCAACAAATTTAGAGTTTAAAATAACCCAATTTAAAATTTAAAGCTATAGTCATATCAATTTTTTGTTCTTTTCTTATTCATTTCTTTAAAGCGGGATCTTCACACATTTATTTTGATGGTTATGTAGAATTCCATTATGTTTTGTCTCACATAGGGTAGTCTGACCTATTGTATTGGATGCCTATAATTATTAAAAGTATCTACAATTTATTTCCTTGCAAGTTTATAATCTTTTGTTTCTTGGAGCAAAGCACGGTGGATTTATAAAAAAATATTTTTGTACACACTTTGAGTTGTCATTGATAATTTTATTATTTATTTCTACAAAATTTCAATAAATGCAATTAAAAACCCCCCAAGCACTTCTTTGTTGCACTATGATCATCCTTGATTCAAATGGTTGGATTGGAGAAATCTTTTGACTGTGGGTGCTTGGGATAGACAATAACCAAGACCAATAGTAGTGCTTGTATATAGCCCTTTGAATCCTCTTTGTACATATGAAATTATGCAATCCTATATATATTAATATGACTCTATAAGATGAGCAATCTTAAACCACTAGTTATGTCAATAGGTGTGCAAAGAGAAGGAATTACCATATAAAATAATTCAAGTTCAATAATAGATTAACATGTATTTGCTTATGTCTTTTTTTAATCTTAGCTCTCCATATGATCCACCCTTCACATATTCAAAATTAAAATTATTTTTTTCTATTCCTATATTTTTTACTTGAATAATCAAATTTAATACTCGGATTTATGATTATATTCAACATTTATATCTATATTCCCCTACATTTGTGAATCCATAATTAATCTATTATTCATGGTTAGAAGATTGTTCTATATTAGGAAAAGTTTGGTTAGAGGGTATCAACCTTTTGTACATTAAACTTTGAACAAAATTTAATTTTTCAAAAAGAAGAACAAAAAATGAATATGAGATTATATCAACACATGTATGTAAATTATGAAAGCATAGGCACACAAACTACCTAACAAAAGCCTCAAAGGAAAGAAGTAATTATAGGTCATAGAAAACATCAAGAAAATTTTAGACATGAAATAGATGTTCAAAACCTACTTGGTAACACCAATACTCAACTAATATTAGAAGATCTAATAAGAAAGAACGACCTAGGTCCATGTGCTAATACTTCATCAATGATCTCCTCGTCCTCTATTTTAATATTCTTTCTACAACTACTACTTCCATATAATTCCTCAAAAAAATCCCAAGTACATCTAAAACTTTGGGGCTATTGAGCTCATATTTTCTTGAGTTGTTTCCCCCATAGCAAGGGAAGCAACTATCTAGCCTTGAGAATTCATTGGATGCCATGGATTCCCCCATACATCATTAACATGATCCTTTTCTCAGAAAGACTCCAAATTATTATAGCACCATGAAGAAGACATAAAACTACATCTTGTAGAGTAAGACTCCAGTTTGCTACAACAATGCTTCCTTATTTGATGGTCATACCAAAAAGAAATGGTTTGACCAAATGACCTTTCCTTTCCTAAATTCATCAATATTTTCATATTTGATAGGTGTTAATCTATAATAAATCATAATTGTAAGTTTTTAATAGTGTTCATTTTTAAATAGGTATGTCCAAATATTATATATGTTATTTTGGTCAAAAGAAGCTTTATGAATGTGTTTCATTAAAAATGGTAGGTTCTTGTTCAAGAACAATAAAAACTATTTTGTGATTAACCATTTTTATAGTACATTACATGTCAAATCCATCATTTTTTTTATTAATACATGAAGTTGTGTGTTGGTGTGGAGGTTACACAAAAAAATGAAATAACACACAATTTTTGTTAATTCATTATGAAACTCTACCATCCAATCTTGCTAACTTGTGCCAATTCATTTATTTATGACAAATAAAATGGATTGAGATTTGTGGAACTTTATTATTATTATTTACATTGGTCCAATGGTTAACTGTATTATGTCATTCTTTATTCCCACTATTAGTTTGTTGTTTTTTATGAATTAGGAAAATGGTTTTGAAATTTAGATATATAAAGTTAAGCTAGGTCATCTTAGTAGTTAGTAATGAATGAAATAATTAAAGTGGCAATATATAGCTACATGTCATGAAATAAATTATTGTGAAAAATTAGCTAGAAGAATAGCAAGCACATTCTCCTATCTCATTTCCCTAATACTATTTATCTTAAAGGTAAGTAGTCTTGTAATAATTCAACAAACACTCTCACATAGAGATTTGAAAACTTCAATACCAAACACAAGTTTGTTCTCATAATTGAAGCCATTCAAATCTAGAAAACAATATGCATACAAGAATTTCACAAAAAAATTAAACACCACACAACATCCACTTTCATTTCATCATGAACAAGAAATTTGATGCAATGCGATTCTAATTAACACAAACACCAATAATTAGTATATTAAATGTTATCTACTCCCTTGTACATTCAATCAAGGTTTCATAATGAACATGATGAGAACAAAACTTAACATAGAATAGGACCAACAAATTCAAACATTTAGAATAGGCGTCACAAGGATAAAATAGAGCCCAAAAGGGGGAATTATCAATTTCAACATTAAATCATAAAATGCACACAATAAAACAATAAATCAAGCATGACCAAGGGTCACAAATAGATATATGGAAAATTTTGGTGACTAGACTAACAATAAGAAAATTAAAAACTCAATGTCAATCCATAATCAATGATCAGGGAATTCACAAATAACCTAAATAAAGCATCAATCTTGGAAGATATTATTACATGAACTAAGTGACTAATATTAGCCATATTTGAGGGAGTAAAGAGCTACATGACACCTTGGGAGTACAACATCCAAATTATGTTAGAGAGAGCATTCTCAAACACATCACATTCACAAATCACCAAATTCACTCAAACATGCCAATGAAAACCACACTAATCAAATGCAGTTCATCAAGACACAATCACATCATTATGAAAGAAAGAATATGCAAGGTTTCCTATGACATCTTGAAAATTTATTTTCCACATAAGGGTAGGGCTTCACCCAAGCACCACTTCCACGTGGAATTTTACAATCACAATGTAATGACACATGTATTTACTCACATCATGCATCACTACCACATGCTAAAAAAATGGCATCCACATCATTCACATGACACATTACAACCAAGGATCTAATCCAAAAATAATAATTATCCTAATAAGCATAATTCTATTTAACAATTAAACATGTTCCCCATGCAAGAGGGAAAAATGTCAAATAACCATCTAGGTTCTGACAAGAATTCTAGGGACAACATGATTTTGGGACATAAGTTGTTGACCCAAATATTTTATTACTACAATACAACATTTTATTCATGTACTAACATAGTAATTTCACACATATGGTGATACTCCAATAGGAGCACAAATACACAATGAATTTTAGGAAATATTACCATGTGAACATATTTTCACAATTCAAGCATATGACATACACCACATTTACTTTTAATTCATCAATTACATAAGATAGTTCATAATTATTAATCATGAGACAAAACATAACATCCAATTCCAAATCAAATGCACCCAAAGTCACAAGTCCAAATAGAACTCACAAACATAAACATGTTCACTCAAGGGTCGCTATGTATTCACACTATGTAGGAATTGAGACATCAAGATGAAAATAACGCATTCTCAACAACTCAAGGGTCTAACTAGCCCTCACAAAAATATATTTCTCAAACATATCACGCTAGGGAAAAATGGATACAAAATTTATTACCAACAACACACTCATGCTTGTGAAGACCCATCCAAAGCTTTCACATGAGCAACACACCAAAGAGTGATCATTCCCCACTCAGGAGACTCTCAACCAGGGCTATCTTTTCATCCTTGTCAAATGGGTTAGGACCTAGGAGGAATTCTTCCTCCTCAAACAAACTGCATGGGTTGGTTCGCATTGAACCCTCAAAAATGCCACCCAAGGAACCCATGTAAGAAGCTAAACATTGACTTGTCAAAACAAGTACATAAGCGATCATACACCAAGCACCAAAAACCAAAAGGGAAAGAACATGAACCGAAGATCCTAGTGCTACAACATGGGCTTTCCAATACCAAATGTAATTATTTAAGCCAACACACTCAAAACAAAACTAGTTGGAACAACTTTTTTTAAAACAACAACAATGTCAATGTTGCACTTGTGCAACAGCATGCACACAAGTGTTGTGTGAAACATGACACAAACCCAATGGAAACAAGAAAAAATAACCATTGCATAAGCAAGGTGACAACAATAGAATACTAACAATTGTGGGATAAATCCACCACATCATGAACCTACGAGAGAGAGGATGACACCTACATGATGATCAATTACAAACCCACGATTACGTTCTCTCACAATAGATGAGAGAATCATCAACCTTCAATCCACATCTAGACACACTTAAAAAATATAAACACAAGTCCAACCTTCACAAGAGGTTTCCTAATGAGGAGGCATAAGCTCTCCACTATTAAGTGAAGTGATTATGGGTAACTTCTAGACAACCACACACTTACCAAGACATCCCACTGTAATGTGACATCATACAAGAAGAATAATACTATTGCACAACACCCCTTGAACTATGGGGAATGTTGAGAACACAAAAAAGGTTAACCATGAAGGCTTTTAACCTTTTCAAGTCTTCATAAGATTAGGTGAACAAACTCCCTAGCCCTAGGTTTGACAACCAAGAAACTTTGGAAAGAAGCACACAAAATGAATAAAATAATGCCATAATTTCACAATGACAACACATAAGTACATGCTCTAAACATTCCTAGACTTTCGAGACCATGGGGAACAACTTCTATTCACAATATTCCCCTATACAAGACCTTGAAAGACTTGCAATCAATGAAACAAACAAAAAACAACACATCACAAGACACTAATTCCCATATTTGGTGTCCCTCAATGTTTCTTGCATCCTTTTTGGGTGTTAGAGTTTATTTTAGGAATGTTGATGTCCCTAACACAAATTCTAGGTATTTGTGTCCCTATAAGGGCACTAGTGTCTTGGACAATGAACATACCCAAACTAGGGAAGGACCTCTAGGACCCCCCAAGCACTAAGGAAACACCTAAGTTTGTCAACAACACCCTGAGAACTCAAAAACACCAAAAACATGACTCGAGTTCAAACAAAGAGTTTAATTTCCCCAATCGTTGGACATCATTAACAAGTGAAGGAGAAGGTAGGGAGGAGTGAAATCACCTCCTTGACACCCCTAACTCATGCCCTAAGCAAGATAACACCTAAATTAAAAGATACAACACTTTTTTGGATTTTACAAGACCTCATAAGAGGCCACAAGAGAGCCCTAAACAACACAACGCTTTAGGAACATGCTCTTAGGAGTAGAACAACTACACAACATGTCCACAACACCATCCAAGACTACTCCAAGACACTTATATTATTTTTAAACCCAAGGGAAACATTCCTACATTCATTTTAAGTGCAAAAGAAACTTTCCTAAGTTTATTTTACCATTACAATGTATAAGCATAAGTTACATAAGTTGCATTCATTAAGCAATTATGCTTAGTTCCAACACTGAGTCACATAACTAAGAATAAATAGCTCCACTATCCATTATCCATGCATTACAATCCATCTCATGAAGAAAGGTCCAAAATAACACATTATTACAATTGCATCAAATAAGAATCAAATGACATTTACATATACAATTTCTATCATAATCAAAAAATAGAAGAAAGCATGAAATAAGTATGATAACCTTTGCCAAGTGGAATCCATCATCAACTCTACCACAATCCTCTGATCCCCAACAATGGTTTCCACACCACCCAACCTTGTGGAATAAAAAGGATCCACTCCGACCATACTAAGAGATAGTCACATGGGCCACAAGCACAACACTCATGCCAAAAAAATTTGGGAGAGTCCTTACACACACCATACACAAAGTATACACTCAACATGCACATCATATACATCACTCATCCAATATCACAAGATGGATCAAGTACAAGTAAGATAAAATACAAGTCCTCATTTGGTTCAACACAAATGGCATATCACAATCCATCATTGGGAAAATCACCAATGTCACATCATAAATCCACATTGGGAAAACTCACAAATCTAATATCATATGATCACTATGGGGTGACTCACTACTAGGATAGCACACACAATCCTCATTAGGAAAACTCGCCAATGGCATAATCAACAACATGCGCATGGAAGGAAATGCATCATCTTTCAAGTGCTACTCAAACTATGCTATGGTTAGATAATAGAGAGAAAGATGTTGAAATAATGGATGTTGAATCATCCAATGAAGCTACACACACTTCAAAAGATCTTTTCCAAGAAGAAATTCACCCACACAAAAAGTGTTGCAATTAAGGGCATCCAAATGGAGATTGCTATTGATCTAGAATATGATTACAAATGTACAAATTCCCTGATTATATAAGCATGAGAGAGATGCAAGATGCAATATGATGTTGCCATGTGTCTTGATCTAACAACATGTGACAACATGTGAACCCTAACAACCTACCTAGGAAATGATAAATTGATTGAGATAAGTTATAGAAAAGACAACTCATCTTCTATAAGGAATCCTATCTCCTACAAACATGGAAAGGGTAATGAACCCATTATTTATGATTTTCTAATGATACGACCTAGGAATTAATTAAAAAAATAAAAGACCTAAGTTAACTTATGCTAGTGTAATAAATAATTAATTACACTAACACCCCCCATAAGTGAAACTTAGGGAGGAAATGAAAAATTCAATGATTATGTAATGATGATGATGGGTCCTGACTACATGATGGCCATTTTAGGTAACCATTTACAAATGCGAATGAAAATGCGGCTAATCACCCACAAATGGAGAAAAGGGGAAAACCCAGTGGGAAAAACCCCTCTCCAAAAAGGAGATGAAATGCAAAAAAGTGTGAGGAATGATGGAGGACTACATGATACCCCCAATTACACCATCCATCACATGGATATAATATATTCAATGGCCCCCCATAAGAGGGAAATAGAGAGACTATATAGCCCCCCTAGAACATTTGATCACCTGGAAAAATGGTAAGTGTCTAAAGACAAAACATGATCCAATGTCAACAAACAACTTGTCTCCCTTTCGAAAGAAAGAAAAAAAAGTGCAAGTGTAGGGATGCTTCCCATTCCAGATAGAAATTGAAGGAAGGTAGGATGAATATGGATGTTGATGATGTCTCTGAAAATTTCTCATGTGTCTCCTTGATTGATGAAGATGAAGATGCCACAATCAACACAGGTTCATGCCCAATCAATGAATAAGGTGACAAACTAGGACAATCCAGAAACTGATGTTGAACAATATCCAAATACGGTGATACAATGAATATGATGGAGACTAGATTTCCCCCCCCACAATGAAGTGTCCTCAAAACCATTAAAAGAAGTTTGAAGCAACAAATGTGTCCAAACCACATCTCCTGCTAGGAAGAAGCAAATCCAATGGCAGATACTAAAGAAACTCCAAATCTTGAATGGAATGAGAGGGAAGAAGTCTCATACATGAAATCTCTCAAGAGAAACCAAGTTCCTCCAAGATAGTCTCAAGATCCCCAATCAAGGTCGAGACAAAAGGATGAGGAGACTCAAGATAACTCTCCAAAGTCATATCTGAATAGAGGAGTGATATCCCCTCAAGAATGTCCTCCAAACCTAGAGAAATAGCCAAATCAACAATCCCTAAAACAAAGCCATCTTGTGATGTCAAGTCTAGAAAACTAAATGTGTCCTAATGAATGATGGAAGCCTCAATCAATGACTCTAGACAAGGAATCACTGAATGTGAAGGGATACCAATAGTCTTTGATGGAGAATAAGGAACATCTAAAGAATCCTTGTCAACCTCTTTGGAAGATTCAAGGCAATCCAAACAAACAACCTCCTGCATAGCAATATCATCATGGGGTACCCGATCTGAGGAATGACATTCTGAATCATGATCATCGAGGAAGGGTGGAGTATTTGAATCTCCATATAACTCCAAAAGCTTAGTCCAAAGGATATGAGGACAATCACAATGATAAATAGTACTCAAAACATCACAATCAACTTTCATTGAAATGATCTCCAAGATAGTGAATCTACTACAACTCCAAGAAAGTTCATGAATAACTTCACTTGTATGGGGAACTATACCATACATATATGGAAATAATTCAAGTGATTGGAGATGGTGGATGATCCCATCCCACCATTGTTTATAGTTTCCTTTATGCAACATAGCCAGAAAAGGAGTATATGCAAGCCTCATAATGTACTATCAAATTTCTCCAAAATAAAAGACAATGACCTTCAACAACAAATAGAAACTTCCAAAGATGATATACAACTGAAATGATGCCACCCAATGCAAAAATCTTTTTCTCAAGCTTCAAGATATCCAAGTTATTGAACATATGCACCAAATTCAAAAAATATAATGCAAGAGTACTTGGAGTTGAAATTGATCAAAGTGAATGGACTAATGAAAAAAGTTGTGAATTACCTTCTTGATGTCGTTGGAATCACTGAAATCTGACAATATGATGAGAAGATATGAGCATTTATGTCCAAACTAGGACTTTGACTTCAGTTGAGTGTAGAATTTTATGACAGTAGAATACTAAAAAATAGCTGTCACCATTGGAAAGTAGAGAAAATCCTCTTTCTGATGGTATCTCATTTGCTTATTTTCAATACACTAGGTGAAAGTTATGAAAAAATGAAAAAATGCCTATTTTAGGCACTCGACAAGCTAATTAGGAGCAAAAAAAAAGCCCCTCTAGGCTTAGCTCTCGGTCGTTGATGTGACCTCTCTGGTTTGCGTGGAAAAAAAATAGGGCACCGTTAGCACATGGCTCCACTAGTTGTGGATAACGCTCGACGGTGAAGGTCGGCGAGAGGATGAGCAACGGTCGTTGGTGGGGTAGGTTGAATGGCCAATTGATAGGGCTGGTGATGAACAGTGGATGTCAACCAATAGAGCAAGAATAATGTTGATGATATGTCTGGTGAGAAACGGTCAACGTGCAATGAAGGGATGACGTCCAAGTGGGTTGACAAAGGTGGTCGGAGCATGCACAATGTCTATAGATAATTAATGGGGGCGAACAAAAAAATTGATGGATTTTTAATATTGCATAGAATGCAATTGAAAAATCAATGATCTACAAATATTTTATGTTGTTTGATATAAAAATCAAACCCAAATAAAGGATCATCTATAGAAAAAAAAGGTCGATGGGTTTAACAAATCAAACCCTATGTTTTAATGTTGATGACAAAAAATATAGATGTCGATGGATGAATAAATAATATCCTGATGATTTAAATATAATTTGTAGAATAAATCCCAAATGCCAACCAGAGATTAATAATTGCAGTTGCACCGATTTATTTTTAAATTTTTCTGCAAACTATAGAAAATTGCCAAATATTTTTTTTGCTAAGCAATAAAGAAAAAAGTCCTGATTTTTTAAAAATGAAAAATGGTCTACTGCTAAAAAAAAATTGCCTTAGAGGATGACTGACAGGGGTAATTTTTTACTACAAATTTGTAGGATCATACCAGTTGATTTTGCAAACCCTAAATACCTCTGATGGCTCCTGGGTTGATGGATCCATTTTTTATGAATGAATAGGCGATCCTAGGGTTTTGAGGCCTTTTGAAGATAATGGTGAGCTCGGATTTGGCTCAATCTACTCCAAAAATTAGCTTGGTCCCCGGGTGGAGTCAAGTAGCCTACAATGGAAACCTTCAAGCTTGTAATGAATATATTTTTCCCAACTTTCTTGATCTTGGGATGAACTCTCAATGGAATAGCTTTGATACCATGTTGAAATAATGGATGTTGAATCGTCCTCCAATGAAGCTACACACACTTCAAAGGATATTTTCCAAGAAGAAATTTACCCACACAGAGAGTGTTGCAACTAAGGGAATGCAAATGGAGATTGCTATTGATCTAGAATATGATTACAAATGTACAAATGCTTTGAGAAAAAAAGGCATGAGAGAGATGCAAGATGCAATATGATGTTGCCATGTGTCTTGATCTAACAACATGTGACAACATGTGAACCCTAACAACCTACCTAGGGAATGATAAACTAATTGAGATAAGTTCTAGAAAAGACAACTCATCTTCTAGAAGGAATCTTATCTCCTACAAACATAGAAAGGGTAATGACCCCATTATTTATGATTTTCTAATGATGCAACCTAGGACTTAATTAAATAAATAAAAGACCTAAGTTAACTCATGCTAATGTAATAAATAATTAATTACACTAACAAAAGAGGAGTTTCATCATAGACACTCATGTGGGGCTCAGTGTGGAATCGAGTACCCTCTATCATCCTTATCCTATACAAGCACTCAAGGCATGAGAGGGGAATCCATTATCTTGGTTAATTAATTACCCATGTTTCATTAGTTTCCACTTGTTAAGAAAACTCCCTACACCGTGATTTCCTATTCACCACTTTGGGTTGAGTTCATGTTGGGATCCACTCCCATAATACTCTCTAATACCTACACCCTAAGCTCAACACACCCTCCAACTAATGTGGCATAAAAAATAATGCAACAATTACATGGCATAATTTTTTTATCTCAAAAAAAGGAAAAAAAATCTTAAAACATTCCTTATGAAAATACATGGAGAATATAATTCCCCCAAAATCAAGTATTCAATTTCAATTTGAGAATTCAAATTTTATAGAATTAATTACAAAGGAAAAGCCATGAAATTACCAATTCCACCATTGAAGAAAAGCTTAAAAAAATAAACTCTAAAATTATAAAAAATACCCTTTGGTGCCAAAAAGTGGCCAACACCCATTCTAAGCAATAGAATCCACATTTTCCCTATTTCTCAAAAATTTGGGTATTATAACCCCATATTAATGAAAATTCTCAAAATTTTCATAAATAAATAAATAAGTGCATGAGATGTTATAAATTGAATTATGTTGGGAGGCTTATATGCTCCCCTAATCCTATTCCAATATTCAAACTTGAAAGAAATTAACTAAACTGAAAGAAATGCACAAACTATCTCAATTGATATCAAATTTTCCAATGTAGAATTTTCCACGCACACCAAATGAAAGCACAAGGAAATTGTAAAACACACTCCCTTCCCCATTCTTAATCCAATGAATACAACCTCATTGAATTCCCCCTCAAATTTCTCTCTGAATCATCAAAATAAGATATGGCTAAAAAGAGGATTTTTCCACTCCAAAATTCTTCCCAAAATAAAATTACATAATTAAAATAAAACCCTTTTTCAACTTTCCAATTAAAACAATATAAAATTTATTTAATTTGCAATTTCCTTCATTTTCCCCAAAATCCAAATAGGTATTTAAATTCATTCATAAATAGCATATATCATTTAAATTCATGATTTAAATCCATAAAGTCTATATTCAATTAAATTACAAAATTTAGAATTCAAATAGGACAATTAAATGACACATAACTTGCACTTCCCAACCCAAGGAATTTCATAAATTAATTAAATAACACTTGACAGATCATTTTTTTCCCCTTTTCCCAAAACACGGAAAAGATTTCAATAACCAATATAAGAAATCATTTAAATTTCTAACATTTCATTTACATAAAATGTGGAATTTAAACCATTAATTTAATAAGACATTCATTGGTCATTACAACATAGATGGAATCTAGAATCACCTCTGATTCAGATCTAGACCTTCACATAGGGTCAAATATGACACCTACCATACTCAATTTGAGTATGACTAGGGAATAGATAGGGAGGCCCAATGTGACATCTCTGAATTAACCATCATTGGGGAATAACTCAAACTTGTGTAGCCAGGTGGACAAATAATCTTGTACTTGTAACCACTCAATGCATGCCAAAGGTACATGCTCAATGTATATAACTAAAGTACGTCATAATCATAAACACCCAATAGAGTACAATAGCATACAACATAAAAGTAAATCCATGCATTCATTATATAAATCATTTATTTAATTATCAATAATCAAGTTCAAATTTAATTACTACATAAGTAATGCACATATCACCTAACTAAATCATAATAATAAACCAAGCATATAAATATAGAAAATTCCAACAATTAACATGTGTTGAGGAACCTCATCTCGAACATGTGGTGGTATATACACACCATTTAGAGAAAGAATACAATCACAACAAAAATCATGAAGAAACAGTGAAGTTGATACACTGATCCCACAACTACATGTTACAAAGGGGAGGGGCACTAGAATATTTAGAATTCATTCTCAACCATCTGTAATTATTGTAAGAGATTAAACTTTGACAAGGGTTTCATGATCTCTCTTTTTCTTTTGTATTGGGTGAATTTTTTCTCACTTGAGGCATTCTCTCTTTTAAAGAGAAATTTTTTGTATGATTTTTTCTCTTTTTCTCTAGTTGTGAGAGATCCATTTATATATGGGTACATCATTAGACCTTATCACAATGATCCATCTTTTGCGTATTTTCTCTTCCCCCTAAGTTTCACTTAAGTGGAGGTGTAAGTGTGAATAGGATATATTTCCTAATTAGTCTATTTCCTAGCTAATTTTCCACTTAAGTCCTTTTCACACTTAGAGTTAAGTTTACTTATAGATTTTTTAACTTTATCCCAGATTGGTTATAATATTTTTATTCTCTTGGATGATACATCTTATATATATTCACCTATTTTATTCTTTGTAATCACTCAATATTGTATGTTTTGTAATCCTGTTGAATAGAATATAGCCTATTATATTAATTATAATTTCTTATTTATGAATTTCCTTTGTTAATTTGCATACTAGGTGGCTTCATAGCCAAAGATTACATGGGCCATCTGGATTACCTTGGGACTTCCCCCAAGCTCCTTTGGTGGCATTTGAAATAGTGCGATGATGAGAGCTAGCATTGGAATCTTGCGAATTTCCCTCAAAGCTCCTTTGGGCAAGCTATTATATTTGCCTCAGATGTGAAATCTACACTTTCTACAGGCTAGAATCCTCTTTTTTTCTAAGGAAAGCTCTCATACAATGCGAATAAAATCACTAATATTTGAAGAAAAATATCACGGAAGGTGGGTGAAAATATAGGGGAGAGGACCAAGTAGTTGTGCACCTTAACTTTGCGCTTCTAATTATCCTACATGGAAATTTCAAATCACTCCCAATTTTTTTATAGCAGCTTACTTGGTAAGTCCCCTACTTACAACTAAGGTTTTAGGGCCACATCATCAAATATGATGCCACATCAGCATTCTTTTTTTCATGGTGTCCAAAAAGGCCCAAAAAAAAAGTGAGACCAATACTTGTGCATTCACAACATGTTTTATTGAGTGCTGATGTGGAATCACATGATTGGTTGCTTTTTAGATAAAAGGAATACATTTTGTTTAATTATGGGTAGTCATCATCAACACTAACAACTTTAAAGTCACAACTCTTGGTCCAATATTAATAAAATTATTAGGCATCATACAAACTACTATCACAACTATTGAAACATGCTCAAGTATTGGGTCCTCTCCTCTATATAGAGAATGCATCAATGTGTCTGTGTGGTGAATTACCTACCATATATGAACGTGCATTAGAATGTCAGAGGTTCATTTTCTAGTTTTCTAAACTAGAATAAAACTAGTCTCATTCCCTTCTCCAATTTCATGTATACATACAATGATCTGAGACAACCACAGTACTATTTTTTTTTCTAAATCTATTAATCATGAAACCATCATAATAACAACTTTCTTTCATATAATTTCTACCTTAATGTTAATTAGTTGATAGGTTGTCTTTTAAGTGGACTTGTTAGTTTCGTATTTTGCATGAACACAATATTCACATTCAATGATTGAATTAGTGTTAGTTGAAAACGGACACATGGTTCCCCACTCTTAAGAAATGGTAGTGAAAATGTAGAGAGGTTTTATAAAAAAATTGTTTGCTACGAAATAATAGGAGATAAAATAAATTACAAAAAGTGATCAATCAACGACAAACATGATTACACTTATGGTTACCTATGTTAGTAACTTTGTTAATTGTTAAAGAATTTTGCAACTAAGTAGCAACCATAAACAATGAAATCACAAATATAGAGAGTTTGTATTACTAAGCTCAAACTTTCTATTTAGGAACCATAAATAAATACAACTTCATATTTTTTAACCTTTTGTTCTTGTCTTTTAGCCTTCTATTCTTTATCTTGTAACTTCTCATCATGACTATTGATCCTTTGACATTTAATTCTCTTCACTTAATGGCCCTTATATTCCTTACTTTACTCTTTCATTTGTGGATGATTGATTATTCCAACAAAATACCTAATGGATCATCCTAGAGAAGTATTGGTTCATGAAATGTTATTTTCAGTTCTAATCAAGTCATGTGATCCATCCCATACTCATACCTAGTGGATCAAAATAAACTAGTCATTTACTATGACATTTCCAACCTTTGAATCTCTATGCAATCACATCCAACATGTTGTCTAATTTATGGATCATAGCAATTTGAATTTAGCCAAAATCCATCTTCCCTATGTAAGCCAAACAATGAAATCTTAATCCAATATTCACTCTTCTCCTTTCAAAGTAAGTTCTAACACTTACCATAGCAATCTCAAATTCTTGTTTCTAGCTTTAAATTGTTTCCATATAGTCAACTTTTGTAGTATTCTGTTTAATGAAATATTAAAATATATTTAAATTTTACCTTATTTTTTCCTATCAACGAATCCCTTGAACCTTCTATGGATGCAAGTGCTAGTACTAATACACAAATTAAATTTTAACTTTTCTTGATAATTTATATCTAATTTTATGAATATTAAAATTAATTAAAATACATTGGTAAAGTAAGTCATACTTATCATTAGCTGATAGGCTATATTATGTGGGCACTGTCCACCAAGATTCAATATTTTTCATGCATGAAAGAAATTCCCAATCAGTCAAATCATTCCTCACCTCATGCCTAAAAATAAATTTTGACTTTGTATTTAATCTTTTCATTTAAAGGCCTACAAAAGTCTCACCATCAGATCTCAGCTGACTCACACCTAATATCTTGTCTCAAGCTCAAGAATCTAAGTAAGCCCTAAAACTCCAATATTTTCATATTTTTTTGTAGGAAGATTGATTTTGGTTCCTGTCATTTAAATACATTTCTATTGTGGTAGGGTTTCATACTTTTATTGTAAGCTCTACCTATTTTTTATCATCGACATTTTCCATAGTGTTATGGTCTCACAACACGCCCCAAGAATATAAAGCTTGGGGACCCAAATTTAAAATTAATGCTTATGGTAGGTGTTGGTTGGCTAATGATCACTGAGAGAAAATGTAAGAGTGGAAATCTTTAAAATAACTCTTGATTTGAAGATATCAAGTGTTGAATACATCGAGTGTCGGGAAACCAAGTTGATTGGAATGTTTTGAGTGAAGTTTGGTAAGTTGTTACAGTTTGAGAGTAAAGGCCCAAAGGTATCACAGTTCCATTAGTGGTCAAGATATGGGTGAGTTTTGTTTCGGTAAGGTTGAATATGTTGGGATCCAAGTACCAAGTAGGTGGTGCATCAATGTTGAAGTGTTAAAGCTTGTTGTTTGGTTTTTCCCAAATGTTGAAAATGTCTGATAGCCCACCTAAAGTGATAATTACATGAGAATGCATTTAAAGCATGTTATTTATCCCATTTTTTAAAATTAGATTAATAATAATGATGGTTTTATGCTATTGAGAGTTTTATTAAAAAAATTTAAAAGGGATTTTTTTGATATATGGAATTTTATGTGTAGGATAAATAGGTTGTTGGACAATGTTTCGGTATGGAAAGTTAGGAAAAATTGGATTGCAAACAGATTCGATGATGTTACCAAGTTTGGTGGCACACTCTAAAAGCTCATGAAATGCCAGTAACTAAGATCACTAAATCTGGGTCACACAACCTAAAAATGCCTAAATTATGATTGGATGTTGATTTGTGTTAGGATTATCCTCGAAAAGATGCATTAAATGAAGTTTGTGGATGTAAAATAATGCCAATTAAAGCATAAAGAAGCCCAATTATTTAATAAGACCCTAGAAAAGTGTGAAAATGTGTTACAACAATTTACAACACCTTAAATAAGGCATGATTAAGGTTAAACAAAGAGATTTATTAGGTCCAGTTAATTAATAAAACCTTAGAAAAGTGTGAAAGTGTGTTACAACACTTCATAACACTTTAAGAAGGTAACATTTAAGTTCATCAGCTCACAAGGGCCCAAGAACTAATGTGAATGTGTCAAACACATTACAACACTAAATCAAGGCACCATTAAGCTCAGTTAACAAGGAGGGCCCAGACAAGCAAGAAAAAGTAAAAGGGGTACTTTTTCCATTGCCACATTTAGCCCCCACTTTATGGAGAGGATTAACTTTCTTCAAACTCACACTAAAGTAGAAAAACACACATCAAGTGGGGTCCAAGTGCACCAATGTCGGTAAGATAGGATGATGATAAAGAGAGGCAAGCAAGCCCGCAGGATTAAGATTCCATGGCAAACCAACATAGACACAAAAGAAGAAACATGATAATGATATAAGAGCTACAACAAAGCACAAGCATGCACCGCCAAAGGAAAAATAGAAAAGAAGAATATAGGGAAAATAGGGATGGATCAAGCTTCAACCGTTTGTCCATCAGGATGTGGATCAGATCTAGGTTGTTTTTCCAAAAAAATTCACACTCACTCTAAGTCAATGGAACTTTAGGCTATCACTAGGTAAGAAATCCAAGAAGGTGAGACACATACACACACAGGTGGTATGTACTCATATAGACACTTGAGTGGCTAAGGGAAAGTCATGCCATCATTCAGTTTCTTGTCAAACAATATCAAAGTTATACCTTCTGATAACTTTAATAAGGTGCCACGTAAAAAAAAAGATTTTTGAGCTTCATTAGACAAGAAAAAATTTGTATGCTTGGAGCTCATGAACAAACAAGATGGCTCTATAGGCATGCAAGATGTGTAATGCAAGGTGGCCATATAACTGAAAATGCACATGCAAAATGTAAAGAATGTTTAAAAGAGTCTTGCTTAGTTCACACCAAGTTTTTAACTTAGGGAAAATTGTGCCTAATGTCTCCAAGAGTGGACCAATCAAAGAATAGAATATTCACAACTCAGGGGATGCAGTGTGTCACATCAATCCACTAAGAGGAATATAATATGCTAAGAGAGATCACACTCTAGAAGGAAATCACACTCGATGTCACCACAAAGCGAAAGACACATCACCTGAAATAAGAATACTACACCATGAACCATGAAAAGGAACAAAAAATGCAAAAGAATAATGCTAATGTATTCCCCCACTTTAAATAAATTTCTAAACATCATGCTATGATCAATTACTTTAAAGTAGAAAATGAGAAATGCTATCAATAAAGAAGACATGAGAGCTAACTTGGAAATCCCTATGCCAAGTCATATGTTTCCAAATAAAGCTACATCATGCAAAGAAAAGAAAAGAGAGGGGTTTCCCCCAAAAATGAAAATCCAAACACATAAGGGATCTATGGATTTGGGGTCAGTATGTTCTTGCTACAACATTTTTAGAGAGCTCAAAATTGTCATCATTCCCCAAATACTCATAGAAATGGAATAATGATACAAAGAGAGTGAAAACAAAGAAAAACCTTTTGGGTCAACATGGAAGAGACATGAATGTTTTGACACCTTGCATCATCCCCAAAAGGAAAACACAATACAAATAAAAAAGATAAAGGAAAAGCTTTTGGGTCAACATGGAAGAGACATGAATGTCTCGATGCCTTGTGTCATCCCTAAAAGGAAAACACAAGACAAAAGGAAAAAGATAAAAGGCTAAGATAAAAGATTTACGACATAGAGAAGAATGAAGGTACAAATAGAGAAATGTCAAAAAAAGAGAGAGACATCAAACAAAAAATCATAGGGGATCACATTACACACATGCAATCACACAAAAATAAAAATAAATAATGCAAAGAAACTAGTAAGGTATGTGTGAGTCAACCTAAAGTAGTTCGTCTGCATCTCAATCATATTCATTGTATACCAAAGGAAGACAACTAGCCAAAGGGACAATATCAATTGTTGAATGAGGGCCATCACTAGGTTCAACACTCTTCTTAGTAGAATTATCGTTTAAGCTCATAGAAGAGGAAACAATGTATTCAATTCATTATGCACCTTTTCATCAATTTTAGTAATCTCATCATCATCATCATCTAAGTTAATCACAATAGGAGGTCGAATGATAATGTCTAAAGAAGGGTTCAACTCTTGTTGTGGTTGCATTATAGGATATTTTTGTTTTGGTGAATGGGGAGGCTTGTCATGCATTGATTCAGCTGAGTTTGGATCTTGATTTTGTTTGTTTATTTCTTCATGTAACTTTGGAGCAAGGGAACGACGTCTACGCCTATGCTCTCTAGCACCTTTGTTACTTTTAGTTTTTTTTTCAAGTTGCATTTATGTAGGAGTGGGTTGACCAACCATAGGTTTCTTTTCTTCCCCAAGGGGAGGAATGGAAGGAACCACGACAGGTTCTTCGACAATTTTATCTTTGACTTTGTAAACTTGTCTTATTCTAGGAGGTGTGATAGGATTATTTTTGTTATCTCTTGGTATTTTGTAGGAAGTAGGTGAAGGTTAGATATCTTAGGTTGATCTTGGTTATTTGAAATTTCTTTAGGTTCAATCATTATTTCATCAAGGATGGTATGCTCGGTGGTGGGTCAGGGTATGTTTCAGAGGGATAATTCTACTATTTTATTTGCCTTGAAATTTTGATAGGATTTGTAAAAGAAGTCTTCTCGCAGTTTGATAGGTTCTATAGGCTTGGGCCAAAAGAAATCTAAGGAAAAGTTTCCACGGGAAGACAAAGGGTTAAATCCACTATGATGGATGATGAAAATTTCATTGTCAACTAGCTTCACACAAAATTGGTTTGATTGTGGGATGATGAAGAATGAGATTTCTAATGTTTTTGGTCCTACTTGTAAAGGAAGAGTGATCAATCCCATCGTAGGGAAAGTGAAACAATTATGTGTCTTGATTGATGCTTTTGTTTATCTTATATATCTTAATAGAGTTCATGCAGAAGTAAAAATTCCTCATTGATCATATTATCTCCACAAACAAGATCTATTAATATCCCATTAGTGGGCTTGTCATAGATTCGACTGGCTATGTAAAGAGGACCATCAGATGCATGTTTAAGTATATCTTGTGCGAAGAAAGCAATCTCAAGAGGATTTTTAGTTCAACCCTTATGAGGAATGACATCTATCACTCCTACCATACCATCCATAGGATCATTATCTATATGATCATGTTAAATAGAATCATTGTTATCATCATCCATATCAACATTCATCACATCATTCTTTGTAGTTTCACTAACCTTGACAAATGAAATGTTATGATTAGGCATAGGGTTGGTAAAAATTTGAAAGTTTTGGTTAGGAGGGGAAAAAAACTTATTTTCCTTGATCACTAACACCTCCAAAAGAAAGATGGCCAGAATCAATGAGGTCTTGCACAAGATGTTTAAGACACTTACAATGTTTCGTATCGTGTCCATTTTTTCAGTGATAATGGTAGTAGGAATTTTTTCTGGATAGTTTTTAGTTAATGTATTATTAGGATTGGGTTGTTTAACAAGAGGCAAGGTAATCATTTTTTTTTTCTAAGAGTTGTGTCTTTGTATTGTGAAGGGTATTGGGTAAGGGAGTGAATTGTCTTTTCGGGTCCCGATAGCTAAAGGGTATTGCGGCCTTAACAGCAACTACTTGGTTATTGACATTTTAAGTTGTTTGTTGAGGGGGATTGAATTGAGGACAACCTTTATTCTATTTTCTAAAAGGTTGGGAATTATTTTGGTTTGTGGACTTCTCAGTTTAGATAGAAGTGGATTTTATATCTCGAATACTAACCAAGTTTTGATAATCATGGAGGGAAGTACACAAGTGCATAAAGGATAGGAATTTCATCATGGTAAGCTTATCTTGTATATTACTTTGCAATTTTTTTATGAACATCTTTTGAAGTTGGGTATTGGGAACCTTGACATCAATTTGCGAATAAAGAAATTGATAGTGTGAGATAAATTCAGTTAACTTCTCTTCTTTTTTCTTACATCTCATCAAATCATCCAAGGTCATCTTAGGGGTCTTATGCACCATGAAATAGTTGAAAAATGCCTCAACAATTTCATTGAATGAATGAATTGATTTTTTTAGTAACGAATAGACCCATTCCAAGGCAGTATCTTTCAAGGACCTAGGGAAAAGCTTAGCCAAGATTTTATCATCAAGGAAAAACTCACTACATAAAGCAATATAAGCATTAACATGGTTAGAAGGATCTCCCTTTCCTCCATATTTCTCAAATCTAGCAACCTCTACACCTTGTGGCATTGGTGTTTGCAATAGCTCCAAGGACAATGGGTTGCTTTTGACATAATATGTAGGTGGGCCATTTTTATTTTGGTTGATGGTGGAATTTTTTTTTTGAAGGGATGAAATAGTTTGGAAGAGTTGATTTATGAGAGGTTCATTGCTTCTATTATGAGATGGAGGTGAGAAAGGTGGAGGGTTGTATGTGTTCAAGGGATAAGTGAATGAAATGCTTATAGGTGGTAAAGTGGTAGGAGATATGATGTGCAATGCCAAAAAGCTACTAGGGATGCTAGTGGAAATACCTAAAGAAGGAATCACATTACTACTTGGTTGCATTGTTGTTTTTACTTGAGGGTTGGTATAGGTAGGAATTGAGGCAATTGTGTTGGGAGGAGGAATTTGAATTCCTCCTTGGCTTGTGACATTGCTTGTAGGTAAAGGACAACTAGTGTTTGAGGTGAGGTGTTTTCCAAAGATTTGAACTATATTTTCACAAGATCAAGTCAACTTTCAAGCATGCGATGAATGTTATCTATAGTAGGGATGGTGGTAGTTGAAATTTTGTCATTTTGCACTTTATGTTGTAGGTTTGCTAAGTCTTCATGAATTTGAATTATGTTTTCTTGTGGAACACTATCAATCCTTGTTTCAACTTGTATCACACTACTTGAAGGCAAGGAGTTGTTAAGGGTATGGTCCATACCTAGTGTACTAGTGTCAATACTAGGAGTAAAAGAGCTAGACAACCCAAGATCCACAACGATTGTGCTATCATGAGATGACATGAGTCTCAAAAATTTTCTCATTATAGTATTAACAATAGGACACCAAATACTCATGCAAGGGATACTAAATGCAAGATGAAAGCAAATGCAATATAAGCTAAGAACAATGAAATTGTTATAATAGAAATTTTGCAAACTGAAATAGAAAGGTATCAACAACAAAAAAAAGCTTAGAAATAGTGTTTTAAATTATGGAAAATGCAGTGTAGAATCTGCCCTAGGATTGATTTTCCCAAAGGGGCATATGAGTCCTAGTGAGGGTTTTTTTCAATAATTTCAAAAAAAATTAATTGATTTTTACGCTTTTTATGTTGTATTATTTGTAACCTAAGTGCAACTTTTTTATGATTTGAGATGATTTGAGATGCAAAAATGAAGGCTATATGAACTTTCACTAATGCAAAATTAGAAACCCTAGAATTCCAATTAACTAATGTAAACCCTAATGCAATGTTAATGCAAGCAAGATCTAGGATGATGATGCACTCCAAATCAGAATTATAATGTTCTAAATGTAGGTTCACCAAAATGAAACAACAGAAAAATGGGGCAAGTAAGGTGCTTTCGTGTGTCTTAGGACATAGAGCACACCCACTTTCCAATTATTTCATTCTAGTATAACCCTAGAGATCTCAATGCAAAGGAGAAAGAGATCTTGCAATAGGGTTGTCCTAGAGGCTGATTGTAAACTAATGAAGGGTTCACCACTAAGTAAGAACTTGGAAAGAAAAATGCAGTGCAAGATGTAATTCTTAACCCTAATATGATGCAATGATTCACTAAATGACCTAGAAAAGTATTGTTGACGAAGATTTTGGCACCACAACAATGCAAGCAGAGTATTGCTACTCAACTTCTCTTGAAAGAGAAAGGCAACACATGGATGCCTTAGCTCCCAAGGTCTTGGTAGTTGGGTCTCAACTATGCTAATGTTACTAAGTGGTCAATGCAACAGTAATATTCAAGGGGCCTACTGGTGTTGGGCTTCTAGATTGCTCCAAGATCAAACATGAAATAAATCCTATACTAACTAGGGGTTTTAAAGAAATATAAAAAGATGGATCAAGGTTTTCAAACGGAAAAGAACAATAGTTCATCCAACCTTAACCAGACTTGATAACTTCAAGGAATTTTCTAACTAAAACTGAAGAACATAATTAACTTGTGATTAACACAGTATCATTCATTCACAGTGCTGATTTTAACAACTAATTATAAACTACCATTTAAGTAAAACATAAAATGCGATTTCATTCCTTGAAAGCCTTCAAAATCAAATGACTAACTTTGAGATAAATACTGTTCTGGAACATAATATGAAGTGGATTCGAATATGGTTGCTTCTACTATGGGTGGGACAGATAAGCAACATTTATAAATCTAGCACAATCACCAGTGTACAAAGAAATCTGTCTTCAAACTGCTTCCATTTATAATAGAAAAACTTTGAAAATACATTACAGCTTATACCAAAATCTAATAGCTAACCAAGAAGGCAAGAGGTCTCATTACTGAGAATCAAGATGCAGCTCGATCTCCTTCTGCTAGCTAACTAACTCCTAACAGTTTTAACTTTTTAAAACAATTCTCTAAACCTAGAAGTTCTAACACTAAAATTTTGGAACCTTCTTTTACAAAGAGGCAAGAATGCCATAAATACGTCTTCCTGAGAAGAATGTCGGTGCCCATTTTTAGGGTTTACAAAATATCCCATGGTGTCAGGAAGTCGATGCCCAGATCTTTAAAAAAAGTGGATTCTGCAATAAATCCTAATCCTGGCTGTCTTATGTTGGTGAAGATTGTCTCCTAAGGTGCTCTATAGATCTTTTGCAGCTACCGCACTTATTTCTGGCCTCCGTGTCCATTTCTGACCTCCACCGGAGCTACCTCGAGTGCCCCAAAATATTGCCATTAATATTGAGCTTCCTTTGTCAGTAGACCTCATAGCTGTCCATTTGACTCATGGCTTCATCTTCTCCCTCGTTTGGCACTCTTCCTGCTCCAAATCCGCTCTTTTGCAAGTTTGTCAGTGTAGCATGGGCCACTTGGTGTGAGGTTTCGGTGAGCCACAGAAATAACACCGATCTCACTTAAACCCTCAGCAAGACTGCTTCCTCTTAGCCAGACGACATGGCAAAATTGTGTCCTCTTGACAAACTCTATTTCTCTTAGTGGGCCTCTCCTTGTTGTCGGCATGACCTCATGTGGTCAGGGAGACATTATAGCGACCCTTTGTTTTCTCAGTGACGAGCCCACTTTCTTCCTTTTGGCGTGACCTTCATGAGTCGGTGAGACATTACACTGAGTCCCATGTCCTTTGGCAAGCTCACCTTATCGGCAGGACCCCTCTGTACTCACATCGATGCGTTTTCTTTGTTACACATGTGTCACTGTAACATCCTTTTGTTGGGGAGATGTCTTCTAGAAACCTTATGTCTCAGCGAAAGTCTCTGCATGTGCTTTCTTTGGTCGTCGAGACCATATGCCGAAGAAGATGACTCCCGCCGATGTCGCTTTTGTCGCCGTGACTTCACCTCTTTGGCCAAACATTATGCCGAAAGTTTTATCCTTTGGTGAACCTTTTATTTCGTTTGGGGCCTCCTTGTGCGGTAATTGGTGAGACTTTAGGAAGTCGCTGAGACTTCTTCCTGAAGCCAAACCCTCATACTGAAATGTGTTCTATCCATCGTCGTTCGGCGAGACATGGAGAAGTCGCTGAGACTTCTTAGTGACGTTATCTTGCTTTTTCGATATGCGGAACCTTCCCGTCGGCAAGACTCCTATCGTTCAGTGAGAGCACATACCGAAGAGAACAACTACCGCTGAAGGGTATGCCTATATGCATCAGTTAGTGAGACACTTCAGCGAGCTCAATGCATCACACTGAGGGCACAAAACATGTCGGCGAGACCCCATCGGGTCTGCAAGACCTGATGTTAAGATCCCCAAGAAATATCCTCATGCACACGACCTGATCCTGCAAAACAACGTTTTCATTAGAACAATACATTAATATTATTCCTTTTACCAAAAAGAAACTTAACTCTGGCGGAGGCAAAGCCAACACGGGCATGGGAAGCAAAATTTAAACAAGTCCTAGTAGAACTGGGACCAGGACAAAACATGACCTAGAAATGACATCCCTCACCTTCAAAACTGGCGGGCGCGTAACCGGGACCAGAGTCAGGGTAGGAATGAGCTAGGGAAATAATCAACATTCCTGAGTTCATACCCCATCCCAGACCTGCATCCACAAGAAAACCCAAAACACAAAGGACGGGAATGAAACATTGGCAGAGCCGGAGCAGAGCGATGAACAAGGAGGAACCGAGGTTGGAACCAAAATCTAAACTAAAAACTTCTCCAAGTTTCAGGTTCAGATTCCATTCTGAACCTACCTCCGATGCCATCCAAAAGAGGAGGAAGAAAGGAATAGCAAGAGAATGAGGAAAGGGGGAGGAAAACCCCATGAAAAAGCAAAAAGAAACAAAACAAAAAGAATAGGACAAGCGGAACAACGCGAACAGATGCGCAAGGAAGAAAAGACCAAAGCGCTGGGACCGGGGCCGGGGAAGGAACAAAAACAGAGATTGGAAGAAGTTTCAAGTTCAGACTCCGTTCTGATTCTGGGCCCGCCAAAACATAAGAAACAAAATGCCCAAGGCCGAAAAGAAAACACCTAAGGCAAAGGACACAAACTGACAAAGACCAACGAAGAGCAAAGAAAAGGCAGGGTTGGACCTGGGATGGGACCAAAATGAGGAACTTGAGAAAGTTCAACATTTAGAACTTGGTCCCGAACCTGACTCTGAAAAAGAACAAAAGAAATGAAAACCAAGTTCTATCGGAACCGGAACCGAGGTTGGAACAAGACCCGAACTTAGAAGGAATTTCCAAGTCCGGTATTGGTTCTGGTTCCACCTTCGATAGAACTTTAGAAAGAAAATGCCTAAGGCAGAAAGCCAAAGGCCAAAGGGAAAAGACAAAGGGGGACCTATTTTAATCCAGAATAAAATGAGGTGGTTATGCAAGGCATAAAAAATGGTGACTCGGCTAGAAAAATGGTTTAACCATTTTCATGAATCTGAAGGATTCAGCTACCCAGAACTCTAGTTCATAAACATTACAACTCCAGTTGGGTCAGCTATTTCAAGCAAGGTAGAGCTAGAATCTCATATGTAAGTCAATCAATGACTACCCCTGAATCTATGTGTGTGCTTGATTGTGCATCACTCTTTTATAAATTTTTCCTCATCTTTCGGACAACAATGTGTAGGATTTGAGCTACATGAGTTGATTTCCTTTGTGCAATGATATCCCAGGCATTGCTCTGCTACCAGTCAAGCATCCATAGCCCTGACAGAGATACCTCTAGTTTTCTCACAATATTGCTCTACTACCAGACATGCATCCATAGCCCCGGTAGAGATACTAGAATCACCCATTCATATTGACTCCTGGGTATGTGCAGGATCATCATGGAAAAAACAAGCCCTTAAGTGGCAAAAAATTTAGAAAAATCAAAGTTAGGAAACTTGATGTAAAAATTCGAATAAGTTATCTATATTATTTCGAAAATATGTAAGAATAGAATCTATAGCAAATTGAATGTTTTTTCTAAACTACTAGGTTTATTTAAAATAAAAAATCTATTTGGTGAAAATTTGAAATTTCAATGCGAGTACTTAAATTTTAGGGAAAAAATAAAGTAGGTGTTAGTCGACCACCCTAACCACAATAAAATGATAATATTTTTTTATAATATTTTAGATATAAGTAGAGGACTCATGTCCCAATGTGATGCATATTTTTTTGTAATTTTTTCCAAGTAGATAATTAATTATGATTTTTTTATTACAACTTTTAAAAAATATTAAAACTCATATGTGTGGCCACCTTAACTTGGTCAAAACTTCATGAAATTCATTTTTTCTTTTTTAATCTTATATTATGTGAAGCATAGAATGGGACGCATGTTTCAGATTCAAAAAATGTGATACTGTTTGAAAGCTATAGATGTTTTTCAATCAGCCTATCAATCAGGACTTTAGTCATAATTCAAATAGAAAATGAATAATAATTATTTCTTAAATTCAAAGTAAATCATAATTTATATTGGTCAAAATCTAAGAATCTCCTTTAAAAACCCTTTTTGTTTCATCAATTTTGGGTATAAAAAAAGTCATCAGCCACATATCCTACACATACCCATCATATCGCCACTTTTTGGCCCATCATGATCCTACACATACCCTCCTCTTCTTTTGATAATTATTTTCTTTTCTTTTGGAGCTCCAGATATATTTTTTTTAATTCTACTTTTTCTTTTCAATATGTCAGATGTTTAACATCTGATCTGGGTTGAAAACTACCATGGACCTCATAATAGCACTTGGGAGATCAGATTTTTCACTCAAATCTTACAACACCATAGTCCTAGGATAAATATACCCCTTATAAGAGGAAATGATCTTGATAATTTGTGACAGATTCAGGGGAGTTGATGAAGGTTACCTACTTGGCACCTTTTTTCAAAACTTTCAACAACTTTTATTGACAACAAGCATGAAACAACAAATTGAGGACAAAATCATCCAATCAGGAAACCTAAAAATATCTAAACCACTTCTCTCCTAATGACCAAAGCATGCTTCAGATAACAACCCATCTTTTCAAAAAGGGAAAGAAACAGATCAACCCCAAAGAAGAAGGAAAATGGAAAACAAAGAACAAAGAAAAATCAAAGAGCAGGAGAAGAGAACAAACAAAAAGCAAACTATTTACACAAAGAACAACAAAATATACACAAGGACTATTTACAACCAGAAATTATTTATACAAACACACCACCTAGCAAAATGCCAATCTTCATGATTCAAAATAGTGTTTAAGAAATTGTCCATTGATAGGCAAGGGGACAGGTTCTCCAGTTAAACTACTCAATCAGAAAGCATTTTCTCCTAAGATCTTAGCAATCTGATAAGGACCTAGCCAAAGTTTGTCAAATTTCTGGTGACTTCCCTTCTTTTCACTAGCTTTGTCCCACAGTAGCACTAGGTCTAATATCCTAAAGGCCTTGATTTTGGATCTTTTGTCAAACCAACGTTTGACAACAGCCTAGTGCCTAAAGAATTGCTACAAGGTGGCATCTCTCTCCTCTTCTAATTTCAACAAAATGGCCAATCTGACTTCTATCCTATTGTCCTTAGAGTAAAATTTTTGCATGAATTCAAGGATAGGTATTTGCAGATGGATAGGAAAGACAGGCTCTTGGCCATATATAAACTTGAATGGTGAGGTGTTTAAGGCAGCCTTAATCCTAGTCCTATCTACCCATAATGCGAATCTAAGCTGGGTGTGCCAGTCTCTAGGATTATGTTCTAACAATTTCTTAATCACCCCTAAGAGATTCTTATTGGTTGACTCTGTAACTCCATTTCCTTGCGGGTAATAATTTGACAAATACTTCAAGACAATCTTGTGATCATAGGCCCAAGAAATAAACTCGACAGAAGAAAAAGCAGAGCCATTATCACATACCAGAGCAGAAGGTACCCCAAACCTTGTAGTGATGCATTCGGTGAGGAACTTGATCACTACCTCTATGGTGTTGTTCTTGCAGGGTATGGCCTCTGTCCACCTTGTGCAGTAGTCAGTGGTAGTCAAGATGAATTTATGTCCTGCAAATGGCCTCACCTTGTAGACAGGCTGCAATGGCATGGCTGCATGGCGTTCCCTTGGTGCAACAACCTGGCATGTGTGGCATGTTCTCACATGCTAATGGGAATTTTTGAATACACAAGGCTAGTAATAACCAGATCGGAGGACCTGGTGTGCCAAAGAATCTGCAGACTCATGACCTGTGCCATGTTTCCCATGAAACTCAGAAATCACCTGCTTGGCCTCTTGATGATCAAGGCATCTTAAGTACATTCCTTCGAAATTATTTCTATATAGGAGCCCTCCTTTAAACATATAGTTGAGCTTTTCAGTCTCAGTGCTCTCCTCTGAGTGGCATTCATTCCCTTCAGACACTGGTTATTGAGCATGAAAGAAATGATATCAGCATACCATGGGTCGTTCTAAAAGGACTGAGTAGTATATTGTTGACAAATAACATTGTTACCAGCCTCAGCCATAGATTTAGATAGACCCAAACCTCAGACAAGTTTCATAGGGTGTATCTTTAAATCAAACTCTTGCAAGATGGCCATCCATTTCCCTCTTCTTTCTCCCAGTTCACTCTGCATAAGTAGAGACTTGATAGCAGCGTCAGGAACTACAACAATAATCTGACTTTGGAGGATGTAATGCCTAAATTTTTTTACAGCTCGAACCAGCGCAAAAGCTTGCTTCTCAAGAGGTGGGTATCTTATTTCTACATTTTTGAAGGGAGAACTCATGAAAGCAATCAGCCTCTCCTCTGACCCTTCTCCTTGTTGAGTTAATACAGCTGCACACGAGTGTTCAGAGGCAAAAGAATAAATATAAAATGACCTCAAATAGTTAGGGCTAGTAAGGACTTGAGCTTTCGAGATGGATCGCCTGACTTGAGAAAAGGTAGCCTTTGTCTCATCATTCCACTCTATTTTGGCATCCTTCCGCATCATCTCGTTCAAGGGCTTCACGATTTCTGCAAAGCCTGTGATAAACTTCCTCACGAAGTTGATCTTTCCAAAGAAGGATCTCATCTCCTTCTTGCTTCTTGGCATGGCTATCTTGAGGATGGACTCAACTCGATTTGGGTCGATGGATATTCCTCTTTCTAAAATTATGTGTCCTAAGAGCTTCCCTTCAGAAACTCCAAAAACACACTTTTTGGGATTTAAAGAGACTCCATATTGGATGCATCTTTGAAGAACTTGGGCTAAATTTGTGGCATGATTCAGTTGGTCCTTAGAGAACACTGTTAGGTCATCTATGTAAACAATAATGCATTTTCCAATTAGATCCTTGAAAGCTATGTCCATGGCATGCTGTAAATTTGCTCCAACATTTATTAGGCCGAATGGCATCCTTCTATATGCGAATGTCCCCCACTTGGTGGTGAAAGTCGTCTTCATCTTGTCTTGAAAGTCGACCATGACCTGATTATATCTAGAGTAACTATCCAGGAATGACATCATTTGAGCTCCATTAACAGTCTACAATACCTCATCCAGGGAAGGGAGTGGGTAGTTATCCTTTTTGAAGGCTCTATTCAGGTTTCTGAAGTCAACACATAGCCTAATCTCCCCATTCTTCTTACGAACCGAGACTAGGTTAGCCACCCAGGTTGAATGGCACACCGGGAAGATTATCCTTGTTGACAGCAATTTTTAAACCTCTTTATAAATCAATGGCTCAATCAAGGCATTGACATGGCGCTACTTCTGTCAAAATGGCTTAGCTTCGGGCTTCAAGGGAATAGTGTGAGTCATAATCGAAGCATCAAATGTTTGGAGGTCCTCATGCCCCCAGGCTATCGTAGCAATATCCTTTTTTAATTCCCTCAATATGTCTTCTTTAATTTCTTTAGGGAAGGCCTTCCCTATATAGACATTCCTTTCAGGGCTAGAGTCGGCCAAGTTAACTGTTTCATATTCTCCACCCTTTTCTTCAGCTAATGCCTTCTCTCGAGCCCTTGGATATGAGTCAAAGATTCTCTCTAGAGCAGCCATTCCCTTGGGAATGTTATTACTTTTCAGATTAAGAACCCCTTTTGCATCACATTCTTCAGGGTTCCAATCCCCTTGATCTCTATTGGACTCATTAATAATTTTCCCCTCAAAAACATCTAAGCTTGCTAAGAAAGCCAAAATATGTCTATCATCATCAAAGACCTAAAAATCCTTGATATTGTCAGGATCAGCTTGGGTGGACATCAGTTCCACTGAGAATCTTTTGAATTTGGAGCCTTGCATAGGCTCCAAGGTGCTTGTAGCAATAGCCAGTGAGTCAGCTACCTGATTTTCTTCTCTAGGGATTAAGCTGATCCCAAATGCATCAAAGTCTTTGATTAGATTCCATACCCTATTTCTATATGTTGCCAGCCTTTTATTGTGGCAGGTGTACTAGCTACGCACTTGCTTGACAACCACTTCTAAATCTCCCTTAACCATCAAGGTTGTGACTCTCTTCTTGTGTGCAAACATTAATCCTTGAGCTAAGGCTTCATATTCAGCTATGTTATTAGTGCACCTGAATTTCAGCCTGTAAGAAGCAAAGAAAACTTTTCCTTTTAGACTGGTTAGCAATATTCCAACACCACAACCAGTCTTGGACTTGGATCCATCAAAGGTAAGGGTCCACAACTGATCACAGGTTGAAGTTGATTCTTTTGAATTAAATACAGGGACTAGTTATTTAGTAGGTTTCTCAGGAATAATTCCTAATCCCTTTTCAGATGTATCATGTGGCCTAAGGTTGTCCTTTTGATATTTACTTATCTCTTGGGTTAACCCCTTGGATTTTAGTATATCTGTGGGTGCAGGGGTATCAAGCAAACCTTGGGGCTGCTCCTCATCAATATGCTAATTCGGAAGTGTGTCTGGGGTAGGTTCAATTTGAGGAGGGATTTCTTTTGCGAGTGTTGCATCCCTGATTAACATGGTCGCTTCCTTGGCTTCAGATGGGAAGCAGTCTGCAAAGGTCTTAGGGCAACTTGTGCCAACTTCCTCAGCTTGGGAAACATGTTTTAGAATGTCAATGCAGGACTGACAAGTCAATTCAGAATGACTTTGATAATGTACCCTGCACCAATTAGGGAGTAGGAGACTTTGTAAATCTACATTTTTCCCCAAAACCAGTTGATCTTGCTGCAGTTTTATGACCAATGCTTGTTGGTTTTTATTAATTATAGGATCAGGGAACCCGAGTATTGGCAGGTCTTTAGGATCAAGAATGGAGAAGGTTAAAATTTCATCTCTTTTATACACACCTATTTCAGTTTCAAAATAGGCTACCTCATTGTGGAAATCATATTTAGTAATGATATGCTTGAGGCAAGGCTCACTCTCAATCCTGATCTGATTAGGAATCCCTTTCCATGATAGCCACATATGTGAAAAGTCAAGGGAAAGATAACCCCCTAAATTCTTCATCAAATCTCGGCTTAGCAGCATACCATAGGTCTCGGGAATATCAGCCACTTGGATGTCTATGTTAGTTAGGATCCTAGGATCATAGCCAACTTGGACATGTATGTTCTTTAACTCCCCCACTACATTGACCTTTGTTTTGTCCAGCTGGATGACTTTCTTATTTGTCTTAATGGGGTCCAATCCCAACTTCTTACACACAGAAAATGGCATGAAATTTCCTAAAGCTCCTGAATCCAATAAACAGTTATGTAGGTTCTTGCCCAAAATTATTAAACTCAAAAGGAAAGGTGGAGTACCTACCTTGCTTCTATATAAGGCTGCATTCACGTCCCTAGCAAGTGCCACCCTACTCTTTGCTTTTTACTCATCAGCTTGTTCTAGAGCCTTCAGCACTATCTCCCTTTGGGTAGGGCACCACTTTAGAATGTCAAAATATGACAAACAAGTTTTTTGTTTCCTCATCTCAAAAACAATGTAAAATTATGCATTATAACTTGAAATTACTTTTGAAAACAACAAAGGAATTACCCTTGTTATGAAAATTAGGCAGGCCTTGTGGTGGAGGAGGATTATTATCAGCACCTTGATTTAGGGGCACCATGTGGTTAGGAGGTGTTGATGTAGTGAATGGCCCCTTACTTTGATTTCTCAGGAAGTGTCCTCCCTTTGTTTGAAAAGCTTGGGCATCATATGAATCCTCCTCTGGTTCATTCTCCTCTTGTCTTGGGAATGAGGGTTCCTCTTCAAAAATGTCATAGGTCATTGCAGTATCCACTGAGTCACCTCCTTTGTGTGAATTCTCCTGGAATGTGTGGGCATCTTCATGTGCCATCTTAAATTTTCTCCATCTGAAGGTAGTTTACCTCAAAATGGGTTGCAGTATCATGCAATCTACACCAATTGGTCATGAAGTTGAGGTTAGCCACATTTGCAGTATGTGCTCTCTCCTCATTTTCTTGATAGTTGTGAGGAACTCCGCCATTGTTAGGCCCTGTATTCCATTGCTTATTATTGTTCGGCCTCTGGTTGTACCCTTTGTTTTGGTTTTGGTAACCTCTTTGGTTGTAGTTATTGTTATTCTGATAGGTACCCCGGTTGTTGTTGTTTTGGTTAGGGTAATTCCCCTGGTTTTGGGAAGGGTTCAACTGAAGTTGAGCCATGTCATTAGTGACTTGGGATAGTGTTTTCTTCAAGGTTTATACTTCATTGGTAAGCTGAGTAGTCTTTTCACTTTCAACAGCCTTAGCAATAAGTGGCTGATCAACATGGCTAGTGGTTCCAACTTGGTTATGAAGGCTTTGGGGACCTTGAGGGACCTGTGGTTGTTGAAAAGGGTTGGGGGTCCTATTAGCAAAGAAAGGAATAGGAGGTTGAGTCTACAATTTAGACCTAGGCCCATAGTGGGAAGGAGACACTCCTGGAACAGTATTGAATAAAGGGGGTGTACTAGTCGTTTGATACCCTACTAAAGGAAAAACTCCCCCCAAACCTGGTTGAGAGTTGGTATGTTGCTGCAACTTAATAGCTAAATGATAAAGCTTGGATAGGGTATCAATATCTGCTGGCAGATAAGATCTTTGTAAGAACAATCCCAGCAAAGGGTCTATAACCCTAAAGTATGCCTGAATGGCACTATCCTCGGTAACTAGGTATGGATCCTGTAGCCTCCTATACATTCTTTGGAACCTGGTATTGAACAAGGGTAGGGATTCACATGGCTCCTTCCTAATGGTGGTGAATTGGTGATACAGAAGGGTTGGGTCCACATAGACTCTAAATTAATTGATGAAAGCATTTTCCAAATCTGTCCAGGATAGAATAGATCCTTGAGGAAGATTAAGATACCATTTATATGCCATGTCCCCTAAGGAATAAGGGAACAACCTGCAAACTACATCATGATGAGCTATTTGAGCTTGGGTACAAGCATCCTTGAAAGCATGTATGCGTTCTTCAGCACTCCTTGATTCACCATGGATGTATTTAGGGCAGAACTTCTCAAGGTTCTTAGGCATGTCGTGAAAACTTCTAGGGATGGTCCCCAATGGAGAGGGATTATTCTGAAAGAATTCCATTGGTGGTGGTGGTGGTTAAACCAGTTGTTGTATGGGTTGAACTAGCTGTAATGACAATTGAGATGGATTGGATGGTGGATTGATGGGTATCCACTGAGGTATTGGTGAAAAGCTTGGTGGAGTGAGCGAAGCTGATAAGGGTGGAATAATGGCTGCCTCAGTTCTATGATACTTATGTCTTGTCGGGGTCTTGATTTCTATGAAGGATGATGAATTCCCAGTTGATCGCAGAACTCTATGGGGCCTTTCTGGGGAAAAAACTCAGTTTTATCCAGCTTGCCCTTCTAGGCCCTCCTTCTAGCACCAATTCCTGTTGATGGTGATTTTGGCACCACAACAATGCAAGCAGAGTATTGCTACTCGACTTCTCCTGAAAGAGAAAGGCAACACATGGATGCCTTAGCTCCCAAGGTCTTGGTAGTTGGGTCTCAACTGTGCTGATGTTACTCAATGGTCAATGCAACAGTAATATTCAAGGGGCCTACTGGTGTTGGGCTTCTAGATTGCTCCAAGATCAAACATGAAATAAATCCTATACTAACTAGGGGTTTTAAAGAAATATAAAAAGATGGATCAAGGTTTTCAAACGGAAAAGAACAATAGTTCATCCAACCTTAACCAGACTTGATAACTTCAAGGAATTTGCTAACTAAAACTAAAGAACAGAATTAACTTGTGATTAACACACAGTATCATTCATTCACAGTGCTAATTTTTAACAACTAATTATAAACTACCATTTAAGTAAAACATAAAATGTGATTTCATTCCTTGAAAGCCTTCAAAATAAAATGATTAACTTTGAGATAAATACCATTCTAGAAAACAATATGAAGTGGATTCGAATCTGGTTGCTTCTACTGTGGGTGGGACAGGTAAGCAACATTTACAAATATGGCACAATCACCAGTGTACAGAGAAATCTGTGTCTTCAAACTGCTTCCATTTATACTAGAAAGACTTTGAAAATACATTACAACTTATACCGAAATCTAACTGTTAACCAAGAAGGCAAGAGAAGCTCTCATTACTGAGAATCAAGATGCAACTCGATCTCCTTTCACTAGCTAACTAGCTCCTAACAGTTCTAGCTTTTTAAAACAATTCTCTAAACCTAGAAGTTCTAAAACTAAAATTCTAGAACCTTCTTTTACAAAGAGGCAAGAATGCCATAAATACGTCTTCTTGAGAAGAATGTCGACGCTCGTTTTTAGGGTTTAAAAAATATCCTATGGTGTCAGGAAGTCGACACCTAGATCTTTAACAAAAGTGGATTCTACAATAAATCCTAATCCTAGCTGTCTTATGTCGGTGAAGATTGTCTCCTGAGGTGCTCTGTAGATCTTTTACAGCTATCGCACTTATTTCTAGCCTCCGTGTCCATTTTTGACCTCCAACAGAGCTGCCTTGAGTGCCCTAGAATATCACCATTAATGTTGAGCTTCCTCTATCAGCAGACCTTATAGCTGTCCATTTGACTCAAAGCTTCATCTTCTCCCTCGTTTGGCACTCTTCCCACTCCAAATTTGCTCTTCTGCAAGTTCGTCGGTGTAGCACGGGCCACTTGATGTGAGGTTTCGGCAAGCCACAGAGATCGCACCGATCTCGCTTAAACCCTCGGCAAGACTGCTTCCTCTCATCCAGATGACATGGCGAAATCGTGTCCTCTCAACGAACTCTATTTCTTTTAGCGGGCCTCTCCTTGTTGTCGGCATGACCTCCTTTGGTCGGGGAGACGTTATAATGACCCTTTGTTTTCTCAGCGATGAGCCCACTTTCTTCCTTTCGGCATGACCTTCATGAGTTGGTGAGTTATTACACCAAGTCCCATGTCCTTTGGCGAGCTCACCTTATCAGCAAGACCCCTCTGTACTCACACCGATGTGTTTTCCTTGTTATACATGTGTCACCGTAACATCCTCTTGTCAGGGAGATGTCTTGTTGAAACCTTATGTCTCAGTGAAAGTCTCTGCATGTGCTTTCTTTGGTTGCCGAGACTTATTAATTCTCCCACTGAAGATCACTGATAACATTCCTTTGTGGCATGTCATTATGACATTATGAACTCGCCAAGACCATATACCGAAGAAGATGACTCCCGTCGATGTCGCTTTTGTCACTATGACTTCACCTCTTCAACCATAAATTATGTCAAAAAATTTATCCTTCGGCGAACCTTTTATTTTGTTTGGGGTCTCCTTGTGTGGTAATCGGTGAGACTTTAGGAAGTCGCCAAGACTTCTTCCTAAAGCCAAACCCTCATACCAAAATGTGTTCTATCCATTGTCGGTCAGCGAGACATGGAGAAGTCGCCAAGACTTCTTAGCGACGTTATCTTGCTTTTTCGATATGCGGAACCTTCCCATCGGCAAGACTCCTGTCATTCGGTGAGAGAACATACCAAAGAGAATAACTCCTACTGAAGGGTATTCCTATATGCACCAGTCGATGAGACGCTTCAGCAAGCTCAACGTGTCACATCGAGGGCACAAAACATGTCGGCAAGACCCCATCGGGTTGGAAAGACCCGATGTCGAGATCCCCAAGAAATATCCTCATGCACATGACCTGATCCTACAAAACAAGGTCCTCATTAGAACAATACATTAATATTATGCCTTTTACCAAAAAGAAACTTAACTCCAGCAGAGGCGAAGCCAACACGGGCAAGGGAAGCAAAATTTAAACAAGTCCCGGTGGAACCGGGACCGGGACAAAACATGACCCAAAAATGACATCCCTCACCTTCAAAATTGGCGGGCACATAACCGGGACTGGAGTCAGGGCAGGAACGAGCTAGGGAAATAATCAACATTCCTGAGTTCATACCCCATCCCAGATCTGCATCCGCGAGAAAACCCAAAACAAAAAGGATGGGAACAAAACACCAACGGAGCTAGAGCAGAGCGACGAACAAGGCAGAACTGAGGTTGGAACAAAAATCTGAACCAGAAACTTCTCCAAGTTTCGGGTTTAGATTTCATTCTGAACCTGCCTCTGATGCCATCCAAAAGAGGAGGAAGAAAGGAAAAGCAAGAGAACAAGGAAAGGGGGAGGACAACCCCACAATAAAGCAAAAAGAAACAAAATGAAAAGAACAGGATAAGCAGAACAACGTGAATAGACGCGCAAGAGAGAAAAGACCAAAGCGGCAGGACCGGGGCTGGGGAAGGAACAAAAATGGAGATTGGAAGAAGTTCCAAGTTCTGACTCTGTTCCAGTTTCGGGCCCGCCAAAACACAAGAAACAAAATGTCCAAGGCCAAAAAGAAAACACCTAAGGAAATGGACACAAACCGACAAAGACCAACGAAGAGAAAAAAGAGGCGAGGTCGGACCTGGGACGGGACCAAAATGAGGAACTTGAGAAAGTTCAACATTTCAAACTTGGTCCTGGACCTGACTCTGACAAAGAACAAAAGAAATGAAAACCAAGGTCTGTCGAAACCGGAACCGGGGCTGGAACAAGACCTAAACTTAGAAGGAATTTCCAAGTCAAGTATTGGTTCCAGTTCCCCCTCCGACAGAACTTCGGAAAGAAAACACCTAAGGCATAAAACCAAAGGCCAAAGGGAAAAGACAAAGGGGGACCTATTTTAATCCAGAATAAAATGGGGTGGTTATGCAAGGCATAACAAGTATATAAAATAAAACAAAAAGCTACAAGATTAAATGTATTCACCTAAAAATCTAAAGATGACTACAAGGAGCTATGAAATGTTGAAAACAATATTTAATGTTGACTGGGACTCATATGCTAGGCTAGGAAAATTAGTCCCAGATTTGGGTTTCTATGCAAAAATAGGAATTTGGCAAATGGGTATTCGAATTTGTAAAAATATGAATTTTGACCTAAACTAGGACTCATACACTAGAACTAGCGAATCAGTCCTGTTAGGGTTTTCTAAAACTTCAAGGTCTACTTTGTGCTTCCTAATTGATTTCTAGATCTGAAACCTTGATTTGCAACCTATAGAATTCCTCCAAGTATCTCCAATGCAAGGTGACAACTTTGACAACTTTAGGAACTTTGACAACTTTCTCCAAACTTGCTCTTCAATGCATATTGTTTTGTTAGTGGATAGGGGTTTGCCTTGGTCAAACCTCATTTTGGTAATCAAACCTTGAAATGAAATGAAATAGGAATGGAGAATGACGAATGAACAAAATAAGATGTTGCAACTCACCAAACCCTAGCAATAAGAGTTTGTAAACATGCATGAGATGGCTCCAATGGATGTAGATCTTGACTCTTTCTTGAATGTGACAGATCTTGAATTGAATGTTAGCTTGAATCATAAAACCCTACATCACAATTGTTATCTAGAAAAAAAAAATGATGCATAAAGTCTTTGACATGATGCTTGATGCTTGAATAATGCTCTAAAACGCTTGATAATTTTCTCTTGAAGACTCTTGAATGCTCTTGTAAACACTTGAATTCTCTTGTGAACTAAAACTTGTTATTATGAATGCTCTCACAAAAGTCTTAGGTGAAAATGAGTGAAAGAACCTTGTATCTATACTTAATTATGCAAGAATTCTTGAAATTACAACACTATAATTTGACATCAAATCTAGGAGGATAAAATCCTACCAAAAATTTGAATTAATTTTGATTTTGGGCCACACAGGACTCATTCGCCCAAGGTGGCGAGTGAGTCCCATTGGGCACACTTTATGGGACCATTTTTAAAAATTCTTAGAAAGGTGTGAAATCAAGTTTGGGACCCAAAAACATAGGTGGGATTCATACGCCCAGGGTGGTGAGTGAGTCCCAGATCACTAAATCTGGGTCACACAACCTAAAAATTCCTAAATTATGATTGGATGTGTGATATAAGATGGATTTGCTACACACGGATCTCTTTATTCTCAAGAGATCACCAGGGAATGAATTTCCCTTATACACCTCAATATAAACAAGTCAATAAAAATGTAGAGAAATATACTTGAGTTATATTTTTTAGAAAGTTATTTCAGATCCTGAGAGAG
Source organism: Sequoia sempervirens (assembly GCA_007258455.2). NCBI lineage: Eukaryota > Viridiplantae > Streptophyta > Pinopsida > Cupressales > Cupressaceae > Sequoia > Sequoia sempervirens. The sequence goes on along the minus strand of VDFB02252616.1, from coordinate 84,023,146 downwards.
TAAAACCCCAAGATCCCTATCCTAGATGAGTGAGCTCTCGGCCAAAAGACAATAGTGTGGTTTCAGGACACCAGTACAATGCATTGGCATCCTAAGAAACAAAGGGCCGAGGAACTCAAGTGGATGGAACTAGGTCTTACTTTTAAGCTCGGGTCTAAAACATGCTAAACAAAATAAATAGATGAAAAACTAGAAACTACCACAAACACAAGGGAACTTGGAGAGAGTTTACCTTTCATTGGACGTTCAACTCTTCACTCCAAGCTCTGCTTTGCAATAAGTGCACAAAAGATTAAGGGGAAAAGGTTGGGGTAGTATAGGGACATCCTTAGTTAGACCCCCGTTTTGGTGTTCCCACCTCCACGAACAACCAAGTTGGAAAGGATTTAAAATGAAGTAAACAAAGCACATGGTGAAAGCAAAACCTGCTCAAGAGTAGAACCAACACCATGAGATAGTAAAGAAGCAAGTAGGAAAGGAAAGTGAAAGAGAGAGAGAGAGAGAGAGAATGTTACCCATGGGCCTAGACCCTCTCTGGAGCACACAGATGCACTATCAAGTGCTTGCTTGAGAGTTGTTGCTGCTAGAAGGACCTCAATCCAGAATAGCTTTGCTTGTGAGAGTGCTACTATCAAGGATAAAGAGAACTCAAAAATGGAACAAGTGATAAGAGAGCTTGAATGAATGACTTCCACCCCCAAATGAGAGCAAGAAAGGGGTTTTTAATGCTTGCAAGGGTGAAAAAGAGTTGTTTCTTCTAAAATATAATTGATAGGAAATGTGTCAAAAGGGTCAAGATTCTAGATTCCCCATTTCAAACTTGAAAAATTGTCTGGATGCTAGCATTTCGCATAGACGTCTGTATGCTATGTAAGCATCCAAAGCATAGTTTTTCAACAAATGTGGCATGAAGCTTATGTTGCTTTGCCACAAGTTTGCACAGAGTCAGAATCACAAAATTCCAACTCATGGGGATTTTGTCATTAATGTTCCAAGGTGTCATAAATGCTAGGAAAAAATGAAAAAATATGGAGTTACCCCTAGGTGCAAGTTTGTGACATTACATTTTTCCCCCACTTTAGTGGGCTCAATTTTGGAAACAATCGGCCTCACTAAAGTAGAGAAAAACTTCATCCAAATTTTAAATTTTATAGATTTACATGCCAAGAAAAAGGGGCCTCAAAGTCCACCAAAGTTGAGCTAACCGATACCAATGGTGCCCCCAACATCTGAGCTCAACAAACAACAATAATGCAGTCATGAAAAATCGTTCAAAGCTTTAACTTGCAAAATTTAAATTTTGGGTTAGCTTCAAAAAATCAAAAGAAGCTACTACGGAGAGAGGAAAGATCAAGAAAAAGTCATCAATTCAGAAGAAAAATATGATCAAGAGGTGACCTTATGCCCCCTCCTAATTTTTCCCCCAACTTGGTGGAGAAAATTTAGGAGAAACCAGGGAGTCACAAGCTCTAGGAAAAATGGGCCCCAGGGGGCCTATATATACCTAGGTGGGCCCCTAGAAGGGTTATTTTCACTATTCACTATGAGAAAATTGTTGACTTTTGTGAGAGAAAAGTTAACAAAATTCCTAGCAAGAGGGAGTACAAGGCATCGAGGTTGGAGCAGTTGTGCAATGACATCGCTGAGGGTTGTGAGGTGGACTAGGTAGGGCTATAAGCCTCTTTTTTGAAAATTTTAGCTTATTTTTTGTATTTGTCTAGGCGGTGAGGTGCACAGGCATCTTTTTTTCGCACTCACATCTAAAAAATGTACTGTCGTCCATAGTATACACTGAGGTTCTGAGACCGCACTGGCATCCTCAATGCGACTATGGTGGTGAGGGACACGTGCACGATGTGCAGATGTATGTGCGGTGCACATAAGTCTTAAGAAGTTTTGTGTTTTCACAATGGATTTTAATGTTCTGACTTAATTTTTTTTACTTTTGCAAGAGTACCCAGAGATCTTCATGAGCATCTAGGAGGGCAAGCTTACCAACTTGTCCACGAGTAGAGGGATTGTCTAATAGATGATGAGGTCACACACCTCGAGCAAGTTAGTCTTTAGCATGAATTCACCATGCCAGAGATGAGATATCATGAGAGGATGCTCACAACACTGATGGAGTAGTGGGATGCCACCATGTCATCTTTGTAGCTACCTTGTGGAGAGATGAGCATCATGCTCGACAATTTCTATCAAATCCTCAGGCTACCCATCTGTGGACAGCAGGTGGCCCTAGATGAGACTTGATCAACACAAGAGCAGAGGGAAGGCATCCTCTACTGCTCAGGGAGGACAGATGGCAGTGATGACATAGGCCACATATATACACACTGGTACGACCAGGTGAGGACCACCGCATCGTTGCTACATTGGGTTATGGTCATGATCATGGCATTCTAGATCACAATAGATGGGAAAGGCTCACACCTGCATGGGGGCCTCATCCATATGATTAGAGAGATGGTCCAACATTAAAAAAAAATTTCCTGGGGGCATATCATGTTGGCACACCTCTACCAGGATTTAGGCTAGTACATTAACTATGAGTATCATAGCCTCACTACGTGCACACTTTTGCAAGTGTGGGCCTTCACCCGCATCATGTGCACCTAGTTGGTTGGTTTTCCTCAATGATAGTTGTATCACATTCCCATGGCACACTAGTATGACATGACAGGCTAGTGGAGGTTCGGTGATCTATAGTTTTGGCGATTACAGTTTGACACTATTACTATAGATGGGGTTTGATGGAGACCCCACCAATTTTTTAGATGGATGGAAAATGGTAGGTACCTAAGGAACTTGCAATAGGACCATTTTTTGATATCATAGTACCTTACTATTGGAGTCGGTTCATGCGATAGCATGGCCATCCTCAGACAATTCCACTGAATGTGTCAACCTATACTAGGGTTTATAGGAGTGCAACTAGATTCGGGGATCATCCTCACCCTACCATCACATATTTTGTTCACTCTAATGATGGTGAGCCCGACTAGGATCTATCACCCCTAGCGACGGTAGATAATGTCAAGGTGGTTGTAGATTTTGCATGGTGGAGGGAGAGGCATCGTCTTGCTCCTAGCGAGGCTTCCCTAAGAGGGGATCCTAGTCCACAGGTGGACTTGCCACCCTAGCCCCTATAGGACAGGCAGAGAGGTTAGTAGCATATCAGTGGGGAGGAGGAGAAGTTGGCACCATTGAGATCAAGGTAGTGGAGGAGGTCAAACCTCCCACCAGCTACCCCTTTCTCTTTGACACCACGAGCTCCTATTGTTATAGCGGCAATGACCTTAGTGTCACTGGGAGTGGCCACTATTGCCAGTGGCACAAGTCCCAACATGACCATCACCCTGACCCGAGATGGCAGCGAAGGGACCCAAGTATACAAAGCATGTTGTTTATGTCTCCATACTTTCAATTTCTTTTGTTTATGATATATATGTATGCCATACGATACTAATATTTCTTTCTTTCCCTATGGTTCCAGCAGATGCACATGGATGGACTAGGCTAATAGATCAACGTATTTCAGAGGTAGCCCCTAACATGTTGATCTAGGGGATGGTTCTTGAGGATTACCAGCTGACATCTACGAGATGATATGCCCCCAATTTTGAGCTAGTAGCATGCCTAAGGACTACCTACAAGGAGTTGGGTGTGGAGATCATTCAAATGACTGCAAAGTTGACTACTATTCAGGGACACCATGATCAATTATTGGGGGAGCTACAAATGGCACTCGCCAAGTGAGATGCAGTAGTGAGGAGGGTCGATACCACCGAGTACGCACGTGATGCCCTTCAGAGCCACCTCGATGACCTCAATGGGAATCTAGTAGTTGTGATCCTCATAGATGTTTAGCAACTATGGGAGCAGTTGAGGTAGAGAGAGATGACTATAGTCTTCTTTATAGGGAGAGATCAAGGGGATGCAGAAAAATATGTCTATATCACACTCACACAAATCTCGCTCCATGAACCACTATGTAGCCTCTCCCAAGGGTACCAGAGTAGCCGTTAGAGCCAAATGGCTCCAAGAGCCATGTGCCATAGTCATAGGTCTTATGTTTTTGTATATCATTTTTTGATACATACACATACATATATACTTGTAGATATTTTGTATAGACATATATTCAATAGCCACTCATTTTTATAGTAGTGGCCCAATACATGTACATGACATTTGATACACAAATGGATATATATATATTGACATATCAGTCTCAATATCATGGCATTGTTCACTTGGATGTATGTTTTTTTTACTTTCATATGTGTTTATGCTATAGATGTTACATGCTCATGTGGATGTATGTTTACATTAGATGATAATCATGATTTAATAAACACACACAATTTTATGTTAATTAAATACAACATGATCTAATCGCCTTAAAAGATGTAATGTGATGCATGGACACAGAGCATAGTGAAACACATGTATATATGTCACACACACACATGCACATGAGATTACATCATAACATAATTTTTTTCATAATGTGTTAACGAATAATGTCAATATATGTAGTGCTACTACCCTTTAATGGAGAGAACACCACATAGATGACACATGGAATACTACGGAATCAACGAATATGCATTACATTAATGGGAACTTTTAGAGGCATTCCATCCATAGGTGCCTGAACCATACTCAGAGATCACAATGTAAAGGCCTAACCAATTAGGACTAAATTTTCCTCTCTGGTCAGGTGGTGCATTTACATTTCTCTTGTTTTCACAAAGAACCAGGTCTCCTACTTTAAAGGTCCTAGGAAGCACACTTTGATTATATTACCTCGATAATGACTATTGATAAGCTTTAAGATGATTGAGGGCCTATAATCAGTGCTCATCAAGTATCTCTAGCTGATGCAAAAAATTAACTTGGTAGGTTTCATCATCAATTAACCCTTTAAGGGAAACCCGTAAGGGAAAAATTTCCAACTCTAGGGGCATGATAGCTTTGGCACCATACATGAGATTGTAAGGCATCATTCCCATCAATGTAGGAACACTCATGTGATAGGCCCACAAGGTGTATGTTAATTGAATATGCCAATCCTTACCGTGCTTATTAACTATTTCTGAAGAATGAGTTCAAGAGTCTTATTAGATGCTTCTACTTGACCATTTGACTATGGATAGTATGACGTAGAAAACCTATGTTGAATATGAAATTTCTATAAGAACTGCTTTGCTTTACTTGTTCTTGAATGGTGTACCATTGTCAGAGAGAAGTGTAGTAGGAAATCCAAAACAATAAATAATGGTGTTCATGAGGAACCTACAAATAGCTTCAGTGTTTGTGGATTTGAGTGGAATATATTTGACCCATTTCATGAAGTAATATGTAGCAACTTAATAATAAAGGTATGTCCTTTGGAAGAAGGAGGTGATATCTTTCCAATAATATCCAACCCCCATTTTACGAATGGCAAGGGAGAAGTTTTATTTTGTAATTCTTGGGCAGGTGCATGAATAAGACTACTGTGTTGCTGACATTGAAGGCACTTTTTAACAAAATCAAAGGAATCTTGTTCCATTGTTTGTCAATAATACCCCATGTGTATCAGTCTTCTTCAAGGAAAACTTTAATAAACCCTCCCTCGACGAAGGCATAAAATCCTGCGAATCTTGTATACTTCCCGATAAAAATACTAATTATAGTGGAAAAAAATTTCAGTTTTCGTGAAAAAAAAATTCCATTAGTGAATCTTTTCTAATCGATAGAAGTTTGTGGAAAATCCTAGTGAAATGCAAATTTTTAAAACCACTAAAATTTTTCCATTGGAAATTAAAATCTATTTTCAAACCAATAAAATATTTCGATTGGTGAATTAAACCTCCTTTCAAACCAGAAAAAATATTGTTGTTGGTGATTAAAACTTTTTTCAAACTAAAAAATAAAATTTATTGACAAATTAAACCTATTTTCAAATGATTAAGAAAAAAACATTGGCAATTTAAACATAATATCAAACTAAAAAATAATGTAGTGGGGTGATCCCACAATAGTGGTTTACAATTTTTGGCCAAACTAGACACTGAAATTATTTTTGAAAACTAAATCTTCACATTCGGGAACCTATAGCAGCTAAATCGTGAAGAATTTGAAGATGATGAAAACTAGAGTCTCATCACATTTGTTTGTAGATTCTAAAAATATTTTTTTCAAAATTTTTGGAATCAGATTGGACTTCTTTTTCCATCTCCCACGAAAACTAGTTTTTTTCAAAAAACATTTTTAAAAAGTGACGCACACCATATAACACATAACTTTTTTTCTATGAAGGATAAAATTCTAATTATTTTGCATTTATATTCGTAACTTTGATATCTAGTGCTTCCACTTGGTTAGATAGTTTTTTATTGAATATTATTTCTTTAATCAATTTTTGAAGTCAAACCATTTACAATTCAGACATAGCATGATTGTATAATGCATAACTATTTTTGTATATATTGAAATTCAATTTTTTTTTGTTAGATCAAGGACTTCATATTTTGGTGCACTCATATTTTTCAAAAAAAATTGATAATTTTCTATTTTTCCACATATGCAGAACAGAGACCTTCATTTTCAATGAAAAACCTATGTTTAATTAAACTAAAAAACAAATACATAATAAAACCAAAACATATTAAAATTATAATCATTGGATAGCTTGTTCCAAAGACTACCTGATTCCAGTTTGGTTTGCAAAGATTCCTCCATTTTCATCCTCAACCTCAGCTCTGAAGTACCAAAATTTAGGTTTTTTGTGTCTCAGGGGGGGATGAAGAATAAAGGGGGTTCGTTCAAACCAGGGTTCATTTGAACCCTGGTTCATTCAAACCCCTTTCTATAAGGGGTTTTGATGGATTTTTAGGTGGGAAAGTATTAAGATGGTTCCCCCGAACCTTGGTTCTAGAAAACCCCTAATTGGTTTAGTCAAACTAATAAGTTTGTACGAACCCCTGAAATCAAGTTTTTTTCCATGTATTCATTTTTTGTGAGTTTTCCTTCCTCACTTCAATTGTAAACCACTATTGTGGCTTCACCCAGTGGCAAAGTGTCAGTGAAAATTTTCCTAACCTTAGTTACAAGTCTTTCTTGGTCATCTTTGTAGTCAGTGGGGCCGAGGTTTCAAAAACTTCAAAACTTCAAACTTTGGTTCTAAGGTTCCAAGTTTCAGCGACCATGTGACTTTATAGACCATGACCGTTCGATGAATTTTTGATGGACAGTTTTAGTTGCATTCCAAAAGTATATCTCTCAAGCACTAGATATGCAAATTGAAACCTCCAGAATTACACTAAAATCGTTATATTTTCAAAAATCAATGGTTGAGATTTTATTAATTATTTAGGTTTGTCAGTCATCCTGCTCTTGTTTACTGTTTAATATTGCCTAAGTAAAACCAAAATATTTTATGACAAAGCCTTAAATCTTAACTCTTTAATCCTGAGGGATGAGTCTCATTAACCTAGCGATGTCCCCATTTTAAATTATGCATGTGCATAAAGTTTTTTTGAAAAGAGGGATTGTTCAATGAATTTTCAATGGACGGCTATAGATGCATTCTAAAAGTAAATCCTTGAAGTACTAGACTTGCGAACTAAAACCTCTGGAATAACAATAGAACCGTTAGATTTTCATAAATCAATGGTTGAGATTTTATTAATGATTGATTTTAGAAATCAACATATAGTTCCAATCAAAAGTGAGCAAAATTTATTGTGACTTATTAGCTAGGACATTGATAATTATTAAGGTAAAATGAGACATTTAATTCTCTCTTTTCAATGCATCGAAGCACTCCACCTGTGTGAACCCCAATCCCAATACCTGCAAAACAACATGAACAAACACATTAGATGAGAAATTTCAAGTAAGAACAAGGATTCCCCATGAAATCCATTCAAAAAGCTTAAATTAGGAAAACAATGAAGAACACAATGAAAATAACCAAAATAAAGATTGAATCCTAATTAAGTAAGAAAACTCTTGATCCCATGGGGGAATTGGTGCCACTTTGATGTGAAAATTGGCCCTTTCCCAACTCCTATGATGCAAGATTGATGTATGTTGATAAATGTTGATGAGTGATCCACTTTGTTGATGAAGGATGAGGGCTCCAAGCCAAAAATCTGCATAACCTAGCTAAGAACTCAATGGTGATGGATGAAATTTGATAGATATTTTAGCATTTTAACTTTGTATAATTTGTGGATGATCAAATGAGTAGAGGAGCCCTTCATTTATAGAATGTCAAGATGGATGAATGTCCAAAATTGAGCAATGTGGGACTAACATTCAACCAATGGCAAGATGCCATTTGTCAACCCATGAGTGGATGGAGGATGTGCAACTTTTGAGGATTGTTCCAATAAATGCTTATTTTTAAATTTTGAATTTTGTTGAAATGACTTGCAAGAGGGAAGGGAAAAATGCATTAAAAGCCGCTTGGCTCAAGCCAAAGGACATGTAAGATGAAGTTAATTCCTTGTTGGATGTACATATCCACTTGGATTTTTTGAATTCAAACTTGAAGAATATTCTAAAAGATGCCTTGTGAGGAAAATAGAGATTTAATAAATCAATTAAATCTATTTTCATGTGCAAGTGGGAAAAGCTAGAGGATGGGACATGATAAGAGATTAAATTAATCCAGGGTTAATTAATTTAATGAGGGATTAGATGATGTGAACAATTTGACTTAGATTTGTGGATTTATTTAAATCAAATAAGAGAAGAATGTGATAAAAGATTAATTAAATAAAAAATTTGATTTATTTAATTAAAAGAGATAATGTTAGATTAAAATAAATAAGGTTTTAATTTATTTAATTTAATGGATAGACTTAAGAAATTTAATCAAATAAAATTGATTATTTAATTAAATAGGGATAATTAAATTAGATTGATTGATTTAATTAACAAAAAAGGATGACTTAATTAGATAAAATGATTTATTTAATTAAGGGAAGGAAATTGATGAATTTAATTAGATAAGGGGATTTGATTAAATGGTTAGATCGAGGGATGATTCAGGATGAAATGATGTTAGTAGTCAAGATTAGATGCACAATGTCAATCGATACATTTTACATGTCTACATTTTGCCCCTGTTTGAAGCAATGCACTTGTTGCATTAGTTCAAAGAATAAACGATCTCGATCAAAGCCAAAAATTTTCATTATTTAAAAATCTTGCCCCACTGCTACCCGACGAGAGAAAACATGCCAATATATTTCCCCCTCGAGAGATTGGATGAAAATTTCAATTTTTGGGTGATCTTGCGAAAAAAAGAGGACAAGGTGCCCTGATGGGTCCAAAAAGGCTCCAAGAGGCCAAAAATGTGTCGAAATGCAATAAAACGATGTAAGATAGGCCTCAACTAGACAAAAATAGGTTTGAGGGTCCAAAACCCAAGTAGGATAGTCAATCGGGTTGAAAAAACCCAAATTTTCAAGCTTAAAAGGGGCTCGAGGGGTCACTTTCAAGTCATTTTCACACACAGCCATCCTGCAACTTTCTATTTGAGCTCTGACCTCCTAAAAATATGGCATAATGACAGCTTCTGATGCACATCTCTAATCGAGTTTGGATGTACCAGCGGCCACCCGGCATTGGGGCACCGATAAGTGATCCTTACTTGAGCTTCATTTTTCATTTTTAGCCTTCATTTAGTGCTTTCAAAAATGGTCATTTTGTAGCGGCGCTATATAGCGCCGCTCAGAAATCAAACTGTACCACTCAGTGTCAAATTGTGTCATGGTGGTGTAGTTTAGAGTTTGCAACTAAACTCCAAACTAACACTGAGCTCGTGGTCGGTGGGGTGGTTTACAAAGTGTAACGTGGTGGTCCTGCATCTGCCCAAAGTGCACTATTGGAAGGGAAAATGCACCGCAACAGTGCCATTTTGGCCTTTTGTGCCCTAGTGTTAGAGTTTGATTAAAAATCAAACTATGATGCCTTCATGGATTGCAATGCTGGAGTGGTTTCTTTGACGCCAGGCGAAGAATTTTTTAAAATTTTTAACATGGTGACCTTCCTTGATGTAGGATGAGGCGAGGGAGCTCTGCTTCCGAGAGCACAGGTCTTGGGATCTATTCAGTTACTTGTGGGACCTGAGTGACAAGGATCAGGATCAACATCATGATATGGGGCTATGGTACATCACCTACGCAGCACCCATTCGCACTCACCTAGGGATGTTGTCAGCTCTTTCTGAGAGATGGCATAATGAGACCTCTTCATTCCACCTTCCCACTGGTGAGGCCACCGTCACCTTGGAGGACATTTGGCACTTTCTAAAATTGTCAATTCATGGTCGGCAAGTGATTTTTGATATGGATGAGGAGCATAATGCCTGCCACTGGGTCCTTGCCACAGAGGACATTGTCATTTGTGAGGGACAGATCGAGCTAGAGCGACATAGGTCTCTGGCACCTCCCTTCTTCTTGGTTATTGTGGTGATCATTTCAAGTCTCATTGCCCCAGACCAATGAGGCCGATACTTTAGTCCCAGTTGGGGACTTTGCTAGGAGCGGATGGTTCGCGATAGACCATCCCATTTTGCTTGGGGGCCTGTTCTTCTTGCCTTTTTGTACAAAGATTTGCATGAGTACATCTACATGGATGGAAGAGCACTCAGAGCAGGTGTGACGCTCCTCCACGTATGGGTGTGGGAGCACATTGTTGTCCTTCGACCATTAGTTGTTCCAATTCTGATGATGCTAGACGATCCCCTCATATGGCGTTACAGAGGCGGTGTGTCCTTTACACACATAGGTGAGCACGGGATCCCCTACTGGAGGAGGGTCTTGGATGAGATGTAGGTATTCATATGGCATCTGTACCTTGGTTGGCCGAGATGGGCCAGTGATGCAGAGTAGTTGTTCTTTGCCTACCATGACCGCTTTATGCAAGGGTGAGATCATACCATGATAGAGAGATATCTTCCCACACGCGTGCAGCTTTAGTTTGGTGAGCCCCAGGATCACCCTGATAATGATTATGTGGTTGTCTTCACCCAGACCATGTCACAGGTTTCATGGGGATAGTATATTCCTACCTCAGAGGCTATTGATAGTTTCAAACAGTTGGTAGCTCGGCCTTGAGCTTACAATCAGGGGCATGTAGATCCAGGCACGACACAGGCATATAAGGATTGGTTCTGACCTCCACTACGATTGACTATTCCAGGTGCAGTCCTAGATCGGTAGAGAGTGAGAGGCAAAGGGGGAGGATGAGGATGAAGAGGTGATGCATGACAGGAGAAACTGGTCAGGTCTCCAATGTAGCTAGATATACAAATGTAGGATCAACAGGAGGTGCCGCCAGAAGTACCACCACAGGTTAAGGATCAACCTCAAGTACAGCCTCTATGAGCACAGCTAGCAAGGTAGGTGGATCCCTGAGATGCTTTGATTGCGCAGTTGTAGGCCCAGGTCCAAACTGTGACAGCCGAGAGGGATCAGGCCATACAACAGAGACAAGCCATACATTTACAGGCAGCCATAGAGCTAGGCTGGAGACAACAATTAGAGAGCATGGAAGCCTCCTCCCAGAGCACAATGTTGGTTTGGTCTTATAGGGTTTCCTTTCGAGAGGCTGAGTATTATTAGAGGCATTATCATCACGTCGTACCCAAAGGAGCATAGGTCCCAGAGTACTCATAGTGGACCAACCACAGACCAGCAGAGGGTCATGGTGACAGGGGCGAGGGCAGCATACACGGGGGTAGACCTTGATCAAGATGATAATTTTTTGTGCCTTATGGGCTCCTTTTTTATATCCCGATGGGAATTTTGTACTAATTTACATATATATACAGTGATCCAACTTATTTTGTACTATGATAGTTACACGATGATATATATATGAGCCGATGATGATTTTGATATAATGTGATATGGTGTCATTTATTTATGTATGTATGGATGATTCTATTTATGTATGTTGTGTAATGATGCCTATGATGCTATATGATGTATTTATGGATGCATTTACTTCTAATGATGTATGCATTATGATTATGACTAACAGATCTATATTATGTCAACTTATGACATGCAGATGTATTTATGTGATGTGTAATGATGTGAAATGATATGAAATGAAAAATGTGCAATATGAAAAATGATATGGGAATGATTTATGTGGTATGTGAAAAATGATGTGAATCATGCTTATATATGAAATGGTTATGGATGGATGTATGCTTTGCATGTAATGAATTTTTATGTTCCTATTTATGCTTATGTGGAATGATTTATGCAATGAATGATTATGATGCTATTTCTGAGATGATATGGATGATTAGTGAATGATGTAATTTAATGTAGATGCAATGATGTTATGTGAATGAGGTGGTTTTAAGATTCTTAGAATAACAAATATTATTATCCTAATCATATTAAATGATAATGTAATGTACATAATGCATTTAAGGTGATGCAATGATATGCTAACGCAAAGTGATATGATGATGTTATGCAAGTATGTATGCAATGGATTATCTATAATGCTTATGTACCTAATATGTATGATTATGCAGTAGGTGGTAATGTTTATGAAAAAATTTATGCAAATGAATGTTATGCAATGATTTATGTGATAAATGCAATGCGATGCAATGTAATAAAATGGATGAGCTTATCTATGAAGAATGCTTATAATATGTTTATATGATGGTGCAAATGTGATGCATATGTTTCCTATATGATATGTTGATGCAATATGCTAATGATTTGTGGATGCAGAATTGATGAGGATGAGGATGATGATGATGATCAATTGTCATAGTACCTTGTTAGTGCGATGAGCAAGAAGGACTGAAAGAGAGGAAGTCATTTCAACAAGATACAAGATGATGAAAATGCAAATGATGATGATTACTTTTCAAGGAGTTGGGATTTTCAAAGGGCCAATTTTATTATGTTTGATGACACACATGGTACGATGCATCAAGGTATAGAAAACCAGGATGGTGTTGTACCTAGTGTGATGGACTTTAACTTGACAAAAATATAGGAGTATCCTTGTTCACACCTAACATACGGAAACCTTGATAGGATGCACTTTAGAAGTTTCAAACACCTCGGGCCAAAACATGGAAAGGTATAACCTATCAATGTAATAGTCAATAAGTTTCCCAAAACCTCCTCCATACATACCTAACAAAGCAAGTATTTGCCAAGGTTATATTACAAGAACGTCCAACAAGCACAACAAACAAAAGATAATGATCGTTGCCCCATTCCTATTTCTCTAAATCCTCTTGTTCAAATATCATCTAGAAGTCCTTGGAATGAGCGCAATAAGATAAGTCAAAAGGATAAAGACCAAGTAAACAAACAAGCTGATGTTCTTCAATACCACTAATCAAAAGAGGATGTGTTTTTAAGGATAAGAACCGAAACTTATTGCCAAAAGATAATGCCCATTGTAGGAAAGATTCATCCTAGGACATGTTAGTGGATGGCAGCACATCATTTCATTTATCCAAAGCATTCTTTCAAATGATTGATATGGGACTAATTGGATGATAGGTTACCAATGCGGAGATTTGACCATCTTACTTACGTACTGACTTAGACCTAAGACTTGACGTTTTGAGTTTTCACTTTTAACCTACTAGACTTGTTTCCAATTATCTTACCAAAGATTGAGGATGACGATCATTTATTATGAATGATATTATTGTGGGTGAAAGCGAGATGAGATAGATGGATTTTTTCAAATATTTGGATGTTTTTGATCTTTTTGAGATGTTTTGAGGTTGTTTTTGGCATTTTTGAGATTTTGCAAATGTTTTGATTTTTTGATTTTTCAAATGTTTTGGGGTTTTTTGAGATTTTGACCATGAGATTAACCTAAAGACCTATCCTAGGGGCCTCGGGGGATGATCAACATATTAGCCTTGCTTACATTATACACACAAAGACCACGTAGTTCGATTGACAACCTGACCGATTTATAGATGATGATATACATGATGAGACGTTAGCTTATTATAACGGACGCCTAAAGGACCAACCTAAGTGTCTTGGGGGATGATCAAAGATCAACCTTTCCTATGTTCAAGGCTCAGAGACCCATAGTTTGACAAGAAAACTCTTTTTTTGGCATTTTTGACTGACTTTTTGACCTATTTTTGGGATTTTGATATGTTTTGAATGTTTTTGGATTTTCTTATTTTAGGACGTTAAGAACATACATGAATCTGATCTAATAAGAACATGTCCCCAACATGATGTGATAGACTACTCCGATAAAGGCAGGACAAGCTGACCTCTAGGATGGGTTGAGTAGTAGTAGGAGGGATCATGATATGAACACAAAACCAAGCTATGATGCAAATGCAGGTGGATGAGTGATGAATGCAGACCCGAATGCGATGGATGATGGAAGCGTACTGGATGGATGATGCAGAAAAAGTCGTAAAGATCCTAGTGGATGGAAAGTGCTTATTTACACAAGGTGCCTATTTTCCAAGTTTTCACCAAGGTACTTGTCCAAAGTGCCACCAAAGTGGTTTTCACTAGAGGACAATTTTTTCTCTTTACTATTTTTTATCCTTTTTTCAAATTTTTTTTTGGATTTTTTTGTTTTTAATTTTTTTGTTGTTGTTACCAAGACGCCCGTTGGCTAGTTTTTTGCCAAAGTAACCATTTTTTTAGGACATTTTCTGATTTTTTGGATTTTTTTGGTTCTATACCTTGAGAGATTTAAGCATAAAACTTTTTAAGATGAGCGCTATTCATAGGCTCTTGTAGAGGTTCCCCTTTGGGTGTTGATAGCTGATATGCCCCTGATTTGTAACTTGCTGTGATAATGAATGGTCCCAACCAATTGGGTTCAAACTTGCCTTTGCTGCTTGGTTTTGGGACATTCTTCTAATTCTCTTTTAAGACCAATTCTCTGACCTAGAACGTCCTGCTTTTGATTTTCTTATTGTAACTCCTTTTGAGTCTATTCTAATAGACTTGCAAATGATTCAAAGCATCTATATGTCATTCATCTAGTAGCTCCAGTTCATTTAGTCTTGATACCCGATACTCTTCATCTGTGATGAGGTTTTGCAGTGATATCTTGAGGGATGGAAGCTTGATCTCTATGGGGAGTACTGCTTCTGATCTGTAGACCAGGGGAAAAGGGGTGGCACCAGTGGGTGTACGAATGCTGGTTCGATAGGCCCAAAGGGTGGGATTAAGCTATAGATGCTAGTCACGACCTGTGTCATTAACTATTTTCTTGAGGATTTTTAGAATGGTCTTGTTTGTAGCTTCTAGTTGGCCATTGCCTTGGGGATAGTATGGGGTGGAGAAGCGATGTTGGATTTTGAATTTCTCGCATAAGTTGCAGACATCCTTATTCTTGAAGGGTGTCCCATTATCTGAGATAATGGCTTGTGGGACACCATAGCGACAAATGAAATAGTTCAGGATGAACTTTCAAATATGCTTCCTAGTTATGTACGTCATGGGTATGGCTTCCACCCACTTAGTAAAGTACTCCACAGCGGTTATGATGAACATATGGCCATTAGATGAGGTGGGTGATATTTTTCCAATGAGATTGAGTCCCCACTATGAAAAGGGCCATGGTGTGATGATAAGATGAAGCTCTTGAGCTGGAGCATGGATAAGGTCCCCATGTTGTTGAAATTGTAGACACTTTCTAGCATAGTCAGGGGCTTCTTGTTCCATTGTGGGCCAATAATACCCCATCCTCAACAATTTCTTAGCTATGGTCATTCCACTCGAGTGTGAACCACAGATACCATTATGTACTTTAGTTAGAGTGGTTAATGCTTCCTCATCATTTAAGCAGCGTAGTAGGGTTCCTTCTATACTCCTACAATATAGGGTATCTCCTAGGATGACGAATCTGGATGCTTTTTTTACAAAGGTTCATTTTAGGTTTGAAAGTAAGTCGGCGGGTATGACTCCTATTCAAAGGTATGTGTAAATGTCATGGTACCAAGGATCACCGGGACCAACAATTTCACACACGAATTCTGATTTTGGTACCTCGAATGCAGGCACGAGAAGCTTCTCTATCAGGAATTCATATTTTGGAACATTGTGGGGGATATCCAATAAGGATCCAATTGTTGCCATGGCATCTACTACTCTATTGTTGGTTCTAGGAATCTATTCAAATGTTATTTCAATGAAGGATTCTTTAAGAGTCTCCACCAATTTCTTGTATAGAGTGAGCTTGTCATCCTTGGTCTGGTATTCATCTTTCACTTGATTTATTATTAAATATTGGGAGTCTTTGTATACTCTGAGAGCTATAATGTTCCACTGCATTGCTATTCTAAGGCCTATGGTTAAGGCCTCATATTTTGAAATGTTATTGGTGTAGGGAAACACCAACTTATAAGATTTTGGTATGCAATCCCCTTGTGGGGTAATGAAGAAGATGCCAAATCTTGATCCATGTTGTGTGTATGAGCCATCAAAGTATAGTTTCCAGTGGTCAGCTGTGTTGAGATTAAAAATAGATTCATCTGGAAACTCTGAGATGAGAGGATTTTTAGAATAGATTGGTGCTTCTACAAGTTGATATGCAATGACTTGTCCTTTGATTGCTTTCCTCTCCACATATCCGATGTCGTATTCTGATAGTATCATCACCCATTTGGCCATTCTTCCTGCGAGCATTGACTTTGACAATAAGTATTTGAGAGGGCCGATTTTGGCGATGAGCTTTATTTTGTGTGCCAACATGTAATGTCTGAATTTCTGAGATGCAAACACTACTGCTAGGAATGCTTTCTCGATGAATGAATAGTTTAGCTCATGGCCAACCATTTTTTTGCTGATGTAATAGATAGCCCTTTATGTTCCATTTTCATCATGCTAAACTAGGAGAGCTCCAAGGGCTGTTGTTGTTGCTAATACGTAGAGAATCAATGGTTTTCTTGGGATTAGTGGCATTAAGATTAGTGGTTTCAGGAGATATTCTTTCATTTTTTTGAATGCCTCTTCACACTTGTTATCCCATGGGTTCTATTTTTCTACCAACTGTGCTATGAATCTTTGAATGGATTGGAGCCTTCCTTGGAGACCTCAATTGCTTTAATGTTTTTGGTGCCCTCATATCAAGAATTTCCTTTACCTTTGTTGGATCTACCTCAATACCCCTCATTGACACTATATATCCTAGCAATTTTCCTAATTGTACACCGAAGACGCACTTCTTTGGGTTTAATCTAACTTTGTACTCCTCCAACCTGTCAAAAATGGCACTAAGGGTTTCTATGTGATCTTTTCTCTTTCTGGATTTATCTAAAATGTTATCAACATAGTCTTTGACTCTCTTATGGATCATGTCATGGAATATCAATGTCATGGCCCTTTGGTATGTTTCTCTTGCGTTCTTTAAACCGAATGGCATCATATTCCAACAATAAGTCCCCCATGGACAAGTGAAAGCCATCCTATGTTGGTCTTTTTTAGCTATCATAATCTAATTGTACCTTGAAAATCCATCCATTAGTGACAACATTTCATGTTCAGTTGTCATATCTACGATCATGTCAATGTTTGGAAGTGGGAAGTCACCTTTTGGACATGCCTTATTCAAGTCTCTAAAGTCTATACAGATTCTGATATTCCCATCAGGTTTTGAGACAGGTACCAAGTTTGACACCCATTCTAGATAATCTATCGGTCGAATGAATCCCGCATCTAATAGCTTTTTTAGCTCCATTTTGACTAATAAGGCAATTGAGGGTGCATTTTTTGAAGCTTTTGTTTAACAGGATTTGCTTTCGGATATACTGCTAAATGGTGAACCATAGTCTCTAGATCAAGTCCCGACATGTCAACATAGCTCCATGCAAAATTTATCTATCTTTCTCTTAGGAAGGCTACTAGGAGCTCTTGTTCTTCTGATAGTAATGACTCTACATAGAATGTGATATGTGGGGCTTCCTCTGTTCCTAGATTGACTAGATTGCATTTTTATACTAGGACTGCTGATTTTTCTTGATGAATAGCTTGGAAAGGAAGATTGAATCCCCCATCCTTAGGTGCCTCAGATAGTTTTTCACCATTGGATGCATCCTTTCTTTTTACTTTTTTCTGGTCGAAGAGTGCCACAGTGTGGTTTTCACTCAAGGACTTAGATATGATTCTTAATTTTTCACTTTTGCGACTGAGGGATTCAATCATTTCCCCATAGGCATGTGTATCTAGCTCTATTAGGAACCCTACTTTGTGATCCCCACATGGAATTTTTTTCCTGTAGACCCATGAATTTTGAGAACACCTCATCGTTTTCAAATGTATCAAGAACTGGTGGTCCTCGTTGGTCATAGTCGATGAGTTGGGGATATAGTAGGTGGATTTCATGATTTTGGTGGTCTCATTCAAAAGATAGGATCTAATCATACAAAGAGTGGTATCCTCAAATAGCCTAGGTAAGTTGGTCATAGGATCCTTGTCATTGATACTACTACAGACATCGATTATATCAAACTTATGGTTATCTAAGACACGAACTTTGGATACTGGTAGGCACAATTCAGATACAGTTGGTTGAGGAGGATTATTAACCATTCTAACCGGAGGATTTCGGCCATGTATGGTTATACTCAGAGGAGTACATCAAAGGCCAAGATTTTTTATTGTTTGCTTCTCCGGAATGATAGGTGTTATAAGCCCATTGCCATTTCTCCCAAGTATTTGATTTCTATCGTAGCCCATTGTGAGCATCATTTGTAGACCCTTGCTTCTATCATCCATTGGTAAATCAACTGATGGTCTCTCATCTTGGTATAGCATATGAGATGGATCTGCCTCAATGACTTCTTGGCCAAGATCTCCCCAACTTGTAAAGTTGGGATAGTCTTCAGGAGATGTTTGGGATGTGGAGACTTCATTTATTTGCAGACATCCCCATGATCTAGGAGATTGTGGTAACTCTCCTACCATGAAAGCATTCTTAGGGATCATGTATTTTCCACAACCGTTATCTTGGATAATGACCTTAATGTCAGAGATGGTGGGAATGGCAGGAGTGGCAGGTGTCTCTATCGCAGAAGTGGATGCGAGAGTGGGGGGATCGATGTATGGTGTAGATGGGCCCTCATCATTTTTTGGTACTTGGGGGATTTTATAGTACTTTGCTTCAAGGATTTTTCAATAGGAGAAGGGTTCGATATCTCCATGGATAATGATTTCTTGTCCCCCATGTGTGAATTTCACACATTGATGGAAATTTGATGCTACTACCTTCATTGCATGATTCCATGGGTGTCCTACGAGGATATTATATGGCAAGTCAAGGTCCAACACTTGACAAGTGGTTTCCATGATGGTCGGCCCTACTTGAATAGGGAGTTTGATCGTGCCCTGGGACACTCTTTCTTGATCATCGTATGCTCTTATTGTGATACCCTTTCCTTTGTTGATAGAATCCTTTGATATTTTCAATTGTTTGACGAGGTTGCAAGAACATATATTCAAACCTGCACCTCCATCCACCAAGACCGTTTTGACTTTTCTTTTCCATACAATGATTTCTAAGTGAAGCGCATGGTTGTGAGATGGTTGAGTGGGGAAATCCTAGTCAGAGAATGTGAGGAGATTTGGTGCAATTATATTTCTAACCATAGCTTGGAATTGTTCCACATCAAGATCTGCGGGGATAGTGGATGAGGCCAAAGCTTATTCAAGGATTTTCTTATGGGTAGACGATATTTTTAGCAACTCTGTGATGGAGATTTGCACTGGCATTCTCTTGAGTTGCTCTAGGACATTGTAGTCATTAGGGACAAATCTAGATGCAGGAACTCTATTTGGTTGGGATGATCCTACAATGGTAACCATACCACCTCTTATGGTGACTCCACAATTGGCATGGGTTCCTTTGATGGTGATGACTCTGTAGTATTCATCTAGGGATGTGACTATAGTTTCATATACATTATTCATGTTTGTGTGGGTGCCCTTCCCCTTATCATTATTATTATTATTCCCTTTATTGCCATGATTAGGCATTGGATTCATGTATATCTTAAGATCTTGGTTTCCTGTAGGCTGTTCCACATTTATAATTCATTGATCGATGAGATCTTGAATTACATTTTTTAATCTCTTGCAACTATTCGTGGTATGTCCTTTGATTTTATGGAATTCACAGAGTTGATTTTCATTATACCAAGGAGGTTTCACATCCGGTTCTTGGTAATTCTCAAAGGTAGGAGCTTTGATGAGTTTTTCATTTATCAGCTTCTTCATTATGACTTCAAGTTGTTCCCCCAAAGTAGTGCATTTTTGTTTGGGGTAATTTTTGTTCCATTGGGGTAGTCCCCTTTGATCATTGACATTGTTAATCACCGGATTGTTGTTTGGTTGTTGTGTTGCTTGATGATTGTTTTGGTGTTGGATTTGGATTTGTGGTGTGGGTTTTTTTTGGCGTGGGGCACTAATGACCACTTTAGCATCGACAACACCATCATTAGTAACGTTTTCCTTGTCCATGTGTGAGGTTTATCATTATAATTGGTGGGTGGGTGATTGTTTTTTTGTTCGAGGTATGAAGTTGATTCCGCTATTTGAGTCATAAGGGCTCGTTCGATGCTGAGCGCCTTCAGGATCAACTGGTCATATGTGGTGATCCCTTAAACCTTGAGATGAAATGCCAAGAGGTTGTCAAGGTTGGCTATGATGGTGCAAACTTGTTGTTCCTCGGGCATGGTCCATTTGCTCTGATTGGCCTTGGATCACCATCATTGTAAGAATGAAGTGAATGATTCACCCTTTCCTTGTTTTAGAGCTAAGAGTTCTTCTAGACTAACATCCATGGCAATGTTGCATGCATAATTTTTAATGAATGTGTCTATAATTTCTTGGAATGTTCTAATGCCTGAAGGTAGGCAAGAGAACCATTCCATAGCATGGCCAACCAAACTCCTAGGAAATAGTCGTATCAGATAAGTATCATTGTATGTGACTTCCATGCAATGAACCTAAAATTCCCTAATGTGATCTTCAGGGTTTCCTGTCCCATGATATTTGTCAAACTTGGGGATCTCAAATCCCTTGGGGAAGGGTTTCATCACAAGGCTCCTGTCAAATGGATAGCGACACAAGTTGCTTGGTGTCTTTGTGGTTCGCCCTAATTGAAGATCAAGCACTTGTTGCGAGAGAAACCTGATTTGAGTCATTACATCATTTTGCAGATCAGTGGGTGCGATGAACGTGTTCTGGGGTGTTTCGATTTTGGGTTGGATGGGTGGGTTGTTTGGTGTGCTATTTGATGGTATCTATATGTTTTTCCAAGCTAGGTATGCTTTCACTTGTTGTTGTATGAACAATGCTTGTTGTTGATCTTGTTGTTGTGCTAGGATTGTCTGTTGTTGTGCTTGTTCTTGTGCTTGTTGTTGTTCCAACAACACTTGTTATTGGGCTGCTTATTTCTACTCTTGATATTGTTTTATTGCTTGTTGATATGCTTGTAGTTGTGCTACTTGTTTTTGTGCAAGAAGTTGTGCTTGCGCTTGTGCTTTTTGTGCTTGATATTGGGTGTGCGCTTGAGCTTGGGCTTGAGCTTGTGCCGCTTGTTGTTGCAATAGAATTTGGGCTTGGGCAGCCTTTTGTGCTTGTAATGTGGCTTGGGCTGCTTGAGCGGCTTGAGTAGCTTGTTGTTGTTGTTGCAATAAAGCTTGGGCTTGTGTGGCCTATTGTGCTTGTAATGTGGCTTGGGCTGCTTGGGCAGCTTGTGCAGCTTGAGCGACTTGTTGAGCAGCTAATTGTGTGACTTTTTGTTTTTGCACTTGTAGGAATCCCCTTTGAAAAGTAGCTTGTTAAGCTACTTGTAATGTCATGTTGTATTGGCTTGATATGCTGGAAGTTGGTGGTGGTGGGAGTGGAGGTGGATTTGGGATGGCATTTGTGGTGGTGATAAGTAGTAATGTCGTGTTGATGATTTGAGTGGTGGATGGTGTTGTTGATGTGCTAGTTTGAGTGATAAATAGTGTCGTTGATGTGATTGGCCCTTGAGATACCATGCTTTGAGATGTTAGGGGGTTGTTTGATGATGTCGCGATTGCTTGTGTAGTTGTCATTTTTTGTTGTGATATCGATGACAAGTTTTGAGAGTTTGGCATAATGTTTTGATTGATATTTGGGATGTTGGTTTGATTGATACTTGGTAAAGGGGGAAGCCCTAAGCCAAGGAGCGGTGTGGATGATGATGGAAATGGTGAAAGTGGTGGAAATATGAGGGGTGTGGTGTCAAAAATTCCCCCAGGTCTGAACATGTCACCTTCTTGAAAATTTGTGAGAGAATCTTGAGGTGTTGCGTGGAAGGATGATGATGATGGATCATTGTGGAAAATGAGAGGAACATACTTATGTAATGGATTTTGGGGTATGTTTTGTTCCAAAATGGTATTTGCATCCAAGTCTTGATTGTTGAAAAGGGGGTATGTTTTAATATCATTAAGAAATGCATTTCCCTTATTAACATTGGGTTGGGTTGGAGAAAAAGATGTTGTGATTTGTGGAGTATGTTGGGTGATGCTTTGGGATGGGGGTGTAGATGATATGGGGATGGTGGATGAGATTGGAGGTAAATATGTCTCCACTATAGTACTCACATCAAAATCCAAAGGTAATTTGGCCCCTTTTTTGTCTAACTCAAGAATGTATAATGAAGGATTAAGCCTCATCATGATGTTGATGATTTTATGGTTTTCTAGATTTTGGAGCATTTTCGTTATTTCTTCGTGTGACATCCCAAAGGTAAGATCTTCTCCTTGGGTTTTCTCTTGTGGATTTTGTGATGATGAGATAGTCAAAGGATTGTTTGATTCGACGGGATTTATTTTGACGTTCATTTGGCTTAGGTCACTTGAAGAGAGTGTTTCTTTGTTGGCTTCCATGTTCTTCTTGTATTGAGATCTAGTTTGAACCATAAAACAAGGATCAATTTTCAAGAATATGGGAGATGAATCTCTTGATTCCTTGGATTGATCTTTACTTTATGCACAAAAGAGAAAAAATTTTAGGATTCTTGAGGATCAAAAGGTGATATGATGATGATGATGATGATGCAAGAGATGGATGATGTGGGTGTTTTGATATTTTGATAAATCTTGAGTGGGATGCTAGACTTTTGGGACTTTTGGATATGTTTCTGATTTTGATTTTGATTTGATTTTGGATTTGGGATTTTTCATTGACTTGATTGATTTTGGTTTGATTTGATTGAAAAAAAAGACCCTAAGATGTTGCATGATTTATGTAAGGGGTAATTTTTCTCAAAGGATGATAATTTGAATATGTGTAGGGAGAAGGATGCATCTACCCACACCTATTCAAATAAGATGATAATTTAACCAAGCATATGAAGAAGGATGCATGTAAATATACCTAGCTAAACAAGATGGTTTGATAAATTTGACTATAAATTTGACTAAGTATATGAAAAAGGATGCATCTACACATACCTAGCCAAACAAGATTTCAAGGATTTTGTCTCAAGGATTTGATGATTTTTTTTTTTTTTCCAAAAATCCTAGCATAAAGGATGATTTCAAAATTTCTCAAAAGGTGATGATGAGATGATTTTTGATTTGATGTTTTGAAGGATGGGTGAGAAAGGATTTTTCTTTCCTTTGATCCTAAGATAAACCTAAAAAAGACACTTTGTTTACCTAGACCTCGATATTGAAGAACATGCAATGCTTCTATAGACCTTTATAACCAAAAAGTGATTCAATTTGTGCATTCATTTCTGATTTTGAACCAATGAATTTCATTTTGGGATTTGGCTTCTTGAAAATCGTGAGGTTTCAACAAATGTGAGAGTTCATTTTACTTAGCTTTGCTTAGTGAGTGACTTTATTTTACCACAAACACTTTCTTTGATTAGATTTTCCAAACTAGATGTCCAATGTTTTAATTTCTTCAAATCCCACAAAGTATGTTATGTGGAAATTCAATGAACTCAAGGCAAGGGTTACCTATTATTTACTTTAGTAGACAAATTGAGATGTAACCCAATGTGTTTAGAAAAATCTAAGGATGGAATCCAAAGGGCAAGCAATAACACATGGAATGAGTCAATTGTATTTGTCTCCTAAAGGGTTTGAAATTTTGATGATGATGTTTAAGTGTTTGTTTCCAAGATGTTTTTGAACAAGCAAAGCATTTTGTAATCAAGAATAAGTACAACCCTATGGATGTGAAAGAAAATATTTGTTGGATTCCCACTTGGACAAGTCCAGCTACGCTTATCTTTAGCGAATGGTTAGATGCTTAACCCCACTAGCTCCCCTCCACGACACTCACTTATACAGGGTAGCCAAGCATCAACACCCATGAAAATCCCATGGCATGCTTTCAATTTCTACTAAAAGACCATAAAAGTGTGGGGTGGCTTCAGAACGACCGTTCTTGCACCAACAAATAGATCAAGGATTTTGGCAATTCTAAAACATAGGTTTTTATTTGGACTTTCCATTCGTGGAGATTGACCCATAAAGCGAGAGTTCCCTTTCATATCCATCTCGTCAGAGCCAACCACGTGATATTGGTGTTTATTCCAATACCCACATTTATATCCCGACTAGAAATACTCTCGGGTTCAGAGTGTTACTGGTTGAGTTGTTCCCTTGGGTGAGTACTTTTTCCCCAAGGTAGGCCCTCTAAGATAAACAAAAGTGAATAAACTTATTCATAGTTCGATCAACCCTTGTTTAGAAACAAAGGGAGAACACATGCAATAAATTCATTCACACTCGCACAAGATTTTGTCCGATTTTAAACCCAAACTGAAGTGTGGAGGTGATTGCTTTGTCTCAACCTAAAGTCACAAAAAAGGCCTTTTGATTCTCAAGATCGCTATAAAGCGCGAGAGAAGCGCATACGTCCTTTTTAAATGAAATTAGTTCAAGTAATCCCTCACAAAACAAGATAACACATGTTCATTTTAGATCCCCAAAGCAATAATGACTTCTTTTTAAAGCACCAAAAGACAAATGAGAGTTGTTTTGTTCAATTCTTAAACAAAAAACAAACTTTAGTAAGTTGTATTCCTAATGTTCGTTTTAAGATTTTGAAAAAATTGAAAGGGTTC
This sequence comes from Sequoia sempervirens, assembly GCA_007258455.2. Classification (NCBI taxonomy): domain Eukaryota; kingdom Viridiplantae; phylum Streptophyta; class Pinopsida; order Cupressales; family Cupressaceae; genus Sequoia; species Sequoia sempervirens. Next base: position 83,998,036 of record VDFB02252616.1, on the reverse strand, counting down.
TTTTTAAAGCCCAAACGAAATTAGTGTCCTAAGCAAAAAGGAATAACAGTTTCCTATGAGTGTTAAAAAAACACTAAAGTGTTTAAAAACACTTTGACCTTGTGAAATATCATCATCATGCTTCTCCTTTTTTCTTCAATTGATCCAACCTACAAGACATAAAATCAGTCAAATTCTACAAAACACAGAGGTTAAAAAGTAGAAAATAGAAGATAAACTCATCTTTTATCAAAAGCATGTGCTAAAATAAAATTTCCACTTTTTACTCCCTGCCAATGGTGCAACTCGTGACTACGTCGTAGTTTGATTTCCCAGCGGTGCTATACAATGCCGCTTACCAGTCATCATCACTCTTTGTCAAGGCCAGTGAGCTCAACTACGTCGCACTTTTGCCCAACGTCGCTGTTTGATTTTTTTGAAAAATCCCGCAGGTCAGATTGGTCAAGCGGAGCAGTTTAAAATTTAATTTTTTGGGTGGGAAGACTCCAGCATCATAGTTTGAATTTTCAGTGGTGCTATATGGCGATGATGAAGAGTCGGCGGTGCTAAAATAGTGACGTTGAGCTCTCAATGTTGGAATTTTCCTATGCACAAACAAAAACACAAAATTTTTAGAAAAACGTGATAAAGAATGAGATTTTTCCCTCCTTCTAGCACCAAATGTGTGAACCCCAATCCCAATACTTGCAAAACAACATGAACAGACACATTAGATGAGAAATTATAAGTAAGAACAAGGATTCCCCATGAAATCCATTTACAATGCTTAAATTAGGAAAACAATGAAGAACACAATGAAAATAGCCAAAATAAAGATTGAATCCTAATTAAGTAAGCAAACTCTTGATCCCATAAGGGAATTGGTGTCAATTTGATGTGAAAATTGGCCCTTTCCCAACTCCTATGGTGCAAGATTGATGTATGTTGATAAATGTTGATGAGTGATCCACTTTGTTGATGAAGGATGAGGGCTCCAAGCTAAAAATATGGATAACCTAGCTAAGAACTCAATGGTGATGGATGAAATTTGATAGATATTTTAGCACGGTAACTTTGCATAATTTGTGGATGATCAAATGAGCAGAGGAGCCCTTCATTTATAGAATGTCAATATGAATGAATGTCCAAAATTGAGCAATGTGGGAATAACATTCAACCAATGGCAAGATGCCATTTTTCAACCCATGAGTGGATGGAGGATGTGCAAGTTTTGAGGATTGTGCCAATAAATACTTATTTTTAAATTTTGAATTTTGTTGAAATGACTTGCAAGAGAGAAGGGAAAAATGCATTAAAATCCACTTGGCTCAAGGAAAAGGACATGTAAGATGAAGTTAATGCCTTGTTGGATGTACATGTCCACTTGGATTTTTTGAATTCAAACTTGAAGAATATTCCAAAAGATGCCTTGTGAGGAAAATAGAGATTTAATAAATCAATTAAATCTATTTTCATGTGCAAGTGGGAAAATCTAGAGGATGGGACATGATAAGAGATTAAATTAATCCAGGGTTAATTAATTTAATGAGGGATTAGATGATGTGACCAATTTGACTTAGATTTGTGGATTTATTTAAATCAAATAAAGAAGAATGTGATAAAGGATTAATTAAATAAAGATTTTAATTTATTTAATTAAAAGAGATGATGTTAGATTAAACTAAATAAAGTTTTTATTTATTTAATTTAATGGATAGACTTAAGAGATTTAATCAAATAAAATTGATTATTTAATTAAATAGGGATAATTAGATCAAATTGATTGATTTAATTAACAAAAAAGGATGACTTAATTAGATAAAATAATTTATTTAATTAAGGGAAGGAAATTGATGAATTTAAACAGATAAGGGGATTTGATTAAATGGTTAGATTGAGGGATGATTCAGGATGAAACGATGATAGTAGTTGGATCAGATGCACAATGTCAATCAGTACATTTTACATGTCTACACTACCTTTCATTTATTCTATTGAAATTCTCAATTTGGCTATGGTATTGGGTGATGGCATGGATTAATACCATCTGAATAGCCAGACTGATTGATTGGATAGCTTTATATTGAAAACTGTATGATGTACTATAGAATAGTAGATGATGATGTCAATAATCCAGTGATTTTGACAATCGACAGCTTTTGTGGCACTATCAATTTTGACAATTGATAGCTTGTCAACTTGAGCTACAGTTTGCAACTTTGCTTGTAGCCAACTTGAGGTATCAATTAAGTTGGATTTTTGGTTTGTGGCTGTATGAATCAGTAGTAATTATACACAACCTCAGAGCTCACACATGACACATGTGACGTGTACAAGGTACCAGGCTAGTAGTGGCACTTTTGGCAGTACTTTTGGCCCATAAATAAGGATATTGATCACAAATAAAATCATTTGTTTAATTCTCATAAGGGTTTTCATTTTGTAGGGTTAGTAAATTAAGAAGGATTCGAGAAGAAGATGATGCGGTATTATTAGGGATGCTCTAAATTCTCCTACCACTAGTTATGTAGTTACAGAGTAAAATACCAATTTCCTTCAAGTTCAGAATGGGTGAAATTAGAAAGAAGTTGATTTGGTTCACCTAACTTCTCAGACAGGTTTTGAACTAGAATGAGGAGTTATGATGGAGATAAGTGTTATCCCAATGCACGAAGGCTAAAAGTAGATGGTGGTAGCAATTTTACTACCCCTCATCATCTGCACGACTCTAGTTCTCAAAGGGGATAAGCACATTTTGTATCTTCACAACTCCCATTTCCCCAACATGGTTGGCTAGGTTAGTTCCTTGCATTTATTTTTAGACACCATGGCCTACCAGGCAAGCCCCATGCATTTATTTTTAGTGCTCATCTTCTACATGGGAGCAAGTTTACAATCCCTTGTCTTCTGCGTCAATCTAGTTCTAAAAGGGGCTAAGTACATTTTGTATCTGCACAACTCCCATTTCCCTAGTTTGATTTGGCCCCCTTTCCTAATGCATTTATTTTTAGAGCGACGAGGGTATGGATGACTTGACAAGTCCCATCTGTTTATTTTCAGATCTCATGGTTGACCCAGAAAGTTCCATTTATTTTTAGAGATACGTGTGTCACATTTACATTTTCAACTTTTTACCAACATTCCAACAAAATCTTGGCGCTTGCGCTTACATTTGTATTTGTACTATATAATAATGTGACATTGTAATTTAGTTATAATAAAATAAATGGTTGTGCTATTAATGTGACATTGTAATTCATTTTATTAACTCTTTTGTAAGTTAAGTGCTATTAATGGTTGTGCAATGTGCTATTAATGTGATATTGTAATTTATTTTATTAAGGCCTTTGAAATGTTAAGTTTCTGGCCCCTTAGCCTTGATGTCAATCCTAGCGCATTAAACTTTAAAGAAAATTTAAAACACATGTTTTATGTTTATTATTTATATCATAAATTACTCAACCGTTCAATGAACATTTGATGTGTTGTTGTAGTTGCATTCCAAAATGAAATGCACAGAGCGCTAGGCTTGCAAACTTAAACCTCTGGAATCACCCTATAACTGTTAGATTAACAGAGATTAACGGTATAGAATTTGTTGTCAATGCAGGAGTAAGTCATTATTTTTAATGGCTTGTTTTAAATGTTTTTTCCATCTACATTGTACAACCTAATTGTGTACTATGTAGTTCGTAAGTAATGAGTAGACATTTCGGTGTCATTCAGTTCACTCATTATAGTGCACCACCCTGTTCTGGGTTCCACAGTTCCACTTCCAACAAAGCCATTCCAGTAACCCAGTTTCAAGCTTCAACGTAGTTTTGAATTCAAGAATCAAAATTCAAAATATGGGTAATTAAAGAATTCTTGTGGCTACATTTCATCACTTGAAGTTGACATTTCTTAAAATCTTATTTTATCAAAATTTGAAGCTTAGGTTTAGGGTTAAGAGGCTTAAGAATTAAGTAAAATTAAGGACTAATAGGGAATTCACAAATTTCATATTGTTGATTGTATCAACAAGTCTACCACCAATACCACTAGAGCAATGTCGGATAAAAAAATACATTATGCAAAATTGCTTGAAACCCCAAGTTTCACTGATGAATACCATGATAATTATGATCCTAAAACCTATGGTAGGCGTACCTCAAAGCTTAGATTTTCATCCGAGAATAAGGTTGTAAAGAAAATGTAAGTTAATAGTATCAGTGCACTATGGGTAACTAGATTAGGGTGCATGATGTTACATGAGGTTTTTCCTTGCCCAGAATTTATCATGTTTTGTGCCCTAAATTACAATGATAACAAAAGAGCAATTGTTAATAAAAATAGCAAAGAAGAATTTTTAGCCATTAATGTAGAAGAACTTGGAAAAGTTTTGGCCTTGGGGTTTACAACTAAATAATTTGGAAATGTCCACATTGACCTAGAAAAGCTTGCTAGTAATTATGAAGCAATGGATGAAATGGAGAAAAAATCTTTCTTAACTAGAATAGTTTAGGATATAAAAAAATTGAAAGGTGATCATAAGCCTCTTTATGATTTGGATATTTTTAAACCATGGGTTCAGGATACTATTTCCATGCTAGAATTTTTCCTTGAACTGGATAGCAATTTGGAAGTGGGTACATGTCTCCTTGAAATGGTGTTTAATATCCATTATGTTGTTCCACATGCCAAATATAATTTTATTGAGCACATTGTAGAATCCATGCATAAACAATTTTTAATGATTAAAGGATGTTCCACCAAGACATTTAGGTTCACAACCTACTTGTGCTATCTTTTTCTATTCAAATTCAGAGGAATGTTTCAAACTAACAAGCTTCAGATTCAGCCCTATGGTAATAGTAATCCTGAGCAAAATAAAATGGCTCCAACATATGAATGGACCATTGTTATAAGGTTGCATGATTCTCGAAGGAACTATAGTCATTTTTTAGACTACTTTTTGGCTCCATTGCATCAAGCAATTTCAAATACTTCAATGCCTAGATTGCCTATGTCATGTAGAAACTACATTCAACTAGGAAAAGAAATACAATTGGTTGATTAGTACTTATTGGAAGAATATATTGTGCTAAGATTTTATGGATTAGAAGTACAACCATACAAACTTCCAATACATGTGAGAGAAATGGTTTTTCCTTTGGAATATGTAAGGCAGATGCAGAGTATTAATGAAGGACACTTTACTAGTCAAGGGAAGAAGACCTTATTTCCTTCTTTACCTTTTTCATGTGGAGGGATGACATTTGAGAGAAAAGCATTTAGTGTGGCACATGATCTTTTGAATTTTTTTTATTTTGATGCTATCTATCATTGGTAGTATGATCCAAGTGACACCATTAAATCAATGATTGTTCTTAATAAGAATGTTGGAAGTAGAATTCAACATCAAAGTAAACCCTTGCTTGAAAACTTGAGAAACAAGGATTCTTGGGATGAGGTCAAAGTAGCAATGGAGAAAACTGTTGCTAAGAATGGTATTTATTTTGAACAATTGTTAGTAGAAATTACATGGCATTGCATCAAAAGACAATTAGGAGGTACAAAAATTTTTATGAAAAAAGTCATAAACCATTTAGTAGAGTAAAAATGCTAGATTCTCTAGAGAAGGAAGTTACAAAAAAAAATTGGTCACGATCAAAAATTACTGCCTTTTGGTCTATGAGGAAGGACCTAGGTGATCCAAGAGCTCTTGCAGAGTATGGAGATAATGAAGAAGATCTTGAGTTTAGAAAATTATGGAATATAGAGCATCTGAATGAACAAGAAGATGAAGAAAGTGATTATGATAGGCAAGAAGAAATCCATTTCAATTTCAAACTTGCTTTAAGTGACGCCACAAAAGATGCATTTACTACAAGAGCAACCATAGCTGAAAAAATGGATTATGAAGGTGGTCCTTTGGGGTCCCAAAGACAAGGCCCTTGGATGGTAATAGATGTAGAGCATAGAAAACTAGTTGATAAATCTGGCCTTGGGTTTGGAGGTGAAAAATTAGACCTAGGGTATACAGGCCAATTTGTTAGAGCTTCAAGTTCAAATCCTCATCCTCATGGTTAGACACAATCACAACTAGGACATGCCCATGGTGGAGAGCTTAGTGCAACAAAAACTACCTCTGGTGGAGATGGTATGGGTAGAAGTACTAGTAGTGGTCAACATGTGCTACAACAACAAATTACACACAAGAGGACAACACAATATACCACAGAAACACTAGGCGATCAAGGCATACAGAAGAGGCAAAGGATTTTGACAGGTCCAACTCCAAGTCACACTAGCAATGGATCCACCACAAAGGAGTTATTTCTAGGCACTCCCCCAATGCCAATTATTCTGGCTGTGACATCATTAGCAACTACAAGTAGTCCTATTCCTTCACCATTCAAGCATTCCATTGTTCTTGCATCCCCAAGTTTTGATTACATTGAGGAGTTTAAAAAGAAATCAGAATTGAATAAAAAAGAGAAGAAGAAACTGATGGAGAGTGTGTCTACTCTAACTTTAGAGCCTCCAACAACCATGGTATTACCCACATTTGACACAAGTAAAGAAATCATGGAGTACACATTTCTTGTTCCCACGGTTCAAAATAGACCAGCAAATCAAATGGCTCCATTCTAGGTGAACAATTTTCAATTGGATTTTTCTGGACTCATAAATATTGACAAAATTAATATATCAAAGAAGAACAATGAATTAGTGTACACATCATTGTTGAAGAAAGATAGAGAGAAAAAAAGGTTGCAAACTCAAATTGAAAAGTTATAGGCATACCTAGCAAATGAGAAAGCAAAGAGGAAAGCAGCAGATAACAAGAGCAATGAATTAGAAAAAAGAATTAAAAAATTTACCTCTACATTAACAAGCAAGGAGGATAAGCAGAATGAGATTGAGACTATAGTGAATGAATTGAAGCAAAGGCTAGAAGAGAGCAACAAGAAATATGATGAGGAAAAATCCATTTTAGAGAAATTAAGACTAAGCATTGCAAATGGAAATGCACAGTGGGAACAAAAATTAGAGGAGAGAAAAGGAAATGAAAGATTGGAGGTAGAGTTGATGGAAGCAAAAAATGAAATTAAGTATTGTCAAAATAAGTTATCTTCATTTTGTAGAGAAACAATGAGGCATATGAAACAAAAGATCTGGGATGAAATAATGCAAGGGATTGATCATTTGTGTGACATGTTTCAATTGATTGATGCTATCAGACAACATCATAAGAATCTCAAAAAATATTTAATGGAGAACAAAATGTGTTGGAATTAGATAAATCAGCAAATCAAATTCAAAAAATGGTCTACAAAGCCAGTGACAATGTTTTGAAATCAAAAGGGATTACTAATCAGCTTGCTACATCAATGACATTGTCATCTGTCATTCAAAAGAATGTGTGAAATAGAGAAATATTTGCATTTGTCTATAGAAAAGATGAAGAAGGTGGATGAATAGTTAAGGAACTTCACAGAGCTTGGTTTACCAGAGGCTTTTGACACAAATGAGCGATTCGTTGGATGGAATGATTTCAAAAAGAAGATGGAGGATGCAAGAAAGATTGATTTGGACCAGTTTCCTCAGAACCCAGATGTGGTGACCTATTTGGATTCCATCAAACCATTGCTAACCCTAAATGAAAAATTGACTAAAGAATCCAAGACAGATTTCAATTTGAATCATGAATTGTTAAGAAATCTTCAAGTCAAACAACATCAGTTAGAAAAAATGGCAATTCCAACAACTAAAGAGTGGAAGTTGCTAGAAAAGGTGATGCAGTGATTTAACTTTTGATAATATGAGTTTCCAAGTTTCAACTCGGCTCTGTGCAGAGTTTTCTTTGAGAAATATTTTGCATTTCCAATGCCTCTATGTATCCCTTCATGTGATACAGTGATAATCAATTTAAAAGCTCAAATTCAGACTTCAGTAATGTGTTGATGCTCAATTATTTGTATTATTTATTATATCATTTGAAGAAAAAGTCTGGTAGTGGTTTAAACTTCTAAATACACTTGTTATTATGTTCATTTTTGTATATGCTACTAATACTATTGTTAATATGTTATTAATCTAATAAGAATTGAGTTGAGTGATGAATCACTGAGCACATGCTCAAGTTTTAATTTTAACACAATTAAAATATGAACTATAAGGTGATTTTAATTCCAGGCATCCATAATCTTAGTGAAATTGCATTACAATTCACACATCAATACTCAATATCCATGACTACTTAGCATATCCACTAAACATTTATATGAATTCATTCCATGGATTATCTATTATTGGAATTGGAATGATGGATTTTTGGTTAGTTTCATTGCTACTAAGTTTTGGTGAAGAGAGCGGTTTTGGTGCTTTTCCTAACCTTAGTCGCTAGCCCTTAGATTTTTATAACCTTGTCACAGAGCTCTAAATTTTCATAACTCCCCTATTCCTCGACATGGTTGATGGTTCACTTTTTTGAGTTGCAAGTATTTCTTGGTCATCTTTCTAGTCGGTGGGTCAGAGGTTTGGTAAACTTCAAAACTTTAGACTTTGGTTCTAAGGTTCCAAGTTTCAGTGACCATGCAACATTATGGACTTATCTTGTCTTTCAAAGGTGCCATCATCTAACATCTCATTGAATGATATGTACGGACTAAACTTGAGCTGTCTTCTTAGGAATTTCCAAAAGTATGTTATGTATGGACTAATGTAAAATATAAAATACAATATAAAATATAAAATATCACAATTTCATGGAATACAACATAAAATATCATCAACTACAGTTTGAATTTGGAATACAAAATAAAATATCATCAACTACAATATGGAATAATGGAATCTGATCCTGGGATCCATGAAGTGCAATATAAATACCTAAAAGCTGCTAATTCACTTGAATCTCTTCCATTTCCCAAACAGACTAGGGGTTCTCAATCTTGCATTCATCATTAGATAAAGTAAAAGAGTCATCTTGAATTTGATTCCAAGTCTTCTCTTCATTTTCTTCAGCCTATCTCAAATTCAACATTCATTGTGTCATTTTTGTCAATGTCAACTGTCTAAGTCCCATTGCCACTACCAATGTCACCAGTACCAGCCTTTCAAATTGGAGTGTTGTACAACCCGGCCCCTCTTCTTTCACATGTGGACCTCCAAATTGTGAGTGCACTTTCAAAAGGAAATTTTATGACATTATATGTAGTTCCTTTCATCCTCAAGCAATTTTCCAAATTCTTGTCTAGTTTGTTTCTTAACTTTGATTTCAAAAACCCCAATGTACTGAAAACTCTCTCATCCTCCACTGACCCCAATATCATTGTTTGACATAAATCAACAAGTTTGAAATATTCTGATATCGAACCACACAATATTTCACTCTGACCTAAGCTTCTCCAAACCTTTTTTATTGATCCTGGTTCAAAGGCCTTGTCCTTGCCCATGGATTTATACTGGTCCCTCATAGCTATTGCAAAACTGCCACATTATTTTCTAAGCTTAGTTTCATCTAAAATTCCTTCTATTTTTTGGTCATTGTATGTTACAGTTTTTGAAAATTGTTCGATCAATATTTTTACCTGAGCATGAAAAAATGTGGGGTTATCTCGGTTTTCCCAAAATTGAGGATACACAATACTCATGGCTTCAAGTATTTTATGTTGAGGGAATCTTTCATGAATCTCTGAAGAAATATTTTGCAATTTCCTTCAAATTATCACCAACAAATTTAACAATGCGTTGAAAATCTTCCTAGTTAATAGCTACTTCTCTTCTAGAGTGCCTGGTTGTCTTACATTGGTACATTTGTATCTCATTTCCACATACACAAATGCATAATTGCTCGCTTGCATTAAACTATAAATAATTATCAGGATCATTCAAATCAATAATTTTTTGCCACATGAAATAATTTGGGCCATCTTGTGTTAGATCTAGATATAGATGATCGAGGGCCAAGCATGTAAGTTTACGTAGATTGGCATAGTCATTAATATACATAGTTTTGTCTTGGTATTTCTTCACAAGCTCAATCATCACATCCAGCATGGGGAGAAGACTAGTTAAATTCAAGACTGTCTCTATATTGCTTAACCTATGTAAGAGGCAAAGAGCTTTGTCTATTGTGTTGTGATGCTCGTGCATCACTCTAATCAAAGATTGATATTCTGAAAGAACTCGTTGCATTGGTCCATGCAAGGAGATCCATCTAGTATCAACATCCTTGAGAATCTTGTTTCCTGGTGTTATTCCCTCAGCAAAATTTTGAAATTGTGTGAAACGTTTAGGACTTCAGCAAAAGTATGCGTGGATCTCGTGGACTAGATTTTTGACTTTTGATACTATAGGAAACTTGCTAACAATTTTGAATGCTAAATTCATTCTATGGGCCATGCAGTGAATGCCAAGCATGTATGGTGCACAAGTAGTTTATAACTTTGTGCAAACATCATTCCTTTGACCTTGCATCACTACAACTCTTACACACACCAATTTTTTTGCAATTGTCAACTCATTCGTACCTACATTTTCATTCAAAGATTTTTTGACTAGTTCAAATATATTTTGCGTTGTTGAATTGTTCTTCATTTTATGAACATAGAGAAGATGAGCTTGGTGAACATGTTGTATAGTATACAAATGCATACAGACCCAAGAAGTATTGTCTACCACAGTAACTTCATCTAAAGATAATGCAATGAAATTTAACTCATTTACTTTATCCTTTAAATCTTTCTTTTCCACTATAGCAAGATAGTTTGCCCAATCCCATCCAGTGTTTACTGACCAATGTGACAAGGGATAGTGAGGAACATTAAAATAAGATAATAAAGTAGAATATTCTAGGTAGTTTATCATAGGATTCCCTCTGGACAAAATATGAAAAACAACACTCATCTAAACAATTTTTGATAGATTTTCTCCTTACATTGTTTTTCCAAATTGAGCCTCAAGTGTGCCTTTACATGCAGCAATGTTCAACATTCTTTTTTCATGCTCTTCATAATCCATGACATACTTAACATGAAGACATTCTTCATTTGATTTCCATCGTATGATTGATTCTTCCTTTCTGTCTATGATTTGTTTTTCATAAACTTTACCGATATGCTTTTCTATAGTGTCAATCTTTAGCTGCAACGTCTTGGCTCTTCCACATTTCCAACTACAAATCTTACATTTGTCCAATGTTGCCTTTTCAATATCGTTTCCATTGCCAATCCCCACTGGTACCATGAATGGGTATTTTGACAACCAACCAAGTTGAAAACTCCTTGCTATTTCCCACTTGCGCCCCCTTTTTGGTTTATTTTTCCTTTTCTTGCTAGCAACATCATCATCCTCATCCAAGTCAATTATCTCATTCTAGCTAACCAAGCCCAAGGTATCACTTGGAACATCTTTTGCAGTATTGCTATCCTGATTTGATACATTTTTATTTAAATCAATGACAATCTCAACTTGACCTTCCGGTGGCAGTGAGGTATTGGGAATGCTACCAATAATTGGTGGAACAGTTGATGATGTAGCTACATCTTGACCTGATGGATCAAAAGCTTTGGAAATTCCAAAGTAAGACTTTATGGTACATCTAAGTTTTGGGTGTTTTGATGGCCTCCCAGTCTCTTCACCATCCTGAAGAGCGACAAGAGTCTCTTCACCACCCTGAGGAGCCTAAGGAGTGGCAGAAGTCTCTTCACCACCCTGAGGAGTAGTAGGAGTCTGAGGAGCGACAGGAGCCTTATCCTTGTTACTCGACTCGCTCGACATATTGATCTCTGATTCACTCGACATATTCATCTCTCACTTTGAATAAAAACTAGAAAAAAATGTCTTCTTGTTTAAGGACTAAGAATAATAATATAGATCCCATTACCTACTCAATATCATCTTTAAGATTGAAGCAAGAATGGAAAAGGGTATGTGCAGGATCATGATGGGCCAAAAAGTGGCAATATGATGGGTATGTGGCTGACGACTATTTTTTTACCCAAATTTGATGAAATGAAAAGGGTTTTTAAATGAGATTCTCATATTTCCATTGATATAAATTACTATTTACTTTGAATTTAATAAGTAATTATTATTCATTTTCTATTGAAATTATGACTAAAGTCCTGATTGATAGGCTGATTGAAAAACATCTATAGCTTTCAAACTGTATCACATTTTTTGAATCCAAAACATTCATCACACTCTATGCTTTGCATACTATAGGATTAAAAAAAGAAAAATTGAATTTCATGAAGTTTTGACCAAGTTAAGGTTGTTAGACATACGAGTTTTTATATTTTTTAAAAATTTGTCATAAAAAATTCATAATTAATTATTTAGTTGGAAAAAAATTACAAAAAAATATGCATCACATCAGGGAATGAGTCCACTACTTATATCTAAAATTTTATAAAAAAATTATCATTTTATTGTGGTTAGGGTGGTCAAACAGACACCTACTTCTTATTTTTTCCCTGAAATTTAAGTACCACAGATTGAAATTTCAAATTTTCACCAAATAGATTTTTTGAAAACCCTAAGTAGTTAGAAACTACATTCAATTTGCTACAAATTCTATTCTTACATTTTTAAATAATATAGATAGCTTATTCAAATTTTTATGTCAAGTTGCCTAACTCCATTTAAGGCCCTGTTTTTTCCATGATGATTCTGCACATACCCAAAAGAGATAAAGAAAATGTATTATTATAACTAATAACACTATGAAGAAATGATCACTCACCTTTAATTCTACGTTTTCGGCTTTGGATAACTTTTGATTTTTGAATAAATGACACTTTTGATTGTATTTATTTATGTTCATGGAATGGATTAATAATAAATCACATATCAAATTCAATACCATGGAATACAATATAAAAAAATTGGCTTTTCTAAAACTTAGTTGCTAGTCCTCAGAGTTATATAACCTTATCGTAGAGTTCTAAATTTTCATAACTTCGTGATTCCCCAACTTGGTTGATGGTTCACTTTGTTGAGCTGCAAGTCTTTCTTGGTCATCTTTCTACTCGATGGGTCGGAGGTTTCGAAAACTTTGAAACTTCAAAGTTTGGTTCTAACTTCTAAGGTTCACTTTCTTGAAGCAAGAATGGAAAAGAGATAAAGAAAACTTATTATTATAACTAGTAAAACTATGAAGAAATGATCACTCACCTTTTAAGTCTATGTTTTTAGCTTTCACTGACTTCTAAATAGAGAAGTAGAACCTCATAATCGAACAAAATGTGTAAGAATAAATGACACTTTTGATTGTATTTATATCAATCCATGATTCCATATTTGGCGAATTTCATTAGATTTTTAAATGGTATATTGAAAATTTGGAAAATCTCGCATGCTTAAATACAACAATACGTTGTAATTTTCAAGGTAAAATGTGTCCTCAAATATAATTATTTTTTAATGTTATTGGCGAAATAAGTCCTCATGAGAAACTTTTTATAAATTTTAATTGGTGAAATAGGTCTTCACAAGCAACTATTTGTAAATTTTAATTGGCGAAATGGGTCCTAATACAATGTTGTTTTAATAGTATTGGCGAATATGTAGGTGTTTTATTAAATTCTTTTAGGATTCCAGGAAAAAATATTAATCGTTCCAATTGGAACATGTAGTTTCACAAAGGAAATTTTTTTGCTTAAATATGCCTCATAAAAAAACTCATTGGTGAATGGACATGCATTGGACCAATATTTCATGAAATCCAGGCGATTTGGACACCCTGTTGTGAGTGAGAATTCACCAATTTTGACTTGGATGATTCCTAGAATTCACCAATTGGAAAAGATTTTCCACTAAAGTTTTCCCCAATCTTCTTTCTAGGGATCTACCACCAAAATTTCCACCCTTAGAGCCTAAATGGGCTTCCTTAAGGGCAAGGGGTATTTCCACTTTAGTGAGACACCTGAGAAGCAAGCTATTATAGGATTTTCAATAAAGAACACCAGATAAAATGACATAACATGTTGAAATCTTTCGTATACGAGTGCGATCATTTTTTGTCGCATCATCGGGAATGTTTCTAGTCTTTAAGTTATTGTAGATACTAGAAAACCATTCTCTGAAGTCCACATAAGAACACACAAGAGACTTGGATTTAGATTGATTGAAAATCGTAGGGGTTCGTAGGACATGGACAATGAAGTGGTATTCTTTTGTATCCTGGTCTGAAGTTACCAAGGAAGCAGTGCTTACCATGGCATCGACATGTCTATTTTCTCTCGTAGGGACACTGTCTATTGGGAAAGAGGAAAACTAATTAAGAAAGGACAAAGCAAGGTCTCAATATCGGGACAACTTACTTTACTTAGCTTGATAGGTTGCCATAATTTGGTTCACAATGAGTTCAAAATTGCCTAGGATACAGAGACATTTAATCCCTAGTGCAATCACAACATGTAAGCCAATGATAAGAGCTTCATACTCAGTGATGTTATTGGTGCAAGGAAAATCTAATTGAAAGGATAGAGGGATTGATTTACCCTCAAGGGATATCAAGACCACACCTACTCTAGAACTAGTTTGACATCCTGATCCATCAAAATACATCTTCCATTCAAGGTCGTAGTTAATTCTGAAAATATTTTCATCAGGAAATACATCCAACCTAGGGAAGAATCAAGATGAGGGAGCATCTGCCAATTGATCGACAACCACTTGACCCTTTATTGATGAGTAATGAACTTTATATCGAACTCATAAAGCAACATAACCCATTTCGCTAATCTCCCAACCAAGTCAGCACTAGAGAACAAATGCTTTAAGAGATCCATTTTTACTATGACATGCATCTAGGCATGGAGAAGGTAGTGTCTCAAATTTTTTGTAGAAAATACAAGAGCAAGGCATTGCTTCTCTATGGAAGAGTAATGAGTTTCATAGTCAACTAGAACATGGATAATGTAATAGACCGCTCTCTCCTTTCATGTGTCATCATATTGAGCTAGGAGAACTACCAAAGCATATGGTGACGCAACAAGGTAAAGAAAAAAGGGTCTATCTTGCATAGCTGACATCAATACAGGAGGATTGGCCAAATAAGCTTTGATTGACTCAAATGCTTTCTGGCACTCATCATCCCATATGAAGTGAACATCCTTTTTCAATAAATGAGTGAAAGGAAGGGTATGATCAGCCAATTGAGATATAAATCTATGAATCCCCTAAATCTTCCTTGCTCAATACGCACTAGGCCTTTATACCCATATCCATATTGAGAGGCGAGTTCAGATCCAAACCCATAGCGAGTTTGCAAAACCTCAGGAGGTGGTGGCTCTATGTAGAGTGTTTCATTCCACTAATGGATGTCAAACATCTCTATGGGAGCTCTCCCGCCTTCTTTACTAGGCTCACAAACATTAACCTCATTTGTATGAGTGGGATTACTCTCCTTAGTAAAAGGAGTGATCTCTTGAACAAGATCACACTTCTCTTCCTCAGTGGGAGTATCATCCATATTTGTGTTAGAAGTACCTAGAAGATCTATGCAAGATGAGTTTTCCTTGTATTATGTGATGAAGAATTCAGAGAAATTCAAGGAGCCCCAATCATCACCAAGGAAAGCATTCATTTGAGAGGAAGAAGGGGAAGACAAGGGAGACTTAGGGTCCTCTTCTTTAGGTGGTTCCTCTTTTCTAACACTCGCTCTAGGAACAACTTCACAAAGGGTATCAATAAAGAACATGCCATAGCATTAGCGGTCAAAGATGGCATACAATTCTTGAGAGTGGATACAACCAAAGCACATTTGGAAACTGCTAGCTCAAAGAGGTGAACAACTTTTGGATCATCTTTAACTATAACCACTTGATTATTTGCAACAAACTTCAAAGAACGGTGTAAAGTAGAAGTCACAGTACCCATAGCATTAATCTAGGGTCTCCCCAAGAGAAGGTTGTATGGTAATGGGCTAGGTATTGCATAAACCAATGTGGGTAAGGTAATGGGACCAAGCTACAAAGGTAGTATTATCATAGCTAGAGCTTGGTGGCCAACATTATAAAACCCACAAATGTATAAGGAGGAAGCCACTAAAGAGGATGAATCAACTTTAATCTTAGGTAATAGTTCCATACCATAGACCTTGAGAGTTGAGTCGGTGTCAACGAGAGTATGCCTAATACCAATATTATTAACATTAATTATAATCATCAAGGAATCTGCTTGCTTCTGCATATCCAAAGGTGGGAGCTTTGGGGGTGGAACGTGATATTCGGTGAATCTACAAAAATATGAACCAACAATGCATTAAAATTCGTAGGCCTGGTGAAGGAAGGAAAGAGAATATTTTGTAAAGCTTCCTAAAGCATCTCCTGATAAACCAGAGCAGTCTAAAGCAAATCCCAATGTGAGATCTTAGCTAGAGTAACATGAGGTTGCTTGACAAGATCATAATCACTTGGTGCTTTGATCGTAGGTTTAGGTGCTAAGGGAAGACTTGGTTGAGAGGGTAAAGTAGGAACTTGAGTGGGTTGTGATGTAGGAACAAAAGATTGTTGATCTAGGTTTTGTTTATTTATTCTTGTATTATATGTGTGCCCAAAAATATTATAGGAAGTGGAGTCTGTAGCTTTCATGAACCTTGAATATAGGTCTGATGAATCACTATGACATGAAATCCCATAGACATAATAGCTCTTCTTAGAGGATGAATCAGTCGGGGTCATGTAAATGATGGGTTTCTTAGGGCTTGGAGGAGCCACAAAGACCACCACCACATTTGCTAACTCCTCAGCTTGTGAAGAGGAAGTTGGTTCAGAAGATTTGCAGATAATAGAAAGCGCTTCTAAGAAGTCATCCAGAGAATCTTCCAACATAGTTAAATCTTCTTTAGAAAATGGATTATCACAAAAACTTGATATCATGAAAATAGAGCTGACGTGTTCACCTTAGGTTCACCAAAATGTGATATAAGAGGGATTCGCTACACATTGGTCTCTTTATTCTCAAGAGATCACCAGGGAACAAACTGCCTTTATACACCTCAATATAAGAAAGTCAATAAAAACATAGAGAAATATAATTGAGTTATATTTTTGAGAAAGTTAATTCAGATCCTGAGAGAGTAAAACCCTGAGATCCATATCCCAAATGAGTGAGCTCTCAACCAAAAGAAATCAACATAGTTTCAGGACACCAACACGGTGTGTTGTCATCTAAAAGACACGTTGGTGTCCAAAGAAACAAAGGGCTTGGGAACTCAAGTGGATGGAACCAAGTCTTATTTCTAAGCTCGGGTTTGAAGCATGCTAAACAAAATAAATAGACAAAAAACTAGAAACTACCACAAACACAAGGGGACTTGGAGAGAGTTTACCTTTCGTTGGACGTTCAACTCTTCACTCCAAGCTCTATTTTGCAACCTACACACAAAATATTGAGGGGAAAAGGTTGGGGCTATATAGGGGCCTACCTCAATCAAACCCCTATTTTGGTGTTCCCACCTCCACGAATAGCCAAGTTGGAAAGGAGTGCAAATGAAGTAAACAAAGTGTGTGGTGAGAGAAAAACCCACACCACGAGATAGTAAATAAGCAAGTAGGAAAGGAAAGTGAGAGAGAGTGTGTGTGTTAAAACTACCCATGGGCCTAGACCCTCTCTGGAGCACACAGATGCACCATCGAGTTCTTTCTTGAGATTTGTTGCTGTTGGAAGGAACTTAGTCTAGCATGGCTTCACTTGTGAGTGTGCTACTATCAAGGATAAAGAGAACTCAAAATTGGAACAAGTGATAATAGAGCTTGAATGAATGACTCTCAACCCCAAATGAGAGGAAGAAAGTGGGTTTTAATGCTTGCAAGGGTAGCAAGGAGTTGTTACTTCCAAAATATAACCACTAGGACATGTGTCAAAAGGGTCAAGATTCTAAATTCCCTATTTCAAGCTCAAAAAATTGCCTGGGCGCTAGCGCGTCACACAGGCATCCAAAGCCTAGTTTTTTGGGAAACCTGTTATCAGGCTTCTATTACTCTACCACAAGTCCGCATGGAGTTAGAATTGCAAAATTCTGACTCATGGGATTTTTGTCATTAATGTTGCAAGGTGTCATAAATGCTAGGAAAAAATAAAAAAATATGGAATTGCCCCTAGGTGCAATTTTGTGACATTATAGGATGTTGATTTATGTCAGGATTATCCTCAAAAAGATGCATTAAATGAGGCTTGTGGATGTAAAATAAGGCTAATTACAACATAAAGAAGCCCAATTATTTAATAAGATCCTAGAAAAGTGTGAAAATGTGTTATAGCACTTTACAACACCTTAAATAAGGCATGATTAAGGTTAAAAAAGAGATTTATTTGGTTCAGTTAATTAATTAAACCTCCAAAAACTGTGAAAGTGTGTTACAACAATCCATAACACTTTAACAAGGTACCATTTAAGTTCATTATTTTACAAGGGCCCAAGACCTAATGTGAATGTGTCAAACACATTACTATAGACACATAAAAATGACCTAGGCCTACAAGCTCTATTGTTTCCATCTTCCTAGCAATTATGTCCTTGGTCCACTTTCGACTATTAATTAAATAATTTTTAATTATTTAATTAATTCATGTCTTTTTATTTCTCTTGATTATTTAAATAGATAAATTTTATTTATTTATTTAAATATGTTACTAATTGTCTAATGTCTCTCCATAATTAAATAAATTTCTTGATTTATTTAATTATCTTTGTCCATTAATTTCTTCCTAATTATTTAAACAGATAAATTTTATTTATTTATTTAAATACGTCATTAATTCTTAAAAGTCTTATTATAATTTATTTAATTATTGCCACCTTGACATTTCCCTCATTTTAAATAAAATTAGTTATTTAAAATGGTCCCACTTTCTAATTTTCCTTCTTTTAGTAAATAATTCAAATTAATTATTTGTTGTCATGTGACCCCACCTTTTTGAATTAAATTAATTTTTAATTCAAAATGAGCTTTTTTCCTCCATAAATCAAGTAATTTCTAGTTATTATTTGATTTTCCAAGTCTCTTTTTCTGTGCCATTCTTATCTCCTTGTCGCATGCATTGTCAACCCTTGATTTGATTTCCTCAAATTGAATCTTATCCACTCATTTCAAATTTGACCTAATGTTGCCCTAACCCTAATTGTGAGTTGTCATATTGAATCTTGTCCATTGATTTTAGGGCACTTGTCAATCTTCAATCTTGGCCATTCATCCAAAATTTCATTTTCTATAAAATGACAATTTTGCTCTCATTTTGTTACCTCATGCTCTTGCAATCTTGTCATACTTCATCTTTCATTTGGCATTTTGGCATACTCTATTCATAGTTTAGATTTGCTTACTAGTTGCTTAGTTGAATAGTGTTGCATTTTGTCATTCAAATCCTTCAACATTTGCTTTGGCCTTGGCATTGTCACATATTGCTCACTCCAAATTTGAGGGAAAACTTCATATTGCAGCAAATAGAGAAGGTATAATGGAGGTCAATCATGAAGGTTGAAGACTAAAGGTGATATCTCTCTTCTTTTTTTTCATTTTTTCCTCCTTTGTGCTTCATTATTACTTTGGGTTTTTGGTTTATTTAGCTACTAATTTGCTAACCTAAAGCACCTTGGAGGCTATACTTTGATGGGTCTCATACTAGTCATGGTTCGAGAGTAGGACTATTGTTTATTACACCACAAGGAGACTCCATACCTAAGTCATTATGCATTGCTTTTCCATGTACAAATAATGTGGCAAAATATGAGGCACTTGTTACTAGACTCAGAATGGCCATAAAATGGAAAATCAAAACACTTCATGTTTATGGGGATTCTCAGCTAGTCATCAACTAGGTCAACGATGACTATGACACCAAGGATGAGAAGTTAATTCCTTACAAATGAATGGTTGATAACTTTCACACATATTTCCACATATTAACTTTTGAGAAAGTTTTGAGGGCACAAAATAAGGTAACAGATGCAATGGCTACAATTGGTTCTCTCCTAAACATTATGAGCAACATGCCTCAATTTGAATTCTTTGTAAAATAGCTTTTGGTCCCTACATATGACATCCCAGAATCAGAGATGGTTTGTGAGCTTGTTGGTCCCAATTATCCATATTGTCAAGACATTTATGACAATCTCAATTCCCAGACCCTTTCCCCCAACCTATCCAATAACCAATGAAAGTCCTTTATTTAAAAATTTATCTGATACACCATCATCAATGATACCTTATACCATTGTAGCTTTGACAATACTCTTCTTTGATTTCTCGACACTGACGAAGCACAAAAAACCTTACGCGAAGTATATGAGGGTATATGCGGGTCTCATTCGAGCGGTCCTACTTTAGCTAAGAAGATAGTGAGACTTGGGTATTACTGGCCAACTATTGAAAAGGATGCTTTTGAGTTTGTCAGGACATGTTAGCAATGTTAGATATAAAATGATTTGATTCATGCACCAGCATAGGAACTTCGATCAATTACTTCTCCTTGGCCCTTCACACAATGGGGACTCGACCTCATGGGAAAAATCTATCCTACCTCTTCTAATGGTCACAAATTAATTATCACTGCCACTGAGTACTTCACTAAGTGGATCAAATCCATCCCCCTTACATACATAACCGACAAAAAAAATTCCAAATTCATTCTCAACTACATCATCTTCCGATATGGTGTACCCTATTCCATCATCATAGACAACGGGTGTCCTTTCAAAAATCAAGACATTTGGGAGTTATGTGAATGCTTTCACATCCAACATCATTTCTCCACACCATAATACCTACAAGGAAACGGTCAAGCTGAGGCATCCAATAAAACCATTATCAAAATTCTAAAAAAAAATTCAATGATGTTGGTCATGACTAGCACATACAACTTAACCCTGCTCTATGGGCTTACCACACTAGCATTTGTATTCCTACAAGAGCCACTCCTTTCACCCTGGTCTTTGGAGTTAAATCCATCATGCCCATTGAGGTTGAAATCCCCTCCTTCCAAGTCTCCTTGAAGGCACTAATTGATGATGAGGACTATAGACAATCGTGACTGCATGAATTGGAAATGTTAGAGGAACGTCAACACAATGCATTGAATCATTTACAAGCATATCAAAATTGGCTCTATCCCAATTACAATAAAAGAGTCATGGTCAAAATTTTTTACATTGGTGACTTGGTCCTCATGCAAAATCCCAAAAATCAATCTGACAGAGAAAAACTTGGCAAGTTCGAACCAAATTGGTTGGGTCGTTACATTATGACATCCTCTTTTGGTTTTGGAGCATATCAGCTAGCTATTCCAAATGATGAACAACTTATAAATCCTATAAACAGTTTACATCTTCAAAATTTCTATGCATAGCATCAAGAAATCTGGCCGAGAACCATACAAATACAAAAAAAATGAAAAATATAAAAAAATAGTCACCTTGATGAAAACCTGGCAAACAGGAGTCTTGGTGACACCAAAAAAAATGAAAAAATGACAAAAATAGCAAAGAGAAATAATTTGTCCAAAAGTGAAAACATGGTAAATAGACGCTTTGGATAAGTACCATGGTGAAAACCTAACAAACAGGTGTCATGCATAGTCGGTCTTTGCTCTACCATCTACTGTCACTCTATATATCTTAGTCCATAACAAACACCCACTTTTCTGACACTATCTTGACAACCCCGTCACAAGACCCTGCTATTCCTCATGGGTGACAATGGTTGACATCAAGTCCTACATATCATCCATTTGTCACTCCAAGCATGCCCTTTTACTCATCCTTCAAACTTGGCTAGTCTAGGACTTGATTGGGGGCATTTCCTTATCATCCAATTGTAGTGGGCATTGCATATGGTTCTGCTGATTGAAAAATACCCTAAAAAAAAGACCTAAAAATCAAAAAATGTCCTAAAAAAAGCCAAAAAATCAATGTCCTAAAAAAGACCTAAAAATCATAAAACGTCCTGAAGAAATACAAAAAAATCAAAATATCTCAAAAACACAAAAACAGAGTCATATCCTTTCAAGTCAATTATGTCAGTTAGTTGTTTGTCTTTTGTCAAACTACATTGTCTCTGCACATTTGCTACAGAGGCAAGGCTCATATTTGGGCCCCCGAGACATTAGGTCAATCCCTTTTAGGTTTGTCAAAAATAGAAATCATGACTCATTCTTTTGTCATCAAGACAAAGTCATTAGTCCTGTTGAACTATGAGGTCTTTGAGTGTATGACATAGGCAAGGACATATCTCGATGAGTCCCTAAGGCCACACTAGGCTAGTCCATTAGGGTTCATGATACTGCATAGGAACACATGTCAAAAGTCTTCAAGTCAAACAAGTCATTTCAAAATAGGAAAAATCTTAAATCAAACTCTAGAAATCATTTAATCAACATGTCAAATTCTATCAACATGTCAACATCAACATGTAGTTAGTTCTATCAACATAAGTCAACTTTATCAACAAAAGTCAAATTAAGTCAACTTTGATCAAACTTAGTCAAAACCTATCAAAACTGTCAACTCTTGGTTATTCTTTAGATGGGTCCTTTTGAAGAATTTCCATTGTCATTTAATTATACCTTAGGATGTGTCCTTCCTAAGTATCGACACTATCATCTAGCATTTTGAGGGATTCTCTTCACATTTGAGGATCGATCCTCTTCACATCAAATTTATTTAGGATGTGTCCTTCCTAAATTTGGAAACTCTGACAACCGACACTTTGACATTGTCAAACCTGACAACTTTGGCATTCGACACCATCAAATGTAGCATCTTGAAATTAAAACACTTAACATTTAGACACACTTGGAAAACATTTGGAAAACACGATATTGGCATTTGTCCTTAAATATTTTATCATGTTACTATTTTCTCCATGATGTCCTAACAATAGGATTTAGAGAAACAACAACATATCATGATGATTGGCTTGTCTTATCTTTCTTTTAGGCAGTCATGTTGCTAGTTCCATGAGGATGTCTTGGTAATAGGATTTAGAGGAGAAACAATGTTTCATGACTTTTCTTTGTCTTCCTTGCATGTCTTATGCTTTTGGAACTTGGTTCTGACAAAAATACTAGGGAAATTGTGCTCTTAGTATGAGTCATAATCATCCTTGTTTGCGACTACAAATGGAATTTTTTCTCTCATTTTGTCACCTCATGCTCTTGCAATCTTGTCATCTTAGCTCTTGTTTTAGGCATACTTCATCTTTCATTTGGAATTTTGGCATACTCTATTCATAGTTTAAATTTTCTTACAAATTGCATAGTTGCATAGTGTTGCATTTTCTCATTCAAATCCTTCAACATTTGTTTTGGCCTTGGCATGTTCACATATTGCAGAAAATAGAGAAGGTATAATAGAGGTCAATCATGGAGGTTGAAGACTAAAGTTGATATCTCTCTTTGTTTTTCATGTTTTCCTCCTTTGTGCTTCATTATTACTTTGGGTTTTTTGTTTATTTAGCTACTAATCTGCTAACCTAGGAATTTTTGATAGTTACAATTACAACAATAAATTAAGACACCATTAAGCTTAGTTAACAAGGAGGGCCCAAACAAGCAAGAAAATTATAGAATGGTGTGCTCTGGTTTTGTTATTTCTTGAGGCATGGATGGATAATACATAGGAGAAAATTTATTTTTAAGAAATTTTTATCCTTTATTTTAGAGTAGATACTTTATATTCAAAAAAATGTTCCAAAAATGATAAAAACATGGAGTTTTATTATAAATCTTTCGATTCCATGAAGTTTTTGAATTCTTAATGCTAAATCTACTTGAATGTTTGCAAGTTAATTTGAGTTCATGAAATATTATTGCAAATTATTTGATTTCATGAAGGTTTTCAGTAAAAATTTGATGATCGGGCTTAGATTATGTTTCTATCTTTCAGATACCAGCCAATTCTTAATAACCATTTGCCCCTCGTGTTTAATAGAAAAATCACAATGAACCTTGAGTGAACCTAGTGCATCAAGACTTGACACAAATGAGCCTTGGGATCAAGCCAAGTGTGCCTTAGATTTAGGTTTCCCGGTGGAGTCTTTCAAGAAAGGTAGGTTCCCTCAGTACTCTATGAGAATTTATCTAACTATTGTTGTGTGTGTACAAAATTTGTGTCAATAGAAGTGGTGCTACAAGGAGGGCCCTTTGGTGTTTTGAGCCGGTATTGTTGTCTTAGTCACAAAGTGAAATTTTGCTTGAGAGTTGGAAGTCTAAGTAAGTTTGTAATGGAGAGTGAAAAAGAGATTGAAAATCCCTGGAAGGTTCTTAACCAGAGGTTTTCTCCCTTAAGTCTATTCACTTTTGGTAGGGTTACAAAGTGTAATATCCATGACACAACCAATCATAGTGAACTTGATTGTAAATTTTTCATGACTATGGTATGTTTGGCTACACATAAGGTAATTTCATTAATGGTGGCATCCCTAAATGCAAGGAGGGAACCATTACTAGAAAGATATTTGAATTCTAAGAAAGTGCCTGACCCTAGTGGAACTAGAATTTTTAGTGGTTTGGCCGTTGGACCAAACAGGTTCACTAACCGTAATTGTTATGAAAAGATTAAGAAGTTTTGCAGGAAAAGAAGCAAAGTCATCAAGATTTGAGAATATCATATTTTAAGTGTGAATTTGAAAGGAGCAGGTCACTGATCTTCACACACGTGGATGATAATGAGAATAAAGAGTTGGTGAAATGAGCGAGAGATGTATGCTTTTCTGCCCTAATTGAAAATCCACAAATTAAAAGGGAAGAAATCCTCATTTTTACACAAATTGCAGAGTATCAAGTTTTTACTTTCCCTCTTTCTGATAATTGTAAAAATTATATTAAGGTCTAGCCAAGTGAAACTAATAATGATGTCAAGTTCAAAGACAAGATAGAGAATGAAAGAAGTATTGAAAGGAAAGAGAATTGAGAAATAAATTCAATAGTTCCTAGAATAGAGTGAAATGAAATGGAGAACCATGAATGAATACTAGAAGAAGGTACAAGACCAAGATGGTGGTAAAGGTGGGTGCAATCAACCATTAATGAGGTCATTTCCATACATTTTAGCCAGATTATTGGTAAGTATGTGTTTAAATTTTCATTTATTAAATGTAGGAATTCCAAAAAATTTGAAGTTAAAGTAGGCTATCCAAAATTTATTCAAGTGAATATAAAGATAAACCTACTAGGATTTGAACCGAGAGAATTATGAAGTTAATGGTAGAAATTAGGATAAATTTCTTAAATAGGGTAAAAATTTTGGTTAGGGTAAATTTTAGTTAGTTTAGTTTGCTTTAGTATATTTTTTCCAAGTTGTTCTCTAGTTTTGTTCTCAGCATTAGTAAATTCTTCTTAAGCTAAAACACATGATGATTGAATTTTGAAAACATTTTACTGCAACTTGAAAATGCAAAACCATTTGAAATAAATACATGCATGAGTACAGAAAAGAAAAAAAATCATTATATTTCGTATATACATGAAAGTAAAAAATCTTCATTGTAAGGAAATATCAAAAAAAGAAAAAATGTAGGGTTGGATATTCAAGAGCCTGTGTTAGAGAAGTTCGAGGGCTGGTTAGTCAATTTGGTTTGACTCATCTTGGAGGAGCATGTACCCCAAGTAGGCACTATCCGTATGGTCATCGATATTGGGAGTATGCAAAGTAGTAAGGAAATACAAGAGAGGAACTATTTCCCTCTATTGCAGAAACTGGGGAATGGCATCAGCAGCAAAAATTCTTATGGTCGATTGAGCAATGATGATAACATTGCCCAAATTCCCTAAGAATTCTAGATGCACTATCATCACCGCAACATAATGAACTTCAACTATAGAGAGGTTGAGGTTCAGGAGAGAATCTGTGAACTATGAAGCTAGGTCTAAACTTAACCTATAATAGGCCCTAACATTCACATAAGTTTCCCTGAGGAACATTCTTAGAAATATTTTGGTGGAAGAGTCCTAAGGAAGAATATCTTTTTGAGCCATTGGCTCATAATTCAGCCCAGAAAATTGGTCTAATGACAAACACTGGTAAGGAAAATTAGAGTATCCATGGCCTAAGAGCAAGAAAGCACACGTAGAGGAAAAAGAAAATTGGAGAAATTGGAGAAAGAAGTGAGAAATTTGGAGGAAAGTGTTGCATTTATACAAATTCATGAGAAATTTATAGTACATAGTTGCCTAGATAGAAAATCTTGGGAATGCAAGTTGAGGTGGAAAAAGTACACTTTTCTTTAGAATTAAAAATTAAATCAAATAAATTCTCATGAAACTAGTCTTTAGTGCTTTGATGATTTCTAGTACAAAGATCATGAATCGAGAAAATTCGAGATTTTAGAATTAAATGGTGGTCATTTCAATTTATTTCATCAAGCCATATTAATTATTAGTTGGCTAGTGTGTTGTTTGGAAACAAATTCGAGTTGGTGAAGAGGCACACGTTGACATGTTGAGGAGCTTGAGGGAAGAAATACATGCATGATTAGACATGTGAATTAAATGAAGGTTATGATGGTTGAGCTTAAGTATAATCATGACAAGCTTGTTGCATTAATGCAAGTGCATAGCCACCAAAATTGAAATTGTTAGCCAAGTTTATTTTAGTGGGTTGCCCTAGAAATCAAAATGGAAGGTGTTAACCAATGTCTCTAAATTTTGAACTAATCGGGTGATTTGATAACTTGAAGCTAAATTTTAACTTATGTTTATTTTTTTTAACAGATAATGAATTGCAGTTAGTTGAAATATGCAATAAGATGGTAAAATTTAACTAGAAAGTTTCACATACAAGGAATTCATTAACTGAATCTTTTGGGAATTATTGAAATTATGAAGGGTATTTGTTACCAATTTTTCACTATAGCTCGATTGGTGGAGCTAGATTAAATATTATTATATCTTAAAGTGAAGTTACAGTTATTTCTGTGTTATGCTTAAGTGTTGTTTGCACTTTGTTCATTATTCATCAAGTGATAGTTATGCATTGAAATAAGGAGATAGAATTTTTGAAGTTGCTATTCAATGTTGGACCATCGAATGAGGTACAGGATTGAGCATACAAACAACAAAGTATTTCATTTGCTTTCTTTTATTTCGTAAAGTAATTCATATTTACAAAATTTCATTTGATTGCGAGAATTCAAATGATAGTACAAATTTGCATTGAGATGCATTTCTTCTTTTCAAAATGAAAAGTATAAGATTGAAATCAAATATCCACACAAGTCGAGGATGTGACTGTCACAGTGCATCATAAATAGCACACTACACTATGGAAGATGCATAAAATGAACAAACACATAAGTATAAACATAATCATCATTGTCTGATTGATTGACGACCGACGCAGAAGTGGTGCACCATTTGTCTTCTTCGAGCTCCTATGACCTATAGGAAGGAAGAGAGCGATGTCAAAGGCTTTGACTATGAATATACCTACATGAACAATCAATGATAATGTAGTATGCTACTGATCATGCACTGAAACAATCAAGAAAGTGTAGAAACATGAGCTGAAAGAGAGACATCAATATCATGATATATTATTTTATGCTAATATCATTTGTTTCTTTGTGCAGGTATAGGGAAAATCATGAAGCTGATTATTTTTTGAAGACCGGGCATGTGGAGAAAAAGGGGCTCCCACAAAGTTAAAGCTCGGCATGCTACCCCTATTTATTACAAGTGGGCTGAGAAGGAGATTGCAATCATCATGTTCATCAAGAAAAGAAATGACATACAACTAGAAGAGTAAAACAGTATTTATCCATCAAGCCATCAAGCCAATTGTTCATTCATAAGAGTCAAAAATGTTTTTGAAAGCTACAGGTGGACAGTTAATTTAAATCAACTTGATTATTTCAACTAAGTACATTCATCTCAAACATTTTTGTATGGTTTATATTCTTCTAACATAGGTGTTAAATAATACATCTTATTTCATGTTATTACAGCAATGTTATGTTTCTGATTTGAATAACCATCCATAATGCCTCATTACAAGAGGCACTGTTCAACAAAAGAGAACAAAAAGTATTGTTGTTTTCATTAGAGAAAGGTAATAGTGTATTAAACAATTTGCATAATGAAGGAAAGTCCCAGTTTCTCATCAGTGTGAAGGAGTTTCAGATTCCAATCAAAATAGTGGAAGGAGACAAGATCAGTATAGTGACCAATAGCCAACTGATTAGTGAATGATTCAACAAGATAGCCAGTTTCAGTTTGGCTGAGAATACTAAATACTGCACTGTTTTGAAAGGAAGACAATCAAAATACACTATTTTGGATATCTTTGCTATTCTTTCATTCAATTGTTTTTCCATTTAAACTATACCTTCAAAACAATTACAATAATTAGGCATGGTGTTCAAGGATTCATATACGTAAAGTCATCTGCAGAACAAGTAGCATGTATACATCAAACATGGTATGAATGAAGGTTTGAAGTACATCCATGAAGGGCATAACTATGAGTGAATAGGATACTAAAGCAAACAACTCATCTACAAATTCAATCAAGCAAGATTAATGTGTGTAAAGAGGGTGTGAAATAGCACAACAATGGCATCCACAAGTGCAAACAAGAGAAACAAGAAAGAAATGCAAGCAAGTACAGATATATGGAAGAGGTTTCTATTGAAATATTGAATGTAATCAAAGTGCACAATTTTAGTCAATATATCTATATGAAGGATTTAGTTAAACTATACAGATTTTCATCAAATATAGTTTACCAACATGGGTATTTTTATGGAGCAGCAAGATATATTCTTCCAGAAACTCATATACCCGAATGAGGGTTATCAGTAGTAAGGCAAAGGAATATGTATTCTTCATAATGTTATACACTCAGGTGGAGTTTTGTCAGAAAGTGAGATCTATACGGTGCTCTCATGGTTGAAGCTGGAATGAAACAGAAAATGCATCCAGTTACATATATTCTCCAAAATTTAAAATACCCATATGAAGGAAATTCAGAATTTCAGAATGTCAAAGGAAATGCAGAAATACATAATGGGTCGAGCTAGTTTTTCATGAATATCAAAAAATACAGATTTTTTTACTCATTTTCTAGATACCCACATTGGGGTTTTGTTTTAAAAGACATATAATGTGATTGACAACAATACCCATGTGAAGGTTTCAACCAGGAGTCAAGGATAGGCATTATTTCTTCAAAATACCATAGGAGAGTTTTCCAGAAATTAAAGTACATGAAATACATGGTGTTGGGTCGAGCTTAGAAATCTCTAGAATGTTAGCTTCAAGCATGAATAGCCACAACCAAGAGGAGGGGATTTTGACTCCAAGTATCATTTGAAATAGAAAACCTTCTTTTAAGTTTGTTGTCTAAGCCAGGATCTGAAGAAAATAATGGGAAATACACAAAATTCTAAGTGCAATTCGGTAAAGTATGTACAGGCTTCGGCCTTAATGGCCATTCTTGCCTTTCAAATGAAGAGGAAAATCTCTATGTCGTTAAGGAGTTAACTTACCATGAATTGCAAAGTAGAATTCGACCATTTGAAGATAAAAATGCAGATTTTCAAGCATTTGCAAGCTACAGACCAAGCTCTCTCATGGCGGCGCATTTCTCTTAGGCAGAGCAAGTTATACAAAGTATCAAATGTAAAATGAAGTCAATGATTACGGTTTCCCTTGTTTTGTTGTCTTGCCCTAATTCAAACTTAGGGTCTTTTTGCATTTTTAATTAAAAATATGAAGCTTAATATAATTCCTTGAGGGGCAAAATTCTCATATGCCTAGGTTGACTTTGTTTAAGTCCTTAGGGCTTGTGATTTTTATGTTAACATTTATACCTTTGCCCTAGTGGAGAATGAAGAATGTCCAATGTTTAGGTTTATTTTAATTGATTTTGAGGGAAAATCAATTAAAATACGAATGATAAAATATTTTATGCCTAAGGGTGAAACACTTATGACTTAGAGTTTTATCTAGTTTTCAAATTGATTTTAGAGAAATCAATTAATATTCTGATAAGAGAGATGCCTTGTAACCTTTATGATTTTTTGAGAAAATCAAGATTGTAATGGAGATATAAGGTTGTAATATTTTGTAAAAGATTTCAAGCAATCTTTAATTGTAAAATTAGTCAAATTGTGAAATCTACAACTATGTAAAGCAAAGATAAAGCAGATTGTTTTTATCTTTTTGCTATTTTTAGCAGATTTTTTTTATTTCTACCTTGGTCGGATTTGATATTCCTACTGGAGAGATAAGGTTTTTTATTTGCTTTAAAAGCAGATTTAGCCTATTTTTAGAGGCTTTTCAGTATAAACATGAAAACAGTGTGTTTTTCTGCTTTTATGCAGACTTTTGAGACAATTTGGTACCTTTTCCTTGAGCTTTTCTTGTGAGGTTGGATTAGGGTTTCTGGAGAATTATATTTTGAAGAAGACTTAGTTTTTCTTCCTCTCAGTTCAGTGGGTAGTTTCTTGCTCTTAGCATTTTGAGCTTGTAAACTCAGTTGTACTCAATTCAGACAGATACACTCTTTCAGTTTCAATAAAGCAGTAGATTCCGTCTTCTCATTTCTTGTCTCAACCTTGGAACAACAATTTGATGTCTTTGTGTTTTCAAGTTTGAAGCCTTATATGTCTTGCTTTTATGAGTCTTTGCATATAAATTCATGTATTCAAGTTGTATGATGTATTCAATGCCTTCGAATCTTCATGAAAATTACTGATGAAACCATGTACCAATGAGATTGTGAGAGCCATTGTAATAGAGGAATTGTTGTGAGTGATAAATCTAAATTTTCAGAAATAACAATTAATCATTAGTTAGTGTTAAATTTCATTTTCAAGCTATCGTTCTATCCCTTTTCTAAGAAAATACTTAGAATAGGATGCATCTTTCAGAGAACCAGCTCACTCTGGAGATTCTCTTTTTGCACAGATCACCCACATCTAAAAAGAGTTTCCATGTTTCAACAAATAGTCTAATTTTTGCAAATCTAAAAAAGGGTGCATATTTGATTGATAACAGTTTTTGGCATGCCCAGTGGGACCCTAAAAGCTATTTCAAAGAAATTTTAGAGTTTTTAATTTTTTGTTTGGTGTATGCAACATATTTGTGCAACCTTTTGGAGGCTCATTCCAATATATTTGGTGACTCCAATCCTGATATTGCATGCTAGTGCAACCTGCGCATGAGAAAAATATAGACAAGAGCAAGTACTACACCTTTCAAATATTGAGAGTTGTCCCCACCATGAAGAAGAGGCAGAATAGCAAGGAGGCTCTTTGAGACACCTGCAAGATCAAAGTCAACACCTCCTATTTTTAGTTCCTTGGTTTTATCACCAGGAGTACCGGTTCCGATATCACAAGCACCACCAATGGCAACACCCATTCATGCCTTTCAATGGAGGCAGTTCATTAGACATCGCTCAACATGATGATATCCCAGTTGTAGCCCTTAGAAGCCTACCATATTTCACTTGGGAGGACCTCACTACACCAGTTGAGCATATTTGTGACATAGCCACTTTATGCTTGGTTCACAATATCACGCAAGAGAATGTCACGTTAAGTTTGTTGGCTGCGTCGCTCAAAGGGAAGGCATTACAATGGTTCAGAGGCCTCGCAACCAACTCAATCGCGAGATGGGATGCATTAGGTAATGGTTTATATCAATATTTTGCTGATAAATCTAATAATTTGTCCCTATTAAAGCAGTTAAGCACCAATCAGAGGGTGCCACACAAGCACTTGGCTAACTTCAACTACCAATTTCAGAGAACCTGGGATAGGATTCCTACAATGGTAAAACCTTTACCAACACATGCTTTTCTATTTTACTTAAAAGCTTTGAATAGTAAAATTTCATTCATGACTCAGTCTATGGGTGGGCATACACTCCCTAATGCTTATGACATAGCCATTAGAGCTGAAAACTATCTCACCCAAGCTAGAGACATAACCCCTAGACCTCCTATTCCTTTATTCCCAGAAATACAACCACCTACCCCTACTATTGTACCTCCCTTAGTTGTTATCCCGCTTGTTCCAGCGATAGGTTATCATAACACAGCCCAAGAAGTTGTTGCTCCAGCCCTGAACCAAGAATTTCAAGAGATTAATAGTATACTCAAGACCTTCAAGAATGATCTTGTCAGCATTAAGAAGCAGGTAGGTCATGAACATAAGCCTTATCAAGCCCCTTATTAGCAAAACCAGCCAAATAGGCCTGCTTTTCAGAATGATTACCAAGCCCAAAGAAGGAATTTTAACCCTAGGCCATTCCAGCCATACAATCCAAACACAACTAGTTTGTCAAAGGAACTTGTGCCCCAAAATAATGTTTCCTAGGATTGTGATTGGTGTTATGTATGCAATCAGCCTCATAACCAATCAGCGTGCGCTAATGGTATGAGAAATTAGGCTTTAATGGTCCAAAACAGCTATGCTAGTTCAGAAAATGTTGCAGATCAGAATCAAGAATAGTAAGATAACGTGGAAGTTGCCTTTCCAAACTACAGAGCTCTAAATTTTTTGGTGTGAATGGTCAAGATCAGAAAAATTCTCCTATTTTGGCTAATACCAGGTCAAAAAAGAGGGCTATGGATCTAGGACAGCAAGCTAGAAATTCATAGTAGCAGCCTACAAATAGTAAGCAGCCCTTTTCATCAAATGTTAATGCTACAACATAGCCTAAAATGTAGATTCTACAAAGAGGCCAAGATATATCTAGCAAGGAGTAGTCAAAGATGCATTCACAGCCTTTGTGGAGGCAAAATGATGTGGCTGTCACAAAAAACCAACAGAAGTAAATCCTACCTCATTTAATATTGTTGAGCATCTCAAGAAAACTATTGTTAGTATGTTGGTATTAGATGCTTTGCACCTCCCAAGGCAGAAAGGTTTACTGCATAATGCTTTAGCTATATTGTCTATTTCTGATGATACTGATCAAACAGTTGCTAAGGTCATGCTTGCTAATGATCTAGAGGATAAAAATGAGTAGAATACTAAAGAGGTAAAGCCTCCCCCATTCTACTTAAGTATAATTATTGGTGATAAGATTGTTCATAATTGTATGGTTGATTCTAGTGCCAGTAGTTCAGTCATGCCTAAAAGTTTAGCTAATAAATTAGGTCTTGTTTATGAGCCTAATCATTAGAAGGGCGTAGTGCAATTAGATGGGTTTGTTGTTAAACTGTTGGTATTATCAAAAATTTGGCTCTTACTTTGCACGCATCCTCGAGTTTTGCTATTCATCAGGATATACATGTCATTGACTTACCGCCACACTTTGCCATTTGTCTCTTGAGGGATTTTACAACCAAGTTGGGTGGGTTTCTATCCTCAAATTGGTCTCATCTCTTATTTAGAACAAGGTATGGTACGAAAGTGACCATAAAGTCCGAGCCTCTCACCAAAGACCATATTCACCAAAGCCTATAAATGCTAACCTCTACGCCACCTCTACACTTGAGGAGCAAACCATGACCTTAGACTACAACACCCATATAGAAAATATCAATCTAGATGAATGGGCAGCCAAAGATCACGAGTTGGACCCTTTTCAGCACATAGATGAAATAGGATTAGGATTCTATATGATTCAAGAACCTAATTGTGATATGCCTGATCTTTGTAAAGAGGAGGAACCGTATGCAGAAATAGCGAATGAGATTTGGAAGCTTTATTTCGATGGTTCGAGAAGCAGTATTGGTGCTAGAGGTGGGGCTATGTTGATTTCACCAGAGGGAGATAAATACTTTTCAGCCTACAGATTTTCTTTCAGTTGTTTGAATAATACAACTAAGTATGAAGCATTGGTGCATGGCCTCGAATGGTCCCACAAAAGAGGTATTAAATTCTTGCAAGTTTATGGTGATTCAGAACTAATTGTAAATCAGATCAGAAATTTAAATGCTACCAAGAATGATTTTCTTAAGAAATATAAGCATCGTGTATGGGATTTGATGGAAGATTTTGATGCTTTTAATATTGTTTTGATTCCTAGAAACAAAAAATAAGCATGCTAATAGGCTCACTGCCATAGGAGCCCAGTTTGATATTCCCAATGAAATTCATAAAGTAGAGGCATGTCAATATGTAAAAATAGTGGTCAGACCTTCCATGCCTGACAATAATGTGAGCTGGCAGGTTTCTGACAGCGATGAGAAAATTGTAAATTTCTTGATTGTTGAAGCTGAGTTTGCAAATGGAAACAAGCAAAAATGGCAGCAGCAATATGATGAACAGATTGTGTAGCTGAAGACTAACAATCTACCAAAAGGATCGGTGACCTTGGAATCTGTGTTCAATCTAGATGACTAAGTGCATAAAGACAAGTGTGGCTTGACCATTAAGGAAGAACATTATGTAGCCATTGAAATCTTCAAAGGAAAGCTTCTCAAGTTGGGAAAGATATGTAATAAAGAGGAACAACAAGCATTTATTTTGTTATGTTAGAAATTTAGTGATTTTTTTGCTTGGTAGTACAAGGATTTGAGAGGTTTTAACCTAGAACTAGCCCAGCATACTATTGAATTAGAACCTGGCTCAAAACCAGTAAGGTAGAAATAGAGACTGCTTAACCCCAAATTAGAACACCTTATGAAGGTTGAACTGAATAAACTAGTTGAGAGTGGTATTATTTTTCCTATCAAACACACCTCTTGGGTGTCAAATTTAGTGCCAGTTAGGAAGAAAAGTGGGGAAATCAAATTATGTGTCAATTTTTGAGAT
The DNA here is from genome assembly GCA_007258455.2 of Sequoia sempervirens. Classification (NCBI taxonomy): domain Eukaryota; kingdom Viridiplantae; phylum Streptophyta; class Pinopsida; order Cupressales; family Cupressaceae; genus Sequoia; species Sequoia sempervirens. Next base: position 83,963,351 of record VDFB02252616.1, on the reverse strand, counting down.
TTAAATAAGGCTTCATTAAAAGATCACTACCCACTCCCTTCCATGGAGAAAATTCTACAGGTAGTTTCTAGTTCAAATAGATTTTCTTTGCTAAATGGTTACTCAGGTTACAACCAAATTCTAGTTAAGCAAGAAGATCAATTCAAGACAGCATTTACCACCAAGTGGGGCACAATGGCCTACAAGAAGATGCCTTTCGGCTTATCCAATGTTGGAGCAACTTTTCAGTGAATGATGGATATGGCCTTTCACGGCCTTATGAACAAGTTTGTTCTGGTATACTTAGATGATATTACTATTTTTTCCAGAAATGCTAACGAACACCTTGATCATTTGGAGCAAATTTTTCAGAGATGCAGAGAGTTTAGAGTGTCTCTCAATTCAAAGAAGTGTATATTTTTAGTGCAGACATATTGTTTCAAAGCAAGGTATTTCTATAGACCCTGAAAGAATCTCTGTAATTCTTGAATTACCATTACCAACTCACAAGAAAGGCTTGCAAAGCTTTCTTGGAAGAATAAATTTCGTGAGGAGGTTCATACCGAATATTACAGCTTTGTTGCAACCTCTCACTTCTATGCTTAAAAAAATTATGCCTTTCAGTTGGACCAAGGAAGGTAAAAGGAGCTTTGAGCAGATTAAGAAATCCCTTACAGCTGCTCCTACTCTCATTAATCCAAATTTTGACAAAGACTTCATTTTCTATTTTTTTTGAGGAGTAGATACAGTTTCAACTATGTTATGCTAGCCAAACAATGAAGGCTTGGAGCAGCCTGTAGCATTTTTCAGCCAAGTATTGCATGATTACGAGGTAAAGTATTCTTTTGTCGAGAAGCATGTTTTTTTTGTTGTGAGAAGTTTAAAAAAATTTAGGCATATGTTGTCCAACAGCAAGATCCATTTGTTGGTAGCTCATTCAACTATTAAGGATCTCTTACTTAACAAAGATATAAATGATAAGCATGTTGGTTGGATTACCAAAGTAATGGAATTTGACGTTGATATAAAGGTAACCAAGCTCGTTAGAGGTAAGGGTTTGTGTGAACAGATTGTTGGAAATGAAGACAACTTAAAATAAGCAAAAAATATGGATACAGTGCTAAATAATAATTTTGCAGATGTTGTTCCAGCATCTCCTACTACTTGGTTGCAGCAAATGATGCATTATTTGAGAACCGGTGAGTGTCCCGAAGGCCTAGACAAAGCGAAAATAAGGTATTATAGATTACAAGACATTCCTTATGCGATCATTGATGGCATTCTGTATAGGAGAAATTTTCAAGGTGTTTTATTGTGATGTATTCAACCTAATCAAGTTGAAAAGGTTTTAGCAGAATTTCATGATGGACCTTCAGGAGGTCATTTTGTCGCAAGAACAACAACCCTAAAAATTATGCGGGCTGGTTATTATTGGCCAGATTTGTTCAGAGATGCTATTGCTTGGGTCAGAAAATGTCAGAAATGTGCTTTATTTTCTAGAAAATAGAGGCTTACAGTGTTGTCCCTATATCTGATTCAGGTAGAACAGCCCTTTGCTAAGTGGGGCTTAGATTTTATTGGTCCCATCAATCTACCTTCAAGCGCAGGTCATAAGTGGATACTTACTACCACAGACTATTCTACCAAATGGACCAAGGTAGTTGATTTAAAGGAAGCAAATGAGACTTCAATGCTTAAATTCTATCAAGATCTCATATCAAGATTTGGTGTTCCATACTCAATCATTTCTAACAATGGTTTGGATTTTATTGGTTTAAGGATTTCTGACTGGTCAGTTAGAAATAATATTTATTTGAACACGTATTCTAATTATTATCCACAGGGAAATGGTCAGGCGGAATCTACAAATAAGAATTTGATTCTAATAATCAAGAAGACTATTGAGGACAATCAAAGGACATGGCATGAAAAGCTTAAGTTATCCCTTTGGGCTGACAGAATAACTCCTAAAAGAGCCACTAGTTGTTCACCTTTTGTTCTAACTTATGGTAAAGAATCAAAGTTACATGTTTCCATTGAGTTACCAACTTTAAGTTATGTTAAGGAGCTGGAATTGCTGAAGGGACAGCCTCTTGAAGTGAGATTTGCACAGCTAGTAGAGCTTGAAGAAACCAGAAAGGAAGCTCTAAGACAGCTTGAAATACATCAAGCTTATATGAAGAGTTCTTTTGATAAGAGGGCGAGACCACGTGAGTTCATTGTTGGAGATCTAGTTTTCAAATGGAATGAATTTAAAAGAAAACCTGGACGACATTCCAAATTTGATGCAATTTGGGATGAGCCTTATCTGATCACGGAGTGCAAGGAACACAACGTGTTCCAAATTTCTAAATTGATTGGAGAGGTGTTGTCTATCCCAGTTAATGGGACCCACCTCAAGCATTTCCCCTGAGATAAGTTCTATCTTGTAGATAAGTAGAATAGTATTGCAAATAAGTGTGTTACGCGCATTTACTTTCAGTATTTTTTCTTTCCCTAAGTGTTGTTGTGCATGTTATGTTGGCCATTAGGGCCTATTAGTTTTCTTTCAGTTCTGTTTCGTTTTGTTTCACTACTATTTAGAGTGTTGTTGTTCTAGTTTTTGAGTTTCATGAAGGGGAAGATTTGACTTCGCGCCCAATGGAGTGTTTTAAGGCAACTAATCTATCCTTAGCAGGAAAGCATTTAGCGGAAATTGCCAAAATGATACCAATTTTTTGCTATAGTTCAATTGGTGGAGTTGGATTAAATACTGTTATATCTTAAAGTGAAGTTACAGTTATTTTTGCGTTATGCTTAAGTGTTGTTTGCACTTTGTTCATTATTCATCAAGTGACAGTTATGCATTGAAATTAGGAGACAAAATTTCTAAAGTTGCTATTCAATGTTGGACCATCGAATGAGGTACATGATTGAGCATACAAACAACAAAGCATTTCATTTGCTTTATTTTATTTCGTAAAGTAATTCATATTTATAGAATTTCATTTGATTGCGAGAATTCAAATGATAGTACAAATTTGCATTGAGATGCATTTTTTCTTTTCAAAATGAAAAACATAAAATTGAAATCAAATATCCACACAAGTCGAAAATGTGACTGTCACAGTGCATCATAAACAACACACTACACTATGGAAGATGCATAAAAGGAACAAACACATAAGTATAAACATAATCATCATTGCCTGATTGATTGATGACCGATGTAGAAGTGGTGCACCATTTGTCTTCTTCAAGCTCTGTTGACTTGTAGGAAGGAAGAGAGGGATTCCAGAGGCTCTGACTATGAATATACCTACATGAACCATCAATGATAATGTGGTATGCTACTGATCATACATTAAACAATCAAGAAAAGTGCAAAAACATGAGCTGAAAGAGAGACATCAATATCATGATATATTGTTTTATGCTAACATCATTTGTTTCTTTGTGCAGGTATAGGGAAAATCATGAAGCTGATTATTTTTTGAAGACCGAGCATGTGGAGAAAAAGGGGCTCCCACAAGGGTAGAGCTCAGCATGCTACCCCTATTCATTACAAGTGGGCTGAGAAGGAGATTGCAATCATCATGTTCATCAAGAAAAGAAATGATATACAACTAGAAGAGTATAACAGAATTTATCCATCAAGCCATCAAGCCAACTATTCATTCATAAGAGTCAAAAATGTTTTTGAAAGCTACAAGTGGACAGTTAATTTAAAGCAGCTTGATTATTTCAATAGAGTACATTCATCTCAAACATTGTTGTATTGTTTATATTCTTCTGACATAGGTGTTAAATAATACATCTTATTTCATGTTATTACAGTAGTGTTATGTTTCTGATTTGAATAACCATCCATAATGCCTCATTACAAGAGGCATTGTTCAACAAAAGAGAACAAAAAGTATTGTTATTTTTATTAGAGAAAGGTAATAGTGCATTAAACAGTTTACATAATGAAGGCAAGTCCCAGTTTCTTATCAGTGTGAAGGAGTTTCAAATTCCAATCAGAATAGTGGAAGGACACAAGATCAGTACAGTGACCAGTAGCCAACTGATTAGTGAATGATTCAACAAGATAGTCAGTTTCAGTTTGGCTAAGAATACTAAATACTTCACTATTTTGAAAGGAAGACAATCAAAATACACTATTTTGGATATCTCTATTGTTCTGTCATTCAATTGTTTTTCCATTTAAACTATACCTTCAAAACAATTACAATAATCAGGCATGGTGTTCAAGGATTCATATCTGTAAAGTCATTTGCAGAACAAGCAACATGTATACATCAAACATGATATGAATGAAGGTTTGAAGGGCATCCATGAAGGGCATAACTATGAGTGCATAGGAGACTAAAGCAAACAACTCATCTACATATTCAATCAAGCAAGATTTGTGTGTGTAAAGAGGGTGTAAAATAGCATAATAATGGCATCCACAAGTGCAAACAAGAGAAACAAGAAAGAAATGCAAGCAAGTACAGATATATGGAAGAGGTTTCTATTGAAATATTGAATGTAATCAAAGTGCACAATTTCAGTCAATATATCTATATGAAGGCTTCAGTTAAACTATACAGATTTTCATCAAATACAGTTTACCAACATGGGTATTTTTATGGAGCAGGAAGATATATTCTTCCAGAAACTCATATACCCGAATGAGGGTTATCAACAATAAGGCGAAGGAATGTGTATTCTTCAGAATGTCATACACTCAAGTGGAGTTTTGTTAGAAAGTGAGATCTATACAATGCTCTCATGGTTGAAGCTAGAATGAAACAGAAAATGCATCCAGTTACATATATTCTTCAAAATTTAAAATACCCATATGAGGGAAATTTAGAATTTTAGAATGTCAAAGGAAATGCAGAAATACATAATGGGTCGAGCTATTTTTTTATGAATATCAAAACATATATTTTTTTTTACTCATTTTCCAGATACCCACATTGGGGTTTTGTTTTAAAAGACATATAATGTGATTGACAACAATACCCATGTGAAGGTTTCAACCAGGAGTCAAGGATAGGCATTATTTCTTCAAAATACCATAGGAGAGTTTTCCAGAAATTAAAGTACATGAAATACATGGTGTTGGGTCAAGCTCAGAACTCTCTAGAATGTCAGCTTCGAGCATGAATAGCCATGACCAAGAGGAGGGTATTTTGACTCCAAGCATCATTTGAAATAGAAAACCTTCTTTTAAGTTTGTTGTCTAAGCCAAGATCTCAAGAAAATAATGGGAAATACACAAAAGTCTAAGTGAAATTTAGAAAAGCATGTACAGGCCACGGTCTTAATGGCCATTCTTTCCTTTCAAATGAAGAGGAAAAACACTATGTCATTAAGGAGTTAACTTACCATGAATTGCAAAGTAGAATTCGACCATTTGAAGACAAAAGTGCAGATTTTCAAGTATTTGCAAGCTGCAGACTGAGCTCTCTCATGGTGGTGCATTTCTCTTAGGCAGAGCAAGTTTTACAAAGTATCAAATGCAAAATGAAGTCAATTATTATGGTTTCCCTTGTTTTGTTGTCTTTCCCTAATTCGAACTTAGGGTCTTTTTGCATTTTGAATTAAAAATATGAAGCTTAATATAATTCCTTGAGGGGCCAAATTCTCATATGCCTAGGTCGACTTTGTTTAAGTCCTTAGGGCTTGTGATTTTTATGTTAACATTTATACCTTTTCCCTAGTGGAGAATGAAGAATGTCCAATGTTTAGGTTTATTTTAATTGATTTTGAGGGAAAATCAATTAAAATATGAATGATAAAATATTTTATGCCTAAGGGTGAAACACTTATGACTTAGAGTTTTATTTGGTTTTCAAATTGATTTTAGAGAAATCAATTAAGATTTTGATAGGAGAGATGCCTTGTAACCTTTATGATTTTTTGAGAAAATCAAGATTGTAATGGATATATAAGGTTGTAATATTTTGCAAAAGATTTCAAGCAATCTTTAATTGCAAAATTAGTCAAATTGTGAAATCTGCAACTATGTAAAGCAGAGATAAACCAGATTGTTTTTATCTTTTTGCTATTTTTAGCAGATTGTTTTTATTTCTACCTTGGTCGGATTTGATATTCCTACTGGAGAGATAAGGTTTTTTATTTGCTTTAAAAGCAGATTTAGCCTATTTTTAGAGGCTTTTCAGTATAAACATGAAAACAGTGTGTTTTTCTGCTTTTATGCAGACTTTTGAGACAATTTGGTACCTTTTCCTTGAGCTTTTCTTGTGAGGTTGGATTAGGGTTTCTGGAGAATTATATTTTGAAGAAGACTTAGTTTTTCTTCCTCTCAGTTCAGTGGGTAGTTTCTTGCTCTTAGCATTTTGAGCTTGTAAACTCAGTTGTACTCAATTCAGACAGATACACTCTTTCAGTTTCAATAAAGCAGTAGATTCCGTCTTCTCATTTCTTGTCTCAACCTTGGAACAACAATTTGATGTCTTTGTGTTTTCAAGTTTGAAGCCTTATATGTCTTGCTTTTATGAGTCTTTGCATATAAATTCATGTATTCAAGTTGTATGATGTATTCAATGCCTTCGAATCTTCATGAAAATTACTGATGAAACCATGTACCAATGAGATTGTGAGAGCCATTGTAATAGAGGAATTGTTGTGAGTGATAAATCTAAATTTTCAGAAATAACAATTAATCATTAGTTAGTGTTAAATTTCATTTTCAAGCTATCATTCTATCCCTTTTCTAAGAAAATACTTAGAATAGGATGCATCTTTCAGAGAACCAGCTCACTCTGGAGATTCTCTTTTTGCACAGATCACCCACATCTAAAAAGAGTTTCCATGTTTCAATAGATAGTCTGATTTTTGCAAATCTGACAAAGGGTGCATATCTTATTGATAATACTATTTACATTGAGTGAAAACTCAAAAGTAACCTTTTCTACTACTATAATTCCCAACCTGATAGTAGGATTCGTTTCCTACAAGTTGAAGCAAAAGAGCTTATAATGAAATATCAGATGAAAAAATGAAAAATAAATATCAAAATAAATATTAAAAGAAAAAATTCAACTTTTTAGGCTATCCAAATATATCTACTTGGGCTATAGACACCTGACTTGTAGAGCTATGTTTGGGGGAATTATAGAGATAACCTTTTTCGTGGATATGGATGTTTGACTGGCACCAAGGCTCTATCCAAGGTTGGCTTTGAAGGATTGCTAAATTATGTAGCTCAATGTCAATGAACTAGTCTTTTCACCAAGCTCCAGAGATGGGAATTAATCAATGCACACACGAATACTTTCCAATGGATTTTTATAAGTTTTTATGTTGGGATCTCGGTAAAGATAATGATCTATTGTGGAAAATATGCATAAGTTATAATTTATGGTGGGTAATTTATTCTCGAGTTTCTTTTAAATTTATTTTTGTTGGTTGCAAGTTGTGTGGTCCCACAACACACCCCAAGCATGTAAGGCTTGGAGACCCAAATTTAAAATTAATGTTTATGGCAGGCATTGGTTGGCTAATGATCATCGGGAGAAAATGTAAGAGTGGAAATCTTTAAAATAACTCATGATTTGGAGATACTAGGTGCAGAATATGTCGGGTGTCGGGAAACCGGGTTGATTGGAATGTTTTGAGAAAAGTTTGGTAAGTTGTTCCAGTCTAAGAGTAAAGGCTAGAAGGTTTAAAAGTTCCATTAGTGATCAAAATCTAGGTGTTTTGTTCTGATAAGGCTGAATATGTTGAGATCCAAGTACCGGGTAGGTGGTGCATCATTGTTGAAGTGTTAAAGCTTGTTATTTTTTTTCTCGAACACTTAAAATGTTTGGTAGCCCGCCTAAAGTGATAATTACATGAGAATGTATTTAAATCATGTTATTTATGACTTGTTTTAAAAGTAGATTAATAATAATGATGGTTTTATGCTAATGAGAGTTTTATTAATATTTTAAAAAATGGATTGATATATGGAATTTTATTTGCAGGAGAAATAGGTTGTTGGACAATATTTTGGTATGGATGGCCCAAAATAATTGGATTGCAAGTAGATCTGATGATGTTACCAAGTTTGGTGGAGCACTCTGAAAGCTCATGCAAGAATAAATATTATTGAGAAGAAATGTCAATAATCAAGAGACCGAGGACTTGGGTATTACACCTATGATGAAGGAGGTTGTCTAGCTCTAGGTTGATTTACTTCTTGGTGTTTCAACCCAAAGCCTAAACCTAAATGTAGGAATAAAAGTGTTGATGAATTAGAATAATTAGTTCCACCTGATCACTCTAAATATCAAGTAGAGGAAGTTCCTACATTTTTTTGAAAAATATGCTTAATTCAATTTGATTTCCTGATTGAGTTTCAAAGACATAAGTCCAAAGTTTTAAGTGTTGAAGAAGGTCAAAATCTGTTGACTTATTTAGAAGCTTCTCTTTCCAATTGTCATTTGCCACATGTTTTACTATAATTCATCCCTAGGATTCCCTCTCATGTGTTGATTGAATTTCCTGATTATATGGTTCTTATAAAAGGCCAAGAGATGTATTATTTTATTTCAGTTTAGAATTTGTGGATGTCGGAGAATTTTTTTTTTTAAGTTTTATTATTTTTCCTATTTTTTGTTCCATTCTAGACTAAAAAATTGTATGTTTCATTAGAATTTAACTAATATCAGAGCCAATTTCAAACCTATTTCTTGATATGAAATCTTACGTAGTTGATTGTTTGTTCCTATAGAACAAGACTATGTGTTGTGTCATTTAAGGGTGCATACTGACACTATCTGGTGGCAAATGATCCCCCTTCCTTTAAAATCTTGCATCATTCTATGTCTAGCTACGAAGCAATTTGGTGAAGTATAGTGGTTTACTCTGGTTTAGTTATTTCTTGAGGCATGCATGGATAATACCTATGAGAAATTTTTTTAATTAATTTTTATGCTCTATTTTAGAGTTGATGCTTTATATTCTAGAAAATGTTCCAAAAATGATAAATACGTGGATTTTTATTAGAAATCTTTCGATTCCATGAAGTTTTTGAATGATTAATGTTAAATCTACTTGAATGTATGCAATTTAATCTAATTTCATCAAATATTATTGCATATTCTTTGATTTCATGAAGGTTTTGAGTAAACATTTGAATGATCAAACTTAGATTATGTTTATATCTTTCGAATACCATCCAATTCTTAATAATCATTTACCCATCATGTTTAATAGAAAATTCACAATGAACCCTAAGTGAACCTAGTGCGTCAAGACCTAACATAAGTGAGCCTTGAGGGATCAAGCCGAGTGTGCCTTAGATTTAGGTTTCCCAGTGAAGTCTTTCAAGAAAGGTAGGTTCCCATGGTACTCTATGAGAATTTATCTAGCTGTTGGTGTGTGTGTGTGTACAACATCCATGTCAACAAACAGTACAACATAACTTATGCATAATTTTTAGGTAAGTCACTTGCTATGGTTTCAATGAAATTTATTTTTGGGAATCTTTACACTATCAGATCATTTTTGTTGTTTTTAATTTCATTTTAACACAATTTTGTTGCTATTTGTTAAATGAAGGGATTGGCTCTCTGGAAAGTTATCTCATGTTGGGAAAACCAACTTTCTGGTAGTTGAAACATTCCTCACTCCATGCCTCAAAACAAACTTTAACTCACGACCAACATTTTTGTTTAAAAGCCTGCAATTTTTTTGTCTTGAACTCAATAATTGAGTAGCAATAAAACCTCGATATTTTTAGATGCTTAATTAAGTGTGCATACAAAAATTGGTTGCATTGACATGTACTATCCCTTATTTTTTAGGGTTTGGTTTTGTTAGGTTTTGAATTTAAAAGTTTGAAATCCAATGGTTTCAAATTTTATAGTTTGAAATTATATTATTTATTTTTTTCTTGGTGTGAACTTGTACCTTTCAAAATGAATGATGGACTTGAGTTTCCTGCAATGACCATATTTCAATTACTCGTAGAGCTCACATCCACCCTAAATCTTGTTACAACCAATCTAGCTAGGGTTCAAAGTGTTTATTCAAGAAATCATACCCCTCAGTGTTGTCCCACTTAATTTGGTGAATAATGTGGGAGAGGCCCTTTTCTTTGGGATCCAATTTTCCCTTTCCCTGCAACTCATAAGTTTGTAAACCAATAACAAAAAAAGTTTGGAAATTTATATTATTTAAATGAAGATTTGTTAATTTTTTGTTGTCTTTTGGTCATGTAATATGAATCAACCCATATCTTTTCCTATCAAATTGAATTAGTGTTATTGAAAAACATTTGTTATGATTGTATTTGGCATTGAGGAGGTTTCAATGATGTTTTAGTCCATGGGATACAATCTTCCAAAGCTTCTTAATGTGTGATTGCTAGTAGTAGAGGATTATTTCAAAGTTCACATATCTCATTGTTCTATGAAGTTAGATTGTATGTGTTTCACTCACTTCAGATGTTCACAACATTTGGTTATGTTGGTTATCCTTATTGACATTTCAAAGTTAGATTTGGTTATTTTGTTGATGTTTATCAATAAAAATTATACTACATAGTAAGGATATCATAAATCTTTATACTTCATAATAAGGACTCACAAAAAATCTAAGTATTTGATTTATTGGAAAAGTATAATCAATATTAGAGCTAGGCTAGAGATGGAAAATACAAATACAATAAGATCTGTACATTATTCAACCTTGATATTTTACAATAAGATATGCAAACTAAAACACGTGCCTCAACTAGGCTAGAAAAATATTTCAAACCTCTCACTAAATTCAATTCATATGAGATAATCACTAAATGCTAACATTTCAATATAATGTAAAATTGGGTAGTGTTTTTGTAGTGTATCAAATTATGTAATTATGAATTGGTATTTTTGTGTAGTTTCAAGTCAATCTCCATTGACTCATGTTATCTATGTTCAAATATAGATGATCTATGCTCAACTAGATAGTGAAAGCCAACTTTTAGAGCTAAGTTTAGATTCAAAGCATATGCATATACATTCATTGCACTAATTTAGCAATGTTTCTATAAGAACAGTAGTGTTTTATTCTTAATTTATCAACCCTAAGCTTGTAGAATTTATGAAATAAGAAATAGTACTATGCTACTTGATTAGAAATTAATTAACAAACAAGAGAGGAAGAGAGAATAATTAAGAACACTACATTTATCCTACAAATCCTCCAAAGAGAGAAAAAATAGACTCTGATAGTAGCAATTTCCTATTAACTATAAATGTAGCAAATTGTCATATTCAATGAGTGTACAAATGATAAGATAAAATCTACCCCTTGTCCCATTCAACAAGACCTTAGCTATGGATGCAATGGATGCAATACATCTCTTACTCCATTAGTTGCATATCTTTATTATTTTCCTATGCTTCCATTCTCCTTTCCTTTTGCCTCTCACCTCTTGGAATGACAACATAATTGTTCTCCTTTGTTTTGAAAAAAGAAGATACAAGATACATTTTGTTCCCTCCATCAATCTAGAAAGATGCAAAAATACAATTATCCTCCCATTCCCATTTTGTAAACCAATACAACCTCATGTTTATAGATTCCCATACACAATAGATTTCTCCTAGGACCAAGAAGAAATTACATCAACATAGGAAGTTGTCTTCACAGAGCTAATGGATTTGTAGACTAAGAAATCCAAAAAACTTAGTCTTTCTTAATCTAGGTAGAAAAAAATAGAGTATACTACAATGAAAAGAGTTAGACAACTAATGTTATTCCCCATCGTAAAGTACCATGCAGCCTCATATATAACCTTTCAAAGGCAAGAATTCACATTATATCTTCTCTTAATTTCTCATGTCCTTGAAACAGAGCACTAAAATAACTAAGCATTAAAATGAAAATAAATAAATAAAATACATATTAAAATATAATACAAATATTAATAATTTAATATTATTAAAACAATAATATTATAAATGTTAATTAAATATATAGAAACTAATATAAAATAAATATATTAAAATATATAATATACTCCACCTCAAAGCAACGATTGGGATCCTTAAAGAGAGGCAACGATCAGTTCAGTCAAGCAGTGATTCATATTTAATAAAAGGAATCACATCATGTGAAGATCGGTGGATTAATGGGACAAGCATGATAATAATTATTAAAAGATTCTTAGTGTAGTGATCACCCATTTAAGGTAGCCTTTAAGTATATTAAGGGTAACAATCATTACCAAAATCCATTAAGAGGAAATGTTAGGAATGAAGAGGGTTGCATCCTTTGAAAGGGGTGCAAATTATTAAGGTTGTGTCTATTCACAATATTAGGATATATAAAGGTAGACAAATCATTTGCAAGGGACATCATGGAGGGAACAATAAAAAAGAAATCTAAAAATATATTTATGATTATAGTAGTAGTGGTATTAATAAATTATGATCAAATGCAATGGGAAAATAAATGAGATATCTGGAATACATTTCTACATATGGGAACAGAGAGAAGCAATCAAGAATAAAATCTCCATTAAGATAAGTAGCAGCAAATGATATAATCAAGGATTAGTATACATTGGAATACATAGGCCTTTAATATATATATTATACGATTATTTAATAATGATGCTTGCAACAATTATTAACCCTTATAAGTGTTATGTTTCTTTAATGTGAATATGTTCATAATATATTCTTATGTGCTTGATTCTACACTAACCATACCCTCTGAAAATTAAGAACAGATCAAATCTTGGGAAGATACATCATCAATCAAAGAGAAGAGATATACAGATCATAAAGATAAGAGAATCAAACCCATATATCACAATTGATTTCCATTATGGGATATATATACATAAACATGAGTATATCATATCTATCATATATTCAAGTGTAATTATGTCATTTATTATCTTATGTCTATATAAATATGGCCCTACATAATAAAGGAATATTAAATGTGTATTTTATGCAAGTGATTGTTTACCGATGTATGATTATTGCTTATAAGATAATAAAGATACATTGAATCTTATGATTGAATTAGAATTATGTTGATTGTCTGAAACCTACCCTATTGGTAGGTTCGGTGGTGAAGTGGTAGGGGCCAAAAGATCCCACTTGCGACCTCCACCCGATTCCTCAAGAAGGAGGGGCCAAGGGTGAAGTGGTAAGAGCCCAAAAATCCCACTTGTGATCACCACCCAATCCCACAAGGTGACAAGTGTCTTTAGGGGCTAAGGCATTGATAGGGAAAGCAAGTACAAGTCACCAAGGGGGAGGGATATGGTATACACTCTCGTAGACTTGGCATATGGCTTCGGGAAAACCCATCATGTCCCTTCTCCCAATTTCTTAATATGTTTACATTGTTGATAGCCTTTAGATGTGATGCAATGGTCTAACCCTAACAAGAATATATACATATTTGCATATATTGTTCATGTGGTGAATGCAAGATTCCAATCCAATGCTACATCATTAAAGAGATATTTATTTAATATGGTGAAACCCTAACCCTATTTTTTTGTAATTTGTGATCAATAGGAAAATTCTAGGGAAAATCAGGATAGGGGACATTACAGTGGTATAGGAGCATCTTTCCTTGCATCTTATGTATACTCCATGTGTTATGTGTATTAGGGTGTATGCTTCTTGCTTCCTATGTATACTTCATATATTATGTGTATTCATGTGTATGCTTCATGCTTCTTGTGTATGCTTCATGTATTATGTGTATTCATGTGAATACTTTGCATACCTTGCATTCAAGTGTATTCTTTGTGGCTTATGTGTATACCTTTTGACTTACATGTATTCAAGTGTATACTTTGTGGCTTACGGGTATTCAAGTGTATACCTTTTGACTTATGTGTATTCAAGTGAATACTTTGTGACTTATGTGAATTCAAGTGTATACCTTATGACCTGTGTATTCAAGTTGTATACCTTGCAATTTACAAGTATTCATGTGAATAATTTATGACTTATGTGTATCAATATATATACTAAACTGTAGATTTTTGGTACCCAAAAGACTCTCTAACTCTTCTAGGGTTTTTCACCTAAAAGGAGAGAGGTAGACCAAAAATGCTAACTAGATTCATTCAAATTAGGATATGTATGATGTCTAAGCCAAATGAAATGAACTAAGTGCAATTAAATGATCTATATGACTGATTAAGTATGCAAAATCTAAGATTTATGCTATGTTAGAAAGCATAATGTGATATGAAAACAAAGAGATATGAATCAATAAATGTAGAACAAAAATAAATGAGTTGAATTAGTGTGCACCTAAAGGTATGATGAAGATTCTAGAATCTTTGGAATGTTCTCTAAAATCACATAAATTTACCAATGGGACTCATTTGCCCAGGGTGGTGAATTAGTCCTACTTCTGATCAAAACTGTCAGGAACAGGTTTGTAAGTGTTGGGATCCAAAATCTGACAAAACTTAGATTTTCAATTTATTAAGGTGGGACTCATTCGACATCGGTGGCAAATGATTCCTCTCCCAAAATTCTAAGAAATTAGGAGACAACTCTGCAACACCAGATCTAAAGATGTCTTCTTGTCAGGTTGCCAAAGTCAATTCTACAGGAAATGCACCTAGTTGACTTGTTGACCACTCTTCAACACCTAAATGTTTGTTAAATCTACACACAAAGGTCTGTAAACACACATGCAAGGGGGAGAAAATGGTTGAGGGTTAGCAAATAGGGGTTTTCCTTGGTCAAACCCCACCTTGGTAATCAAACCCATAATGAAATAATTGAATGAAAGAGAATGATAAACAAATAACATGCAAATACTATCAACTTACCAAACCCTTGTTGATGAAAAACTAAAGATGTATCAATGGAAGCTCCAAAATGCTTGATTAATGCTTGATTTGATGTTGTAAGGTGCTTGAATGCTTGAAATATTGCTTGAATATAATGTGTGAATGTTGGAGGATGTGAAATGAGGTGAAAATCACTTGTTTATACAATCTTGTGCCTTAGTAACCTGTTAATACCTCATCATAGGCTGACATCAAGTGATTTTGAATAAAAACCTAAAAGGAAATTTGAAATATTTTGAATTTGGAGCAAAGGGGGGCTCATTCACCACCCATGGTGAATGGGTCCCACTTAGGACCTGAAAATGGGTGTCGAGAATTATCTTGAATTTAATGTTCTTTATCAGATTTACATTCAAAAATGCACTTAATTAAAGCTTATAAGGGCATAAAGAGGTCAAATAAAGCATAAGAAAGGTGTAAATGGTGAAATTGAGCCTAGAAAAGCATGAAATCTTGTTACAATACTTTACAATGCTTCAAAATAAGACTTGATTAGTGATGAAAAGGTGATTTTTAGGTGAATTGTAATGAATAGAGTCTAGAAAAGTGTAGAAATGTTTTACAAAACTTCACAACACCTTCACAAGACGTCATTATTTGAATTTTAGTACCTAAATGTGCATGTTCAAGCCACATTATAGCATTAAATTAGAGAAAAATAGATCAAACATCATGAAGCAAGGCCTAAAAGACCATGAAAATAAAAAGGGTCCACTTTTCTACAGTGCATTTAGCCCCCACTTTAGTGAGAGGATGAACTTGCTTCAAACTCACACTAAAGTAGCCATGAACATCGAGAGAGGATCCAAATGTACTTACATTAGTAAGATGGAATGAAAATGATCAAGAGGGATGATCAAACCCCTAGGATAAGGATTGCATGGAAAACTAAACATAATAACAAAGGAACAGACAAGTGTTGAAATGAAAGAAGAGAAATGGATGAAGCTTCGATCATTTTTCCAACTAGTTCTAGATTAGATCTAGGTTGACTATTTGAAAAAGAGAATGAATACTCACTCTAGGTGAAAAAACACATGGCGGTCTACAGGGTGAGAAGGCCCAAAAGGTGAAATACATATGCTAGTTGGTATGCACTCACAAACACAAAGATGGCTATGGGGAAATTCGTGCCACTGAATGGGCTTCCTGCTCAACCATATCAAAGATATACCTCCTACTAACTTTAACAAGGCGCCACAAAGGAAAATGTTAGTTTGTGCTTCATGAGATAAGCAAAGCTCTATATGCTTAGAACTCATGAACAAAAAACAAGGTACCACAAGCATGTAAGTTGCGTTATGCAAGGTGGTAAAGATGAAAAATGTAAAATATAAAAAGGTAAAATGTAAAATATGTTCAAAGGATTCTTGTTAAGTTCATGCAAGATCTGTCACTTAGGGAAGATTGTGTCTAATGTCTCCAAGAGAGTACCAATCAAATAATAAAATATTCACAACTTAGGGGATGCAGTGCATCACACTTATGAACAACATCATACCCAATGTCATCCACAAAGTTATGAGTGCATCATATGAACAGTAAGGCTACACTAAGAACCAAGAATGTGAATGAATTAATGGTAATGTATGCCCCCCACTTAAAAGGAATTTCTACACATCGTTCTGTGAGCAATTACTTTAAAGTGGTGAAGGAAAGAAAATGTGAAAAAGAAAACAAGACATGAGAGCCAACTTGGAAAGCCCTATCCAAGTCATATTTTTCAAAGTTAGACTACGTCATGTAAACGAAAAGGAAAACAAAAGAAAGAGGAGCTTTCCCCCTAGAAAATAACACGCCAAACACATAAGGGATCTATGGATTTGGGGTCAGTATGTTCATTGCTACATTATTTTTTACGAAAGAACTCGAAACTGTCATCATTCCCCAAAGCACATAGAACTGGAAGAATGACATAAAGAGAGCAGTCCATTTTGGGTCAACATGGAAGAGATATTGTTGTCTCAATGTTTTGCATCATCGCCAAAAGGAAAACACAAGTGAAAATAAAATGAAAAGGCGAAAGAAAACGAAAAGATTTTGGGTCAACATGAAGGAGACATTTCAGTCTCAATGCCTTACGTCATCCCCAAAAGGAAAGTGTGTCATAGAAAAATGGCCCCTTGTAATTTTCATGGCCTTTTAGGTTTTGTTTTATGGTGTTGGAACTATGTTGCTTTGATTTTATGTTGTAACATATCTTGAACATGCTTATTTAGGTACTAAAACTCAAAGAATGTCTTGTGAAGGTGTTGTGAAGTGTTGTAAGACATTTCTACATTCTTCTAGACTCTATTCAAAGCAATTTACTTAAAAACCACCTTTTTACTCATCAACAAGTCCTATTAAGTCTTGTAACAAGCTTTCACATTCTTCTAGGCATATTTTCACTATTTACACCCTTCTCATGCTTTATTTGGTCTCTGTATGCCCTCATAAGTTTTAAATAAGTTTATTTTTAAATGTTATCCTAAAAAATAACATTAAATACAACATTTTTTGTGACACATTTTTTTAGGTCCTAGGTGGGACCCATTTTCCATGGGTGGCAAATGAGTTGCCCTTGGCCCCAAATTCAAAATATTTTAAATTTCCTTTTAGGATTTTATTCAAAATCACTTGATGTCAGCCTGTGATGAGGTATAAATGGATACTAAGGCACAAGAATTTTATAAATAATTTATTTTCATCTCATTCTAACCCCCATTCATCAAGTTGACTTATTCACCTATTCACTCAAGCATTCAAGCATTTTACATCAACAATTCAAGCACTTTGAAGTAGCCATTAACATTACTTCAGACTTTCATCATCAAGGGTTAGGTAAGTTGATAGCACTTGCATGTTATTAGTTTATCTTTCTCCTTCATTTCATTATCTTTTCAAGGGTTTAATTACCAAAAGTGGGGTTTGACCAAGGCAAACCCCTATTCACTAACCCTCAATCATTTTTCCCCTATTGCATGTTTTTTTGCAGCTCTTTGTATGAAAATTTTACAAGTTATTAGGTGTTGAAGATTGATTTCCAATTCAACTAGGTGCTTCAAGTCAACTTAAGTCAATTTCAAGCTTGGAGAGAGTTGTTTGTCCTTTTTCTGAAAACTAACTTCGACAACCCGACAAGCAGACATTTCTAGATCTGGTGTTGTAGAGTTGTCTCTTGATTTTTTAGAAATTTGGGAGAGGAATAATTCACTACCTATGGCAAATGAGTCCCACCTTAGGACTAAAAATCTGAATTTTGTCAGATTCCAGATCCCAACAGACAGAAACCAGCTCCTGACACTTTTTCACTAGGAGGACTAATTCACCACCCTAGGCGAATGTGTCCCACTGAGAAAAAATAGTGATCTCAGCCAACATCAACAACATTCTAGAATCATCAAACTTTTCCCAAGTGCACTCTAATTTGACCCATCTCTTTCTATTCTACACATTTCATTTATTTTCTTCATTATTTGCATATCACACTGTGTTTTCAAACAATGCATAAATCTCACTTTTGCATTCATTTTTTGTAGTTTAGATTAGTCAATTGCATTTAATTAAGTTCATTTACATTAAAAAACATTTCATACATTCTGACTTGAGTGATACATAAGCATTTTTGGCCCTATCTCTCTCCTTTTAGGTGAAAAACCCTAGAAGTGCAAGAGTAGTCCATAGGGTCTCAAAAATCTATGTTTCATTTTGGTGAACCTCAATTTTGAACACTTTGAATTTCTGATTGCATTCACATATTACATCTTAGTTTCCATTTTTACTAGCATTCAATTGAGACATTGATTTGTTATTGCATTCTAGGACTTTTCATTTTGCATTAGTGAAACCTTCATTTAGATTTCATTTTTGCATTACATCTCATTGAAAAAAGTGAAAATCGACAGTCTACATCTCATTGGAATCAAGCATTTTGTATTTTCTGAAAACACTAAAAAACTTCATACTAGGACTCATTCACCACCCAGGGCGAATTAGTCCCTCTACACTTTTTTATCACCATTTCTGACATTCTTTTGGCATTTTTTTGTATTACTATTATGTTTTCATTTACAACATCTTTATTTTTAATCACTTCCTGCATCTTTTTTTATTTACATCATGGCATTTTCTTTCAATAAGTTTTGGAATTCATTAAAATCATTGGTAGACATGTCCAACTGTGCCTTTGGCTGTGACCCTAATGACCTTGAACTCCAACATGCTCCTACAAATCCTAATGGTTATCCTCCTCATGAAGTAGATATGATTGGAGAAGATGATGATAGCATGCACAAGCTCTACAATGACTATCTTGACAACCTAGAAGCCAATATAGCCTTTTGTACCCATCCATGAAATCACAAGACCTTTCCATTGTTGCACCTCCTAATCACTTTGCATATTGTGATCTTGAATGATCTTCCTAACTTAAACATTCTCCTTCCACGTGAACAACCATTATCTCCTTCTAATGACAAGGATGCTAGGATCCTTATGGTTCCTCTTCCTCCTATTCATGAACAAGGAAAATCTAGCAAGCGAAAATGACCTTACAAACTCAAAAAGATCAAGTTCCCCACACATCCTCCACCTAAATGTGAACGAAGACTTCAACTACTCGAATGAGTCCCACTGTGAAAAATTAGTGATCTCAGCCAGCATCAACAACATTCCATAATCATCAAACTTTTCCCAAGTGCACTCTGATTTGACCCATCTCTTTCTGTTCTGCACATTTCATTCATTTTCTTCATTATTTGCATATCACACTATGTTATCAAACAAGGCATAAATCTCACTTTTGCATTCATTTTTAGTCATTCATATTAGTCAATTGCATTTATTTAAGTTCATTTACATCAAAAAACATTGCAAACATTCTAATTTGAGTCATACATAAGCATTTTTGGCCCTATCTCTCTCCTTTTAGGTGAAAAACCCTAGAAGTGCAAGAGTAATCCATAAGGTCCCAAAAATCTATGTTTTAGAAAGCACAAGAAAAAGAAAAAGTAAAAAGGAAAAGGGATTGATTGGTTCAACATGGAAGATACATAAGGTGTCTCAACGCTTTGCATCATCCCTAAAAGGAAAATACAAAACAAAAGTGAAAATACACGATATATAGAAGAATAGAGGTACAAATAGAAGAAGTTTACAAAGACAGGAAACATCAAACACATGATACACACATAAAATGAAAATGAGCAAGTAATGCAAATGTAAGTCAACCATTAACTAAGTTACTATTTTCTCAATCTTAAATACTTAAGTGGAAAAGGAATAACATAGTTAAGAGACAAGACAAGTGCATTACAAGGACAAAGCTAACAACTTCTTACCCCCACAAAGTGTAAAGGAAAGAATGAGCCAAGGTGGGTGATGGGAAAGGATCATGTGATAGTGAGAATAGGGAATTCTAAAACTATGGAATGATAAAAGGTTTTGATTATTTTAAGGTATGATTGGGAAAAAATTGATATCAGTGAAGTGATACTTATCCAGTATGTCCTTCAATGTCCGACATTATTTGGTTCAATACCCTAAAATGCGATGATATTTGTAAAATGGTATATTAGAATCTTTAGGATGAATGACCAACCTATTCATAGGTGGTAAAATTATAAGACCTTTGTTTAAAAGCAATTGAAGTCTTCTTTCACATTCAGGTGGAGGATGTGTAGGAAACTTGAGTTTCTTTAATTTGTAAGGTCATTTTTGTTTGCTAGATTCTCCTTGTTCATGAATAGGAGGAAGAGGACCCATGGGGATCCTATCATACTTTCCATTAGAAGGGGGTAATGGTTTTTCACATGGAAGGAGAATGTTCCAGTCAAGAGGAGCATCAAAGATCATTTTACTATCATCTTGAAGTTTCCAATATTTGAAAGGGGGTCTATCAAGATGAGGAGGATCTTGATATCCTAATCCTATTGTGTTTTCTTTAGTTGGTTTTTGTTCAAGAATTTGGTGAAAGTCATGTTCATGTGTTGTGTCATAGCCTTGTTTACTTAGGATAGTGAATCCTTTACTATATGTTTCTTCAAGGTTTATGGGAGTGTTTGTGACTTTGTGATTGTAAAATGGTTGTCAAGGTGTCTATTTAGAGGAGCTATGTCCACTTGAGGGAGGAACCTTAAGTCCTTCATTGATTTCAAGATCTAAGTATGCAAAGTGATTAGGAGGTGCAACAATAGGAAGATCTTATGATCTCATGGATGGATAGAAGGTTGCAATGGCTTCTAGGTTATCAAGGAATTAATTGTAGAACTTGTTCATGTTATCATCATCTTCTCCAATTATATCTACTTCACGAGGAGGACAATCATGAGGAGTTGAAGGAGCATGTGGAAGTTCAAGGTCATTAGGGTCACAGCCAAAGGCACAATTGGAAAAGGATTTTAAGGAATTCCAAAACTTATTGAAAGAAAATGCCATGATGCAAGTAAAATAAGATGCAATAAATGAATAAAAATAAATATTCTAGAAATGAAAACAAAGAGTAACTACAAAAAACATTAATTGGGGAAAATGCCAGAAATGTTGTTTAAAAAGTGCAGGTGGATTGATTCACCTAGGGTGGAAAATGAGTCCCAGTATGAGATTTTATTGTATTTTTCCAAAAATTTAATGTGATTCTAATGTTTTGTAGATTGTAGTTAAGAATGTAGAATGCAAATTTTTATTTTTTTCAATGATATGCAATGCAAAAATGAAATTTGAACAAGAGTTTTGCTAATGCAATATGAAAAGTACTAGAATGCAAAAAAAAAAACAATACCCTAATTGAATGTTGATGCAAGTGTAATCTAGGATGCAAAATGAAAATGAAATAAAAAATGCAAAGTGTTCAAAATGCGGGTTCACTAAAATGAACCGTAGATTTTTGGTACCCACAAGACTCTAACTCTTCTAGGGTTTTTCACCTAAAAGGAGACAGGTAGACCAAAAATGCTAACTATGTTCATTCAAATTAGGATGTGTATGATGTTTTCTAAGATAAATGAAATGAACTAAGTGCAATTAAGTGATCTATATAACTAGTTAAGTATGAAAAATCTAAGATTTATGCTATATTAGAAAACATAATGTGATATGCAAACAAAGAGATATGAATGAATAAATGCAGAACAGAAAGATATGAGTTGAATCAGTGTGCACCTAGAGGTTTGATGAAGATTTTGGAATCTTTGGAATGTTGTCTGAAATCATAGAAATTCACCAGTGGGACTCATTCACCCAGGGTGGAAAATTAGTCCTTCTTTTGATAAAAGCTATCAGGAACAGCTTTCTAAGTGTCGGGATCTAGAATCTGACAAAACTTAGATTTTCAGTCTTAAGGTGGGACTCATTCACCACTGGTGGAAAATTATTCCTCTCCCAAAATTCTAAGAAATCAGGAGACAACTCTGCAACACCAGATCTAAGGATGTCTGCTTGTCATGTTGTCAAAGTCAATTCTGTAGGAAATAGACAAAATACCTTCTCCAAGCTTGAAATAAGGTTGATTTGACTTGAAACACCTAATTGACTTGTTGACCACTCTTCAACACTTAAATGCTTGTTAAATCTACACACAAATTTCTGCAAACGCACAAGAAAGAGGGGAAAAATAGTTGAGGACCTTAGCAAATAGGGGTTTTCCTTGGTCAAACCCCACTTTGGTAATCAAACCCTTAATGAAATAATGGAATGAAAGAGAATGATAAACAAATAATAGGAAAATTCTATCAACTTACCAAACCCTTGTTGATGAAAATATGAAGATGTATCAATGGATTCTCCAAAATGCTTGATTAATGCTTGATTTGATGTTGTAAGGTGCTTGAATGCTTGAAAGATTGCTTGAATATGATGTGTAAATGTTGGAGGATGTAAAATGAGGTGAAAATCACTTATTTATACAATCTTGTGCCTTAGTAACCCATTAATACCTCATTATAGGCCGACATCAAGTGATTTTGAATAAAAAACCAAAAGGAAATTTAAAATATTTTGAATTTGGTGCCAAGGGGGACTCATTTGCCACCCATGGTGAATGGGTCCCAACTAGGACCTAAAAATGGGTGTCGGGAATTATGTTTCATTTAACATTATTTGTCAGGTTTACATTCAAAAATGCACTTAATTAAAGCTTATAAGGGCATAATAGGTCAAATAAAGCATAAGAAAGGTGTAAATGATGAAATTGAGCCTAGAAAAGCACAAAATCCTATTACAAGACTTTACGGCTCTTCAAAATAGGACTTGATTAGTGATGAAAAGGTGATTTTTAGGTGAATTGTAATGAATAGAGTCTAGAAAAGTGTAGAAATGTTTTACAACACTTCACAACACCTTCACAAGATGTCATTATTTGAATTTTAGTACCTAAATGTGCATCTTCAAGCCATATTACAACATTAAATTAGAGAAAAATAGATCAAACATCATGAAGCAACGCCTAAAAGATCAAAACAATGACAAGGGTCCATTTTTCTATGGTGCATTTAGCCCCAACTTTAGTGAGAGGATGAACTTGCTTCAAACTCACACTAAAGTAGCCATGAACATCGAGAGAGGGGTTCCAAATGTACTTATGTTAGTAAGATGGAATTACAATGATCAAGAGGGATGATCAAGCCCCCAGGATGAAGATCCCATGGAAAACTAAACATAATAACAAAGGAACACACAAGTTTTGAAATGAAAGAAGAGAAATGATGAAGGTTCGATCATTTGTCCAACTAGTTGTGGATTAGATCTAGGTTGATTGTTTGAAAAAGAGAATGCATACTCACTCTAGGGTGACAGAACACATGGTAGTCCATCGGGTGAGAAGGCCCAAAAGGCGAAATACATACACTAGTTAGTATGCACTCACAAACACAAAGGTGGCTATGGGGAAAGTCATGTCGCTAGATGGGCTTCCCGCTCAACCATATCAAATTTATACCTTTTGATAACTTTAACAAGGCACCACAAAGGAAAATTTTGGTTCATGCTTCATGAGACAAGCAAAGCTCCATATGCTTAGAAATCATGAACAAAAAGGAAGGTACCACAGGCATGCAAGTTGCATTATGCAAGGTGGTAAAGATGCAAAATGTAAAATGTAAAAGATGTTCAAAGGAGTCTTGTTAATTTCATGCAAGGTATGTCACTTAGGGAACATTGTTTCTAATGTCTCCAAGATAGGACCAATCAAATAATAAAATATTCATAACTTAGAGGATGCAGTGTGTCACATGAGACCACCAAGAGGAATGTAATATGCTAAGATAGATCACACTTATAAAGGACATCATGCCCAATGTCATCCAGAAAGTTACGAATGCATCATATGAACGAAAAGGCTACACTAAGAACCAAGAATTTGAATGAATTAATGGTAATGTATGCACCCCACTTTAAAGGAATTGCTACACATTGTTCTATGACCAATTACTTTAAATTAGTGAAGGAAAGAAAATGTGAAAAAGAAAACAAGACATGAGAGCCAACTTGGAAATCCCTATGCCAAGTCATATGTTTCAAAGTTAGGCTACGTCATGTACATGAAAAGGAAAACAAAAGAAATAGGAGGTTTCCCCCATAAAAGAACACACCAAACACATAAGGGGTCTATGGATTTGGGGTCAGTATGTTCGTTCCTACATTGTTTTTGATGAAAGGGCTCAAAACTGTCATCATTCCCCAAAGCACATAGAACTGGAAGAATGACACAAAGAGAGCAAAAAAAAAAAGAAAAATTGAAGTCCATTTTGGGTCAACATGGAAGAGACATTATAGTCTCAATGCTTTGCATCATCCCCAAAGGAAAACATAAGCGAAAAGAAAAGGAAAAGGAAAAAGAAAAGAAAAAGCTTTTGGGTCAACATGAAGTAGACATTTTGGTCTCAATGCCTTGCATCATCCCCAAAAGGAAAGTACAAGAAAAAGACAAAGTAAAAAGGAAAAGGGACCAATTGGTTCAACATGGAAGAGACATAGGGTGTCTCAACGCTTTACGTCATTCCCAAAAGGAAAACACAAAACAAAAGCAAAAATTCATGACATATAGAAGAATAGAGGTACAAATAGAAGAAGTTTACAAAGAGAGGAAACATCAAACACACAATATGGGGGAACACGATACACACATAAAATGAAAAGGAGCAATTAATACAAATGTAAGTCAACCATTAACTAAGTTACTGGTTTCTCAATCTTAAATACTTAAGCAGAAAAGGAATAACATAGTTAAGAGACAAAGACAAGTCCATTACAAGGACAAAGCTAACAACTTCTTTCCCCCCACAAAGTGTAAAGGAAATAATGATCCAAGGTGGGTGATGGGAAAGAATCATGTGATAGTGAGAATAGGTAATTCTACAACTATGGCATGATAAAGGGATTTTATTATTTTAAGCTATGATTGGGAAACAATTGGTATCAGTGAAGTGATACTTATCCAGTATGTCCTTCAATGTCCTACATTCTTCAGTTCGATGTCCTAAAATGCAATGATATTTGCAAAATGGTATATTAAAATCTTTAGGACAAATGACCAACCTATTCATAGGTGGTAAAAGTATAAGACCTTTGTTTAAAAGGAGTTGAAGTCTCCTTTCACATTCAAGTGGAGGATGTGTAGGAAACTTGAGTTTCTTTAATTTGTAAGGTCATTTTCATTTGCTAGATTCTCTGTGTTCATGAATAGGAGGAAGAGGACCTTTGTTTAAAACAAATCCATCACTGCTTTGAGGGGTTAAAATTTACCGCTGTTTGTTATATTTTGTGATTTTCAACGTTCTTAGTATATGCTTATGAAATTCTCTTGCACCATTTGGTGATCTTGAGAAACAGAAACATTCTTTAACACTTTTCAAAATTACATACATCTTTCAATTTGGATTAAAACTGAACCCCTTTGCAAGTGTGAGAAAAATGCATAGTGTGCATTCTCTCTTTGTTCATGCAAATGAAGACAATCAAACTATGGATGTACTTCCTTGCTATTTTTTACCTTTAGAGGGTTTTCCTTGGTGGGAAAAATTACTCACCCCAAGGGAACGACCCAAGTGGTAATGAGCTAACACCATGCTCTTCCAAACCACTATATAAATTTATGGTTGCAATGAAAATTATGATCAATGGGAAGTGGTACATGATAGCTCTCCCCCAATATCTTTATGATGTGTAAATCCCTTGTTCTAAGGGTTGGGATAACTCTTGAGGTATTTTATCATTGCACCCCCTAAACTAGAAGCCCTTATTATGAACCATTGTGTAGAATCCAAAAATCCTTATTACTTGTTGGTGCAAGAACGATCATTCTGAAGCTACCCCACATTCTTATTGTTCAATAGTAGAAATAGAAAAATCCTTTTGATCTCTATATTTTAAGGATTTTGAGATTTGGTGGTCCCGAGAAGTGTGTGACGAGAAAGGGGGAGCCAGTGTCGCCAAATCTCTAACTATTCGCATTGTTTAGTGTTTGGAGAAATCCAAGTGGGGACTCAACAAGTATAGCCATTTCTAACATCAGATTGTACATGATTGTGAGTCAATTTTACGCCTTGCTTGGTTCCAAAATGATACAAAAATAAACATTCACTATCTTGCTCAAAATTTCAAACACTTTGGTTTAAATATGGACCTCTTGAGTTAGTCTTGATATTATTGCTTGTCCTAAAGATTTATCCTTAGTAATTTCTAAATATCTTGACATTAATCTTAAATCCATATTTCCCAAAGACAGCATAGGAAAATATTGCTTCAACCTCATGATTTTCACAAAATGGACATTGTGAAATCTATGATGTTTTTGACAAAAAATTAGTTTGAAAACATAATCAAATGAGTTTTTGTGGTAAAATAAACTCACTTAAGCAAGATAAACTTGAAAAATTGAACCCCTCATGACTATTTGGAGACTGATCGCTCCTGTTGAACAACCAAACCTTATGCCCGCTATCATACAAGGAAAACATCACAAACATTGAGTCCAAAACCATTGAGTTCTATTGTCAAAATCATTGAGTTCCATTAGCCAAATTCATTGAATTCTGTTGTCAAAATCATTGGGTCTTATTTCCAAAATCATTTGAGTTCTATTTTACCAAAATAATTGAGTCCTTAGGGTTTGATCACTTTAGAGGTATTGCATGTTTCTCACTACCTTGGTCTTGGAAAAAAAAATCATTCTAGGTCAACATTGGGTCAAACATTTCATCCATCCTTCATCATATTTCATCCTTCACTTCACCAAAATTTGCAAACTTTTGAACACACCAACACTTTAGACTTAGACATCAATCAATCCAAACCCTAACTTAGCTACTTTTTATGTGAAATGAATTCTTTTCCATGAATTTGGTTACGTTAGTTATCATCTTTGAACTAGTTTATCTTGAAGGTCACGATTCTACCCTAAAGATTTCCAAGTTCATAAACATCCTTTATCAAACATTAAACATCAAACTCTTAAGTCAAAAGTGTTGTCCCAAAATGTTTGCAAAGATCACTTTCCATATCATTCACCTTTTTCATCTCCCATTGTCACCATTGGTCCATAACACCTTAGAGGTTCAATTTTGCAACAAGGTCAAAACATGAGAAAAACATAGAATATAAACTTTATTCATCTATCATGAGTGGTCTAAATCAACCAAACTATCAAAACCTTACAATACCAATTGATTATCAAATCTCACATTTATACAATTTACACATGGGATATTTATATCCTACAAACCTCAATGCTACAACAAATGTGAGTATGCCCAATCTAAATTTTGGAACACCTTTCCCTATGGTAGATTTAAATGAAATTCAAAACCTATAAATGTATCATCCAAATGATCAATACATGAGTCTTCAAAAAAACAACATTATCCCATCAAATCAATACATGCCAAATGTGAATATACCAAATACAAACTTACCAAACATGAACATATCAAATCCACACTTGGTGAACTATGGGATACATACGTTTGAAAATCACACTAATGTTGTTCAAAATCTAAATATTATACTAGAAACCCAATGTATTGATCCAAATCAAGTTAACACCATACAAAATCAAGGTTACCTATATTAGAGCAATGTGTTTCCTAACCCCAACAATGTCCAATGCCAACCTATGATGCAAAATATAAACATCATCCCAAATCAGAACATGGTCCAAAATCAATTTGTGCATGATCTCATACAAATATCACAAGTGTATATTCCAAATATGCTTGACCAACAACCAAACCCACTACACCAAGGGTATCAAAATCAAAATCAAGATCAAATTATGTAAAATCAAATTGCTACACTTAGAAAATTCATTGATCCATATCACCATGAGACATCTCCACCCAAAATTGACACACTCCTCCATTGGTTAAACCATGTCATCAAAACATTGAGTTTTTTTCGCAACCACATCAAGAAAAACATCTTCAATATCAAGAAGTTGGATATCAAAATCAACAACCTCAACAACAATATCAATCACCACATCTCTAAAATGAATCACAACTAGATCAAACACAACAAGCACAAGATTCACAAGATAAAAACACCATCACCAAACATGAATACACTCATTTAGGGGAGCCAATTGAATCAGCATTAAACACATTAGTCCAGGCTAAACTTATCAATCTTCCAAAAGCATTAAATGGAGGTGAATCTAGCATCAAGTTCCTATGGGATGATGATAATTCTTATTGTGAATACCATAGCACAAAAGGCCATGACACATCATATTGTATCAAACTCAAATATCTCATCCAAGACCTTATTCATCAAGAAAAAATAAGTGTTGAATACAATGATCAAGATTCAACCACTAATGATAGCAGTGACAATCCACCACAATTGTTGAAAACAATGATCAAGATATATCCATCAATGAGCACCTTGAAGATGTTTCTACCACATCCAATGATAAAATCAACATACATCAAGAGTCATTTTTTAATCATGATTAAGACCCATCAATAATATCCAACAATGATCCATTTCAAAAAGAATTAATGTCATTTGATCCTATGATTGAAAACATTGACAATATCCCCACCACCATGTTTGAGGACAAAATTCAAGATTCATCTACCAATGATCATGTTGAAAATGTCTCTACATAACCTAACAAGTTACAAGACATATCTTAAGAATTTATTCCAAATAATGATCAACATCTTTCACCAAAGTCTAGTAATGGTCCTTTCCATGATATATTGACATCCTTTGACCTCATGGTTGTAGATATTGATGGAATCCTCAACTCAACACTTGATCAAAATCCACTCAAAGTTCAAGAAAATATTGAGCCAATACCCATGCCTAATGAAGACATTCAAGAACCCTTTTAAAACAATCCATCCTTTGAAATTGACCCATGTCAAGAGCTTGATCCAAAGCATGTCGAAAGCAATTCCAAAATCGATCAAGATCAAGAATCTGTATCTCCAAGATACTTCCCTAATCTAATGTAAATTCTTCAATCCATACAAGATGTCACAAATAATTATCATATCCATATATCACATACTCCTCCATCTACCCAAGAGATGCTAACTCCTAATGGACATGTGGATGATCTTCATCCAAAACAAGAATCGCATGCTCTTTATATCATTACCAAGGAACAAGAGTCTCCTACTCTTAATATTTTTATACATGATCAAGGTATAGAAAAATCCAAAGATATATTAAAAATTTATCATGAAGAAGACCTCTACATGGATGGTAAATCAGAAACATCCTTTGAAGAGAAAGCATAAATAGATCATAGGGAAGACTCCTATATGGATTGTAAAGTATCAACATCTTTTGAAGAAGCATCAAAATAAAATACATCCTCCATACAAATTGAAGAAAGTGAGTATGAGAATGTCAAGCATTATCAAGAATCAACAAAGCTAAAGCATCTTGAACAACAAGTAAATGCCTTGTCAACAACAAAATTAAATCATGTCAATAATAATCCCATAATACTAGGGGCAACTTTATCTAGTGCAAACACCAACATAGAGAGCACGAAGAGTCCTTATGATGAAATAACTACCAACACTCCAACCATTAATATCATGAATCATCATCCACACATCTTTCCACCCACTAATTGGGACCAACCACAAGAAAGAGGTCTATATCAAAAAAAGAACAAATTATTGAAGCAAAATAATTGACAAATAAAAATTGACAAGAAAAAATCAAATGGATACCAAAGAAAAATGAAGAAAAGCATCCCTATCACACTCCATTAGTCAAAGAAACTATGGGGAAAAATCAAAAAGGGAAGTTCATCCATAAAATTTGTCTATTAATACAAAATAAAGCTCCAAGAGTGACCTACAAAGTATATAAAGAAGTTGGTCCCAATCGAATCTCCATATCCACCCATCATTGCTCATCATCCCAAGTTTGGAGAATCAAAGATTCCAAACTATTGACCAATCCATCTGCATCTTGTATCCTTCAACACATTCCACCATCCACTTCAACATGCATTATCCAACTCTCATATTGACCATGTGTTGGCAACAACTTTTTATCATAAGGACTCTAAGGGAATTCTATCACAATGTGTGCATCTAAGGTTAACTCTGATATCGATAAAGAAGATGAAAAGATCTAGGGGTTATATTCAAGTGCCCATATCTTAGAAAAACAACTCCTCCAAGCAGGATATCATTGGTACATCATGACAAAAACCTCTATATCAGCACCAATAGCATCTACATCAACACCACCAGCTGGTTCGGCATGAGCATAAACTTTCAAAAAAAATCAAGAAAATAATTAAGAGAAAAATCCTCCTCTAGTGAAAACCACTTTGGTGGCGCTTTGGAAAAGTACCATGATGAAAACCTGGAAAATAGACATAATGAGTAGAATCAAGAATCTATGTGCACCATTTTAGGTGGACACATCTCATCCCATCCATAATAAATCCTACATTACATCCATCTTATCCATAATAAATCCAAGAACCCTTCATTATCCAATCCATTTTTCATCTCATCTGACTTATCTTGATCTTGGTAAAGGTTCAGTATGTACTTCACACTTGCTTATGGTAAACTTCTTGACATTGGTCACTATCATTGGTCCTATCCAGAACCAACATTATTTGAGCCATAAGGCATTTTCCAAAGAGGCATACTCTATCCAAACATGTTATCCTATCATAAGATAATCCTTGGCATCTTGCACATACCTATCCATCAATCCATTCATTTTTCCATGCATCCACCCATGTCATTCCATACATTTCTAGATGTTGGGGTAGATACTTACATCTTTCTTTAGGAATAAATCTTGAGCTATATCCTATAACTCATGTTGAGATCTAAAAATTTGCAAACACAAAATCAAATTGGTCAAATCATTTGTAAGAAAAAATCCAAATCACTAGCCCATGGTACATTTTGATGAGAAGATGTTCCTTATCAAGCTTTTCCTTTTATTGAACATCAATCCAAACAATCCATATCAGTTGAATCTACCTTGCACTTCAACGTCACATCAACTTATTCTAGCAAACTTTGTTCCAAACCAAGCTTCAAAATCTTGATCAATCAAATCCAATCAATCCATCATCATCTCGGGATATTCTTCCCAATCCTCGTGTTGCTTAAATCCTTGCATTGTTGTGTATCCTCAACAATGTTATCATCATCAATCCATCAATTCCTAATCCCTATGTTGCTTAACACTATCCTTGCATTGTCGTGTATCCTCAATAATGTTATCATCATCAATCCATCAATCAGATCAATCAATCCTAGCTTGGTTTTCAACAAAATCCCAAAACATATCACTGAAATAATCACATATCCATACACTCGTTAACATTGTACGAAAAATCCAAAAATATTTGTAAAATCTTGTATAGTTAAAATCCAAAAGCATTTAGAAAATTGTAAAGGAAAAATCCAAAACATCCAAAAAACATTAAAAAACCTAAAAATGTCAAAAACCTAAAATCCAAAAAGCAGTACCCCTTTTTTAACTACATCATCTCTAAGCTTGAACGTAGGAAAGGCCATCATTGATGTGCCCCTGAGACACCCTATGTCAATCCTTTAGGAGTCTATCATAATAAGCTAATGTCTTTCATCTATTCATATCTTCATCTTGTAAATTGGTCGATTCAATCAAACTACGTGGTATTTGTGTGTATAACATAAGCAAGGCTTATCTTTGATCAACCCCCGAGGCCCCTAAGATAGGTCTTTAGGTTAGGTTCTTGGTCAAAACTCAAAAATTCTCAGAAAACCCCTAAACATTGGTAAAATCTTCAAAATCCCTAAACATTCAAATATTTGAGAAAATACAAAAACATTCAAAAAATGGAAAACACAAAATAATAGAAAACATTCAAAAAGACCTAGAAAGTGTCAAAACATTTAGAAAACCCTAAACAACCTCAGAAAATATGAAAATCCTAAACATTCGCATAAAGTTTCAAAAAAAGACCAAAAAAAGCCTCAAAACATTTCAAAATACCAAAAACATTGAAATATCTTAGAAAATCCAAAACCATCCATCCCATTTCACTTTCACCCAAAATAAACTTTCACCCATAATAAATCGATCATCACCTTCACCCTTTGGTGAAACAAGTAGAAAGCAAACATGGCAAGTTCTAAAGTGTGAACCTAAAAGTCAAATCTAAAGTCTAAATCATAGGTAAACATGTCAGTGAAGTTTATATTAAATTAGTCATCTTAGCATCATCATCCCAACATCAAAAAACCCCTAATCAACATGTCCTAGGATGTATCTTCCTGCAATGGACATCAATATTAGATATCCCTTTAGCTAAACTTAAATTGGGCAAGAGGTATATATAACACTAACTGTTTATCTTAGATATTTTCTTTTGATTTATCTTAATGGCTCATTCTGAGGACCTCTCGATGATGTCTATCCAAATGATTTAGAGAGAAAGGAATGGGGCATCAATCATTATCTTTTGTTTGTTGTGCTTGTGGGTACTCTTGTAAAATAATCTTGGCGCATACTTGCTTAGTTGTGTGTAGGAAGGTTGTTTGGAGTATGTTGTTGACTATTGTGTATGCTTTGGTCCAATATGTTCTAAACTTCTAACTTACATTCGAATGACATTTTGGTATGTCAAGGTGTGAACAAGAACTATCCTATTTGCTTGTCAAATCAAATTCCATTACACTAGATACAACGTCATCCTGGTTATCAATACCTTGATATATTGTGTCTGTGTTATATCAAAAATAAGAAATGATAGAAAATCCCAATCTCGAAGTGTGAGCATCTCATCATCCTCATTTTGCATTGTCTCGTCACCATCTCTAATAAAGTCTCGATCATTTGAAGCAATTATCAAAAATCAATGAACATTCATTCTTTATTCTTCTATCTTATTTCCATTCTAACCTGGTGTTAGCGAATGGAATGGCTCAGGACAAATATGCTTAAACAAAGGACTCTTGACCTAGATATAGCACCAATGAAAATATGCTAACAGCTTTGAAAAGACCACAATTGCATTTGTGGTTTTTCTCTGAATTTTTTCGAGGTACAACTACCTCACCATATTTTCAATGAATTTATCTAATCTAATGAATACGCATATGCTTTTAACTAGAAAGCAAAAAAGGTGAGGGCTGATGCAAGAAGTTGGGTACACAAAAAGCTCAAAAAGTGGAAGTGTTTTTGCTATTTTTCAGAATTTGTCACACTTGGACTAAAAATTTGAGGCACTTACACAATGAATCTTAAAAAGAGTCAATAATATAAAATTTAGCATTTTGAATCTAGTTTCCAAATATGTAAATTATTTAAATACCCAGATTATAGAAATTAAATTTTCATAGGGATCTATAAAAACCACTTTTTATAAGTCCTTTTTTTACCATACCAAACACATGTACAAACACCACTTTTTGACCCAAATAAAAGTATTTTGCTAATTCCTTTTTGGAAAAGAGAGCTAACAACATGAAGATTGATGTGGAATTTTTTTTGTAATTTTTTGTTGAATTTTTTTTATTGAATCTTTATTGGCCTTAATTGTTGTTTTTAAAAATCAGCATGTACGGACAGCATAATTGGACCTAAACTAAACATTTTTTGAATCTTTTTCTTTCATTGTGTAGAGAATTGTCTAAATTTTGATGCCATATAATTTTTTTTACAAGAAACTTAACCAAAACAAAGTTATTAAAAAACAAAAAAAGCATAATATTTCAAGTTTAAGGACTAGTCTACTTAGGAATTAATTAAACAATAGAAAACATAATCCAATCTTAATAAAAATTATATATTTGGAAAGTAGACATCGTGTTCTCTAATGGGTTTTAATTTTATAGATTGATTCAGAAAAAAAAAAAGTTAATCAACCATATCACCAAAGTTGGACATTCTTCTTCAATCTTAGTTTTTTAGTTGCAAGTCAAAGGCTAAGGCTCGGATTGCCAAGCCTTTCCCAAGCCTAAAACCGAGGCAACATGTGGGTTGGGAATTTTGGATTTTAAAAATGCATACGCATTTTCAAAAAATGCGTACACATTACAAAACGCATATGCATTCTTTATTTTCTTGATTATTTTAAAAAAAAAAACTTTTTAGAAATGGGTATGCGTTTTAAAATGCATACCCATTTTTTGTTACAAAACGTATACCCATTTCTAAAAAGTTTTTTTTTTTAATAGTCAATTTGTATGGGTTATAAAATGCGTTTGTGTTATATAATATGTACACGTTATAACGTGTACGCGTTTTTTAGTGCATACGCTTTTTTTAGGCTCAAGTACCTGAAGCATAACACATGCATTTTTTTAATAACGCTTACGCATTTTCTGCGAGATTTTTTTTTGGCTGAAACTTCCCCTCTTCATGTACCCAACTTCTTGCTTTTACCCGTGACCAACGCTAGTTCATAAATATGCAGCCAACACAAGAAGCGTAAACCAAATCCATAAATGACCAATCCAAAGATTGAAAACCTATGACTATCCAATCAAAGATATAAAATCAGACTACAATAAATGAATATTATATAGCTTATCTTTCAAAGAAGACACAACTATATCACATGTGTAATGCAAAGATCAGCGTACTAGACATATCATTAAATTCATAACACAGATTATAAACCATTACAATATGAAATAAATTCTTAAATCCCTCTTAACAACACCAAAAAGTGTATGTCTGGAAAAACCCCTATCTTCTTTTTCATTTTCAAATTTATAGTAAAGCTAAAGCCACTCAACAGTCAGTCGAATATGATACTAAATTAGTGGTCTCCTTGTTTCTCTAGCATTTTTTGAAAGTTGCTAAAATCAACCGAAATAATTAATCTTGGCAGAGGAATAGACATTGGCAAGAAAAACCAATCTTGATCTCATTAACAGCCACCAAATTGACCTCTCACACAACCAAACAATTAATGCAACATCCAAGGAAAATCAAGTAGTAGCACGTGTATGTTGCTTGATGGGAAATTGTAATTTAAACCAGCTCAAATCAGCCATAAATTGGGACTAAATTTCCATCTCATCAAACTTAGGAGAACGCACCAATATCTAACCACTCTTCTATAAATTCAACCATTGTCACCTTTCTTCATCAATCAATAGCATCAAACATGGTGAGCTCTCAAAGTGATATTAATTCTTCCAATGACTACATTGTATTGGAAGAGATCAAATGTAGTCCATTGTTTAGGCACATATCAGACCAGCTGAAAGAGGTCTTCATGGTACGGAGTGAAGTAGAAGAAGAAGTGCTTCGTATAATTTTGGGTGAAGTGTTCCAGAGTCAGGCCCATGTACACAACATAACCATGTTGGAGTGTTTTATATACACAACCATCAGGACCTTTAGTCATCGTGACTGGGGTGTAAGAGCACTAGAGTGCCTAGTAAAACCCAAATTCCATCATCATGTTAATGTGGCAATCAATGGGCTTAGCCACTACCCTCATAATGGACTGATAGCTGACACCATTTTCATTGTGTCACCCCTTCAAGATGAGACTTTGGAGGAAGTTATGGCTCTTCTATGCAGAAGAGTCATAAGAAACGATATGGGACTCTTTGCACAATTCTTCCAGTCGCACAAGAACTTGTTGTCACCAGCCCAAGTTGAACGCCTCTAGATTGTTACTGAGGGAATTTGTGTCTTGATATTTTCCCTGTGTACCTGAATGAAAATGCCTCTTTTTGTCTTATTTCCCACGATATGAACTTTTGTAGTCAAATCAGACAATTTTGTAGTGTCGATGCAATGTAAAAATGAACTTATATATATAAATAAAATATTTCTTTTGATATCACAGCATTTTTGTATGCTTTGCTTCATTGGTTTCCTATTCATATCATATTTTAAAATGTTGATTTCCTTTTATGTATAATGCACTGGTTATGTGAATTAAGCTTACTATTATTTGGTTAATCACTAAAATGATTCTGGGTGGAAAAATGGATAGTTTGCTTAACTTAATAAAACACTGCCTAGGTTTTGAACAATTTAAAGAATACCACCCAAAGGTATATCTTGTTGGTGAAGTTTCTAGATTTTGGCGCATGACAACTCATCACTCAAATCATTAACATGCATGCCCCAACTTTTAAAGAATGGTAAGTTTGAAAATAGAAAACACCGCCCAACAAAAGTCAAACAAAATAAGCAGTAAAATGAGAGGTTTGAGGAACAAACGAAAACCCCACCTGAGTTCAAGAAAGATAACAAAAGGTTGCCCGAACACGAGTTTAAGCAAAGGACTTAGGCAAAAGGAAAGATAGTTAGAAAAAGAGAGGGGGTTCCTGTTTACGGGTAACACCTAGTATCATGATAGTCAACAAAAAATATCATCAGCATACATGCATCTCATAATCATAGCATAGTCATAAAACGTCCATCAGCATAATCATTGCATATCACATCATACATTTTGCATTATCATTTGAGTTGTGATGAATAATATAGATTTTTTATTCTAAGCATCTTAAATCATTGCATAAAAATTTGCATCCATACATCCATATGCATACATAATCATCTCATAAATTTTCATAGAAAATATACAAAAAAAAATACATCCACATCATTTGCATCCATAAAATTTGCATCACATATCATTCATTCCATAGCATATAGTGAAAAGATACTAAAAAAGAACATATACAGCATGATCATTGCATATCATATAGACATAAGTAGAGTGCATCCATACATAATATAAGCATCTCATATCATAGGCATCCATAAGCATGAAATAAAGTGAACACATCACATCATATAGAATCATCTGTATCCATATCATATATATATCAAAAATGAATGTCATGGTACAAAATCCAAATCAATGTATGTATAACGATCATAAATACAATTATCCATGAGGCTATCAAAAAGGATCCCATGAATGTATATATGTGATAAAGAATGGGGCAACAAAATTAAAAAGTGTCTATACAAAAAAGCTAGCCCTGATGGCTGCTACCTTCTCCAACCTACCTCGCAAGTTGATCCTTTGATTGCAGTCGTGCATAACTACATTGTGAAAAATTAGGTTATCTTAGTGTCGCTAGTACATCACAATGATAATGTTGTCTATAATATGTGGCCTCTGTCACTGCCTCTCTACATAACTATGACAAAACTATCCAACCATGAGTAGCCACCATCATAGCCCCAATCTGTTGGCACCTGGATACCTCTTGATCTCTCTCTCCAATCATGGCATGTACCTACTATAACGCTTGATCTCTCTCGATCGTGAGGGAAACCACCTACGATCATGTCTAGTCTCACTCAGCAGTAGTACCCAAAATCTACTAGTGGGCCTAATCCACTCACTAGTCAATGTTTGCACCTACTATTGCAACCGTTGTATCTATGTGTCCCTCACATCTAGTGGTGGTGGCAGCGTTGCCTAAGGTTGAACCTGTGGTTGTACCTATGTCTGAACCTATGGAAGCTACTGTACAATTGGGGGAGCCCCCAAAACTTGACCATCCTAGCCACCTTGTCCTCTACCTCTAGCTCCCCTACCTTTAGATCTTCCTTGGGGAGGAGCACCCACTATATATGTCAGACATCGGGGAGGAACAAACCAAGCATCATATGTAGGTGTAGTCTGAGTTACCGCTTATCCCTGATCATAGGCCCAAGGCTAAGCTGATAATTTTCTAAAGCTCTCAACTACCTCGAGAGTTGGAATGGTTGTTCCCCATGTGGGAACCTCTTGTGCCAACCTCACAAAAATGGCCCTATATCCATCATTTGGCTTATCGTAGACATCTCCAAACTACTGAGCCACCTTGTCTGGTAAGTATCTCTCAATAATGGTGTGCTCGCAACCCTGCATATATCGGGTCTACCTAGAAAAATATAGTTGTTGGACATCATTGAACCATGGTGGCATCTAAAGCCACGGGCACCAGTAAAAATATATCATATCATCAATAACCCATCTCCAATACGGGAGCCCAATCTATCTAGTGTGCCTCAAGGTAATTGCACCTCTGTATTGCCAGATTGCAAGATCATCTGGCTCCATGTCCG
Organism: Sequoia sempervirens; assembly: GCA_007258455.2. Classification (NCBI taxonomy): domain Eukaryota; kingdom Viridiplantae; phylum Streptophyta; class Pinopsida; order Cupressales; family Cupressaceae; genus Sequoia; species Sequoia sempervirens. The sequence goes on along the minus strand of VDFB02252616.1, from coordinate 83,925,061 downwards.
CCATCTGAACAATAGGTCAGAGCATAGCAATGTGCTCCCATGCCCAAGTGTGTAGTAGAGTCACCCTTGCACCAATGGATCTCCCATCATAATACACAAAACATGCAAATCATGATATAGGGAGGCCCACATCACAGGCCCCCATGCAAAGAGTGTCCTCTTGTACAACATGTGATCCCATGCCAAGCCCCATCCTGGGCTAAATCCTCAATTATGTCTGTTAGGGGCCACCAAACTAGAAATAATGGTTGCAACGATCAATCTGAAGGTCAACACGTGACCTCTATATGACTCTAGGTTGATATGTGGTGTAGATAAAAAATAATATGATCCATCTCCATAACCTTGAGGCAGGCATCAAATCCAACATCCACATCATAAATCATGCAATTTCCATGTATCAGAAAATGAAAAATACGCCATACATCCTCCAAGGTCACTGTCACCTCACCTATAGGAAGGTGGAAGGATGAGGTCTCACTATGCCATCTCTCACACAAAGCAGTCATCATTGCTAAATGTGTTTGGATAATGAGTGCATATGCAACATACCAGAGTCCAATCTCTCCCAGGTGCTCCTGGCACAACTCTAACAAATCGCTAAGTCTCTCCAACACAGTGGGCCTGTACCTTCGTGACATCAAGAGTGGAAAGATCTCTTGCATCCATGAAGCACATGATGTTAGGAAATCGAGAAAATTTGAATCCATTTGAAATTTACAACTCATAAATCACAAAAGCGTCATTGTTTTCAATAGCATTGCTATATTCAAATTTCAAATTGTGATGCCCAAAGAATTTAAAATTACAAATCATAACATGCGTCACCAGACACATGGGCGTTGCATTTTTAAATTTGGCATAACCTAACCCTAATTTCTAAATTGGCTAAAGTGTTCCTATATAAGCTTGCATTGTAATTTAAAATTAGAAACCCTAATTTTAAATTGCTAATAGTGTTGCCATATACATGTGCATCACTATAATTCATTTCAATGTTGTTGATTTCAATTTAGGCGTCGCTATATAGTGACATCACCAAAGTTTGAACTTTAAAGCATAATAAATGCATCAAAAAGTTAAATTTCAAATCAAGTTTGGAGTTACATACCGGTGGTCCTGTGCCTGGAAGCCGCTGGAACTCTCGAACTCAGTTAGAAATGTGCCTAGGAAGCTCTCATCATATCATTTTGTCAGAGGTTTAGAGCTCAAAATAGCAAGAATCTCTTAAGTGTGAATGCACAAATGAATTGAAAGTGACCCTTCTTGGCTTATTTAAGCTAGAAAATTAGGGTTTTTTCCCTTAATTTCACCTTCAAGATGGGGTTTATCATCATTTTTACCAATTTTTTGAAACTAGACCTAATTTTGCATCATTTTTTGTGTTTTTGGCATAATTCTTGTATCTCGAAGCCTTTCTAGACCCCCGGGGCAAGTTTTTCATCTTTACCGAGAAATCAACCCAAAATTCAAAATTTTCGCCTAATTTCTAGAGGGGGAAAGGAATCAGCTTTATCCTTCCGCTGGGGCATCTAAAAAATCTAAAAAATATATATTTTTTGATTTAATCAGCATTTTTTATCTAAAGAGCATTATTCTTTGAACCGATGTAGTAGGTACCTCACTTCAAAGAGGGGCAAAATGTAGACACTAAAAAATGTCCTAAACATTTTCATGAACTTGAAACAAATTTACTAACATCATTTCTTCTTTAACCCATCCTCTTTCACTTAATTAATTTAATTAGCCTAGCTATTTAATTAATTACCTCATTTTTGTCTATTAGCCTAATTAATTTAATCAGGTTAATTCATCCCCCTTCATGCTAGCATTTCATCCTATTAAATTAAATAAATCAAAACATTTAATGTAATTCCCTAAGTCCTCTTATTTAATTAAATAACCCTAGGTTGTTTAATTAAATATCATATCACCTTTCCCATTTATTAAATCATTTAATTTAATAAATCACTTTAATTCTTCAAATCCCCTAATTGCATGATTAAAACTTGTTTAATTAGCAATTAAACTAACTTTCCTCCAAGCAAAGGGAATATTCCTTATCCCTTTTTTGCACAATTAAGAATTTATTTTAATGTGCAAAATTCCTTTTATCCTCACCCAAATGAATATTTCAAAAGAAAACTCTTATTCCTCCATCATTTAAGAAAGGGGCATTTTCACTTAGCTTCTTAAGCAAGTTTTAATCTTTAACCTTTTGAACAAGTCACCTTTGACCTATGTGAGCAGGTCAAAAGTGTGTTTGTTTGAAGCAAGTGTGAGCCCTTGATTAAAATCCTATAATGCATTCTCATCCATTGATGAGAATCCATGATCCATGCCTCTCATCTCCTTCATCTTGGACCGTTGATTAATCTTTTCAATCTCAACCCTCCATTTCTCATTTGCTTTTCTATAAATAGGTTACTATTTGGAAACAAATGGATCCATCTTTTTCAGAGCAAACTTATGTTGTTGAATATCATCCATCTTTCAATTGCAAACTTATTTTGTTGAACTTACTTGCATCATGTACTCATATTTCACTCACTTTTTAGCTTATCTTAGTTAATTTTAATTGCATAATAGCTTAGAGCATCCATTAATGGCTTCCAGGCATCCATCTTAGTTTGTATATGAATTAGGGTTTTCATCTTTTAGCTTAGATTAACTTAGCAATTGCATAATTAGTTCATTTTTAGCATAAAATCATGGTAACTTAGCTTGCATCATGTTTAAATTAGCATAAACTAGGTTTTCATACATAATCACATTGGTTTCATCGATTCTCTTCCATAGAATCAACTGAAACAGGCTCACTAATCATGGGATTGGGAAAGGGTCATCATTTCACATCAACACAACACCAATTACAAAACAGGATAAGTTTCAAATGGGTTAGAGTATGAATTTAACTATTTTCTTAGTTTGTAACTTTCAATTTCAATAAAATGCTTAGTTTAATTTTCCAATTTGAATGATCTTGTTTATAGATGTAGGTTTATTTGGGTAAATCATGCTTCAATCCATCATGGATCAAGCATAATCCACCCTCACCGACATTTCCTTGTCTCACAATATGCTTTACATTCCTATTGAATAGATTATAGCTTATTCTATTAATTATAATTTCTCATTTATGTTTTCCTTCATTCATTTGAATATTGGGTGCTTTCACAACCAAATCTTACAATAATTTATTTGTCCACTTTTTTTCCCTCAATTTGGTGCACTTTCCCATATACAGGATTAGATGAGTTCACCAAAATTTAAAATAAAATACTTTCCTTGATGTATGAGCTAGGCTAGTTTAATGAAATATATACAAATAAATATAATCAACCTAGGTAAATAAATGATAGATGATATTCATAACTACTAATAATTGAATATAAAAATTTAAATTTAAATTAAATGTACTTATCTCAATAATTAAATAATTATATAAAAATTGATATGGCTCTAAATTTGAGGTATCATGAAGTCTAGAATAGTGGCTAACATACTAGTAAATCATAGGACTATGAATAAAAATATTCAAAAACAATAGTGTAGGGTTGAGTTTGATTGTCAAGAACAAATCCATGACCACAAATGCATCATGTATCTATGAACTTAACCTATGTAATTGTATCTAATTAGATTTGTTCTTCACTTTGCTATAGATATCTTGGTTTATTCTAAGATTATCAATGTCTACAAGGGCTACCAACATTAATAAATACTTTTATTAAGTTATTGTATGACCAAGACACAAGATATCTACACCTTAATCAAACCCTTAATTGAATAATATTAAAAATATCTCTTTCATTATGTGAGTATTGAGCCAAAATGAGTGTGTAATACTAATTTCTCCTTATATAAAATTGTATCAAAGTTAACTTTATGTGACAATAAATTTATTAGTGTTATTATTTAAGTTTAAATATTATAAGCTATATCTATAAGTTAGATACAAATGCAAAAAATGTTCATTTATCAATGTTAACTAGCACCTTCAATATTCCCAAAGCTCAAAGGTGCTTTAGAAAAAGCACCTTTGGACTTTGGGGACATTGAAATCTTCTAAAGCACCTTTGAACTTTGGGAACATTAAAACGTTGGGACATTGAAACATTCTAAATCACCTAAGCTTTGGGCTTTAACATTGAAACATTCTAAAGCACCTAAGGCTTAGGTGCTTTAGAATGTTTCAATGTTAAAGCGCCTTTGGGCCTTAGGTGCTTTAGAATGTTTCAATGTCCCCAAAGCAATTTACCAGGGCATCTGCTGCAGATGTCACTGTCGCTTTGCAAATTCCAAGCTAATGCAAATGTGCCAAATGGGGGATGTCCTACTATTTCAAATGTTGCACCCAATCACTTTTATTATGCTATAAAAGGGCATCTGCCCTTTTCCTCCAATCCAGTACCTAGCTAATTAAAAATGGATGTGTGCATGTCAGTCCCTGAATTACATCATCTTGCAATTCTACGACAAACAAGAAATTCGGTTGGCATGTTGCTTTTGCACGCTCTCACAGTCCATAACAAGATTTTGGGGATAGAAAAATTAATCTCAAATCAACAATTGGAGATTGATAAGTTGTTGACTTATTATGTTGATATTATTGGAGCGATCCTCTGTGCAATATATGGCATTCAAATAGTTGAGAAGAAAAATCATTGTGTTACGTGGTGGACTGCGCCTGTCTTAGCTACCATTGCATCTATGGGGATCATTGGAACAATCGCTCTGAAGGTCTATAACCAGTTTACTCTGTTTGCTTACCAGCATTTTCTTATTCAGCAGCTTAACATGCTAGTTGATGTGAATGGTATTGAAAGCCAATTATTGGTGGGCATTAACCCTTCTCTGTTCAACGACTTAAACAACATGAAAATGGTAGTAAATCTTAGAGGGAGGATGTCTGTAGGATGGTGGTGCGCTAAAAGAATTGGGCTTTTGGTAGGCTTAACAAGCTTCTCGTTTCTTATTTTCGTAACATGCAAATGTCTTAGCTGCTGAATAACAAGAGGAGATTAGCAAATGCATATTCCTTGAGCGTTGAGGTTTTCAATATATCAGTAATGTTAGATGGTCTATTAGGTTTTTAGATTTAACTGCTAATGTTGTACTCAGTAATGCGTTTACAGAGTGAAGTTGCTTATTTCCACGTCCTGCTTTTTCTAGGTTTTCAATATATCAATAATGTTAGTTGGTCTATTAGGTTTTTAGATTTAACTGTTAATGTTGTACTTAGTAACGCTTTTACATACTGTAAAAGCTGGAGTGAAGCTGCTTATTTCCACCTGCTGCTTTTCTTGATTTGCTCTGTTTGATTATATGTAATAAGTGCATGCTTTCAGTTCTGATTATGTTGTTATCTATTATTAAAAGAAAAGGTTATGATGTTAATCTGTGGTGTGTTAATCAAATTAAATCTATATTGTAGTCAATAGATTTTTTATTTAATTTATTGGTGAAGTTCAATGGTTCTTTGTAGATAATATAGAATCTTTCATCAGAAATCTGCACCTAAAATTATAGATTATAAGAAAGGGTGTTTACCCATCTCAAAGTTTATTCTGTAAAATTTATGTTGTTTGAATTCACAATCAATGTTATTGGTATGATTTTATAATTTTTATGTTAAAATTAATACATGATAGATTGATGGTTTTCAATTAAAAATTTATGTAATAATCTCCTTTCTTGTCTCATATGATATTGTAATTTTGTTAAAATGTTGTGAATTAAAAATTCTATAGATAAAATTTATGTTTGAGACAATCTCTTTTTTGAGATATTTATATATATAAATCATATCAATTGTTAAATTTGTACTGTTTTCTTTTTATTTTTAATAAACTAATTATAAACATAATTTATTTATATTATTTTTAAATATTATTATTATTATAATATTAATACACAAATTAAATTTCAAACTTAATTGATAATTAATATCTAATTTTATGAATATTAAAAATTAATTAAAAAATAGATTGGTAAAGTGAATCGTATTTATTATGATATTGGAGGAGGTGGTGTATTGGTATGTCCTTTCCACGAAATATGTGGTCTCCTCTAGAAGTTTGAATAATATAAAGTTGTTCTATTTTTTTATAATGTGAAACTTAAGGGTACAATGCACTTTAATTCATGTAACCATTTACTACTTTGATGGCATATTACATGTCAACAAGGTATCTTAGCATACAACTATTCGTAGTGGGAAGTGACGTCACAAGAGCTAGACGTCTAACTCGAAGCATTCACATCATGAAAAGCGTGCCCCGAAATATGAATCGGCCAACGCACAATTGAGCATTCACAATATCTATCAACCTAAGTGAATATAATATAATTAATTTTGTGGATAGCCTTTTTGGGAGGCCTTGAGGTTTTTTGTTCTTTTATTGGAATAAGCTGGAAATTGGTGGTTGGCAAGTGCTTTCTAGGGATGGAATGATCATTTGCATAGATCACATCTATTTATGTTAACATTAACAATAATTATTGTGAATGGTGAAATCAAATAGAATAAAAATGAGAATAAAGAAATAATTAAATAACAATTTTCATTTTTTTTATTCAATATCAATAATAATTTGCATCAAAACAAAATGAATGACATAATAAACGTTAAACTATTGCAAATCGTAATTGTGGATGAAGAGGATGTGTTTAGAATAATTTGAGATGTTTGTTACTCAGTGCTACATCTATTTGTTTGATTGAGGATGATGAAAATAGAGTCTATGAATGGTGGATGTGATGGGAAGATGTGGCAATCACTTTGTTAATTGGATGTAGGTGACTAGGTAATCAACTCATTTAATTGGCGAGTTAATAATTATTTAATTTATTAATTAATTTGTGATCTTGAATTATTCAACTTGATTTGCTTGTCAATGACTTTTATTGGTGAGTTTTTAACCCATGACGTGTAATTTAGGATTTAAATTAATTTAATTGTGGATAATTTAGGTTTAAATTCAAAACAAATGAATTAAGCAATAAATTATTTAATGAATTTAATTGTGATAAAAGTAATGCACTTAGTGTAATATTAATTATTTTAATAGATTTAAGAGGTGGTAAGTGCATTAAATATTATTATGAGTGACATTACAAAAATTAGTGTATATGTGATTTCAATGTCTATATTTTGGTTCTCTTTGAAATGGTTTTATGATTAGAAGAAGCAATGTAAGTAGATATAGACATAGGGTGTATCAACATTGATGATAGGTAATACCCCAAGCTTCAAAGGTTAAGGTTTGATTGGTTGGATTGGTTGGATTGATCAAATCGATCAAATTGATTGGTTGGATGATTGATTTGAAGGATGTTTTGATGCTTGGATATATTTTAGATTAAAAATATTGATTTCATTTGTTGAGATTGAATTGGATGATGAGATTATTGTGTTCCCTCAAGAGGAAGGTCAGCTTAGAAGAACATAGGTGTGCTCTTGAAATAGATGGAACAATATTAGCAAAGATGGGAGGGAGGGATGAATGAAGGTTAAGAGATATGATGGGAATGATGGAATAAATGATTGAGTAGGATGGGGAAAGATATTATGAAGCTTGTATGAATATTAAGAGAATTAAAATGATGTATAGATGGACTAAGAGAAGAGTGGTAAGGATGATGAAAATAAATTTGGATGGCAGATATGTAATATATGGTAAGAATGGGATGGGATATGATATGTGAGGATAAGATAATGAGTAGTGTGTCATGGTTGGAATGGAGCTTTGGATGATGGAGATGGATATAAATGGTTATGATATTGCGTTAAAGTATTCGATCTTAGGAATATTTTAAGAACCTATGAAGTGATTCTTCTTAGGAATATTTTAAGAACCTATGAAGCAATTCTTACATGTTTAAGCAATATTTTTTATTTTGCATAGGCATTATGCATCATCATGATGATGTGCCATATGTGTAAAGGACTAACTCAAAATAATAAAGCAAAAATAAAATAATTTTAAGTAAACCATAAAATAAAGATAAAATGCAAGACCCAAATGTCCTAGTAAGCATAAACTCAAGAGATAATCCATCTAGTTAAGTAATTATGGTGCCCTTGTGGAAGTATGTAGTGGAAACCAAACCAAGCATGATAAATTAAAAATAACCAAGGTGTATCTCATCCTCAAATAGTCAAGATATTGACAGCAGTAGTTAGATCTATAGATACCCTAAATTGTCCTAACCTGCGAGCAAAACCTTTTTATGAATTTTCAATCTTCTTCCCTAACTGATTAAATAATACCTTATTATTTAATTATTATCACTTTTCATATTCTACTATTAATTAAGTGATTTTACATTATTTAATTAATTCATTCTAATTCGTCATTTTTTACTAACTAAATAAATCTTATTTATTTAATAATGTCTTGATTATCCTTATTCTCCCTGACTAATTAGATAAATCCTATTTATTTAATAATGTGGACTAATTATCATTATTCTTCCTAATTAATTAAATAAACCTTATTTATTTAATTATGTCACTAACTTCACTTATTCTTCTATTTTAATTAAATAGCTATCATTAATTATTTAAATAACATCAAACACCCTTCTTATATTAAATAAGGGTGAATGCAAGAAGATGAGTCCACTTCTAGTGGAATTTTCAGACTTAAAAAAAATTTGAAATCGAGCAAAATGAAAAAGAATCCCATTTTTTAGAAATGGGATTCCATTATGCTTCGGGATCCTAAGTCGAATCACATTACATGATGAGATCCCGAGCCAAGAATTATAAAACAAGATCTCATTTGCAACAAAATGGGATCTTGTTTACCATGAGATTGGATCCCATTTACCACGAAACAAGATCATGTTTCGTAAAAGTATTAAATTTGTTAAAAATCGCCTACGAGCTCATTTTTACCAAAGCTCATAGGCGACAAAGAACTAGATCCCAACTTGTAACTGCCACCAAATGCCACCAGGTTCCCCTATTTTTGGCATTTTGATGGATATTTTTTGGTTTTTTCATTGTGAATAGGTTTTTATTTTACAAATTTTCTTTAAAAAATAAAACCCTAGAAATTGAAAAATTTAGGTTTTTAATTTGCAAATTTCTTGAAAAAAATAAACCCTAGGAACTAAAAAATTACCTGTTTTCATTTGCATTGCTTTATGTTTTAATTTTGTATGCAGATATTTTAAAATTCATTTTCATTTGCATTGCTTCATGTTTAAAATTTGTATGCAAATATTTCAAAACCACATAATACTTGCTTTAAATTTGTATGCAAATATTTCAAAATTAGATAATACTTAATTTCTTTGAGGAAAAAATCTAGGTTTGCCTAAGTTTATTTCATTTCATATTTAGCACTTATTATTAATTGTTTAAGCTAGTCACATACAACTAGAATATGCAACACATGGCATCCATATGTACCCATGCACAAACACCTATTGGAAACACTAAAATATAGCAACTTAGCCACTTTCATCACAATATCATGTGAGAAGAAAACTCAACATAAAACTACATCTAGTTAATGTAACACCTACGGTAAGAGAATGAGAATCCTTGAGAAAGACACATCAATGCAAGGTGATCTATAACAACCACCATAATCATGAAGAGAAACTCCATTACCAAGAAGGATACACTTCAACACAACCTTGAAGGTTGAAGTTACCATCCCTATAACTCCATATGTAATTGGATCCATTTTAACATAAAATTGTCAAGAAAGAACCAAATAATAAAGGGAAGGTCACCATAACATTAGGTTGTGCATATTGGTCATAGTATAAATGTTGACTATAAATTATGACTAGACATAAAGGAGTTCTTACTATGAAGCGCATAATAGAAGTATCTAGTGACAAAACTCTTGATAATTTGAGGATAGGTGAATCCACTTAAGAACCCAAGCATTGACACTTGACATAGTTTAAGATTTCCAAATCATGTTCATAAAAATAACTCATATTCAAAGATTAAGAATGAAAACAAATTAAATAATTAGTGTTTGTAGGTGAGTTTGTTGAATGTTCTTACAGTTGAGAAAATTAACCATTATAACTAGATATTGGGCTAGTTCATTGAAAAGTAGACAAAGGTCTACATATTATAATCATGGATACTAGTAGAGATAGTTAGCACATTCCTAAGAATTGCTCATTTTCTAGCCAAACATCAAAAACCTTGGTGGAGTTAAATCTCTACTCTTGTCAAGGTATAAATCTACTACCATTCAAGCATCTCTATAGTCCTAGTAGAGATACCTAGTTAAAGGCCATGTTAAGCTTAAAGTAAATGCACCCACATCATAAAATTAACAGCAATATCCTTATTCAATGTATGATCAAACTTTTCCACAACCACCTGAAGGTCAAAATTATCATGTTGAACCCATTAATCAAATCCAAGGATAAAAATTCTCTCAATCACCCATCAACACCATCCCCTTGCATTTCCTCTAGGGATTTTCCCAAACCTCCCATTCCATCTAACTTGTTCAATGAATTGTAAACTATTGATTATTGGTTTTTTCTATGGATTTAGGGCTTGGAGGGCCTACTTTCCTTTCTTTTTCTTTGTGCATTCCTCTGCATGGTGGCCAAAAGTCGTGCATGAATTGCATATTAGTATGGGAATATCCTTTTCCACCCTCCATTGTCATACCCCTATGTCTAAATTTTATAGGGGATTCACTCTCTTGTGCTCACCTTTGTAGACACATATTTGGGTGTAGATGCCAGTCACCTTCTTCAATTTTTTCATCAGTCTTAATGAAGGTCTCAATCTTATTTATTCTAGGGTTTCATTATCCCAATATTCGTATAGAAAATTATATAACCTCAGCCAAAGTGACACCACCTCAACTTCTTTCTTGAGAGGATTGAAATCTGGCACCATTTATTAAATAGGGGCCACCTTGTAAGATTTCTACCTTCTACTCTACAATAGGGAATTTGATCATGAAAAATCCCTTTGGGAGATATTTCACTTATATGTCATTTCCCTATTTTTTAATGGAACTAGTGAAGAATTCTTCCCTTCAATGGTCATTCGCCAATCTATTTGATAAAAAAGGATTTTTCTTTCAGCTTGGATACTTTATTTTTCAAAGAATTATTTTCAAGAATGAGTGAGATACACTTACCTAGAGGCCTATTGTTGAGGGGGACTTTGTTTGAGCTTACATAGGATTATGAATGTTGGAGTGTTTGTGATCGATAAAACTTGTTCTCCTCCATTCTTTACCAGAATTCTTCTCCTCCTCTTGGCTAGAATTGTCACCTATTAAACCTTGGATATGGTTTTGTCTGCCATCCATTCCAATGTGAACTTTTTCCACCTTCAAACTACAGCTCCCCCTCTTTTTCCTTTCTTCTCTACACTACAAAAGAATTTGAGCCATGATCCATTCTCTTTTAGTAATTTATTATTATTTGATTGTAGGCATATTATCCATTGTTAAGTTTCCATTTTATTCATATGAGTAATGTTTATTTGAATTAATTATATTAAATGTGCATGGTTAATGATAATTAATCCAATATTAAGTTTCATCAAAGAATAATTTTAACAATTCCCTTGATTGGAATAACATTAAAATGATTAATTGAGCTATCTTCCATGACCAAGACTAGGTTATAGAGACCTTTTAGGTTAGGCATGATATGTAGTTTTTCATCTAAGTTAAGAAGTGTGTAAAAATATTCATAAATAGATTGGTATTAGAAGTATGGCATGCCCAAGCAATAAAGTTGGAAAAAAGATGAAATATCACAAGGTCAAGGTCTATTGAAGGAGACTTTGAGCTCTACTATTTTAAACAACAAAGAAATACCAAAGCTAACAAAGGAAAAGCAACAAAATATTATGCTAGTTTGGCAAGGACATCTACTAGGTTAGTTAATCTCCATATTCTTGTTTTCATCCCTCAAAACTCACCTATGACATGGTTTGGCATGGATGATTATCCTCTTAGTTCCTCTAGAGGCTTACATGACATGACAAAAAATCCTAATAATTTTTCTCCTACGTACAATCCCAATAAAATGGGAAATTATTTGAAGAACACACCCAAGCCTTCAAAGATACGTGTCTTAGAACTCAGATTTAGCATGAATACATGGTCTCCAAAATATTCCCATACACCCTTAGATATGATACATATAATTAGTATTGTAGTATCATATCTAACTCTATTATTACCCAGGATTAGATGGACATTGTTTTCATGTCTCACTTTAGGATGTCTTAAGATCTACTTACTCTATATCATCATTTTGCTTCAACCCAGAGGGGGAGTGATCTAAATAATGCATTTAACATCCTATTTCATGAGTTATATACTCATATTTAGGATCTATATGCAATTGATGAGGTAGTTGTTGTACAATTGTATCTTGCAGCCTTAGACACCTTTACTTTGATATTTATATAAAGGATTAAAGGTGTACTAGTCTCTTTGTTAGCAACATACATGGTTTCCAAACAAAATCAAACATGAGATGAATCATTTTGGTCATGGTATAGGACCCCTATCATTTGTGGTATATCTAAGATCATATAATTAGATGTCAACAATTAGCCACACTTTAGCTAATCATACTCTAATTATCAACTAGATTACACATCTAGGATACCTTGTGGATCCCCAAAGTTCTCAATTTTTATCCAACAAGTAAAGTGTCTCCAACTCCCATACTCACCTAGATTAACTAAATGAGGATTGTAACACCAAATCTAGTACAAATTTCTAATAATGTTGTTTTTTCTTCCCATTAAGCACTTCTGACATTAACTCTAACTGGTCTATAAATACTACCATAGGTAATTTATATGTGGAGCTAACTCATAGGGATCTTAGGATAGAGATAAAATAGAATAATTAACCAAGTAAAGAAGATGTCACACAAAAAATTTCAACTACAACCATGAATCCTCTCCAAATTATTAAGAGGATTTAATTATCAAAAACTAAATAGGTAGTGGAACAATAGGCCAAATAACAATGAGGTACCCACTCTATTGGAAAATGCTAATTATAGTGATAATAGGTATAGATCTAGGGTCAACCGTGTAAACCTTATACTTCCAACCTAGTGTACGATAAAGAAGACAACACATTTTGAAGTTGAATGGCCTAAGTTATGATCTTATCTTGTAATATATTTCAAAGGTACATATAAAATATAAAAATCATCCCAAATGGAGAAGAAAAAATAGAAATTCATTCTTGATCGATTATGAGACAATAATGATGGCAGAATCTTATAGATTTTTTCTTGAGGTTGATAATGAGCCAAATTACAATATTGATGGATCTATGTTTATCAACAATGCTAATAAAGAAATAATTACCTTTTGAGGAGTAAGGCTAAGGGAACATTCATGACTTCCACTCTAAACAATTATTAGATGTTTATTGATAAAAAATAAAGTAATAACCCAAAGTCACCTAAAGGATCAACATCTTCAATTCAAGGTACTATTATTGTCCTTATGTCACAAATGGTAGTTATAATATATAGGAGGATTTAAAATGAGAAAAGGAAAATATTTCTTCTTACAAACTAATACAATGACCTATATGAAATAATTTTTGATAAAAGATTTAGAGGAACCAAAAATGAAGAAAGCTAAAGATAAATAACAGGTTATAGATCAAGCCTCTGATAATCATATGGTGATTTGTTACACCCCAATTATGTAATTACAATTTACTACTACTATGTAGGGTAAAATGTGAATGTAATGTGAATTATGGAGATGAATAAATTGTGCTCGTACCATGTTATCAATGTGAATGTTATCTCATTTGATGTTATCTTAGTTGATGCTATGTAACGCCCCACTAAGGGACCCAGTGGATCAACACAAAAGTCCACAAATAACATGCCAATATTTTTATTTTTATTTTTAAAAACTAAAGTGACACAACTAATGCAACTCGTCAAATTAACATGGATAACAACATTACATTAACATCATATATTATAATCACATTATGACCTAAAAGTAACATTAATCATAGCCCACTTACACACCTATCCACCATGGTCCCCTAACATCGCTACTACGACATATCTACACTAACTAAACCTATAGAAAGACACATGATACACTAAGAGCACATCCAGTCAATTCCTTGAATATAAATTAAATATCATACAACAAATTACATATGATAACATAACTTAATTATAATTAAACCTCATCTAACACTATGTGAATATGAACCTAATCCTAAACAACACCATGTAATAGATACATAAAGTTATATCTCATCTACTGCTAAATTAAGCTCATATGCATCATAAATACAACATTCCTATGTTAACCTTTCCATTACATAATAAACAACAATAAATATATATATTCAAGATTACATCAATTCATTTAATTTTCCTTTACAAGAATGCTACAATGTACAAGATTCATTCATCTAAGAAATACATATATATAAGATACATAATAGACACAATTTTCTTAGAAATATCATCTACACCATAAAACCAGCTTTGGAATGAAGTGGACAAAAAGACTCCATGTTGCATACGAACTATACCACCTAAACCCCAATGGATGGTTGGAAAATACCACCCTACCACATGGAACCCTGAGGACCACTCCCTCTATGCTAGGAGACAACACTAGGCCCCACACACAAGCAAGCAACAAAATCAATGTAAGTGGTTGACATTAAACATCCAAAGGAGACTAACTAAAAACAAGAATCAACCAAAAACCACTAGGACTTTCAAATACTTCCAAAGGCCCAACACATAACACAAATAGATAAGAAACCCAAAAGCTAATCATTATGCCACAACACATACAATGAAGCACATTACATCATTTGCACAATCTTATAACATGATAACAAACTTTTAATTTATCTTTCTCAGTAGTTCATAATCAAGACCAACAATACATATCCTCGGTACAATTGATCCTTACACAGAACAGAAGACCCAACACAAGATTTCACAAATAGGAAGGGATAATCAACTACATATAGTAACACATTCAAGAAAAAATGATACAACACAATACAGACCAAAGGATAGAGCTATATCCTCCTATACAACCTTAGAAACTGAACTAATTCTCTCTTGACAACAATCAAGTATGGCAGCCATAAAATAGTCAAATCAACTTGAAATAAAAATCCGTAAAAAAAACATTTTAGATTTTACCATCAACTACTTAGAAGCATGGGAATAATTGACCAAAAATTACTCAAAAATTTACAAAATTAAAAACAACAAATGCCTCCCTTAAAAACCCTCTTTTCGGCATACTCGATTATAGTCAAACATCAAAATGAGAAAACCCAACATATAAAATCATTTCATAACTTGAAAGAAACACTTCAAAACATTAAAATACATATTATATAACATCCATATAGATATCTATGAATTTAAAACACAAATTATAAATTAAGTACAAAATCTACCTCAAAACATGAAAAAATTGAATGCAAGACATTGAAAATTGAAGAAGCTTTCCAAACCCGAATCTCTAATCCAAAGCACGATCAAAAATAAGATTCCACACAATCTAGCATCAAATCCATTCCCCTCAAATCATGATTGAATTCCAAATCACTCTCTTCCAAATTTCAATTCAAAACCACTCCAAATTTCCCAAAAACCTTTGAAAAATTACTTCAAAACCATGTAAAATCTCTCCATTTTCTCTCCATTCTCAAAACCCCCAAAAATCTCTTCAAATTCCTCTAAATTTCATGCACAAAAAAAGTGAATGTCCAATTTCCCAATTTTTTCCATAAATAAAACTAATTAAATTCAAAAAAGAAAGTAATTTTCTTTCTTTTTCCCCAAAAGACTCTTCTTTTCCAAAATAAAACAAAGAAATAAAATCCTCTCATAAAATAAATTATTAAATTATTAAATTAAAGCACCTATCCTCATCCCACTAATGAAATAATTAAAATAAAATAAATAATCAAATTAACTCAATAATTAACTCATTTGTTTAGGGTTTCCCACCAAATAAATTCAAAATATTATAAAAGATAAAAGAACCTCCTTAAAAATAGTCACTCTACCAAAATAGTAAATCAAAACACAAATATAACATATGCTTACATATTAATATTTAAATATTTACTAATAAACATTTTAATATTTAATAAATAACATTAGAATATGTTAATATTTATAACCTTATTTTCATAAAACATAATACACATATAATCATAATAATATTAATAACCAATATTCACTCACACCAAAGAATAACCATAGCAATATATACATATATATAATAGCATTAAATCACACCTTAACACCCACATGACAACTATAGTTACCAACAACATAACCGACCTAGAAGCTAACTTCACTTAAATAGGTCATAATCAGAGACCAAGCATAAACCACAAAATAACTTCTTACTAAAAGGAGACATTCACATCAAAACATAAATAACAAGAATGATCACAATAGTGACTAACCTAACTTACCAAAGGACTTAGCACCATTTGAACTGGATCCATACTCAAAGCTAGACATTTGAGTCACGCAATCACATATCCCAACAGAAAAATTCACACAAGTGCAACACTCCAACCATAGGGTATAAGAGATCGGCATTGTCCCATGACAACCCTGAAAGGTGGTCACACACTGAAACAATTGTCCCTAATTGGGGACAATGGCTAGGGTTAGGGTATACCTTGGGCCTAGATGATATCTCCTCAACCACCATTGGGATTAGAGGCACACTCAGACCTACTAATTCAGGTGGAGACATAGTCTGGTACCTGTTCACTCAAACATACAAGTTAGAGCACATGTGCACAATAGTTGAAGTACTAGGAAAGAAACTCTAGCAATTGTATCTCATTCTCATATGTCCCCCATACGTCCAATGGTATGATGCTACCCTTTCCACCTATCCTAACAACATACTACTGTATCACCCAACTATCCAAATACATCTATACATAATATAATAACATAACAATATGCATCATACTCAAAAAAAGGCTAATAGAAGCTCATGTTCCATCTGCAACCACAACACTTGAATACAAGTCAGTACCTCTTCATGATAATAAATATAATCATGATCAAAATCATAATATCATATCATCATGATAATAATATGTCAGAATCATGTGAAAATCCTAAGAATAACCAAATCACTTCCATAGCACAAATATTCCCATAGCTTGCATCCTTCATATTCAGGTTCCTTAGCCAGACTACTTGCACATCCAAAGTGAGAATGGAGGGGCACTACATCCTCCCCCTAAAACTTGACTTACTCCTGGAAGTCACAAAACTAGGGTGGAAACATAACACGTTAGTACTGCAAATTTCTGTTAACCAACATCAAAGCTAATTCGTTACATCAAAATAGTATACACTAGTTTTTTTTTCCTATAGAAAGAATTTATCTCACAAGAATACATACTTATATACTCCATTTCAAACATAATCTACCCTTCTAATTTTCAATGTCACAATAGTAACACAAACAGAACTTCCATTTCAAAAATGATCCCATAGTACATAAACCACTCAAAATCCTTACATATTAGCACTAACACCCATCATCTTCTTTCAGGACAAAGAAAACATTATACCCTTTTAATCCTAACTAGCAGAACTTCTCATAATAGAAATATATAAAATTATTCAATTTCAAATGTATCACCATTTCTTTTCTTTATCCTTAAATTACAATTCCTCTTCCACTACACTGTTAAACAATCAATACATTAGAATGCTACACTTCCATAAAACACAACATAATTATACACACAAATCACACATTTTTCATTACATATCCATCATCTACAAACAAGACAGTCCACTTTATTCATTTTATAACACTAAATCTCAACATATTCAACAAAAGATCATAATTTTACACCTTTTTAGAAGCATGGAAACACAATTTATAATTTCATAAGTACTATATTCATGATTTAACATACATTCTTCACATACACACAAATTCACATCACCAGAAATCATATCACAAGGCTACACAAGAATCCATCTGGACACTGGTAAGCAACATACTAATGCATGATCCAAGAGCCATTATCCATCTCACATAAGCCATACCTCACACTCAGTGGCTTGATGGTGTTAGGCCACACACACATGGTAAGACCATCCAAACAAGACCACAATGACCTATCTCTTGTTGTATAAGGTGGTTAGCCTCCAAGAGATAGTCATCACACATAGGTGGGTAGTGGGTCCTAGCTATGTAATAACCTCACATACCCCCATCCTCAAGGTTCCCTATGTTTGCTTCCTCATATACACTCACCAAGTCCACCTCATACGTCCTTGGAGAGGAATCACAATACGACACATGGTTGACATCAAAAATAAGGATAAACTAGTTTAGCCACCAAAGTCGTAAAGAAGAGAAAATAAAAAATCAATTTCAACAATAAAGAAAGAAATGCACATAATTTCAACACTAAATCAAGTGTAACCACAAATGCTATGAGAAAATAAGATCACAAGGTATGGCTAAACCATCACAATCAAATATAAACAAGGTGTCGGCCTTCACAATCAACATAAAATCATCAATAACCATAAAGAAAGTCCACAATCTTTGAAATTGCATTGTATAACACTGCCTGACTAGATACCAGCCACCAAACGAGGAAGGAGGGAACAACGTCAGGTTATAGTAGTAGCCCTCATGTGGTGCAGAGTGAGCACACCATCCACATGGCTTAGAGTGTACTCCTCAGCTACACCCTGCATCACGTCATCACGCGGCATGGACTAGACAAGTGGCCCACACACTCCTTGGCTACCCTCATGGGATGTGCACCTCAGCCCCCATCCTGCATCGCACCTCAGTGTGGCATGGTCATATGCCATTTGGAGAAGGAACGTACTAGTCGTATGTCACATGGCAGTGTGTCTGTGGCTCCACGGAAGTAGGCACGTGCAAAACACACCTCGCATAGTGATACCTCGTGGAGAAGGCACATGCAGGTACTCTTCGTAGCCAAAGGTATACATGGCTAGGACATACCCATATGATAACCAACCCAAACACTACCGAAAGAAAACATGAGCATCCATCTACAAGTGTGTGAGGCCCCATTACACTCATCACACAAGTAGGCTATCATAATACAATATCATAGTGCACCTTCACATGTCTAAGAAAGTGGCATCGTGTCCTCGAGCCCAGATCGCTACCATCAGCAACATGACATCACCACCATCACTATGTTAGAACATCAGTGGGGTGTGGCATCGTACCTATTGCATCATGTCAGAACATGTGTAGATATGAAATTTGTCTCATCATGGGTAGCAACCTCCCTCCACATGTCGAACCACAAAATATACATATACATGGGGCACATGGTCCCACTTGGGTTATCCATGCAAGTCCCTCTCACCCTGGACCCCATCCCCCAAGTGGCGACACATGTCACATATCATACCTTTCGTGAAGACATGGTAGATTATCATCCAAGAAATACCAATGTTGTTGTACTCAAAACTGTGGGGATTAGGTTTCCACGTATGGATCAAGTACCGTGATCCATCATAAGGGGAATTAGTGATTGTGTTTCCTTGGGATTGGTTGAGCTAAGACCACTCTACATCACAATATGTGTGTATTGCACACTCTTCCCAAGGAACTTTGTGGTTGCTACTACCCCTTCATGGATTGAGGGACTAGAGAACCAAAAGAAAATAATCTATGAAGCTATCTTTTGGCTACTTTTATATATATAAATTTCAACCACACATGGGTTGGCCCTCAATCAAGTAACAAACATAAAAGCACACATAATGGTATGCTTAATCCCACACCAACAAATACAACATATTCCCCATGGATGGGTACATAGTATCACCATCCCATGGGCACACAAAGCAAGTATGGGGTATTCACAACACTCAAGCAATGCATAGTTACTAGTTTCTCACATTTACAAGGGGGTACAATTACATACCTAATTCCATTACTTCTCAAGGATCACATACCATGAGTACATTTATTTCCATAACCAATGTGATTCCCTTCCAAAAATCATATCATTACATATTATTTATAACCCTTTATTAGTTTTTATTTCACTCTACTCTCTTCCATATGTCACATGATACTAAATGTCAGTTTCATGATCACTGTGATCACTTAAAAACTCCTTTTAACAAATTTTCATTCACTTTTATTCATTTGATATAACATTCTATCCTCATAACATAAGCATATTCCAACTAACTTTTCTTCCACACAATAATAATTTTACATAAGCACTATGGATTTTCTAAATGCACCCAAGAATCATCAATACTTTCACATCAACTTTCATACATCCAGAGTTCAAAAAATTATACACAAGTTCCATATTCACAAAAGAAATATAATGATCCTCTACTTAACTCTTACTACTTCATGCAATTCTTTCCTAAACACAAACAACTCCTACTTCATCACAAGTTATTCAAATTTTCACATAACAAAAGGATTCACATAATTTTTCCCAAAACACAATCCCACATTCTCTCAAACTTTATCCCAAGCCAGTACAAGTAACATTGAATCTTTACATGGTGATTATGCCTACTCAAACATCCATATCCCATACCTAAGCTTAATTACTTCACATGTTACCCCCTCATAACAATTCAACATGCAAGACATCCAATGCATAAATCTTTTCTATTTATACAATAGTAAGAAAGGACAAGGACATTGCATCATAGGTTTCAGCTACACATAGCAAACAAGATGTTCAAATACCAATATAGTCATCATAATCTCTCAAAATATAAACCTAGTTCTATGCACTAGCATCTTATTTATTCCACCAAAGTAACCCTTTCCAATAAAAACATATCACATCATGTAAAGCAAAACTTAATCACGTAAATTTACTTCCAAATGCATAGATTAAATACCCAGCAACTACACTCAGTCGCATTCATAATCTACCTTTTATGCATAAACCAGAAGTAAGGAGTGAAGTTTTAGGAGAACATAAGATCCATCACTCAAGTAATTTCAGACATAATTTCTTTGATTCACAATCAAGGTTTTAGCATACAAGTTTAAGGCCTAAATAATTTTCTATTATAATGTGGTTTAAGACTAATTCTCTTTATTAACTATATGTGGGTTAAGAGAAAGAGGAAACAAGATAATTTAATTCGATGCAAGCAACTTGCAAAAACAACCTTTCCAAACAAAGCATCTATATAAAGGAAAATTAAGTCACACTTTCTACCCAAATCTCAACTATCACCATCAAGCAAGTTTTTTTTTTCATTTCTAATCATAACTAAACACATGATCAAGATTCCATTACATCACTCAGCATGCATTATTGCAATCACAAAAGATCAACAATAATTCATTTATAAACTATCTACATGCTTTTTTATAGTTTGTTCTAACAACCCTTTTACATGCAATATATTCTTAACATTATGAAAATGCATTGAACAACATATGGGTGTTGACACTCCTACAAACCACAAAAAAGAACACACGAAGAGATGACATACTCAGGCTAGGACTTCCCTTTTAAACCACATAACATACATTCCCACTTGCATAGGACCACATAAGTAGCCTAGCTGCACAACATAACATCAAATCCTAATGCACATTTAGTTAAACAAAAGAAATCCACATGCCAACTTGTCAACTAAACAAGGTCACACAACAAAAATCAATAGTTACAAGCATCCAAGGAATCACACCCAATAGGAGAATACACAAAGTGTCTAATCCTCTATCTAACATCTCAACTGGGTATTTAGATTAAAACACGATATCTAACACATTCCCTATGACCTCCTAGCGACACATCAGACATACGACAAGACATGCATGGAGAAAGTTATTATAACTAGACATGGGAAACAACATTAACCAGAGATATCAGTGCAACACTGGCTCTAATACCAGGTGTAACGCCTCGCTAAGGGACCCAGTGGATCAACACAAAAATCCACAAATAACATGCCAATATTTTTTTCTTTTAAATAAAACTAAAGTGACACAACTAATGCAACTCATCAAATTAACATGGATAACAACATTACATTAACATCATATCATAATCACATTATGACCTAAAAGTAACATTAATCATAGCCCACTTACACACCTATCCACCATGGTCCCCTAACATCGCTACTACAACACATCTACACTAACTAAACCTATAGAAAGACATATGATACACTAAGAACGCATCCATTCAATCCCTTGAATGTAAATTAAATCTCATACAATAAATTGCATACGATGACATAACTTAATTATAATTAAACCTCATCTAACACTATGTGAATATGAACCTAATCCTAATCAATGCCATGAAATAGATAAATAAATATATATCTCATCTACTACTAAATTAAGCTCATATGCATCATAAATACAACATTCCTATGTTAACCTTTTCATTACATAGTAAACAACAATAAATATATATATTCAAGATTACATCAATTCATTTACTTTTCCTTTACAAGAATGCTACAATGTACAAAATTCATTCATCTAAGATGTACATATATATAAGATAAATAATGGACACAATTTTCCTAGAAATAATATATACACCATAAAACCAGCTCTAGAATGAAGTGGAAGGAAAGACTCCATGTTGCACATGAACTGTACCACCTAAACCCCAATGGATGGTTGGAAAATACCACCCTACCACATGGAACCCTAAGGACCACTCCCCCTATGCTAGGAGACAACACTAAGCCCCACACACAAGCAAGCAATAGAAACAACAAGTGGCTGACATTGAATAGTCAAAGGAGACCACTTAAAAACAAGAATCAACCAAAAATCACAAGGACTTTTAGATACTTCTAGAGGCCCAACACATAACACAAAGGGATAGGAAATCCAAAAGATGATCATTATGCCACAACACATACAATGAATCATATTACATCATTTGCACAATCTTATAACATGATAAACAACTTTTAATTTCTCTTTCTCAACAGTTTATAATCAAAACCAACAATGCATATCCTTGGTACAATTGTTCCTTACAGAAAATAGAAGACCCAACACAATATTTCACAAATTTTAAGGGATTATCAACATACATACAATAACACACTCAAGCACAAATGATACAACACAATGCATAGCAAAGGATAGAGCTATATCCTCCTATACAACCTTCGAAAATGAACTAATTCTGTCTTGACAATAGTCAAGTTTGTTAGCCATAAAACAATCAAATCAACTCGAAATCTAAATCCATAAAAAAACCATTTCACATTTGACCCTCAACTACTCAACAACATGAGCATAATTAACTAAAAATGACTCAAAAATTTACAAAATGTGAAACAACAAATGGTTCCCTAAAACCCCTCTTTTCGGCATAATCAATTACAGTCAAAGATCAAAATTAGAAAACCTAGCATATAAAAGCATTTCATAACTTGAAAGAAATACTTAAAAACATTAAAATAGCACATTCTATAACATCCATATATATCTCTATGAATCTAAAACAAAAATTATAAATCAAGTACAAAACCTACCTCAAAACATAAAAAATTTGAATGCAAGAAGTTGAAAATTGAAGAAGCTTTCCAAACCCGAATCTCTAATCCAAAGCACGATAAAAAATTAGATTCCACACAATCTAGCAACAAATCCATTCCCCTAAAATCATAATTGAATTCCAAATCACTCTCCTCCAAATTTTGATTCAAAACCACTCCAAATTTTCCAAAAACCTTTGAAAATTTACTTCAAAACCATGTAAAATCTCTCCATTTTCTCTCCATTCTCAAAACCCCAAAAAACTCTTCAAAATCCTCTAAATTTCATGCACAAAAAAAGTGAGAGTCCAATTTCCCAATTTTTCCCGTAAATAAAACTAATTAAATTCAAAAAAGAAAGAAAAACAAAAAAGAAAGTAATTTTCTTTCTTTTTCCCCAAAAGACTCTTCTTTGCCAAAATAAAACAAGGAAATAAAATCCTCTCATAAAATAAATTATTAAATTATTAAATTAAAGCACCTATCCTCATCCCACTAATGAAATAATTAAAATAAAATAAATAATCAAATTAACTCACATAATTAACTCATTTGTTTAGGGTTTCCCACCAAATAAATTCAAAATATTATAAAAGATAAAAGAACCTCCTTAAAAATAGCCACTCCACCAAAATAGTAAATCAAAACACAAATATAACATATGCTTACATATTAATATTTAAATATTTACTAATAAACATATTAATCTTTAATAAATAACATTAGAATATGTTAATATTTATAACCTTATTTTCATAAAATATAATACGCATATAATCATAATAATATTAATAACCAATATTCACTCACACCAAAGAATGACCATAGCAATATATACATATATATAATAACATTAAATCACACTTTAACACCCACATGACAACTATAGTTACCAACAACACAACTGACCTAGAAGCTAACTTCACTTAAATAGGTCATAATCAGAGACCAAGCATAAACCACGAAATAACTTCTTACTAAAAGGAGACATTCACATCAAAATATAAATAATGAGAATGATCACAATAGTGACTAACTTGACTTACCAAAGGACTTAGTACCATTTGAACTAAATCCATACTCAAAGCTAGACATTGGAGTCACACAATCACATAACCCAACAAAAACATTCACACAAGTGCAACACTACAACCATAGGGTATAGGAGATTAGGCATTGTCCCATGACAACCCAGAAAGGTGGTCACACACTAAAACAATTGTCCCTAATTAGGGAAAATGGCTAGGGTTGGGGTATATCTTGGGCCTAGATGTTATCTCCTCAACCACCATTGGGATTAGAGGCACACTCAAACCTACTAATTCAGGTGGAGACGTAGCCTGGCACCTATTCACTCAAACATACAAGTTAGATCACATGTGCATAATAGTTGAAGTACTAGGAAATGAACTCTAGTAATCGTATCTCATTCC
Organism: Sequoia sempervirens; assembly: GCA_007258455.2. Classification (NCBI taxonomy): domain Eukaryota; kingdom Viridiplantae; phylum Streptophyta; class Pinopsida; order Cupressales; family Cupressaceae; genus Sequoia; species Sequoia sempervirens. The sequence goes on along the minus strand of VDFB02252616.1, from coordinate 83,900,063 downwards.
CATATGTCCCCCATACGTCCAATGGTATGATGCCACCCTTTCCACCTATCCTAACAACATACTACTACATCACTCAACTATCCAAATACATCTTTGCATAATATAATAACATAACAATATGCATCATACTCACAAAAATACTAATAGAAGCTCATGTTCCATCTACAACCGCAACACTTGAACACAAGTCAGTACCTCTTCATGATAATAAATATAATCATGATCAAAATCATAATATCATATCATCATGATAATAATATGTCAGAATCATGTGAAAATCCTAAGAATAACCAAAGAACTTCCATAGCACAAATATGCCCATAGCTTGCATCCTTCATCATCAAGTTCCTTAGCCAGACTACTTGCACATCCAAAGTGAGAATGGAGGGGCATCACATGTTATTTCATGGGGAAATACTGCATATATGTGAATAGATGGTTATTGACTTATTATTCTAACTTTGGAGATGTTTATGTATATTGCATATGTTTTGAACAATTGACTGTTGTGTGCATATGTTAGTGGTTGTAGGTAAATTTTCATTCCTCCAGGCGGAGGGGAAGTATCACTCAGGAGAAGATCTTGGTCGGGTAACTGGTAACATAAACTATCTGAGCATACACACACTAGAGTAGTTAGTTAAGTCTAGACATAGAAGTGGGAAGTAGGTAAGTCATCCCTAGTTTGAAATATTTGCATTAGCAAAGGTCTTGTTTACTTTGGAGTGCATTATTGGGTGATGTTTATCTGTTTGAGCTTTTGAGACCTTCCTTATCCTACTATGTTTGTTTGTGTGGTTGAATGGGAGTTTGGATATATGCATACATGCATATATATGCATATGTTGGTGTACACGTACAATGGATATAATGGGATGTCTAAACTGGTATGACGACATATGTATATAAATTATGATATGTGTCTTTGAGCCTTCTATCGATACATATCTACATCAAAAGTATACATGTATATGAGTATATACATACATTGATGCATATGTGAGAGCACAATCATATGCACATATGTGTAAGCAGGAATACTTACAAACATACTCACTTGAGGGATCAATTACATATATGTGAATATATATATATATATACTTAACAAATGTGTGTATCGACGAGGATAGGAATATATACATGTGTATGTGCTTGATGGTGCAATCAAACGTATATTTATATATAAGTTATATATATAAATACATGTATATGTAAGTATACATAAGCATAGAGGAGTATGTATGTATATATATATATATAAATATATTTGATGATATATAATAATACTATCTTGCGTATATATGCAAAAGTATATATATGTACCAACATTATTAATTTTATTTTGTGTATATATATGGGAATACATATATATATGTATATATACACGTAATCGTAATGCTTATATAGAGGTGTGTATATATATATTTATATATGTAATATGTATTATGCATATATATATTTCTAAATGATTGTCTTATATATTTGTAAATACATATCATTTTATAGAATGAATTGTTTGAAGTGGGACTAAATGCTAGATAAGGTGCAGCCATATAAGAAGGTATAGCTTAATAAAAGCGAACCTAGAAGGGAATTCTTCAACCCACATAAGGAGGGAATTATATAAAATATCATATAGTGCATATGTAAAGTGCTTAACCCTCACTTTAAAAGCCAAACGTATTACTTAGTCATAAAAGACTTAGTCAAAACAAGTAGGTCGCTACCTTATAGAAAGACGTTTCAATATGACATAGAAGCTGATATATGAGGGTTGTTATAGTCGATAGAGACTGTGAATGGAGGTCGATAGTAGTCACTATTGACTATGTCAAATGAAGTTGATTTAATAGCTAATGATTGTTACTTGTAAACCGATTATCTTTCAGATGACACGTGGTTTATGACATTGCATTTAATTTGATATTGTTGTCTACGATTAGCTTGACTTGGTCAATGTTGTGATAAAGAGCAACTTTGAATTTGTCCAAATAACTTTAAATGTTTAATTGACTCATTCCTTAAGTTCAACCAATATGTGCTAAAGTGTTACAGATTTATTGTTGATTGTTTCTCTCTATCAGAAACCACGCCAACGATAAAAGAATAGAGGCTTTGGCACCACCTCTTGAAGCATTTTTCTATCGATGTATTTTTTGGAGTATAATTCAAATTCTCCATGTGCATTTTGAATTATTCTTTGGATTGTTGTCAAGGAAACAAGTCAATCTGTAGGAGGTTTTGTTGAGTTTGAGCTTATTTGATTACCACCTTATTGCTAAGTTTCATGTGTTTCTTTGCATGGATCTTGTTTTCCTTTTACATGCCTAAACTATAGGCTTTGAGGTTGCTTGGTTGCTCTATAAATAACTGAACCATTTCATTTCAAAGGGACGCATTCTTCCATATGATATTTATCTTTTTCCATTCATAATTCTATATTTTTCCAACCATTCTTTGCTTTACATTGAGAGAGTGAAAGGAAGTAAGTTCATATAGTTGTGAGGAGGTTATATTTTGAGAGAAAGCTACATTTTAAGAGGAGCAAGCTATCAACTTGTGAGGGAGAGTTATAGTGTCATTCTTTAGAGTTGTTTATCAAGCTTGTTGTTGTGGAAAAGGCTACATTGTTTCCATTTGTTTGGATAAGCGATAACAGGCATGGGGATCTCTTCTTCTTTGTTATTTTACTTTTGAATGATGTGTCTTACATGCATGGTTGAGATGCCTTTCCCAGTATATGCATTATAGAAATTAGATTATTCTGAAAAAGGAAATTGAAGCTTTTATGTTGTTTTCATATTGTGTTTTTAAGTACTCCATGGTAGGAGATGGGTTTTTATCATAGGTATTATATACTAGGCTTGATTGAACACGAAAGGCACATATGGTACACTTAGCTAAGTTATTTATTTAACTAGGAAAGCTTGTATTACTTCTAGAATAGATAATCCAATATGGAAGGGAGTTGTGCACTTGTGTGTAAGTAGGTTTATTCCAAGTATATAGGTAATCTTTGGGATGATGGACTATCCATTGAAGGAAATACCTAGTTTGTGTAATTACTAGTTAAGTAGGTTTATTCCAAGTAGATTATATGGTGATAGGTTATCTTGGATGAAGGACTATCCATTGAATGATATGCCTATGTGTAGCTTAAGATAGCCTTAAGTCAAATTGGCCTTGAGTAGTGTATGTGATAGATGACTCTCAATAGGAATATTGAATGTAACTCTTTCATCAAAGTAGTGTAACGTTCGAGACTCCACTCTAGATTGTGTGACTTTCGAGACTAACACTGTCAGTTCACCGTGATCCAGTATTACATGCTAGACAGAGATTTTGGGATTACAAGTTCTAGTTATGTAGGACACAACACTATGCTCAGTTGGTTGTCGTTATCGATTAATCTACCAATCTCTTCGTCGAAGGGAAGGTCCATCTATCTAATGATAGATGTGTGTGGGACTGCATTATGAGTCTGTGGTTGGCGAAAAAGGACCTGAGTGATGCTTCTCCTCCATAGTAGGTGACAGAAGAACCAAGATTTGAAAGGAAAGATTCAGGACCATCTTACAGCTATTTGTTTTAAAGCTCATTAGTGCTATGTATGTAAATGTATGTATTCTTGTATTATTGTAACTTGTGAAGTTATTGTAATGAAATGGAATCTTTATTGTAATATGATATGACATCTTGTTCGTATATTATCAATAAAAGAAAGAAAAATTTTATTGCAATAACTTGTTACCTAATTTTTTTACTCGCAAGGTGTAAATTTAAAAAAAATTACTACATTGAAGGGTTGGCATGTTACATTATCTATAAGGAAAAAATTGAGTCCCCTTAATTCTTGCTCACTCTCGAGATATTTGGTAAGAACATAATTGTTTGGTTGATTTTGGAGCTTCAACAAATATATGCCTTTGTTAATTTGCAATATGCCAACTTGACTTTGGCTATGTCAAGTAAAAAGATGACTCAACTAGATAAGATAAAGTTCAACTCAATTAGGGAACTTAATCATATTCATGTATGTAGTTGGCTTCCAACCTCCATTTACAACAATTTATAGATATTCAAGTGGTTGATATTCCTAATGATTATGTATGTTGATTGATAGGGATGTGTCCAAGATATTGAATGGATACATGTCCATTAAATTTTTATACATGTGGCTTCCTTGGAGGGCTCTACCCAACAAGATCGAGATTGAACATGAACCCAAAATGAAGCACCTTATTATAGAATATAGTAAAACTTTCTATACATAAATAAATTTGAGCATATATGCTCCATTAAAAGAGAATTCAGAGGAATAAATTCTACTTGCAATTTTGTTATTCAAACATGTATTGCTTAGGAAATGATGGTGCCAATTTTTTTTCGAAATCTAGAAGGTTTGGATCTTACCAATATTTTTTCTAACATTGAAGATTTAATATAATTTGATAAAGAGTCTCTTTTGGTGAAGAGCATGAATTTATCAAAATCTTTCAATAATTCATCAAGAAGTTTAGTCAATATAAGTCTAGTCTCGGTATGTGAATTTGTATGGTTGATTTTCTATTAACTAATGGGTGTTGTATCAATAATGCCCCTCATTGAAAATTGACTTGCTTTGATTACTTATTGACTATATATCAAGTGTATGGCTCTAAAAATCTTCCTGATTATGAATATTTATTTAAAGGAATTAAGGTTGTTGATATTGATGCAACAAAAGTATATGATACATCATTCAACTCTCATCTACAAAAATGAGAAGAAGTATATAATTGAACCATCAGGAAGGAAAATATTTAAAAGATATTTTCAACCCATGAATTCATATTCTCTTAGAGTTTTAAAAAATAGAGTTTGAGAAAGGAAGCCCAGCTTTCCTAATACTCAATAAGAAACAATCAAATGATTAGCATTGGACCTTGAGATTTGATGGTTCCAAGTCAAGCCAAGGACATTGTTATACCATGCAAGTTTTCTAGGGTTTTCCCTAAAAAATTATTTAGGGTTTATCCAAGGTCATAAAACCCTAAATCTTCAACTCATATCTATATTCCCTAATTTTATAATTGAACGATGATTTGTTAAGTCCACAAATTTTTTTGTTTAAATTGTCCTTTTATGTCTTAGGCTCCATTGTTTTTAATAAACCCTTCTTTTTTTTTATATCGATACAAGCAAAAGAATGAGTACAATATAAGACAGCCAAACGGCTGCAAATAACGCCTTGTTTTGCATTATGTATTTCTACACCTATGAATAAAATCCATATTAGTGTCCCCACTTTTGTCCATTTGTCAATTACTGATTCTAGCACATTCACTTTTTGCAATACATAATATCTTCATGCGTAAGGCTATGATTTGCACTATTGTGGGCCCTAGCAACACTTGATTTCCCTTTGGTCCATTTTTTTATGATAAGAACGTGTGGGGCCATTGTATGACAAATTTCAACTTATTATTGCAACACATAGGCTCTTCACAACATGGTTTATCAAAGAGTGTCAATGAATGGAGTTAAGCTAAACACTATGGATACATGTGTCTTCCTTTTATTGGAGCACGCTAGCTTCCCACAACATAAGATCGAAACTATCTCTTAGGGAAAGCTTGCGCTGATGCACTAAGATGATAACCATTGATTTCAACTTCATAACATGATTAATATCTCGCATTTAAATTTATGAACTCGCCAGAGACTCTACAATTTCACTCATATGAGAATTTATGACTAGAAATGATGATTTTTTATTGTTGCTTTGAGGGTTTTGATTTGCAATGATTTGAATTATCATTCTCAAGATATTTGAAGAAGGATTGTGAATCAAGGAGAGGCTATGGTGACATTTATTTGTTACAAATTCAAAATTAGGGTTTCTTAGTTTTGTGAAATGGGTATGTTTGTTTCTTAGTGAATTTTTCAATTTTTAGGGTTTTCATTGTTTTATATAGAGAAATATCTATATATTAAAAAAAAATTAGTAATTAAGATAAACTAGGTCAAGGAACATCTCAAAGCGATAAGATAAAATGAGGGATTGAGCAGCGTTTAGGAACGCAACATTCTAGCACTTCCAAATGAGAAAGGCATGTCCAAGGTACCAATATTATCTCAGATAGAATCTATGATAGAGTTAAGTCTGTCAGAGACACCATAATTCCTATCCAAAGATGGGAAATATTCAAATATTGGCACAGGCATAGTATTGTAGATTGACCCATATCAAACATCTAGAATTGTGATCTAGTTTTCCAAATATATGTAGAGCTATTTGTAGAAAGTATGATGCACAACCAAGAACCTTGTATAATTTTTAAGGTGATCCTTTGATGACATTGAATAAAGAGCTAATATGTGAGGTTTTTAACCTCAACCTCACTGCGAACATTTAGATAAATTATGATGAGTTGAACAAGGAGTATAGAATGGACCAATTCAACTAGAGTTAGGTGGTTGCCAAATTATAGGAACAGAGGTCCTAGAAATAAGATCTCATAATTTTCTGGAGTTAAGATAGAGTCATTCAATGTAGATATCTTTGAAGGTTATTTCATGACATAATATGCTCTATGCCAAGTATTAACAATTGATTTCAAGCATTACATGCCAATTCACTTAATGATGATAGTTGTTGATATCCAACATAGAGATATGAACATGGAAGTTGATTATGCATCATATATAGTTGGAGGAATTCAAAAGGAACTAGTATCCTTCAAAACTGATGATAGGGTCCTATACTTTAAGTGTTATTCAGTGTTATGCAATATTTTGTTATATTATGGAAAGAAGGTTTTGAGCAAGGCATTACAATTGTAATTGTAGAATCCTAAGTAAAATCTAATGCCAATTCAAGGCAAAATCCACATTTTGGATATGCACTGTAGAACATTAGATTAGATTATATTTGAAGAACACTTTGTATAAGTAATACTGATATTTTTGTGTCATCAAAGAAATAAATTATTTGATAATGTTATGAAATTTTTGAGGCCAAATGATAGGCTACTAGAGAAGAGTTTTAAACGTAATTGGGGTGATTAGTTCCTGCATTCAACCACTACAGTTATTAGTATATTTGGTTCAAGTGTAGAGCCTCACACTTTGCCAAACTATGCCTCAAATAAAATTATAGTTTTGGAGATTATGTGGCAATTGAATGAATTTGTTAAGATCCATTTGAGAGAACATAAGAAAAGGCTCTCTTTTCCCACGCATAATTGATTTTTCATATTTCACTATCACTTCCAAGGAGGGATTGGAGTTGCTAGCACCAAAGTTACAAGCCTACATAATGAAAGTTGAGAAAAAGAGAAATTTTATCTTGAGAATTTCATTGATTAGGTTAGAAGAGGGGTAGGGAAATCCACATTCTACCATGAGTACAATGAGCCAAATGATTTAATTATAAGTTTTACTTCTAATGTATAGGTACAATATAAGAAGATAAAATGGTTAAGTATCCTTATGAGAGAAAAGAAAACAACAAGATACCAGTTACATGGGGCATTCATGGAAACTAGTGATACTATCATTAGGATACAATTTTTTTGGATAATGTCACTAACCTTGGTTTTAAACCACCTACAATAGCTACAAGGAAAATTGGAGGAGTGCTTCAACAAGAACAAGAGGTAGATCAACTAGTTCGGTGACCACTAATGGTAATGAATGGAAGTGTAGAGTTTGCTTTCCCTCAAGCTAGGACAAGGAAACAAAAGTTATTGAACAACCATTGGTTGATTATTCTATTATAGAGGAAATTAGTGAAAACATAACTGACATAGAAGAAGTGTAATAGGCTATTTCCTCCCCTTGAAGGATGTAGATAAATGGTGATCCCCCAAAGAGAATGTTGATAGGCCTTGGGGAGGGATGTGAAAATATAAATGATGTGAGGACCTTAGCATGAACGGAATTCTTTGCTTGATGATGACTTTGTAAGGTCCAAGGAATTCAAAGGCCTCTTGATTAAAAATAAAATATGAATTTTCATGCTAAAGTTGAATAAGGAAAAGGGAAAAATAGCAGAATAAGAGATGAAAGAAGTAACAAAGAAATTTATGCAAGGAGTTGACTTTGATCTCAATAACATTACTCTTGAGGAGGGAAGAATGTTGGTGAATGAGATTGGTTGATAATACTTCTTGGATGGGACATAGCATTAAAAATTTCCTTAGAAGTAATCAAGAGGCAAGATGTTGATGAAGATGTACTATCCTATAAAGACCAAGCAAAAGAATTATACTTTGGTTTAGGGAATGATACAAAATTTGAGGTCTTAGATATTTGGGTAATAGCCCCTGAAAATAGGAAAAGCCTCGGGTGGCAAGGGATATCAATGAGATCATAGGGAACTTAATTATTAGAAGATTAAGTGATACCACAACCCCTCAGGTTGCATCTTTGGTAGTAATCACAACCTTGTTTAGTGAAGAAACAACCAATAAGTTGCAAAATAATTTTCAGAAGCTATAAAAAGATCACATCAAGTTGATGTAGGAATATAACAAAGTGAAATAATTTATTCGCCCTCTTTAAAGCATAACATTAGAATTTATAACTCCTCAAGCTAGTTTAAGAGATACATCCCAACAAGATAGGGATACTTTCACATTAAGGATTACAGATTTGAAAGAGAAATTTAAGTAGAGAAAGGGAGGGAAAAGGAAGGAAAAATCTTGTTGATCTAGTCAATAATATTTTGCATCATAGTTTATCTTGCATTTTGCATAAGCTAATTACAATAATTTGAGAAAAGCATATAATAGCCATGTACAAGATAAAATAAATTTAAGATATATTATGTTAAGAGATATTGTGAGTACATGGATTCTATGAGTACTACTAATAGGAGGTATGTTCAGTCATGTGAAATTTGATCCAAATGCCCCTAAAATGAAGAAAAATAAGGGTGATGGGATGAAAATGAAAACTAATGATGATTCACCCCATTTCTCCTAATATCATTCAAAATGCAAGCTATAATATGCAAATGAGGAATAGTAATTAAATCTAGCTAAAATAGTAATCAAAAGGGACACCTAGAAAGGGTAAAATGTTGTGTACTTGTCACCAAAGTTTCTTTTTTAGACCTCACTGAGGACTCATTCACCCTATGGCGAATGGGTCCTAGCTAGGGCTCCTGAAAATTAGTTTTTGGGTTCTGTTATTCTATGTTTACACTCCTTGATTCTAGTTGTTCATTGTCGGATAGCCAGAAATAAAACCTATAGATCAATTTCTATGATTTTACAACTTTTCTTGCAACTTTGACAACTTTGCAACTTTCTTCAATTTTTCTCTCCAATTGATCTTCAACCTAAAACCTATAATCACACATCAAAGAGTGAAAAATGTTGTTTGTTAGGGAATAGGGGTTTGCCTTGGGCAAACCTCATTTTGGTAATTAAACCTTGAAATGAATAAAATCATGAAGGAATGGCATATCTCAATTTCATTTCTGCATTTTAAAATTAGAGGAAATTGAAATATTTGGAAAAATAAAATTTAGTATTTTATTTATGGGATTTCGTAAAATGCAATGATGAAAATTGAAAATAAATAATATGCAATTTCTTGATTTAAGAAATTATTTTATTATATTATCAGTTGAAGGTTATTGATAAGTGGACAAGTGTAAGAATATGTGTGCAGGATATAGGTTGAATGATGAGAACTTGATTGAGGTAGCACGCTTAGCCGGACGACCATGGTAAGTAAGGATGGAATCTAGAATATCACACACCACAATAGAATATGACATCTGCATATGTTTGAAAAGTTGAAAATTTGCATTCTTACTTGATTTGAGAATTATAACTAATGGAAAGAACAAGTTGTGCATTCTTGTCTCATTTTGTCTGTTTTGAAAATTATATTCAACAAAATTGAATAGGAAATTCAATTTATCTTGTACAAAAAAAATGATATCCTATGTTCACTCTTTTGGATGAATTTGAAATGTGATTTGAATAGACAAGTGATTTCGTATATCTATGTAATCTCAAGGATAACATGTGAAATTATTTGTATAAATATATATGTATATTTATATATAGATATATATGTGATATATATAAATATGCATACAAAAAAATGTGAATGATTTTAGTAACTGTGGGAAATTCAAATGTATGTAACTCCCACCAAATACAAATAGAGGTCGATTCCCTCATGTGGAGGAGTGGCGGCCAACTAACATAATGAAGGCTGCAAAAAATTAAATTTCCATATGGTACCCAAAATAGTAGGGAACAATTCAAATTGAGAATGGGGAGAAAAATCCAATAAGAAAGGAAAAAGAAAAGGAGAGGAGAAAAATTGACAAGTTGGAAGGAAAAAGTAGAGCGATTCTGTAGAAAGGAAAAATCACCAAGCAAAAAATCATTGGAGGTAATTTGAACTTATTGTTTTAGTCATATGTTATCAAATTGATCTCCTATTCTTTTTAAACCAATATGTGTGTTTAATGTGCATGTATGAATTTGTATTTTTGCTATCTGAGAGATCGACTATGTCAATCTATTGTGAATCCCATTACGGTCGATCTTTTGAAGCTCTGTATTCTCTTTTAAATGTTGATCAACCCTATGTTTGGGGTTGGGTTTCACACCCATGGTGCGTCATTTTATGCACATGAAGTTTATCCATTTTGGGTCCTGTCCTATCAGTCGATCTAGATCTATTTCTATGTGTTCATCTTGTATATTTATATCGTCATGGACGACTAGCCGAAGGGCTAACCTCTATCCCATTTCATTTAAATTGATTCACACTATATTTTCATTTTGCACCTAACACAAGGTTAGGGTGGCGAAGATCACCTCATATTATAGAGGCCGAGCAAAACAACTTCTCGTTTATATGGGTCTCACCACCCATTGTAATGTGGTGGTGAGATAGAACAATGAATGCTCGATGGTAAAACTCTCTAATGAAGTCGTGATGACCTTCTCAAGCCACGACACTAGTAACCATTATTGTATTACATGGTCGATTTTATGTTTAATATATATATATAATAACATATATATACATATATATGAAAGTAACGCATGAGCAGTGTCTCTTATTTGATCTTTGTTCAATACTCTATTAAATATGATTGAAAGTATTGACTATGTTTGTTTATTTTATTCATGCATTTTGGGGGTGATAAACACCGAAATGGGTAAAACTCGTGGCTTGAAAGATATCAACCAAAGTTGAACAACCCCAAAGGCATATGATATCATGTTATCAAGGGTTGATAACATGCATATTGTACCCTCTAGAAGAAATGGTTCGATGGGTAGGGTCTACATTTGATTTCAGTGAATACTTTGAGCAAGGAAAAAAAAGTATAAAAACTTAGTTTTGTAATAGAACAAATGCTCTTATTTTCTATTAATGGGTGATTTTTTTTTGTTCAAATTCATCGACCTACTTGAATATAAATCTATGACTGTGAAAATGGATGATTACATTCTATCTGAAACTGGAAATAGATGATAATTTTATATGAATAAACCATCTGAATGAAATGATGTAATATTTCTTCTTTGAATATGAAAGTATACTTGTGTAAAAGGGATTTTTCATTTAAATTTTAGAATGTATACGCATATTCTTAAATTATTCATTTTCAAGCATATATGTGATCATGCATAAATATTCCTTTATGCATGCTCACATACATGCGGTATACCTTTTGATTCATCTTGATTTACTTTACTTATTGAGCAAGTCATAAACATTGCGTAAATGGAATCAAACTGTAAATCTAGAACAGTATTTTTTGTATTCATTATCGTAAGAGTTACATTATAAATAGATTCAAAACTGGGTCATAGGACCCCTGTTCAAATGCAGCCTCATAGAGCTACAAACTTTTAGCTTTAGAGAATTTTCATTTTACAAAATTGGTTTACAGGTTTTTATTGATATTGTCCTCTTGTCAGTTCTATTTGATTATTGTTAGTAAACCAAATTGTAGCTTGAGCCATTGTCATTCAGTCCACTTTTTCTTTGGCTCTTGTGTTTTGTACATTGCTGCTATCTAAGGGTTCTTTTCCAAGGAACTTCTTCAAATCTGGGTTCACAAACAACCATTGATTTGCATATATCACCTCTTCCTTAGCGACTTCTACTTTCCCCTTCTCCATCAGTCTTTGGTATTTGGATTTGGTGACCTCCATTGTTAGGGATACATGCATGAAGACATTGAACACAGTGATTCTTCTATTAGATTCAGTAAACGCCCTCCTAATGCCCTGGTATTTATAATAATTCCTAGCATTTCATAGAAACCACAATATTTTAGTTGTTAGCAATAACCAATACATATTATTTCCTTTTCCTAATTATGTTACTCTTCTAAGAATAATTTATTTTTTCCTCTTTTCTTTTCCCTCACCATGTACTACAACATCAATTAGAAATAGGTTCCAAACCTCTTTAGCAAAGAAATAATCAAAGAATAGATGAGAGAAGCTTTCAGTTTGCTTATAGATTTCGCATGTGTTGGTGTTGCTTTTAGGATCAAAATTAGGCAGTATTTGGAGGATGAACATCCATTTAAAACACAATTTCTTGGGTTCCAAGACATTGTACCAAATCTCCAAGAAGACCCTGTTCCAATCATTTTGATTAAGATTAAAGTTCCAACAATTATTAAGAGTGTCTACAAGATTTGGGGGAGGCACCACAAGCTTGTAAATTTCTTTGGCTTTTACTTTAGTTAAGTTTTCGTTACTAAGCCATTCAAGGTCCTAGTTATTGTATTGAGTTTCTTTGTTATGGTTCTAAATTTTATCTTTCATTTGTTTTAATCCTTCAAACATTCTTTTTTGTGTAGTAGGTATATCAAAATTTATAGAGATCTCTTCCCAGCTCAATAGCTAGCCATTACATGATATGTCTTTGAAGCTGGAAATACCTTTTTATTCCATTCTTTAGTAGAGCATCTTTGAAGCAGAGTAAGGGGTTTGTTGATGTGAAAGGTATTCCACCAAAAGGATCTCAAGGGGAGGATGTTGTCTAGGTCCTTACCCACACGGAACTGATTCAGAATAGCTTCTTTGCTTAATTCCCATGCTCTCCATAGGCTCTTAAAAACATTGGACCAGGTGCAAGAGATACGGGAAAGTGGTCAAATACATTGGTAAATTCCTCCAAGTTTTGGCTCTTTTGGGGACAACATTTTTAATATTATTACTAACCAAAATTTCCTAGGGTTCACTACCTTTTAGAATCCTACAGATCCATTTTTCTACAAGGGTTATCCCTTGCTTCCTCAAATCTTTGAGGCCTAGGCCCCCCAATTGTTTCTCTATGCAGCAGATTTCCAACTTGGTTGCATGTCTCCTTTTATTTCCCTTGGCATTCATGTATACTTGGAAGAGGTCTTCACTTATCCACTCAACATCCAACCCATCTACCCCAGGTGACTTGTCATTACTCATTGACAAGATTGCATTTTTTATTTCCTCTTTTGTTAATTGTTGATTTAGCTTGGAGTGCTCTTCTTTGGAAATATTCTTTGGGATAATTTTCTTACAGACTTCCCTTGCTTCCTCACCTTGCTGCCCTAGGCATTCTGTTGTGAAGAGTTTTTTATATAGCTGGTAGAAATTTTCCTTGATGGCATTCAGGTATTTGGACATAACCCCTTCCTCCTAGATACACCCAATGGTCTCCTTGGCCTCCTTGGTTTTGAGGAACTTGAAGAAGAATTTTGAGCCCCTATCACCTTGAGTTAGACAGTTCATCTTTGCTCTCCTTTTTAAGCCTTGGTCTTTATGGTTCTGGATTTTCTTTAGTTTCCCCTTGATGTATATTATTTATTTATTAGTTTCTATATCCTCCAAGGCATTCTACAACTTTCCCTCAGTCTTGAGTAGGGAAATTTAGAGATGATTCTTAGCTTTCTTATTTTCTTTGGCCCTATGTTCTCCAATTGGTTGGAGAATTATTTGCCAACTTTTTACATCTAGATTCCATCTATCTATAGTACTTAAGTTGACATGTATTCCCTTTTTGATCTCTCTTAGAGTGAAGATACCATTGATATTATCCTCAAAATTCAGTACGCTCAAGTTGAGGATAAATTTGGTTCCCTTTTTTTGAGGTCTTTCACCCTCATTGTTTATACAGATTTGTACCATAATTGAGTGATGATCAGAAAGTGTCCAGGGTTTCACTTTGACTCTATTGTCAACCCCTTCAATCTTCTCAAAGATAAAGTTATCTCTTCTAGCATAAAATCTATCAACTTTGTAGTATATTCTTCTGATGCCCTATTGTGCATTGCACCAGCTGTACCAGATGGACAAGTTTTCTTTTTTGGAACCTTCTAGGGGATCAAAAATTTTGAGGAAGTTCTTCAATTTATACCAGAAGTATCTTTCATTTCCTTTCCACCCCATATCCACTCTCCCAATTTTATCTTATGCACTTTCTACCATGTTAAAGTCCCCCTATTATCTAAGGCATCTTAGGGAGCTTACTAAGCCATTCCCAAAGTTCACATCTTGCTTTGTATTCATTAGAAGCGTAGATGGAACATACTCCAAAATTTTGGTCATCCTTCTCAACATGTGAATCCAAACATCCCTATTACATGAGGATGAGTTGTGTTCCTTCACCCATTTGCTCCACTTATTAGTAGCTAGCAGGGAAATTCCTCCTTTACCTTTCTCATGGTTGGAAGGGTAACTCCTTGAGTCCTTCCAAATAAATCCAAGGCTAGTTTGTAGTGTGAAGCCCACAGCCTTAACTTCCTATAGCATCACAAAGTCTTTATGTTTTTCTTGCATTAGAAGCCTTCTAACATTGTGTTTTCTATCTGAGGACTCCAACCCCCTAACATTCTAAGAAATGTAGCTAAGAGTCATCTACATCCATATCTTGGGTTTCCTCCTTTATACTCCTAAAGCCTTCAAAGCATTGAGGGAGTTTTATCTTTTAGGTATTGCCTTGAAGATATGGGATAGATTCTTCTTTTATCTTTCTCCTCCTTTCCCTTCTATTTTGTCCTAGCATTTCCTTGACACGAGATTCCTTTTCAGTGTCATATTTAGGAGCTATGCCTTCTTGAGCTTTTACCCCTATGTCATATTTTTGTTCACCTAGCTCTCCCTTACCTCCTGGAGGGTTTTCATAGTTATTAAGAATCTGTTTAAGCTATTTTAAATCATCTTCCTTGAGGGTGAACTATAGGTTAACATCCTCCCCTTGAGAATCTGAGGTTAAGGTTAGGAGGCAATCTTTATTACTAGGCTTGATATTTACAGTGCAAGTTGCTCTAGCAAGAACAAGTTCCTTGGAGTTAACAATTTTGTTTGGCGGATTGTTTTAGATATCTTCTTTATTCTTAGCATTACAGTTATTGGGTTGGCTTAGACTAGAGGAGGGGGTGCATACCAACACAGAGTTTTCCAAATCTGTGTTAACATCCACCCTACCTCCATCCTTTAACAAAACTCCAATTCTATTTTTAATTTTTTTATTGTCTTCAATACTCTTTTTAATTATTTCCATAATGAGTTCTTGAGCATTTTTTTTTCCTACCAGGATTAACTAGGAAAGTTTCTTTGGGAAGCTCCACCTCAACCTCTTGGATTATGTTATCTAGTTGGAGATTCAAGCATAGTTTCCATGGGTGATTCCTTATCATCTCTATCAATGAAGAGGAAACCCTTTCCCAATACCAGGGTTTCTTCCTCAAGGGAGAGGACAAGGTTGAATTCTTTGAATTCATTTCCGATCATGGGTAGGGAACTCTTGTCTCTATTATCGTCACAAATTCAGGTTTCTTTAGGCATCTCTTTGATCACCACATTTGAAACGGATGATTCATTTCCTTTTTGAGTATCGTGATGGACAGCTTATGTGGGGGTTGCAAAGGATTAGGGTTAACAGCAAGCCCTTTCCCATCATTCATTTTTTTCCTTGCCCTCGGTTTCTTAGGATCGAACAATTCTTTCTTATTTGTCCCTCCTTTTTACAGAGGGAGCAAGCATTAATTCCTCCAAGAAGCTCTATTTTGAAGGCCATGATGGCAGTTTCATTTTCCACTTCAACCTCCTTTGGAATATCTACACCAGATGAAATGGACACAAGAACCCTAGCATCCATATGCAGGAGAGGGGCTCTAGTCTCTTCTATTTTTAAAACCCTTACAAATTAGCTGACAAGGCAGGGGATGAACGACCATAGAAGGATAGGGATATTTTAATAGTGATCCATCACGGGTAGGCCAAGGTTGCCACCTCATCATAAAGAAGATTCATGGACCACGGGATAGCCCTAAATATTGCACTACTGACAGCCTAGAACTCTTTCTTGACTACATTTCTCTGCATTTCTTTGGTTTGAAACAACATTTAAAAATCCCTTTATGTATCATTCTATAGAAGGTTTTCATATCCTAGTGTCGTATTCCAGACATTGATCAACCATTGATCAAAAAAATTCCTCGACGGGGTTTCATTAACATCAAGAGAAGACAAAAAGATATCAATATTTTTATATCTACGTTCTTCACTATTCATTGCAACAACCATGTCATCATTAGGAATTAGAAGATTTTTTTCAGGCACATGGAGGGTTGCTTACCTTCTCCTCTGGGTTGCAATTCCTCGTAGATGGATCCATCCTCCACATTGATGAAGTCTGCTTCTTTCGAAATCACCATTTTGGTTTCTCCTACAACAATGTCTTTGAAGGTGTGTGGCTTGCTGCCCACGTCCTCCACTGCGGGTTTCTTAAGGTTAGCATCAAGGGTACCAGGGAGGTCTTCCCCATGATTACCCAAATCCTCCATTGTATTCAGTGGATATTCATAGTGCTGCATAGATGCAATGGCCAGGGAAGGATGTTAAGGAAATGATGCCCTAACCCTCACCTAACACAGGAGGGCTAGGAAATAAACTAAGGCACTAAGCAAATGAAAAGCATACAAAACAATAATGACCATTAATGCATAAACAATGAAAATCCCAAGTTA
This sequence comes from Sequoia sempervirens, assembly GCA_007258455.2. Classification (NCBI taxonomy): domain Eukaryota; kingdom Viridiplantae; phylum Streptophyta; class Pinopsida; order Cupressales; family Cupressaceae; genus Sequoia; species Sequoia sempervirens. The sequence goes on along the minus strand of VDFB02252616.1, from coordinate 83,883,067 downwards.
GAAGGAAGGTGACACGGGTCAAAAATCAAACCCACCGATGGCGTATGACCATCCCAAGGATCCTGGAGATGTGTGCCAATCCTCTCAGTTGTAGACCACCCCAGACACCCTTTTAATTAAGGCTAGGATCAAATCCAAAACAATATTGAGTTTCACATACATTTGATATTAGATGAATAGATATACCAAGTTTGAATGAATATTGTTGGTTCCTTTTGTTGAATGGAATGATACAAGAATTCTTGGTAGACTATAGAATGATAGAATGTTTTGAATGGATGGTCTAAAGGGAGGGATACCCCTTGATATGATAAGCTTTATTTTTGGGAATGGGTGCCAGAGAGAGTAGATTTTCTTTTCCAAATCTAACCAAAGCTATATTTCATACAGCATGAGCTTGGCCAAGCTTTGTAGCCATTTTTTATATATGTATATGGAATAGACTATTTATTTACCCTTTCTCTGTTATATTGAATTTACCTAACATGGAACTTGCATATTCTAACAAAATAGATAGAAATTCATGTAGTTAGGCACGCACAGATTCCACCTTGCAAATTGTATCTCTTGCTAAGTGTTTCGTGCAGGGTCTGGTATTCTTCGACTGATTGAAGAAATTCGGGGAAGTATTGCTTCATGGTTGGGTGGAAAATCACCTCAATCACATTCTCTTCCACTAGTGGAGGTGATCTATCATGAAGGAATCATATCAGGATTCTATTATGTATTGTACCATTAATGTAAAGGAACAAATGATGTATTTGTAAGAAAACTATGTAATCTGAATTGACTTTGAGGCATTGAATGCCTAGTCAAACATGTATGTAACTATTGACATATGGCAGTGAATATATTTATTTATTTAATGTTTATTGTGATTTATGACATAAAGTTGCTAAATGGAATTAGCTATGGAATTTGTGTCATTAAATTGATATTCATGATGTCAATATTTATTTATTTTTTAATTAAATCTAGTTGGGTTGTTACGAGGAATCATGACTGAACAACAATGTGTAACAACTCACCAAACCTTAATTGAAACCTTGGAGTAAAAATCTACAAACTTGCATGAAGTGGTCTCAATGGATGTAGATATTGATCATGAAACTTGATTAGAGAAAATTCCTTTGTTATGCTTGATTGATCTTGAACACTACATTAACATATTAGCTCAAAAAACATGCATGATGCAATACATCTTTGATATGAAAATGAATCTTGATTGCTGCAATAATCTTCTATAAATCTTCCCTTGAATTCCCTTGATCACACTTGCTCATAAATTTGCTAGAATGCTTAAAGACTTGAAAATTGCTAGGTGAAACTAAGTGAAATAACCTCTTATTTATACATATCTTAATATTAATTCCTGAAATTCAAATATCACAAGCTAACATTGAATTGTAGATTTGAAATTATTAAAATACCATCAAAAACATATTCAAAAGGGGGGTCCTAGGTCTAAGGGAGGACCCATTTTCCATAGGGCGAATGGGTCCTAGGTCACTTTCCTAGGACACACATTGGACAATGTTAAACCTTATGTAAAAATAGGGTCCTAGAAATAAGTGAGGACCCATTTTCCCTATGGCAAGTGGGTCCTAGGTCACTTACCTAGGACACACATCTTCCAAAGTTAAGTGTTGTGAAATGGCATTTATGAATGTCAGGTTTTATCCCTCAAAATTTGCATTTAATTAGGCTTGGATTTGAATTAAAGAGGCCAATTAAGCCAAAACAAGCTCAATTAATTAATAAAGCCCTAGATTAATGTGAAAGTGTAAAGATACACCTTACGACATCAAAAACAAGGCACAATTAAGTCCATTTAATTAAAATGGGCCTTAAAATTAATGTGAATATATAAAATATATTACAACACTAAATTAAGGCAACATTAGGCTCATTCTATCATTAATTATTCCCAAATTAAGTGTGGAAAAGGGATATTTTTTTCCTACACTACAACCCCTATAGATATTTCATGTACATATGAGCTGATAGGGTTGTTAAGTGATATATTTGCCTCTAAATCAAATTGGATATACAATTGAAAGAGAAATTAACTTTTTTAGGCTTTGGAGGATATTTTGATGCCAAAAATTTTAGACGATAGTAGTGAAATAAAGGCATTATATAATTGGAAAGTGATTTTCAGTAATATTTTTCCTACTTTATGTGCATTAATATTTGCAAGTGATGAAGTGGACTCAATTTTGTGTAATGCTAGCTTGGATAAGTTTCCAAGGTTTGATTCAGACCTTGATTGTTTCATTGCCCAAGTTAGATTCAAGCCTTGATTGTTTCATCAAGAAAACTAGGGCACTATTGGATGTAAGATATGTACTCCACACAAGTAAAATTTGAAAATATTTTGGCATATCAATGGCCTACAAAAGACATGTATGCATTATGGTTAGAAAAATATAATGGGTAAAAATGTTTTTTCCATGTAATTTGTATGTTACATGATTCTCCTATGTGTCTTCAATATGAGATGGGTCACTTATTTTGACTACAACAACATAAAAAAAATATTAGATCAAGTTGTTGAAGGGGTTCCCAACAATTGCGGATTGTTACACCCACTTTTTCATCACAATAAAGGTTGTCAAATGTAAAAAGTACCAAACGAAATTTGTTAGCAGGCATACATATTTTACCTTTATAAGGGGAATTGTAACTCATTAAGGAGTTTTGAGAAATTATATTTTGGGTAGGATGTAAGTCAATTTGGTTTATTATGGGAAATAGTATATTTTGTATGTATGAATCTTAATTATAATAGCATTTCTATATTATGATTGAAGCTTATATGAATACATGTTTCAATGTGTAATAATTTTCATTCAATGATGTAACATTTCCTTTGAGTAATATAATCAAATATTATAGAGTTCTTCATGCAAATTTCTTGCACTGAGTTATTTTATTTGTTGTCTTTCTATTCAAGGAATGGTGTAAATCCTTTCATGAAAATAATGAGGATTTTTTTATCACAAAAGGGCCATTAAGAAGGATCATATTGTAATCTTCATAGGTCACATTATAAAGTAATAGAACGTTCAAATGACCATCATAATATGTTTAGATGTTGTGAATTGAGGATGTATGGCACTGTAACTCTATAACTCTAAATAGGCACCATTATATCTTTATGCATTCCATCAACCTTAAAATTTATTTCAAAATAATAAATCTTAAGCCAATCTTAATTTAATTATGACTATTCACCTTCTTCAAACTTGGATTTAATGGAATACAAGGATATAATCGATCTCAAGAATTAAGTAACTAATCCTTGTTAATTTGTATGAAGTTTCACATCTACTAGACACCATTTTATAAATATGATCTTTAATTGTATTTGGTGTCATAAAAGGGGAACCCACATAGGTTTTTCAAAGCCTAAAGTGCAAAGGAGAACAATTGTAAAATTTGTCTCCTATTTGTTGGCTGATATTTCAATTTCTTTAAGTATAGGATATGGAAAATCTTTAAAATTCATTGAGATACAAGTTGGAGAACCAACAAACATGGTGCTAGAGTGGAATTGACCCACTCCCAAGGAAATTCTTTCTTGGTTGCATTTTGAATTTAGTTGACCTAAACTAATAATTTGATAAAATGCAAAGCCCTTATTCATAGTGACGAGGGTGCAATCCGAGACACAAAAAATAACTCAAAAAACAAGAGAATAATTTTATTATTCAGAAAATGGAACTTCTTACCTATAGAGGATCTCAAATCCTCAAGTTCTACAATAGATGCAAGTTACAGAAAATCATAGAATAATCCCTTTCACAGTGTGTGAACTTGTTTCCCCCAAAAACTACACAAAAATCAGAAACCCGCACATAAATAGAGCTCCTTATTAGTTTGGAGCCAAAACAACATTCAAATTTGACTTTTTGGTGGCCTAGCGCTGGAAGTTACAACTTCATATTCAAATTTCAGAGTACATTTGTAAATTAGTATCTTCTAGAAAGTGCGCCAACTTCCGAGAGCCATAACTTTTGATCCAGGACTCCGTTTTTCAAACCATTTGAACCGTTGGAAAGGTCTCAGAGTCAGGAATGTGCTTGAATTCCACTACGCCAATTTCGGAAAGTTTTGGGGCCGATTCGAGACCATTTAGTGCCTTAAATCTGATTTGGAAGGTTTTCAAGTGCAATTCTTGGAGACAAACTGCAATATCTTTCAACCTAGAAATAGAAAAAAAAAACCGTAAGTTGGGAATTACATTATGATGAAAAGGATATCCAGAAATGAAAAAACATCTAAGAAACTACCAACATGAAATGAGACTCTTTTTTTGGGTGATGCGGGATTGCCCTTACACCACTGGATGCTCCTGCATCACATAGTCTCCTTCTAGCAACTAAAAATAAAGTTAACCAATTGCAAGTGTTTGGGGATTCTAAACTTGTAATTAACCAAGTGAAGGTTTAGTATTCTTGTAATGAAAACAATATTGGTAGCTTCTAACAATTAGGTCTAGAATCTGATTGAGGACTTTGATGTTTTAAATATCAATCTAATTCCTCAAAATAAAAATCTAGCATTGATGCCTTAGCTACAACATCCAAAACTTTGGAAACAACTTCACATAATAATTTTAAAAAAATAGTTGATTTGACCACTATTCCTTTAGTACCAAATAATGTACACAAATTTTAGGTCTTTGAAGATGATAAACACATCACAATTTTCATTATCAACTCTAGTATTTTGAAGCTCATATTATTGATGAATCAAAAAGAGATGAGATAGAATCAAATCAAGAAGGGATAAATTCAAATCTAAAACCCAATATGATAGTGAAAGGAATAATTTAGATGGAAATATTGTTTGGTTCAAAATAGATCATCATTTCAAAGAAGATTGCATTTCAATAGGTGATTATTTTCCCTATGATATGGGAGACGAAAAAGAGGTTAAGAGTACATTCCTTGGTAAGGCATGCACTGTAGAAGAAAATTTTGGTATCATCCAAGACCTAAAGGATTATCATGAGGTTGTGGCATGGAGTTATAATGACCTAAAACATGTAATATCTCCATTATTACTCATACAGTTTCTTTGAATCCCAGGGCCAAGCCTATTAAATAGAAGAAAAAACCTTTTAATGCATTCTTAGAACCCCTAATCTTCAAGGAGGTCCAAAAATTTGTGTTAACATGGATAATTTTTCTAGTAAGATATTCAAATTGGGCCACTATTCTTGTCCTAATCTATAAGAAGAATAAAAAAATTAGACTATGTGTTAATTTATAAAATTTGAATAGGGCTTGTAAGAAAGATGATTATCCATTACTATCACTATATGGAGTACTATAAATTTTGAATGGGTCCCATATGATGTCCTTTTGGATGGTTACTCATGCTATAATAAGGTAATGGTTGATTATGAAGATCAACTAAAGATGAACTTTATTGCTAAATAAGGAATGCTTACCTACAAAATAATGCCCTTTGGATAATTCAATGTAAGGGAAACCTTTCAATGAGCCATGGACATATATTTTTAATACATAATGAGAAAATAAATTATTGTTTATATGGATGATTTAACTATATTTTCAAACAAAATGGGTGATCACATAGCTAATTTGAGAAAAGTGTTATAATAGTGCAAAGAACATGGAATTTTTGTTAACCTAAAGAAATAAATTTTTAGAGTCACCAAGGGGAAATTAGTGGGCAATATTATATCTAAATTTTCTATTACCATTGTCCCAAAGTGATTCTAGGAAATACTTAAGATCCCCTTGTCCAACAACAAAAAGAGTTGAAGTCATACTTTGGGAAGATTATCTTCATTCTCAAGTTAATCATTTCTTAGATCATTATGCTACTAAATGTAATAATCAAATAGGATTCTAATATGGAATGGACCACAAAATCCAAGGATATATTCACTAAAATCTAAAAGTTAATTTCCAATGCCCTAAACCCTTACTACACTAGGCTATTTTATATCTATTATTTCATTTCTAAACATACGTGTGTTGCAATCCTAACTTAACAAAAGGAATAGGTGATGAGAGAAATATAATTTATGAGTTCCTAATTTAAATAAGTTGATTTGAAGTATTCAAATATAGAAAAATAGGTTTAAATATTCACCTAATGGGGCTTTGATTCCATTGGAATGATCAATAAGTTGTCATTATTAGACTATAGATAGATACTACTACGAACTAATACACAAGATAGACCAAATCTCAATCATGTAAGAACTGTAACACATAATTAGTAATTAAATTCCTTGAAGAACACACCAACACTAGGTTTGGAATGCCATTTTTTTTAATATGTGACATTAAAATTATCGTTTACTTCTCTTAAATTCTTTAAATGTGTACATGATAGCAAGGTAATTCTTAAATTTTATTCAAATTATTATCCCTAGGGTAATGGTGTAGTTGAGTTTACAAATAGGAACTTGCTAGAGGTTATTGAAAAATTACTTGATAAGAATCCTAAGGAATTTCATGGTTATTTATAAGTTTACTTTATGGGCCGATAGGAATAGAGTCAATATTTCCCTAGGCACTTCACCTTATCATTTAGTTTATGGTCTAGATCATATCTTTCCCCTAAACCTTCATATTCCCACTTTGTAACTTATGAAAAAATATTTAGAAATAGAAGACAAGATAAAGGTCATGTTATTCAACTTACAAAAATTCAAAAAAAAGTGAGATGCAACCATGGAAAACTTTTCCAAGCATCAAGGAATAGTTAAAAGTTGGTTTGATAAAAGAGTTAAGGTAAAATCCTTCTAGATTTTGGATTTGGTCTTATAATGGGATAAATATCATGAAAGGAAGGGTGAAAATTTTACTAAATTATTATTATAATCCTTTAAAATTATAGATATGTTGAGTAATAATAACTACATTCTCCAAACATAATTGGAGAAGTCATCCCATTTCCTATCAATGGGCAGTTTCTTACACATTATTTTAAATCCTAGATTGGTGTGGAGTCTTCCTTGTACATAACGTAGGTTGTTCTTTTTCCCTATTCATGTTTGTTTCTATCCTTTTAATTTTCCTATCCAAGTTTGTTTATTGTTGGTTAGTTTTTGGTTAATTCTTTTCTTGCTCCATGTTGTTGTTAGTTGGTTAGTTGTTATTTTAGTTTATTTTTTCATTTGTTCACTTTTAGGTTTTTAGTATCTTTTTGGAATATCAAATTATTCTTTATTTTTTCCTCAGTTATGGGATATCATTTTTCTATATGGATGTATTATTATGCAAATGGGTGGTTACTAAGTCATAACTAAGGTGATATTAATGGTGGGTATGTCTTGACTTAAAAGACCTTTATTATGGTTATTAGGTTAGTATTTCTAGTTTATACTACTTATTAAAAGTGTAAGTGTATTATCTAGTAGGGGACAATGATCAAAAGGATTGATTGGAAGTGTTGAGATTTTTTGTATTTAACACATTGTAGAGAAGAGGGACTAACTTCTCTGGTACTCTAGGTCATGGGAGAGTCCTAAGCAACAAGCTTCCCTAAACTACCTCAAGTTTACTAAGCGAATTGGAAAGGTTAGGATGTTAAGGTCAAAAAGGAAGAGCAATCTAGTTGATGCTATCCTTCTGCTAAACCAAATATTCCATAGGGCCAGATGAGCTAGTTTTGAGGGTTCAATCCATTGCCCAGATAGCTCATTGTCTGAGGATGACAATGCAAATTACAGACTCTAGCATGGCATGCTAGCATCTCAAATGTGTGTTGGAATTCGTACGGATAGAGGGTCTAAGAAATAGACTAAAACACCCAAAAAATGACTATTAGACTAACTAATAGATTTTTTTTCAATATGACAGAATATTGGAAAAGTGCATAACTAAACTACAACAAAAAGAATACTACGCCTACACTAAGCTATAATTGACGAAGAGAAAGTAAGAAAAGAAGACCTTTCTACCCACAAACTGAATCTCCAACGAGCTCCATGCAAAAACATCTACACACACATGACCAAGGAAAATGTCGGGGTTGTATTTAGAGGACTACCTTAGTTAGTCCCTTGCTTTGATGTTTCCACCTCCATGGATAGCCAAATAGAAACAACATATGGAAAATGATGTAGGAATAGAAAGGAAATAGTGCTAAGAAAAATCACTAACAACAAGTATGCTACACAAATACACAAAGTCATGCAAAGAGAAATAACAATGAACAATATCACCTTCACACTCACGAGCACTCAAGGCAAGTGGTGGAAGGAGAGAGCTTGTAATTCCTCCAACAATAATGTTTTCACAATGAATAGAGTGTAGGAACCAAGAACTAGTAGCTTTTAGCCACAAAAGAGTGATGTAGATGCTTGAGAGTGTGAGAATGGAGCTAAGAGTGAGTGAGAGAATGAAGTGGAAGAAATAAGGAATGAAAGAATGAGATGATAGACTATTTGAACTTACAAAGGGAGGAAAAAGACTCGTTTATCGATGGTCAAGGGAGGTAGAGAAGTTACACTTTGTCACCAATGGAGAAACATAACGCCTCTATGAATTCTAGAAGCAGGAATCCTATCAAGACGATAGTGCGGTGCATGGATGTCCATGTGGCACGTGCATCCTTGATAGAGATTCTTCCACTGGCATAGAAACAAGCTACCAAGTGGATGGAGAAAGGTGGCAGATACATGGAATTGCATCATCAAAAAAAAATTTAAGGTAGGGGTGATGTAAATGGGAATTTTCCTAGGGGTGCAAATTTGATCCATTACGTTTTTCCCCCACTTTAAGGAGCACGTGTGTTGGTGTGAATGGGAGCTAAAGTAGAAATAAGTTAAAGAGAATATACCTAAATGGTCAAAGAAGCATATCTTTGATCTAGTACACCCGAACGTGTAGGAGGTAGCTCTACAGGCTCTTGGTCTTGTAGGGAAACCTTCATGTGAAAGAGAGAGATGGCTCTATAGGTACTCAATCCTACGAAAAGTGAACAAATTCTCTACGTGCTCGATCCTAAAAAATTGGCTCCATGGGTGCTCAGTCTCGCAAAAGATGAACAAAGGCTCTACAGGTGCTCAGTCCTACAAAGATAAAGTTTTTTGCAAGTTATCGATCCTACAAAGGGGGCACTGCAAGTTCTCTTTCCTATGAAGCCTGATGTGAAAGGACTCCCCAGGTGCACGGTCCTAAAGAGGTTGATGCAAAGGCCCTTAAAGGTGCTCGGTCCTACAAGGAAAGCTTGGTGAGGTGCTCGTTCCTCCAAGCTTGATTGTAAAAGTGGCTTCGTAGGTGCTCAATCCTGAAAAGCAACATGTTAAGCTACAAACAAAACATGTTAGGTAGAAAAAAGTCACGTAGATAGACATATCACAGAGAAAGCAATTGAAGGAGGAGTTTTCAAATGGGTCCCTTAGGAACCCTTCAAGATAGCAAGGGGTCCACAGAAAGGGACACTCTATTTGAAAATCATGACATTTTTCACAAATGATTCTGACATCAACGAATCATTTTGAAAGATCTCTTTCGTTAGGGAATTCAATAAAAAGAATGGTCTTTCTTGAAGGTGATTTTTTTATTCTTTTTTCTATGAATTCATTTTAAAAAGAAAGGTTTCACTAAGAGGGTCCTTGTTAAATGATGCAATTTTTGAAAAATGAAAAAAATTTAGTAATGGATTCATTGGCCACCGAATTCACCTTATTGAAAATCAAAGAAGTAGCCCCCCTTAGGATGGTGCATGTGAATCAAAGGAGCACGTGGCATCCTAAGGAAAGAAAGAAAAAGAAGTGATGTTGTGGCCCATGAGACATAGTGAGATTTAAACATCAAAATTTTATCACACATGCGAGGGACAAAAAATAAGTACCACAACATCACAAAGCAAGCAAAAAGGAAGGAAAACAAAGACGAGGAAAACAACAGGAAAGTAGAGACAAAGAAATCAAGAGATAGGGGGGTATGGGAGTTCAGGGTCATATTAGTTCTTATAGGTAACCCATGATATATGTGAGAGAAAGATCATTAATCCCCGAAGTTCCTAGATCTAAAGAAGAGCACATGAAGACAAAATAAAAATGAAAAATTGGATCAACATGGAAGGAAGTCCTAAATGCCCCCAATGCTTTGCATCATCCCTAATTATCGAAAATCAAGTTTACAACATATAGAAGAATGATGAAATATATAGACGAATTTTACAAAACAATTTCACTTTTGTATCCAAGCACCTGCAAGGGTGAAAAGGTTCTTCCAAGAACACATAGAAACAAGCACAGTGGAAGCACAACACACACACAAATCTAATCTACATGTAAAGAAGAGGTACTCCCATAGTCCTCATCAACCAAGAGGTCATAGTTCTCCCAATCTAGATCATTTAATGGGGAGGGTGGATGAGCCTAAAAGGGAAAGATAGCAAGGGGAGAACCTTTTGAATCTCCTATGGCAAGGGCTAAGTAAGAAGGCCCCTCGAGGTCTTCTTCTCCAAGCTCTTATGAGGTGAAATTCATTGATCTCACAAAGATTGTTGACAAAGTCGGGACATCATCCACTAAGTTAAAAATGCACTTAACAGGAGTGCCATGTTTTAACTAGGTGGGAAAATAAGGAGGAACCCAAGATCCACCATGAACCTCATCAAGAGGGATAGTGACAAACTCAGGGGACGTCAAGGTTGCATCTATCACAAGGATGGCACAAGCCAAAGCAAAACTGCCTTCTGAAGAAGGTGATCCCTTCTTCTGACCTTTGTTTGAAGCAAGGTCATCATCCAACCTATGCTTCAGTGGATGATGTGGAATCCCCATAGAAGAAGCATAAGGTGAGGAGTAAGAGGACAAGAGCATAGTGGACACCACCGTGGTGTCCGGCATGTCCACGCACTAGAAAAATGGAGGGATTTCTAGGAGGGACATCAAAAGAGGGAGCTCCACTGAAGGAGTGATGAACACCTACACCCTTTTACGTGAGGATCATCAGCATTCATCAGGGGAGACAAAATCATAACCAAGGTGAGTGGAACTAAAGAATAAGGAGAAAAAGAGGGAGGCATAGCGGTAGGTGCCGAAGCAAGAGCTAGTGGCTCCCTTTCTACTTTCTACAAGGTGACTTATTTAGCTGTCAGATCCTTTCTCTAGTGCTTACGCTTGCACACAAGCTAGATTCATTGGCTCTAGGAACTAGAATTTGTTTCCTAAGAAGGGATAGGATGCTCCTATTCTAACATAGGAGTGTCCTTCGTGACCGTTGTTGGTGGAAGGTTAGCTCCCTGGACAAGAGTAGGAGTAGGAAGCACAAGGGTGAAAATGACAGCAAGTGGAGAAGCGGACATAGGTACCATAGTGGTGGGCCTCTTCCCATTCATTTCCTAGGGGGCAGGAGTGGGAGGAGGTCATGGAGACCAAGACATAGGTACAACTCTACAAGGGCCCTTCCCCTTACCATAGACAATGAGCCTAGGCACTATGAGCAAGATGGGAAGTTCAAACACTTGAGACTTGGATTTTCACCAAGCGTGCACCGTCAGGCTCCCTATGTGAGGCTTGGGAGTAGGAGCCAAAGGTGTCATAGTAGGGTGAGAAGTGGAAGTAGATGGAATAAGGAAGAATGATATCAAAAGAAGTATTTATGTGCCTGGGCCCTACCAAGACTAAGAGGGTGATGGAACCGATAGGAGGGACTGAGAGTTTGTCATGTGTATCTATTGTGGTCTTCGACTTCTCGTATTTCCCCCTATGTAGAAATTTTATCAGTAGAGTCTCCTCCATTATAACATTCACACAACTCATGGGGTCAACAAGGACACCACTTATGATATTTACCATTGATACAAGCAGGAATGTACAAGGGGAAAGGCTCTTTATTCATAGGTAGATCTTGCAATATGAAAGCTACATCTGGTGACCCATTCGCAAGTTGGGTGGGAGGAATGCATGTAAATGAAACCATATTTATGTACTCTAAAGGAAAAAACTCAATGGAACCCGAAGGTTCGACAACTAAGTTTGTAGAATGAGATGGAAACAAATCAGTGTAAATTTGTAATTTTCTATTAGCCTTTTCCATAGACTTGTTAGAATTTTGCTTCTTCCTGTCGAGATGCATGGTACCATCATTGATGTGATCCTGAATCTCATGGCGCAGACACATGCATCTTTTGATATCATGTCTATGAACTCAATGGTATTGGAAAAATGTGTGCTCATCATACCAGTCAGGGTAGGGCTCGGTGAGAGGTCCAAGATCAATAAAATGGAAGAATATGATTCAAATAGCTAAGACTTTATCTTTTTAATAATTTCTTTAAAATGGAAGAATATGATTCAAATAGTTTTGTGAAGTGTCTATTGCATTTGAAGCCCTTGTTGCCAGTTGAAGAGACCACATTTGTAATGGTCTTATTTTTACTAGAGATCGACACTATGGACTTACCCTCAAAATGGGAGTGCGAGGAGGACCCCATAAGCTAAGCAACCATTTGTTGATACTCTTAGAATATGGCACATAGATGTATGAAAGAAAGATATTTCATCAAGGCAAATTTCTCCTACTAAGATCAAGTTCTTGATGAAAATATTTTAGACATCCAAGTCAGGTAAAGGATAAGAAATATATGAAAATAACGCTTGATAATGAGCTATGAAATCAGTTATCTTTTTATGTTCTCCCTTCTTAAACTAGACGAGATCCAAGAAGGACATCTTTGGCCTGATGTTTGTCTAGAACTATCCTAGAAACTGATTCATGAGATGATCAAATGAGAATATGGAATTGTCAGGTAAGGAATAGTACCATTCAAGGGTTGTGTCCTTAAGTAACTTGGGAAACAACTTAGCCATTAATGCATCATGGTGGAATAAATTTGTACACATGGTATTGAATACAAAAACCTGTGTTTATAGATCTCCTTTACCACCATATTTCTCAAACTTCAAAATCTCCATCCCCTAGGGGATAGGAGTATTTAGAATTTCTATTGAGAAAAGGATAGTGATGAAAGAAAGGTTGAAAGATGGGCTAAGAGGTGGCATGGGAAAGGTTCGCTAAATGGTTCTACATCTAGCCCATGTTTTACAAAAATGCATTCAAAATAGGATCAAATAATGAGACTGGACTAGTGGAACCACCATCAAAACTAGCATGACTACCAGACCCACCAGCCCCCTTTCCAGTAGGAGCTCCATCACCCAAGCTAACACTAGCCTCAAGATTACCACCAAAATCATTAAGAGTAGCGGAGCTAAATCCCAAAGGAACCTTGCTCACTTTGATGATGAGAGGGGCTTTAGGAGTGGAGACAGAAGGGCATGTTTTAGCCATATCCATCAACACCCTAGGCATTGAGACTTTTACTTATTTCTCAATACTCTCAAGCCCAAGTCCTTGGAAAAAAATTAATCTAGGGTTGTATGATGGGACATGAGTTTCCATTATTTCAATAATACCTCAAATAAATTCCATACCTATCTAGTCCTTATCCAACATATGTCTTATCTCATTAACCACCCTAGTAGCCCTAGTCATGATCTTTTCTTTCCACAAATAGTTCCCAAATTCTAGAACCTTTCAATCCAGGAAAAGGAGCTGCTCTACAAGAATCAAAAGAGCTTAATTGCTTGTGAGTTGAGATATATTTATAAATGTGCTTTAGAATAAAGAAGAAAGAAGAAAAAGGATGAAAATAAAAGAAAAAAAACATGAAAAAAAAAAGAAAAAAAAGAGAAAGATAAAAGTCAAAAGAAATCATACGGTTGTGTGATTCAAGTAACCTTTACTAGGGCTAGGTGATATCACAATAGTGTTTCCCACTTTTTGGCCTAATTGGGATGCTCTAAACTAATATTTTTTAACATTTCTCAATTCGTGTCAATTATAGGGAATAAATAGTTAAGAATTTAAGGATGATGCAAATTGATAAGTTGTGACATTTTCTATGTAGATTCAAGCTATATTTTTATAAAAAACTAAAGAATTATTTCTATAATTTTTTATGATCAATTGTATTTTTATTTTTTGTATTAATTTTTTATTTAGTGACACTATTCTATAACACATAAATTTTACTAGAAATTAAAAAAAAATCATGTTTTTTGAAACTATGTTTAATTATTCTTACCTAGGTAGGTAATAATGGCATATGTTCATCTTGACTTGAACTAGACAAGTGCCACCACTACCTCATCAATACTTGATTGATAGTGAAACATAAAAATGTGGTGACTCTAATATTAGTTTCCATAACCTAGGGCCATTTCCATATTTTTATAAATTTTGTTGAGATGTTGATCACAAGGTGTAAGATATTGACTTTCAAACCTGAAAGTGAGTTGGAATCAAACCTCAATCTACATCTAATGGGGGATTGGAATTGATTAGAAGTATTTTGGAATGATTAAATTAATGATTGCATATGCTCTAATGTTAAAAATGCAAGATTTCAAAAACAAACAAATAGAAACAATAGTTTACCAACAGATCTGGGAAGTGCAGAGGATAACAAACCTACTCCGAAAAATTGGTTTTGATGTGTCTACAAGGACTCATTCACTCATGGGAGAATGGGTCTTTGTACAGGGGTCTGGATCAACTTTTTGGGTCCTATAGTACAAGATATGATCTTTTGTTTGACAAATGTCCCACTATCAGAAAGTTGGAAATAAATTCTACAACCTATTTTTTGTGGCTTGAAAACAACGATGATAACTTGTGCAAAATGAAAAATTGATCCTTCAAGATCTCTTTGATTCTTCTTCAACCTGTAATAGATGCACATACACAAAGAAGAAGAAAAAATCTTTATATGTGGGTTTTCCTTGATCAAACCCCAATTTTGGTAATTAAACCTTGATTGAAAGATAATGGAAAAAGAGAAGGAAATGATGAATTAACAATGCTTGCTACAAATCATCACCCTCCTTTGGCTTCCCTTGGAGGACTGAAGTCAAACAAATCTCTCCAAGGAACTTTATCTTTCTTTGCTTGATTTATTTGGATACTTGAAATGCTTCAATTCTTTAGGATCAACAATGCATATTAGCCTTCACAATATGAAATGAACACACAAAGAATTGAACATAAGGTTAGGATCTTGATTGTTGCAACAAATGACTGATAAATCTGCTCTTGATGCTCTTGACAATAATGTTTTCTCTTGAATCTTCACCTTTATCTTGTTAGCTTTCAAATGATAAAAAATACTATGTATTTATAGGTGTTTATATATTTTCTCAAAAATTAGATTTTAAAATTCAATAATTGCAAATTGAATTCGAATCATTAAAATGCTGCCAAAAACATATTTTAAAAATAGGTCTTGGCACTTAAAGGGGACCCATTCACCCATGGGTGAATGGCTCCTGGCCTATAAGTCCAGGACACTCATATTCCATGATGATTAAAATATTAAATTTATTAACTAAATTTTGGTTCTCAATTCGAAAACCAAAAAAAATAAGGCTTTAGAATACATAATTTGGAAATTAGAAGCTTAATTAAGTCCAATAATTTAAGGGACCCAAACATCATATGAAATTGTAAAGGTACATAATTTTCTACACTACATTTAGCCTCAACTTTAGTGAGAGTGTTAACTTATGCTAAAAATCACACTAAAGTAGAGAAATATGTGTCAAGAGGGGTTCAAGTGCACAAATGTTAATGAGATAGGATGATAAATATCAAGGAGGATGATCAAGCCCCAAGAATCCAAGATCCCATGGAAAACCAACAAAGCACAAAGGGCACACATGCATGTAAGATATGTAGTAAGACAAGATACACAAACATACATATTAGATTACACAAAGCATACACAATGAAAACACATGTGACACAACATAACATATAGACGATTGTGAAATGAAAAAAAACATGATGTAAGCATAATGTGAACACCAATAAGACACATGAAAACACACAATAAAACACAATGTTAGTACTAAAAGGATTCAAGTCGATAAGGTAAATATACCTCAATCTTAAATTGTCTCAAATACCAAATTTCATCCATCGAATGATGCTCTCACAAGGATGTAAAATCACTTATGCAACACGTGGATCCACTAGAAAGAAATTTGTATTATCCTAAGAGGCCATGGAATATGCTCACAAGTGCTAGTGTAGTTTGGTATACACCAGGTGAGCCCTCAAGACAAAATGAGAAACACACACTAGGTCTATAAGGTGTGTACCCATAAAAAGATGGTGGATAGGAAAAGTCATCACAAAAATGTGTACCCATAATTCAACCATACCAAAAGTTATACTCCCTAATAAATTTGATAAGGTGAGACAAAATGATCAATCCTTCACAAGGCTAGCAAGTTGTATTATGCTAGAGACTCATGGAATAAAATTGCTTCACAAGGCTAGCAAGCCATATTATGCTAGACACTTGTGGAATATATGACAAAGTTTAAGTTCAAAACAATGGTAAATAATCAAGATAATCAAAGGGTTTTTACTTAATTCATGGAAGGTCACACCTTAGGGAACAATCACACTTGACATTACCATCAAGAGAGGACTAGTTGAGGAATAAAAGATCATACCTTAGGGAACGCTAGCCATAGCATTGCCACCAAGGAGAAAATCATATGCCAATAAAGGTCACACTCTTGTAGAACATCAAGCCAAATGTCACCACAAAGAAGACACGTCACATAGATCAAGAAAGTCACACTTTGAACAAAAAATGTATCACTTCCTAAGAGATGTATGTTATCATCACTAAGAAGGGAACATGCAAACAATGAGCGGGAGACTATATGCCCCCCCTTAAATGCCAACATACTTGCTATGTTGGTATTTCAAGGAGAAAGAGGGGAAGAGGGGATCCTTAAAAATAATACACACCTCCCAAAACTAGTTATCCTTTCCCCCCAAGCGTAGAGACAAGGATAACCACACTAACTACTATCATGTTGTTACCATGAAAAATATGGTTGCACTTAAGATTGTACAACCATGAATGGTAATAAGAATAATATATAAATCTACCAATCCCACATAATGATGAGCAACATGATAGGATGAAAATCATTATTGTTTAGGGGAATTAGATGCATCAACACAAGGAAGAGCACCATAATTCTTAAGATGTTGAATTTTGTTACTCAATTCCTGGCATTCATTGGTTGAATGACCATGCACTCGATGATATGTATAAAATGAGATTTTTTTGTAGAATTTATTTCATATTTTTGGAGGGAGAGATATCATGCGGGCTTGGAGAAGCCTTGACGGGGTACTCTCTTGATCAATAGTAGAAGATATTCCTTTCTTTTGTGAAAAAGATCTTTCTTGCTTACAGAAGGTGTTATACATACACTGAGACTCTTTAGGTTTAGATTGTGAGATTTTGTACTCTCTCAAAAAGGAGGTTGTAAAATCTAATGAACCCCAATCATCACTAAAACATGTGTTTGAATATGAAACAATACCATGACCATGTTGTATATTTTTCCTAGGAGTCTTTTATGTGATGACATTGATGTTAAGTGAAGGTTTCTTTGATGTTTTCATTTCTTTTGAAGAACAATAACCAAGATCTCTTGTTTTTACTTGTGTGCTACATTCTATAGGGACATAGATACATTGTTCTTTAACACCAAATCATTTTCCATTATAGCCAAGTTGTTTCAAAAGTTTGTAACCCCTTCCATAAAGTGCTTTCATTTCTTTTGAGGAAGTAGGTTTTTCATGATCACTTTCATCATATGTAGATGTATAATTTTTGTTTTCCTCTTCTTTGCTAAAAGTTGTGGACTCACATGCTTTTGATGACTTAGATTGTGTTGATATTATGGCAACTTATTTCTCTTTTTTGATTTGTGTGTGATCTTGTAGTCTCCCATGAATATAGGTGTAAAATCTAACAATCCCCAATCATCTTTCAACAACTTTGTCATAGATGAAAGAAAAACATCATTTTCTTCTTTTTTCAAAGGTTCCACTTTTGTAGTTGGTGTCAATGTTCTAAGAGGATTTTGCATTCTTGTTTCAATTTGTAAACAACTTTCAGGTTTAGGATCGAATTTTATTGTATAGACCTCATTTTTGTAAGTTTATTTCATTAAACGATGAAGCGTTGAGGGGACTCCATTCATTTCATGAATACATGGTCTACCCAAGAGAATATTATATGAAAGATCATGAGGCATGAGATGGATAGGAGTTTGAAAAGTAACCTTATCAACTTTTGCAGGCAATATTATCACACCAAGCAATTGTTTTCCCACATTATCGAAACCACAAATAGACAACTCAGCTAATTGAATTTTAGTATTATCCACTCCTAGTTTATCCAAACGGTTTACACTATAAATACTGAGTGTCGAACTATTATCAATAAGAGTATGCTTAATTCCAATCTTGTTAATGCTATCCACTATCATCAAAGCCTTATTTTTTTTTTGTATTTCCAATGGAGGTAATTCGGTTTGATGAAAGGCAATGTCCAAATTAGGTGAATTCATATTCTCAATCAAAGTTGCCACATCATTGGGTTGCGTGCTAGGAGGGATAACAACTTGTAAAGAATTTTGAAGCACACTATGGTAAACAAGTGATGCTTGAATCAAATCTCAAAGGGAGATCTTAGTAGGAGTGTTGCAAATTTATTCTACAAGGTCATACTCCTTTCCACTATGTGAAAGTAAATGAGAAGCAATAGGAAAAATAGGTTGAGGAAGTGTTATCGATGTAAGAATGGTTTGTGGTTGCCTATTATTCCTTTTGTTATATGTATGAACAATAATATGATAACTTGGTTGTTATGAAACATTGTTACTAGTGAGTTTCCTTGCAAAATTTAAGATATATCTTGGAGGTTTTGGTTGGTGTTGAGGTGGTCTTATAATGAGAAGCGGTTTAGGAGGTCCAATAACTAAATAGATCTTAGGAGTTTCAAAAGGAATATTAGGTGGCCTAATTATTAGAGGACTCTTGGGAGGTCTAAAAGGATTTTTTGGAGGTCCAATAATCAAGGGAGATCTAATGGTCAATTGTGTGTTCATAACCTCAACAAATTTGTCTTCTTGTTGATGATCTTCTATCGAGGGGGGATCTAATGTCACCTTATTATCTTCATCTAATCAAGCCACATTACTATCACTTGAAATACATGTATCAAGGATATCATCCTCTTGCAACATAATATCTTCCAAAACAATATTCTCATGAAATTCAATGATTGGGTCTTCTAAGATAACTTCGTCACAAGTAGGGGAGGTATCGAGAGAAGACAATGTATGATTTTCTTGCTTATCAATTATTGTTTCCTCTTGTCCAACAATATCATCACAAGTATGAGAGGTAGAAAGAGATAAATAAACAAGATTCTCATGACACTCAATGGTTAGATCTTCCAACACCAAGATACCTTCGTCACAAGTAAGAGAGGTATTAGGGGAAGAACACTTGTGATTGTCATGATTATCAAGGATTGTACTCTCTTTCACCAAAATAACCTCACACATAGGAGATATAGTGTGAGAGGGATTAGTGAAAAATAAGAAAATAGGGTAAATAAATTCATATTCATATGCTTGTAACAAAAATTTCTTTAAATGCCCAACAAGATTTGAAAATAGAACATGAATTATGATAACTGGAGATTTTTGCAATGAGAAAATGATGTAAACAATTATCCTACAAATCTAAAATACAACAATTTTCCCAACTTTACAATAAATAAAACAAAATGACACCCTTTCTTGCAAATACAATAATACTTTTTTAGAATTTCAAAATAGAGATTTACCAACAGGAACATAATGAAAACTCAAAGACAAAAATGTGTGAAAAAGATTGCAAAAACACCTGTATAAGGACACGTTCGCCCAGGGGTGGATGAGTCTTTGTTTAGGTTCTAAAAACTAAAAAATTGAATATGTAAGTTGATGTTTAAGATTTCTATTTCTATTAGGTTAACCAGTGATTGTTTTTCTAGTTTTTGGTTAATTTTAGACAATGTAATGCAAGATTCAAGTGTGAAACAAAGGTGAAAATGTTTTTGAAAAGTTTTGAATGAAAATTTTAGATGTAAAATGCAATATTTTACTAATTGTAAGATGAAAGATTCTAAAAGTGATGATTCTATGCCAATTTGAAATAAAACTATCCAATTTTTCACTTGATTTTGGCTTAAAATGAAAGATGCAATGACCAATTTCAGATTTTAACCACTTAATGAATGCAATATGAATGTAAATATGATCTAAATATGACTTAAAAAAACCTTAATGCAACCTATGATGCAATATGGAATGCATTTTTTTAAGTTTTTTATGCTTTTAAAATGCAAAAATTGAAAAAAATGTAATGCAAAACCTAGATCTAGGGTTTGAAAGACTTCCAATTTTCAGAAGGTATATGCTGTAATAATTTCAATTTCACAAAAATGAAACATAAAAATGTGGTGACTCCAAGATTAGTGTCCATAACCTAGGGCCATTTCCACATTTTTATAAATTTCATTGAGATGTAGATCACAAGGTGTAAGAGATTGAGTTTTAGACCTAAAGGTGAGCCAATCAAACTTGGATCTACATATAATGGGGGGATTGGAATTGATTAGAAATATTTTGAAATTAATAAACTAATGATCTCATATGCCCTATTAAAAATCTAAGATCCTTAAAATTGATAAACGAAAAACAATAGTTTACCAGCGGATCTGGGAAGTGCAGAGGACAACAAACCTGCTCAAACAAATTGGTTTTAAGGTGTCTACAAGGACTCATTCACCCATGGGTGAATGGATATTTGTACAAGGGTCTGGATCAACTTTTTGAGTCCTCTAGTACAAGATTTGAGCTTCCATTTGACACAGGTTCCATTGTCAAAAAGTCAAAAAAAAATTTGCAACCTAGTTTTCGTAGCTTGATAACAATGATGGAAACTTGTGCAACAATGTAAAATTTCTCCTTCAAGATCTCTTCAATTCTTCTTCAACCTGTAATCTACACATACAAAACTTGAGGAAAAATTGGTTTGTTTGTATGGGGGTTTTCCTTGGTCAAACCCCAAGTTTGGTAATTAAACCTTGATAGAAAGATAATGACAAAAGAGAAGGAAATGATAAATGAACTATGTTTGCTACAACTCACCACCCTTCAATGGCTTCCCTTAGAGGACTAAATTCAAACACATATCTCTAGGGAACTTGATCTTGCGTTGCTTGATTGATTTGGATACTTGAAATGCTTGGATGCTTTAGGATCAACAATGCATATTAGCCTTCACAAGATGACATGAACACACAGACTTGAACACAATGTTTGGATCTTGATTTCTGCAACAAATTACTGATAAATATTCTCTTAAATGCTCTTGAAACTAATATTTTCCCTTGAATATTCACCTCTAGCTTTTTATCTTTCAAATGATAAAAATACTATGTATTTATAGGTGTTTATCTAATTTCCTGAAAAATTAGATTCCAAAATTTGACAATTGCAAATTGAATTTGAATCATTAAAATTCTTCCAAAAATATATTTTAAAAATGGGTCTTGGCACTTAAAGGGGACCCATTCACCCATTTGTGAATGGATTTTGGCCTATAAGTCTAGAACACTCATATTCCATGATGATTAAAATATCAAATGCATTACTTAAGTGTTGATTCTCCTTTCGAAAAACGGGAAAAAGAAGGCTTTGGAATGCATAATTTGGAAAATTAGAAGCTTAATTAAGTCTAATAAATTAAGGGACCCAAACATAGTGTGAAATTGTAAAGGTATACAATTTTATACAGTACATATGGTAGTTAGGTGCCACCACTATTTAGTCAAGGCCACCCCTATTTTAGTTAGATTGAATTAACCCGCCTTCTAATTGGGATTGATTGGTAGTTAAAATCATACCTCTTGGACATGTCATCTCCTTTGTTGATACATCAAAGAGGTATGTTTATTTGTATGTTAATATTTATAATTATGCTCCATAGTACCATTCTTTAAACATATTTATTTTCTGTATCTAGACTTTTATTTTCTCATAGGTGTTAGATCTTGGGTGGATTTTTTATTTAAGATAAATTCTAAATAGTTTAACTTTGTGCTTGACCATATATTTCATCTTGTTGGTGAGCATCTTAAGATGTTAATTTTCTATACCTACTAAAGTTTGGATTCCCTCCAACATGGTGCTAATATTAAAGGTAAATTTGATTAATTTATTTCCACCTTATTCTACTAATTTGATATTTTGTGTTAGTTCTTCCCTCAACTAGTTAGGTTTTCTTGTGAATAATTGTACATCAACTACTTTGACTTGAACATTCAGTACCTTTTTATATCTAATGTCATTGAACTATGCCACTAATCATGTTGTCTCCTTAGCTTCATATTCTATTATCTTCTTTATTTTCTTACCATATTTTCCTATATCATCAATAAAATTATAATTTTTTTGAAAAACTCAATTCTATCCTAATTTTATTTTTAATTCCACTAGACTCCCTAATTTATCATATACCATTTTCCCAATATCATTTATTTTGACTAGTGCCTCATGAAGGAATTCAAAAAATATATTCTATAGGTTCATTCAATTCACCATCTATTAAATATATCTCTTTCCAAAATTCTTGAATTTTATTTTTCTTATATCCCATCTTATCAATATCCTTATGGATAGAAACCTACAATTATTTAGATTGTACCAAGGAATGATATAGTAGCTAAATCTGAAATACTAACTTCTCTACCAGATCCTAAGAACTTCAAATAACCTCTTTTATTTTAACTCTTTATTTTCCTCAATTATAAATTGAAGCTATAGGGTTACTACATCTAACATTGGCTTGATTACTAGTGCAGTTTCCTCAATCCCTTTCAATATATTCAAAACACAACAATTATTATTCTAACTACACTATGATATATTGACCCATAGCTTTGGTTTTTCTTTTATAAATTATTTTCACTCTTCCCATCCCTTTACCATGTTTCATTTCAATAGAGACATCTTCTACCTTTATTTGAAAAATTTAGATTAGCAAAGCTTATTGTTGCATTTGTTTTATCTAGTTTATTTTCAATAAACTTGATGTTACCAATTAAAATAACTTTGTTAGGGAAGTAGAGGAACCATGGGAGGAAAAATAGTACCTATAGTAACAACATAAGAATATTGTAAATGTTGGGAAAATGTGTCTCAACCTTATAATTACGTATAGTTCCAGGGGGATCATCCCCTTGGAAGGGGGTCCAGGGGCTACGTGCCCTAGCATGGGCTTAAGGGAAGTGCCCCTGAAAGCTAAATTTTATTTATATTTTATTATTGTAAATATGGACCATTCATCATTAGGTCTAAGATTTGGCAGTTCATATTTTGTTGGCTTGTCTTGCCCTATAAGGCAACCCTATTTTATGAGGGTGTTGTATTATGACTATGTATTGTGATGTATTATGAGAGTCTGATAGCAATCGCGTTGCCCTTGGATCTATGGTTGGTGATACTCCTGTGAGAATCTTGCTCTACAAGTATATTGTAATCTTTGTGATTTTGAATAATATATTGGGCAGCTTTTGGAGTGTGGGGTTTTTCTCTTGAAAGGGTTTTCCCCATGTAAATCACTATGTTGTGGTATGCATGATATTTATGTTTATTTTTGTTTAAGTTTTTGTAATTGTTGGAAAGATCTATAAAGTTTTTCATTATCCTCCTCTCAATATTTTTGAATAATATATTGGGCGAATTTTGGAGTGTGAGGTTTTTCTCCTAAAAGGTTTTTCCCCATGTAAATCATTGTGTTGTGGTATGCATGATATTTATGTTTATTTTTGTTTAAATCTTTTGTAACAGTTGGAAAGATCTATAAAGTTTTGCATTATCCTCCTCTCAAGATTTTTGAATAATATATTGGGCAGCTTTTGGAGTGGGTTTTTCTCGTGAAAGGGTTTTCCCCATGTAAATCACTGTGTTGTGGTATGCATGATATTTTTGTTTATTTTTGTTTAATTTTTTGTAGCTATTGGAAAGATCTATAAAGTTTTGCATTATCCTCCTCTCAAGATTAATGTAGTAATTTTTTTTCCTACCTTAGCTTGCTTACAATAAAATAGGGGATATTGAAGCCAAGGAAACTTGGTCTTAAATACGAGTATCTTCTATAGTACTTGACACTATAAGTAACCTATTACATGGTACATGAGATGAAACAACTCATGATGAAAAACTTGGTGGTGCCACATCTATACTAGGACCAAATAAATTTGATGATGAAACAATTGTGACAATGGAAATGGTAAAATATTAAATAATTGGTTGTATATGAATAGGTAAAGAAATTAAAGGAAATGGTGACACAAAGGGTCAAGATAACATTGTTGTTACTAGAAAAATCATAAAAAACTAAAATTGAAAGCAATATACCTCTTGAAAAAGAAATTGATTAAATACCTAGGAATGGTGATGCTAGAGTAGATGATGTAGGAGCATCTAAGTGCATGAGTGATCAACATCAACCAAAACTATTTCTAAGTCTCAATTAAGACTTTCTTTATTTCTATTGGTTTTTGGTTGTGGCTTCAAGGATTTTCAAATGTAATATGAGAAATTTTAGAGCATCACTTTGTATAAGAGCTTAATGGGTACCAACAGTTTGTGAAGATTGGGCAAAAACTGATGAAGTTACAAATTTGTAGACTTTTGATCTGCTACTAGATTTGCCAACTTTTGAATGGTTATTAGCTTGCTCAAATTTTTTGTTGAACCAAATAAGTTTCATTCTTTGTGACTAGTTCAAACGAGATTATTTGTATTTGGGTGATCCCACAATATTAGTTTACAATTTTTGGCCAAACTGGACACTGAACTATTTTTTTCTAACTATATCTTCACTTTTGGGCACCTATAGCGGCTAAACCGTGAGGAATTTGAAGATGATGAAAACTAGTGATTTGTGACATTTTGTCTATAGATTCTAAATATATTCTTTTCAAAAAAATTGGAATCAGATTACACTTTTTTTTCCATCTCCTTCGAAAACTAGTTTTTTTCAGTAAACACCATTTTTAAGGAGTGATACTCACCATATACAACATAATTTTTTTTCCAAAAGGATTATTTTTTTATTTTTTTTTATTTATATTTTTAACTATGATATCTAGCACTCTCATTTTGTTTCATAGTGTTAAATATTTTTTCCTTAATCAAGTTTCAAAGTCAAACCAATTACAATTCAGACATAGGCGGATTGTATACAACATAAAAAAAATTGTATGTATCGAAATTCAATTTTGTTCTTTTTTGTTGGATCAAGGACTTAAATATCTGGTGTACTGATATTTTCAAAAAAAAAATGATAATCTACTATTTTTCCACATGTGCAGAATAGAGAGCTTGATTTTCGATGAAAAACCTACATTCACAAGAAATAAAAAATAAATATCATAATTAAATTAAATTTATTTAAAATTATACTTTTTGGGAAGCTTATAATAAGGACTGCATACTTACAAAAAATAAATTTTAAATCAATTCATTTGGTCCCCCAAAAGGTAAATCAAAAGTGATTTTTTATCAGCATTTTGATAGGTGTAAAGGAGACTCCATTATAGGGGTGGTTTAAAACTAGCGGGGTTCTATCCAAGGGGGTTTGATCTAAGGTGGTTCAATCAAACCCTCTTCAATTGGAATCCTTTAAATGGAAATTTTTAAGGCTTAAATCATTATATTTTCTAAAAATATGTGATTTCAGCAAAAATCAGGATCTCCTATAAATTGTAAACCAGTATTATGGGATCACCCATTTGCAGGAAACTTTGATCCATCTGACTTTATGGGAACACCATGCCTATCTAACCTTTTTTTTGGGACTTTACATCTAACTAGAGTTTGGATGTACCCTTTTCCCAAGGGAATTTATAGGAAAATTCTACTGAATTGGACAAGTGTGTCATTCAAAAGGTTCAATTCAATAAGCATTTTTTTCATAAAGGACATTTATGAACTGTAGAGTTTTTCAACTCATCCAACTATTTGTGGGAACTCAATAGTGAAATAGTTGGTGGAACTTCCACTTATTTTGATACTTCCACTAGCTGTTGGTTTGTGAAAATTTATCTTCGTACTTGTATACAAGAACTCTAGGGTCATCAAGCTTTTACGAATTCCTTATCCAAATTTATTGAACATTGTAAAGTTTAAAAAAAATTCAATAAATGTGTGATGATGACATCATAATGACATAATCCAAATTTAGTTGGATGATAACATCACCATGTATAGATTGATGGGTCCAAAGAACCAATTAAGTCTAAAGCAATATTTTGTGTTTGAATTAGTTAATTATAGATTTTTCACTTGCAACTGCATTTGCAAGTTTCTAGCTTTCTATTGCACTTTAGTGCTATTGTACTTGGAATTTTTACAAAAAATTGGTTTGTATATGTAATGATGGAAAAAGGTCCCCCCTATATGGCCTTGATTTAGTGTTGTAATATGTCTAACATATTCACATTAGGTCTTGGGCCCTTGTGAACTAAATGAGCTTATTGGTTCCTTATTTGGAGTGTTGTAAAGTGTTGTAACACACTTTCACACTTTTCTAGGGTTTTATTAAATATCTAGGCTTCTTTATACTTTAATTGGCCTCATTTTACATCTACAAGCCTCATTTAATGCATCTTTTTGAGGATAATCCCAGCACAAATCAACATCTAATCATAATTTAGGTGTTTTCAACTTGTGTGGCCCAAATTTAGTGATCTAGGACTTATTCGCCACCTTAGGCGAATGAGTCATGTGAATGTTAAATTCCTCAAGCTCCCTCCAAGTGGTTTTTGTTTTTACTAAGTACCAGCCCACGCCTCATCTTTTTGAACTCCATCCACTACTACCACATGTCCACCAGGTGCTCACCGCAGGGAATCCTTCCTTCACTCTCCTATCAGCTTCCACCAAGCTTCCACATGTTGTCACCACGGGCACTTAAAGACTACTTCCTTTCACTTTTCAATTGGGCCCTATCCACGTGCCACGTAGCTTTCATCCGCGTACACTTTTTTGCAGACTCCAAAATCAGTGTCGATAGTAAATAATGCCTCCATGTGTCTTCACTGCACATTCTTTCAATGCAAGGAGGAATCAACGAATGGGCCTTGACCTATTTCCACGTGTCTCTTTTGTGTGTACTTCATTGAAGGGAAGGTAAGAGCAACCTATGTGCCCTGCCAAGTTGTCGCATGTCTTAACTGACTACATGGGTGAATGACTCATGTTTGCATGGGAGTTTGTTGGGACCATTGCCATCATTCGGAGGGGATGCATCTATTCGAGAAGCGACTACATTCCATGGACCAAATCTTTTATGTTGCAACAGCACAAGGAAATCATTGATGTAGGAATCATTGCTCATGATACAAGATCTTTTTTGTTACTAGCCCGCCAAGCGGTGGGATTTTTATCTATATATACTGCTTCTTCCTTCTGAAGATGAGTTCGAAAGATACAAAAAAATTAGGGGAAAGACACCAAGCCTTTATGTATTTATTTTAGATTATTGTATAAGACTCTACGACTTGCCATTGTTCGTCCTTTCTATTTTCTTAGGCTATTTGATAAAACAATTATACTGTGCCATTATTGTCTTGAATTGTTTATTTGCAAAACTTCTATAATTCTAAATAAAACTTTGTTGGTTTAGACCATGTATTAAACTCTTCTTTTCAGTAAATGAATATGGGAATTATTTTTTCATTGAATAAATTGTTCAGGTTTTCATCTTTTATTTTTGGTATTCTGGAAGATAGCAGATTGTTGATCAGGCCCTTAAATCAAATCCCAAAAGATAGATTTATCGTGCATATATCTATTCCTTGGTGCATCACCTTAGTTAGATCTTTATTTTTTATATATGCTTCTTTTTCTCATTCCAAAACCCCAAATACAGAAGAAGTCAGCTTCTTTAAAAACTCAGAGGTCACTCAGTTTAGCACAATTGGTCCCCCATTAACTGAGTTTCCCATAAAGGTTGTTACCTTGCCAATTTTTGGAATCAACAGTTTATTTTTTCTAGCACACCCGATGGGACCGCTTAAATGAATCTAAATCTAAAGAGGGTGTATGATCCATCCACCTATTACTAGATCCCAAGCAACAAATAACCCTGGTTTGTTAGTGCCACCGCTAGGAACAATGCAAGTCGTGACCTAAATAGTGAATGTTTCGCTCCCCCCACCCCTTCTGCTAGCCATGTTTCCAGTTGCTAACTAAAATTATGTGGCATGGGATGTCAAAAGTCCCCTCATAGCACTAGTGGCACCCGTCGTTTGGGCCCCTATCTCAGTCTCTACCTTAAAAGCTATACCTAAATTTACCAGAGATGGCTCAAGAACACCCTCAGAACATCTACAAGATGTGGCAGACGTATGTTTGGTGCATGGAATCACCACCCAAAATGTAGTGCTAAGGTTGCTTGCAACCTCTTTCAGGGGTAATGTGTTGGATTGGTACTGCACGCTGCAAGCTAATACTATCGCTACCTAGGATCAACTTGGAGACCCTTTCTATGAAAGATTCTCAAATGATGCAAATAGGTCCTCACAATATCATCAACTAGAAATCATAAAATGGGCCCCATATGAAGCCATGACTGACTTCAATGCTCGGTTCCATATAATTTGGAAGGGAATTCAGGTTGCTATTCGCCCGCAGACTGATTTGGCATTCATGTTCTACTTCAAATCCATCAATGTTGATATCTTGATGATGATTCAGTCCCTTGGTGGAACCACTCTATTGGGCACATACAGCATCGTATTCAAAGCAGAGAACAATCTGATAGATGCCAAAAAATTGATGCCTCAACCCATCATGCTTATATTTCCTAAAATATTAGTTCCTGCCCAAGAGATTTCGTCTACCAGTTCACCCACTCCTCCTTAGTCTATGTACACATATCTGGGTGCACCATAGAGCATCACTTCCACATCTGGATCTTCAAAGGATGAGATGAGTGATGTCAAGGAAATGTTGTAGACCATCACCAACAAAATAACTGTCATCAAGAGAAACTAGTTCGCACCTCCAAATCCAACCTATCAAAATTATCAAGGCAGAAGATCTTCTTACCAACAAAACTAGTTCCAAGGAGGCTAGCGCACAAATCTATGGGCACAAACAACTAATCAAATAGTACCAGTGCCTTCTTCGTTGCAAACTGATAACCCAAGCTCAAGCAGAGAACTAACGATGGGGAAAAAACAATTTAGCCAATGAGCATCAACCTAGTGCTTCCCTCACGATGACACACATATGCTCTCAATATTTCCCTCACAACAACCACCTACAACAAAAGGTGGTGGAACAGCCTAGGAAAATGTCCTCTGATAGAGATGTGAAAAATTCTGAGATGGGTGAGCTTGTGGATGGGGTTTTCTATCGAGAGGATGGTGCCGCGATGAGGAGCGATGAATCCTCTCCTCTTGGCTCTGTCAATAATGGGATTCTCAACCTTGATCGTCATCGGAGACCATAGTAGATTGTGGAATGCTGGAGGAGTTAATTATGAGCCATTTCATTGGCAAGTGGATGGCCAAAGAAAAAATTAGGCTTGGATCTCCAAGAGCTGGATAAGCGTCTGAAATTGTGAAATTTCTGCAAAATGGTTTCTTTTGGGTTTCTTCCGCTCCTCTGAAGAACATGACAAGGTGTTGCAAGGTGGTCCATATGGATGGAGGGAAATTCCTCTCTACACGCGAAATGACTTCAACTTTGATACTGGTAAACTAAAACCTTACGACAGAAGCTAATTTGGATTCACCTCTACAACCTACCAATGGAGTATTGAGTGCGAGGATTGTCTTCGCGAGATTGGAAGCGTTGGGCTACTTGATTGAGATGGAAACTAATATTTTTGGAAGGGATTCTTATTTATATGCACACCTAAAAGTTGTTGTGATTGACATCCT
Organism: Sequoia sempervirens; assembly: GCA_007258455.2. NCBI lineage: Eukaryota > Viridiplantae > Streptophyta > Pinopsida > Cupressales > Cupressaceae > Sequoia > Sequoia sempervirens. The sequence continues at coordinate 83,853,163 of VDFB02252616.1, read as the reverse complement.
GCCAAAAAATAATTAGCCTAGGTGTTGATGGTGTGTATTGGGAGCAAAGGATTGAAATTGAGGAAGAAAAATTGTTTTTGCTTGAGATGTAGAAGCCGAAATCACAAAGAGGAAGCATGCAAAGTCAAACTGAAATCTACAAAGATCTAGGACCAAAATAATCTCAAGGAAGCAAATGGGATCCCTCTTCTGTTCGGTGTGAATGGTGAGTGGGGTGTGAATGTGCGCCTCACGGCCCTTCACCCCCTCATAGGGTAAGGGTAGTTTTCCTCCAGCGCTTGTCAATGGTGGGGGTTGCACCTGGGAGAGAAAGAAATGAAGGAATCCCTAGAGAAAAAGAGAATGGGGAAGGAAGCTCCTCTTCCATCTAGAAATCACCCAAAGCAAACTCTAGATGGGGTAATCTCAAGTCAGTGTCTGGTGGCCTACACAAAACAAGTGCAGGGTGCCAATGTACACTTTGATTTGGGAAGTGATGACCAAGAGGACATGGCTGATAGGGTTGATCTGATCTTAGAGGATGACTTCTCTGCAAAAGATGAATTAGGGGAGATAGATCCAAGGCACATTATCCAAGTGGTAGCCAGGTTGCTGGGTCGAGCCAGTAAAGGGAAGGGCAGAAAATCCAACAGGAAAAAAAGGGAAGAGGTTGCGGCTGATCTTGAATTGAAAAACATTAAGCAATTCTTCTGGGCTTCCAGGGAAACTTGTCATCCTTGGAGGACAATGAGTTCCTTAGCTATTTTTGGGCGAGATGGCTTTTGACTATGATGCTTGGTCATGTGTAATAAATAGATAAGGTTTGAATCCACATCCACAATTTCATCACCATCAGGGATAGCTTGAAGCGATTGGGAAGTGTGAGGCAAATCCAAATTTGGACATGAACATCCAAAGTACACCACTTTTCATCTAAACATCCTCTTATCCAGGAGTTAATTAAGTAATATTACTATTATTTAATTAATATCTCTATTTGTCAAATCCTAAGGTATTTAATTAATAATTAAATGCACATATCCTCTTTTCATCAAATGAATTAAATAAATATTACATTTATTTAATTCCTCACATCATTTTTTTCATCTAATCCTAATCCATCTCTAATCTCTTCATTAAGGATGTGCACGTAATGGGCATCCTTGATTAGGATGTGTCACATCCTCAACTGCAAAGTTGGCACAATCCTCATTATTATTAACCCTTAATTATCTTCTAATTCTTGATTAGTTAAAGCCTAATTAGTACCTTGGTCAACTTCTCCCCATCCCCCAAGGAATTTTTAATTCCTTTTTATTCACCCTAGGTTCCCCTCTTCCCCATGTGAATTTTTAATTCACATTTTATTCCTTCTAGAATCCCCTTTTCCCATGCATCCTCTAGAATCTTTGACTTGTCACATCAAGTCACATGTGACAAACTCCCACCTTTTTGGAGACCCTCTCTTATCCACTAGATTCTCCCAAGCATGTGAATTTTTAATTCACATTTATTCCTCCAAGGAATCTTCTCATCTTCCAATGCACTTCCAAGGTACATGTCCTTCCTCCACATCATGTACCTCCCTTCCACATCACCTACACATCATCCTACCTTTATCCACTTCACATTCTACATGTCAAGATGTGAGGGCTTGTGAGTTCTCAACTCACCATATCCCTACATCTTGACCTTGGTGGCTCAATCTCAACCATTGAATTCTCTAGAGAATTCAAGTTTCTCTATAAATACCTCCTCCTCTAAGACATTTTCAACACTTAGTCATTTTGCAACTAAATGTTGCCATTTTGTGCACTCATCTAGCCATCAATTTCATCCATTTGCATCTACATTCAAGCATATAGTTAAATCTTGTATTTAGTCATTTCAAGAGCCATCAAGGAGCATACAAACCACATCAAAATCAAGGGCCAACCAAGGAGTTTTAGTTACAAAGGGAAGGTATAACCACTTGCAATCATTTTACACTCTTTCTCTTTGCATTTACAAATTTCTTAGGCTAATCTTGAGGTGTTTCTTTATATTGTTTCCATTGCATTTTAATTGCTTAGAATAGGTTAAACATTAGGATATCACATTTTTGGCACGCCCGGTGGGACCCACAAGCGGGTCCCTCAATTTCACGTTTGTTGTTGTTGAGTTTTTTTAAGGAATACGTCACAGAAGGGCGACTGCACCCTCCTGGTGACCGCAGAAGGGCGACTGCGCCCCCTGATTTACTGCAGAAGAGCGACTATGCCCCCTAATTTACTACAGAAGGGTGACTGTGCCCTCTCATTTTCTGAAGAAGGGTGACTGTGCCCTCTCATTTTTTGCAGAAGGGCGACTACACCCCTTGGTTAATTTTTTTGTACTAACACTTTTCTGCAGAAGGGTGACTACGCCCCTTGGTTAAATTTTATGTGCTAACATTTTTCTGCAAAAGGGCAACTACGCCCTCTTGTCACTGCAAAAGGGAGACTACGCCCTCCTATCAGCACAAAAGGGCAACTGCGCCCTCCTATCAGCACAAAAGGGAAACTTTGCCCTCCTGTCAACACTGCAGAGGGGCGAATACGCCCCAAAACAACACATTTTGAAAGGTAAAGCGACCATTTTAGCTTTGTTTTTGCTCCTATTTTTTACTGTTTCCAGGTACTAACCCCTAGCATTGTTTCTTGCAAGGATATTTGTGTTTTCTCTAACATTTTGCAGCAATTTCTTGTGTAATTGGTGAGGAACGCAGGATAAAACAATTAACATTTGCTTGCAGGGCTATCTGTTTGCTCAAATTTTTAAAACTATCCTTGTTGTTTTCGTTAATCTAAGAACATAGTTTGATTAAGGGGAGTAATATTCATTGCATGTTGTGTCTATCTTTTTGTGTTACCCAAAGGGGGCATTAGTTTGTTTTCACTTTTCCCTTGCACTTCGTGTGAGCCTGGGGAGTAGTTGGAAACGATTAGTGCTTTCTTTCTAGTGGGACCTGCATGGGGATTTCATCACCCCATGGGACGATTCCAACCACGCATACCAGCAAAAGCTATACCCCAATCCAGTCACGTTGTAATTGGTAGAGCATCGAAGCTAGGATGATACCTAAATAGACGTGAAGAGTTGGTTCGTGCCCTTCAGTATCTCGTTGGGGTTCCCGACTCATGCTTGTGACGGGCTAGTGTTCACAGTTGTGCCTCAGGTACCGAGAGTATATCGAGGACTCCCTAGACACCTTGTACATCCTAGATTAAGACCTCATTGGCCATACCCTTAACATTAATCATAGGATTGCGTTTGCTTGAAAGTATTTTCTTGTGAGAAACTAGTAAACTTTTTGAAAAATTGGCCTTGTTATTGTCATTTTAAAGTCTTTGCCATAGTCATTTTCATCAAACTAAATCCCTGTTCACTACAAAAGGGTGATTGTGCCCTCTGATTTACCATAGAAGGGTGACTGCGCCCTCTAATTTACCGTAGAAGAGTGACTGTGCCCTCTGTTTTACTGCAGAAGGGCGATTGCGCCCTCTAATTTACTGCAAAAGGGTGACTGTGCCCTTCTGGTCACTGCAGAAGGGCGACTACGCCCTCCTGAGCAGCCAAAATCACCCCGTTTAGCTCCGTTTAGCCTCTAAATCATTGTCTAACCATTCCAAACCTTTATCTAATCATTCCAAGCCTCCATTTTGTCATTCTAAACCTCTAAAACATCTGCTTGGTCATTCTAAAGCACCATTTTATCACCCCGAACCTCCGTTTAGCCATTCCAAACCTTCACTTAGCCATTCCAACATTCATTTGACTAAGTAGTCTTTCATCCCTTTCGATCCTCTGTTTACTCGTTTCGAGTACTCTTTCATCCATTCCAAGCATCCATCTCCTCATTCTCAAAGTTGTTCATCCTTTCCAATCAATCGTTTACTCGTTTCGAGCTTTCAATTATTCATCCATTCCAAACAATCATTTACCAATTTTGAGTGCTTGTTCATCCACTTCTATCATTCATTTTCCCAATCCAATCATCTATTTCCTTAATCTGATTATCTAACACCCCATTCCAATCACCTGTCTCTTACAACCAGTTTACCCACTTAAAGAGTCCACAAAGCAGTGGGGCGAATCTGCCCTGAAAAAGGGAAAATTTGCCCCTCTATGAGGGCATAGTCACCCCAGAAGGGGGCATAGTCGCCCCTCTATGAGGGAATAGTCACCCCAGAAGGGGGCATAGTCGCCCCTCTATGAGGGAATATAATTAGCCCTCACGTGCCCCAAAAAGGGGGAATCAGCCCTCTATGAGAATAGTCACCCTCGTGCTTGGCAGATCTACCCTGCGTGAGGGGCATAGTCACCCCTCTGTGCCCCAGAAAAGGGTGAATTTTCCCCTCTGTGAGGGCATAGTCACCCCTATGTGCCCCATAAAAGGGAAAATCTACCCCTCTAAAGGGGGCATAGTCGCCCCTCTATGCCCCAGAAAAGGGAGAATCTGCCCCTCTGTGAGGGCATAGTCGCCCCTCTGTGCCCCAAAAAAGGGCGAATCTACCCCTCAACAAAAAAAATTGGCAAACAAACATATCCAGTTCCCAAATCCGACCGGTGGAACCAATACCCATCATATCTTTCAATCCAATCCTAATTTCGAGCACTCGTTCACTCGTTCGTCTATTTTGACTCTTCCTCCCCTCATTCTGAGAGTTATTCATCTCTTCCAAGGACCTATTTTCCCATCATCAACACCTTTTCGTAAGTCATCGTTTCATCACCAAAATCACGTAAGTGCCACTTAGAACATCATTAGAGTCCATATCCAGCATCAAATCATCCATCCCAATCATCTAGACTTCATTTTGAGAATTTTGAGCTAAAATTTTACGAGTGGTTGCATTATGAGATGGCATGTGGATTCCCGACGGACTTCCCTTGGACACCGTTTTGCCACATTCTTGAGGCCTCAAACTTCCATCTTAACCCTCAAAATTGCAATTGTGTTTTTTTTTTAGTTTTTGAAAAATCATTTTCGTTAATAACTTAGAATGCATGTCTCAAATTTGGGATGTTATTTGGAAATTCATCCTATCTTGGTTTTGGGTATTTTTTGGGAAAAAACTGAACTCTCAAAAGTATGTCTGTGAAGTTTCCCAAAATGGAAAAAATTGACAATTTTTTAAAATTGCCAAATCTAGAAAAATTTGATTGTCAGCAACTTACATTCTTTAAACCCAAAAATTTGGTGTAGAATCAATCCCATCACATCCTCCAATCATTCTAAGCTTCAACCCAATCCTAATCTGAGCTTTAATCTAATCCCAATCTGAGCTTAACCAAAACCCTAATATGAGCTTTAGTCATTTCAACCTTTCATTCATCCATTCTGAATAGTTGATCTCCCTTTTCAATCATTCGTTTACTCATTCCGTGTAAGCACTCATATATTTCAAACCTTCATCTATCATCTCAAACTCTGGTTTGGCGATTCTGATCATCCATTTACTCATTCTAAGTAAACCTTCATCCATTTCGAACCCCCTTTCATCATTCCAAACTCTCGTTCTATCATTCCAATCATTTGTTTACTCGTTCTGAGTAAACATTCATCCATTTCACACCTCCTCCTTTCATCATTCTGAACTCTCATTTTGTCATTCTGATCATTCGTTTACTCATTCCGAGTAAACATTCATTCACACCTCCTATCATTTCAAACTTTCATTCAGTCATTCCAATCATTTGTTTCCCCATTCCAAGTAAACATCCATCCATTTCAAACCTCCTTCAATCATTTCAAACTCTCATTCAACAATCCTGATCAATCATTTACTCGTTCCGAGTAATCTTTCATCTATTCCAAACCTTCATCTTCTCATTATGAGAATCATTCATCCATTGTGAGCAGTCATTTACTCATTCTGAGTAGTCGTTAATCTATTCCAATCAATCGTTTAATCATTTTGAGTATTTATTCATCCATTTCTCCAATCAAATCATCATTTTCCCCATCCAAATCCTCTGAACTTCATTTCAGGTTATTATCTAAGTTGACCTAAGTGTCTGATCTGGTCATCATCATCAACATCCACTTAGGATTGTCATCCATCCTAAGTTAATCATTATTGTCGGCCCAATCAATCCATTCTCAATCTCAAAGTGGATTCAGTGCCGCAATCATCCGTTTACCCTTTAATCTGATCACTCAGTATCCTACATCACCGAGGGTAATCTCTGAACGAGGTTTACAGTCCCTTCCGTCATCCTATCCAATCCAATCCAATCACATCCCTATCCAATCACCTTTGACCCAATCAATCTACTTCCATCTCGAAGCAAATTTGGTGTCGTAATCATCCTTTGATAATCAAATTTGATCATTAAAATCAATCCCATCGCATCATCCAATCATCCTAATCTAAGCTTTAATCCAATCCTAATCTGAGCTTGACCTAAATCTCGATTTGAGCTTTAGTCCACTCCCATCCAAAGTCTTTAAACCATCCTCTTTATCCTTTCATCATCATGAATCCTTATCCTCCATAAATAGTAGTCAAGGGAAACCCTAATTACGTCAACAATGATAATGAAAGTCTTGTTGATCAAGAATAATTTGACATAGATCCCCTTGATGCTATCGTCACTAGTAAGCTTTCTCCACCCACTTTCCACAATCCAATCACCCCTTCAAGTTATCCCGTTATGCCTTCATCCATGCCTAATCATGCTCCTTATGCTACCTTTGAGAAGGGATATCCATCATATCCATCATATCCTTTATCTACATCATCCTCTTATCCTAGTCTACTATCACAATACTCCTATCCTAATCCCCTCCCCACATCCTCCTATCTCAATCCTTCATCCACATATACCCGCTACCCTAATCTTCCATACCAATCTGCTCACCCTAATCCTACATTCACACCTTCCTATCCTAATCCAACACCCGAACCAACCTTTGAATCTGCCACCTCAATCTTCCCATCCTAATCCACCATCCCAATATCCTTACTACAATCCACCACCCGCATCCTCATGTCCTAATTCACCATTTCTTAACCCTTCATCTAATCTTAATCCCCCATCTATTCCTAGTCTTGCATCCAATCCCATTCCCCCATCTAATCCTAATCCACCAATCCCTAGTCCTAATCCCCCACCAATCCATAATCCTTCATCCACTCCTACCACGCCATCTCAGCCTAGAGTATTCAATTTTCTCACTCCAGAAGTTCTCCAAGGACTTATAGCAAAGAAGACATCTCCCACTCCACACCTTGAAGTTATGGAATCATGCCATCTCAACCCATCATCCATAGTCATTAGTGACGAGACCCTTCTCCACCCAACACCTATCAGTGATGAAACCATCACATCCTTTGAATCCACTAAGCCCCCATCTCCTACCATCACATCCTCTGAATCCACTAAGCCCCCATCTCCTACCATCACATCTATTGAATCCATTAAACACCCAACTCTTACCCCAAGAGCCATCGAACCCATCGATGACACCCTAATCCAATCAACTTCTTCCACTCCTAGTGTCACTAAAATCCATTCCCATGAATATTTTGAATCCTCCATCCCTCCATCTTCCCAACTTGAAGAGTCTCTCCAACACTTTTTCATCCTACCATCCACACAAGATGAATCATGCCAAGAGCCTAATCCAAAGCATTCCAACATATCCCCTTCTTCAGATCAAGATCCTACTATCCCATCTAGTCCACCTCAAGATCATAGTCCCCCATCCATTCCACCCCATGATCCCCTTGTCATTCAAGCTTCCACCACTCCATCTCCATCTCCATTGCATGATCCCACTACCACAAATCCATATCCTATCATATCGCCTAATCCCTCTCCCGATACCACCCATCCAAATGCTGCTATCCCATCATCTCCCTCTCTTGATCCCCCATCATCACCTAAAACTGCTATCCCCACACCGCTTGCATATCCCCTTGGTACTCTCACATTCTTCCATGGTGGCCTCCTTGCAGAAGAAAAACACAGTGTATTTACCACCCATCATCCTCCACCTAATAATGGACTCACATCACGTTTTCAGAATAACACAAATCCTATCATGGATCGCATGCTCAAGAAAATGAACTATCAAGGAAAAGGACTAGGCCTTCATGTGCAAGGTATCTTAGAGCCCATCCAATTCAAAGAACAAATCTACATGCAAGGTCTTGGACCTATTTCCCAAGACTCGCAATCTAAAGATGTTGGTACAACCTCTAGACGTCCTTAATGAGCCTCTTCCAAAATAAATATAGGATCTTTCCATCACTCCACCAAATCATATGTTGACATCCCTCCTCCTCTATCGTATCACCTCAAAACAACCATCCATATTCCTCCTTCATCTGCTCCATCCATTTTGGGTCCTTACATCCCTCCATCTACCATGCCCATGTTTCCTCCAAGTCCTACGTCTATTCTGGACCCCTATATCCTAAAATCACCTCCTCCATCTCATCCTATCCATCCTTTCATCCATTCATCACCTATCCATGTCATCCATCATAAACATCCCTCTCACATATCCCATAATCAGGATCAACAAGAATACCCTAAACATCCTCCATCTGCCGCTAAATCCCCATACTCCCTACCTCCATCACTCCACATCATCCATCTCCTCATCCCATTGCTACCAAAAGCACCTTGGCTTTAAAGAAAAATGCGCCAAATCCGGGCTCACGCTGGGATCCACAGGAACTCCCATGTCCTCAAAGACATGATTGAAGAAGAAAAATCTAAATTTCGTCAAATCAAGTAGGCTAAAGGCCCACCAAAGCAAGATCAAAACCATGTGGATCCCAAAAATAAATATGCAATGCAATCAAATGAAAAATCTATAAGAACATCCAAAGTTGCTAATCCAAAAGCTAGTCATACACCCCTTTCATCTCCTAAGTCTATTTTGGGTCCTTATGTTCCAAAGTTCACGACCCCATCTCCTCCATTAATCCTCTTATCTTTTTCATTATCCACCAACACATGTGCCAATGTTGGTCTGAACGCATCTCCACATCGCATCCACCACGTAATCATTCCATCAACTACCCTTTGCAGCATCCCATCCATTACCCCACATATCTCCCCCATCAAATCCCTCTCATTCCTCCTCTTGCATAATCCATTTATCCTAATAAGGTTGTACTAACATCCAACGGTCGCTTCAAACATGGGCTCTTAATACCTCGTATGGAACTTGATGCTTGAGTCCTTCATCCATATCCTTATTGCATGTCTTCTAAATCCCCTTATCAACATCCCTATCCTTATCCATTTTCACCCCCTTGCTATCTACAAATCTAAAAAGTCAAAAATAAATAAAAATAAAAATAAATAGTAAAATAATTCATCCAATGGTGAAAACTTGGAAAAAAAGTGCCTTGGATAATTACCATGATGAAAACCTGGCAAACAGGTGTCATGCATAAATCCCCATCTGCACTTGGGGGCAACTTCCTAATATGCATTCCCTCCATCCGCTATGCTTCTAGCTATGCACCTGTCTTCCTGTTATCCGTCCTCTTCAGAAATCCCCCCATCCCATCTATCTTTCGCATCCTACCATCATATCCCGTTTATCTCCCATTCCCTCCATCCTTCTTGTGATCTTGATCAAAATAGGGGCACCTATCTATGCATGCTTTGGACACCTATTGGTATACATTCCCTTCATCCATGCTCTATTGTGTTGTTCAGCGGTCGCAATCCTATCCTCCTCCTGGTTATCTGCCGTCGCTTAAGGTGTTTTCATCCATCCAGCGTATAAATGTATATGAGCTATCTGGGGAGTGGGCATCACCTTTCCTTTGTGACATAGTCCTTGGAGACATCATCTATCATAACATCCCTTCATCTCCTATCCATCTATCGCGGCATCCTTCCGTGCTCCACCATCGCCAGCAATATTTGTCCATCTATCCTGGCATTAAAAGCAAATGCTCCCAATCCTTATGTTCCTATCCATCCAAAAAAATCCCTTCCATCCCCCATCCCTATGTCTCTATCCATTTTGCCATCTTTATCCTCATCCCATCTCACAATCCCTTGTCATTTTTATCTAGCTATAGGCCTCCCTCCATGCCACCCAATGCCATTTATCTAATCATCATCACTCCTGCTTCTCTTGCGCATCTTTCCAATCCCCTATCACTTTTCATCACTCATCTATCTATCATATCATCCTTCCAAGTCATTTTAATGATTTGGATAACTATCCCATCCCTGAGCTTTATGTGATCGTCATCATCCAATCCAATCCAACCGGTCTATCCTATCTCATCATATCGGTCCCATATTTTTATCCACTCATCCTATCCTCATCCTCCACTCATCCTATCATCATCTTTTATCCATCATATATCTTTGGTCTTTTTTCGAACTATGTTACCCTGCGCTTTCACGTAGGCAAGGTCGGTCATTTGATCTACCCCCGGGGTTCTGTCCATCCACTCCTTTATCATCTATCATCGGTCTTTTCTCCTTTTCTCCATCCCATCTTTACCATCCATTGAGGTCTCCACCATGGTCCGTCGTTGATCTTTTTTCGAACTACGTTGCCCCTGCGCTTTCATGTAGGCAAGGTCGATCACTTGATCTGCCCGCGGGGTTCCTCTATCATCTAGCATCGATCTTTCTACTTTTTCCATCTACTCTTTTATCGTCTATCATCGATTGCCATTGTCCACTTTTCTCCTTTTCTCCATCCTATCTTTATCATCCATTGAAGTCTTCATCTTGGTCAGTCATCATCTTTTTATCAAACTACGAGGGCTCTATGCTTTCACGTAGGAAAGGCTAATCTTTGTTCAGCCCTCAAGCCCCTAGGTCTTTAGGGTGTGTTAGTCTCATGTCTTGTCTCCCTTGTGTCATGTCATCAAGTTATGCCCTTATTTAGCTAGTTGTTAACAAACAAGGTCTACTCGCATCCAAAAATCCAATCGGTTCTGAATGTCCTATGTCATATTGATCTTTTGGTTTAGTAACCATCATCGGTCTCAATAGGATGCATCCTTCCTAACAGACATCATCAATCCCATCCATCCCCTTGATCCTATGGCGAAGGATGTTTGAAATTGATTACGATCTTTTGATGCTTTTGGATTTTGTTTATCATTTGAGCTCCCTATCATCACTTGTCACAGTCGCCTTGATCCATCATATCATGGTGTGCTTTGACTAGTCAACATAGGGGCATATCTTGATCTTTTGTTTGTTTGTGTCTTCTTGGTTGTCCCACGCAGTACCCACCAAGATCCTTGTGGTATTGTGTTACACTGGGGTATCCTCATGTGCTTGTGGTTATTCAAATACCTGGCCCGACCAAGGTCTTCGTGACTTTGGGGTGTTGGGATAGCCTTCTTTTCTATTGTGTTTGTTTCATGCATTAGACACTAATCCGCCTTGGTTCCACATACCTTGGCACTTGGTTTCTTATGCTATAGCAAAAATCAGTGCTCCGAAGATGGAAAATTGCATTAGGATTGCATTTCATTTCTATCATCTTGCATGCATCCCCCATCCTCTTATCTATCAAAATCCCCTTGTCCACTCATCCTTCGTCCTCATCTCACATCCAAACCCCATCCATTCAATCTAGCACAAATCATCTAATCTCATCCTTGGTCTTGTTCCTAGTCTTGTTACAAGCCAGTCAATCATCCTCGCGATCATCATCATCGTCAAATATTAATTCTTTTAAATTAAACGGCACGCTTTCATCATCATCGCCGGAGGTGTTCTTCCCTATCGCTTTTCGGTGTTTTGGGATGTATCCTTCCTCATCAATAACACTCGGTTGGATGGCATCAGCACCTATCCTCATGTTGTTTTAGGATCTCTCATTCCCTCATTGACAACACTCCATCCATCATCAACCCCTTTTGGCTTGTACCTTGACTGGGGCAACATCATATTTGTCCTCAAATCTATTTGTGCTTCATCCATTTCCTATCACTTATCCTCCTATCTTGTCCATCACTGTGCATCATCTTCTTCATCTCCCCTTGCATCATCTCATCCATTTCGAGAGCACACCCATATTCTCTTGAACCCGCATGTCCTCTTGAGGGGCATCCTCAATCCTACTCTTCATCTTCACCCCCATCATCTTTCTTCCTAGTCATGCCTTTGATGGCGGGGCATCTTTTCCAATCTAACCATCTTCTTCTAGGTTCTATATTTTAATATTCTTTGAAATGATGCTACTCCGTAACACCATCTCAAAGAGGGGCAAAATGTAGACATCCAAATTTGGACACTTAATTTATCCAAATTTATCACTTTTCATCTAAGCATCCTCTTATCCGAGTTAATTAAGTAATATTACTATTATTTAATTAATATCCTTAATTCTGCCAAATCCCTAAGGTATTTAATTAATAATTAAATATTAAATACCTTACACTCCTTAATCCCCTTTTCATCAAATGAATTAAATATTTAATTCCTCACATGACATTTTCATCTAATCCTAATCCATCTCCTAATCTCTTTATTAAGGATGTGCACATGCCTAATCCTTGATTAGGATGTGTAACATCCTCCAACTTTGCAAGTTGGCTTCTAATCCTCATTAACCCTTAATTATCTTCTAATTACTGATTAGTTAAACCTCATTAGTACTTGAGATCCAACTCCCCATCCCCAAGAGATTTTAATTCCTTTTATTCACCCTAGGTTCCCCTCTTCCCCATATGATTTTTTAATTCACATTTATTCCTTCTAAGGTCCTTTTCCCATGCATCTTCTAGATAGAACCTTTGACTTGTCACATCAAGTCACATGTGACAAACTCCCACCTTTTTGGAGACCCTCTCTTATCCACTAGATTCTCCCAAGCATGTGAATTTTTAATTCACATTTATTCCTCCAAGGAATCTTCTCATCTCCCAATGTACTTTCAAGGTACATGTCCTTCCTCCACATCATGTACCTCCCTTCCACATCACCTACACATCATCCTACCTTTATCCACTTCACATTCCACATGTCAAGATGTGAGGGCTTGTGAGTCCTCAACTCACCATATCCCTACATCTTGACCTTGGTGGCTCAATCTCAACCATTTAATTCTCTAGATAATTCAAGTTTCTCTATAAATACCCCCTCCTCTAAGGAATTTTCAACACTTAGTCATTTTGCAACTAAATGTTGCCATTTTGTGCACTCATCTAGCCATCAATTTCATCCATTTGCATCTGCATTCAAGCATATAGTTAAATATTGCATTTAGTCATTTCAAGAGCCATCAACGAGCATACAAACCACATCAAAATCAAGGGCCAACCAAGGAGTTTCAGCTGCAAAGGGAAGGTATAACCACTTGCAATCATTTTATACTCTTTCTCTTTGCATTTACAAATTTTTTAGGCTAATCTTTAGGTGTTTCTTTATGTTTTTTCTATTGCATTTTAATTGCTTAGAATAGGTTAAACATTAGGATATCACAAGAAGTATAAGAGGGTAGAAGCATCGGCGGTTCTCGCCTCAATCCGCACCGATGGAGTGAATTTGGTAGTTTTGTCACCTTCGGGTACAATCCATTGTCTACAATGGGTAGGAATGGAATAAGCCATAGGAAAGGGTTAATTTGATCTAGTGTGGTCTTTTTGTGTTCCCCATTCATGGGTCTGATGCAAGTCTTTGTGCTCCCCAATATTAGGTTTGAAGTAGACTAGGATTTTACTTTATTCACTTTATGGGTGATGTCCCACAAGCAGTGATTTACCAAACAAAAAAAAAAGGTGGTGGAACAACATAGCCAAGGTGTGGTGTCGAACCATGGAGATTATGTATATGTCTCTCCACAAATGGAAAACATGGTACTCACCGTGCAAATGCAAGGGATGTCCTTGGAGCAAGAAATAGATATTGCTCCCGATCACACGCTCTTCTCATGAATGGAAGAAGAAGAGATGGTATTTTCCAATGATGCATCCACATCAAAAACCTTGAAAATGTAGTCCGATTACAACACTCACTCAAAGAGGAGATTCACAGGAAAACCATTCATCTCGCAACCAGTCAATCTATAGCCAAAAAATGCATCTGACCAAACACCCAGTACCTCCGCAGTGGCACAACAATGTCCATCACAAAGGGAAATTGTTATAACAAGAGCTAAAGAGTAGAAGCCTCCAAATCCACCACCATTTAATGTGGTGGAGTAATTGAAAAAATCATGTACTAATGTGTCTCTTTGGGATATCTTAGCTATTCCAAAGTAGAAGACATTACTACAGAAGGCTCTCCAGGAGGATCCAATCATTGACCCAATGGAGCAATCGCTCTAAGGAAAGGTCGTTGACCTACCACCCCCTACCAAAGTTCTCATGAATAGCACAGAGGAAGCCTCTACTGAAGTAAAAGATAAGCCGAAACTAAAACTCTTTTCCTAACTCTTATTGTAGGAGAGAAATTATTACACAATGTCATGATTGACTCTAGCACTAGCACTACAGTCGTGCCCAAACAAATAGCTAAATCCCTAGGACTTAGCTATGAATCTTTAAATAGGGGGGTTATGCAACTTGATGGGAACAAAGTCAAAACCATAGGTGTCATCAAATACCTTCCCTTGACTCTGTTCTCCTACCCTAGAATCATAGTCCCACAAGATACTATGATCATAGACGTTCCTCCCATGTTTGGCTTCTGCTTATCTCAGGAATTCACTTGAAATATAGGTGGATATCTATCTTTGGACTGGTCACACTTGATCCTCAGGACCAAGCATGGAACTAAAATGAAAATAGTGTATGAAGCTCTGTATTCGGAACATGTGGTCAATGAGGCTATGATCAATTTTGAGGCTACCCATACCTCTTTCACTAAGGAGGAAATGTATTGCACTGAGCTACTGGAGGATGAAAAAGTGACCAGAGATTGGACCAATTCAAAGGAAGTTCTCTTGAGTGAATATATAGATGTTGATCCTTTCAGCAATTATCATGCTACCAGGTTAGGAACCTATGTCATCTATGATGAAGATCAAGTGCTTCTGAAGGTTGTGAAGGGACCTGAAAGCGATCAAGCTTCAAAACTATGGATCTTGCACTTTGATGGAGCAAGATGCAAAGTTGGCATAGGAGTCAGGATATGTTTAATATCCCCACACAATGAAAATACACTTTGGTCCTTCCACTTCTAGTTCACTTGTTCGAACAATGAAGTTGAATATGAAGGCCTAGTACAAGGTCTAAGCCTTGCGTATTGAATGGGTGTCAAGCAATTAATGGTGTTCAGAGATTTTGAAATAGTAGTCAACCAAGTCTGAGGGATTTTCATAGCCAAGAATATTCACATGTGATCCTATAGGCATAGATTCTGGGACCTTGTTGAGGGTTTTGAAGCCTTCAACATCTAGAGAGTGCCCCGAGAACAAAATGTTGATGCAGACTACATGGCCGCAATTGGATCTCAGTTTGACCCTACCTCCGACCTAATTCATAAAAAACACTCTATATGAGTGATATTTTGACCGACAATTCCAGATAATGATCAGATTTGGAAAGTGTTTCATAGTAATGAACACATCGCCTTATTCATCCAACAATCGAGAGAGTTTGCTGACCAACTATGATCGAAGATTTCCAAGGCTTACGATAGACAAATCATTCAGCTAAGATCCAACAAGCTTCCAAAGGGACTGGTCACTCTTGAAAACCTATTTAATTGTGACAATGCAAGAAATGATAAAAGGAAGTTTTTAGTGTACAAAAGTTACTATATGGACCTTCAGGTTGGAGATGGAAGAAAGCTCAAAGTCGGGAAGGATGTTCTACATCATGATAAGGAGAGGCTCATCAACTTTTGTGAGAAGTATAAAGGAGTAGTGGCCTATTCATATGATGGCCTCAAGGGATATGATCATGAAATCATCTAGCATACAATAGAGCTGGCGGAAGGTGCAAAACCCTTCCACCAAAAGTAGAGACCAGCCAATCCAAAGATTGAAGCCCTGATGGCACAAGAGCTGACAAAGTTGATTCAATCCCAGATCATCTTCTCGATCAAGCACAACACATGGGTATCCAACCTAGTCCTAGTCTGAGAGAAAAATGGAGGTATTCACCTATGTGTTGATTTTCAAGACCTAAACAGAGCATCCCTAAAGGACCACTATCCGCTACCTTCTACGGAGTCAATCTTGCAAATAGTGGCAGGATCAAAAAAAATTCTCTATTGGATGACTTCTCTGATTGCAATTAGATCTGAGTCAAAGAGGAGGATCGACATAAAATGACATTCACTACCAAGTGGGAAACATTTGCATATGCTAAAATGCCTTTCAGCCTCTCAAATGTGGGAACCACTTTCTAGCAAGCCATGGTTATCGCTTTTAGTGAATTGATCAACAAGATTATCTTAATCTATTTGGACGGTCTGACTGTATTCTCCAAACACAAGGATGATCACTTTGATCACCTTGATATGGTTTTAAAAAATGTCAAGAGTTTGAGCTATTGGGACATGTAGTTTCCAAAGAAGGAATTTCAATTGATCCCAAGTAGGTGAAAGCAATCAAAGAGCTTCCCCTACCAGTCAACAAGAAAGGATTCCAATCTTTTCTGGGGAAGGTTAACTTCGTGAGAAAATTCATTTCAGATTTTGTGGGAATAATTAGACCAATCACCCTTATGCTGAAAAAGGATCAATTATTCAAATGGACTAAAGAAGCTAGAGAAGCCTTTAAGAAGGTTAAGGATGCTATTTCTTCAGCTCCTGTGCTAGTAAATCCAAACCTATCAAAGGACTTCATAATTTATGTATTCAGTAGTAAGTCAAGCATTGCTACTGTCTTAACTCAAAAGGGCAATGAAGGAAAGGGAGAACATTCGATAGAATTTCACTCTTGGACCTTAAAGGAATATGAGACAAACTACAAATTCGTCGAGAGGCAAGTGTTTGCTATTGTTAAGGGACTTAAGAAGTTTTGAAATCTCATCTCTTGCAACAAGGTGATGGTTTATGTTGCACATTCCAATGTGCACAAATACATCATGGAAGGAGAAATCACCAAAAAAAGGGCCAATTGGATCACTAAGATCCTTGAATATGACATTGAGGTCAATCCTACAAAGATTGTCCAAGGAAGAGGACTGTGTAAATATCTAGTGCACTATGAGGAAATGGAAGCTGAAGAGGAGCGACTGGAGCTAGTTCTAACGAATGAGTCTGAGTCTGAAGGTTGCTAGTTGGTGGATAGAGTAAGGTTCATGCACATAGGAAAATATTTGTTGGGCCTTCCTTCTCAAAAGAGAATATTTTATAGACTGCATAACAGTGGATATGTGCTCATCGAAGGGATCCTTTTCAAAAGGAACTTCAACGACATTCTATTGCAGTGTGTCACCATGGAGCAAGCAAAAATAATTCTTGACACTTTTCACAACAGTCCTACGAGTGGAAAATTCACTGCGAAGACCACCGCCATCAAAATCATGTGCACTAGGTACTTCTAGCCTATGTTATTCAATGACTCATACTCCTTGGTAAAAGCTTGCAAGGAATGCCAATTCTTCGTAGGAAGAAGGAAAAACTCCATAATGCCTCTCAACCTAATAGTGGTTGATGGGCCTTTTGCGCAATGGGGCCATGATTTTATCAGAATGATCAATCCTACCTCCAACACCAAACACAAATGGATTCTAATGGCCACATACTACTATACCAGGTGGACAGAAGCCATGCCCTTGAAGAATGCAACAGAGGCGGAGATAGTGGACTTCCTTAAGAACTGGCGACGAGATTCAGCCCACCCAAAACCATCATCTCTGACAATGCCAAGGCTTTCCTAAGCTCTAAGGTATGTCAATTCGCACTCATGCATGGAATATTCTTGAAAATGTCATCAAATTACTACCCACAAGGGAATGGCCTGGCTGAGTCGACTAACAAAAATTTAGTCTGACTCATCAAAATAATTGGATTAAAACACCAAAGAGAATGGCATAAGAACCTTCGGGAAACGTTGTGGGTGAACCACATAACTCCCAAGCAAGTCCTCAAGACTTTGTCATACAAGCTAGTGTATGGGAAAGAAGTGCTATTGCCTATCTCTATGGAGATTTTGGTGTTGCAACTGCTCAAATCTCTCAAGGTAGAACAAAACAGGGCCATGGAGGTTCGGTTGGCCGAGTGGTTGAAAGTGCAAGAAAAAAGGGAAAAATCCCTAATAGCCATGTCCAACCGCTAGTAGGTGGTTAAAATATGGTTTGAAAATAATGCCTCAGACCAAGGTCTAAAATGCAGGGACCTAGTGTTAAAATTCAACAAAAGGGCTGGGAAGCCAGGCCAACACGGAAAGTTTGACAACCTCTGGGAAGGTTCTTTCAAAATAATTCAATGCAAGCAACACAATGCATTCGAATTAGAAAATATGAAGCAAGAAGCATTGAGGATTCTTGTTAATGGAATCCACCTAAAACTATTCAATTAAGCTTCACAATTATTCTGCCAGTGCAAATATGTGAGTAGTGTAATTATTTTTCTTTCATAGTTTTTGTCGGTTGGTCTTTTAATTAAATTCTACAATGCAAGGAAGCATAAATAAATGTAACCCATTATTGCAAAAATCAAAGAGATAAATGCAACCCATGAAGCAAAAAAATGAACTCATGTGTGAAAAATTTAAACAACACCCATATGCAAAATTGAAGAGGACCCATATTGTAGAACCGCAAGAAAAGAGACATGAAGTTTATTATAAGTGGTATATTCATTATATATATATATATTCTTTGATAAGTACAATTTCAAAATGGCTCTGAGGCCATACGTTTAAAAGTATATTTATATATTCTATATCTTCTTCATATATATCTATGGTAAAGCTTTTTTTCCAAGCATATATACAAAAAATGAAAGAACAAAGTGATGATTTCTTAAAATATAAAAAGTTTTAGTCACGAGTAGGGGCAATGGAAGGATCAACAGTAGTGTTTGGAATT
This sequence comes from Sequoia sempervirens, assembly GCA_007258455.2. NCBI lineage: Eukaryota > Viridiplantae > Streptophyta > Pinopsida > Cupressales > Cupressaceae > Sequoia > Sequoia sempervirens. Next base: position 83,834,222 of record VDFB02252616.1, on the reverse strand, counting down.
ACGTCATCAATAGGAACAGCAACGAGATCAACAACAACATCAATCAGAGCAATGTCTAGTGGTGGAGGGAACACCAGGTTCCTAAAGTCAATGTACCAGTCAACGTCGTAGAAGGGCACCACATTGTAGCAGCGAAACAGAAAGTGGCAGGCACAAGTCACCCTTTGACAATGCTCTCCGTGTGACTGAATGTAGAACCCACTCAGGAATGACACCCATGGTACTACTATGTCTTCTTAAATATACTTTCTAAGGTCACTCAATGTTGGCAATCCCAGACCAAATGCAGCATTCGCCACCACCTCTCTGAGGCTACCTAAGTACTTCTTCAGAAATACTTCAAGCACTAGGCAAAGAATCAATGGCCAGGGAACCTAGATGTCAAGCATAGACATGACAAAGTGAGAGCATACGTCAGTATTAACTCTGTACTTGTCTTCGTATTCAATACAGTCCCTCCCCAGAACCCATTTCATCGCTACAATGGCTAATGAATGTTTATTCTTGGTCATTCTTTTAAGACGCCTATTCGAGATTTCCACTAGGAATGTTGTCTAGGATTTATTGCAAACTAACCTAATTGAGGCATTCATGGTAGCAAGCTCTATGCAACTATCTGATACTAGCTCTACACAAATTGTCTAAATCTAGCTCTATGCAAATTCTACTCAGCTGCCTAATGCTAAATTCTAAGCCAATTGCCTATTACCAATTCTGCTCAAATTGCTAAGTGTGATTTTGTTATTTCCTAAGCGCCTTTTTATAGAAATGGCCAGGATATGTGTGGTAATTTGCATACCATAAGAATGATGCTAATCGAGTACCAACTCAAAAATCTCACTGGAGCTTGATCGAATTTCCCACCCAGTTGCATCTGCTAGGTATGGTCTGATGCATGCAAGATAAATAAGAGCTACTTGATTAGCATAAGTTGGTGGCAGTCATCGATGATTGTCTATATAGCCAAATGCTAATGTGTCATTCTACACGCACTTCTCAAACTTCAAAAAGGAATGCAAATCTTTTCAAGTAATTATTGCATCTTTGGCCTAATTATTCTCTTTGGGATATTAATTTCCCAAGCATGCAAAAGCCTAAACCGCCTTCAAATTGTCAGCTCAAGTTCCAAGGAAATCGCATCATACAACATGATTACCAAATCATCATTATGAATTATGATCATATTTCAAAATGGTAAGTAATTCATTTCACACAAGCAAAAGAGTCGGCAGTACATTCCAAATTTAATGTTAAAAGGTGAGCACTGTTGGCTACCCCAAGCAAGAAATAGCCAAGTATTGCATGCAAGAAACTAACATTGTCAGAGATTTTTGAGCATGCTACCCAAGGAAAAGGATTTTTTAGCATAGATAGAGCCAAGGTGAATTACAAAGAATTTTAACATAGCCAAAAAATTTACAGTACCCTAAAATGGCTGGAAGTTCTCAGATGGAGGCTGAGGCTGAGGCAACCCAAAGCTTGTACAACTACATGATAGTAGCACTAGTCATTAATATTTTTGATGACACCTCTTATGCCTCGCTTGGGATGCTGGAAAAACCTGAATGGGTTCACATGCGGGTCCTGGACAAGCCCAAAAATTATAGGGACCAAATCCAAATAAAGGAGGAATGGGATAATATCCATGATCCCATCCTCATGAAGAACCCTAAGACTCTTAGGGAAGAAGCTTGAGAAAGAATGAAAAAGGCTGATAGCATCCAGAAAATGGCATATAAGTTATGGTTCAACAATCTTCCACAATATATGGCCCCCTTTGTACACTACTTCCTAGAGCTTGTTCACAAGGCCATTGAATATTTTAACCCATATACCAATACCATCGAAGGTCAGACGCTAAAATTCAACATCAATGAAGATGCTATCTGGAGCATTTTGTGTATCCTAGTGAGACACTCTAAAGTGGACATAATAGAGAGATTTACTCCAGAAAGTGGGAGCACCTTTTGGAAAGGCAGAGGTAAAGATTTAGAATTTTATAATGTAGAAACGTAGAGGCCTCAGGAATTTTGCAATGAACCGCCACAAATCCCAATTGCACACAATGCCTTCAAGCAAGATATGCAGGATGCGCTCTCTATGAGAGCGTTTGTTTGCAGCTTGTGCAAAGATAAATGGGTGTAGGAATTTCAACTTGATTTGGGTTTTGAGTTGTGTAGGCAAAAGTCCTTTTTCTAGTATGACTTCACAAGAGTCATTTACCGTGAAATGATGAGCCAAATACAGGAGTACAAGATGGAGCGCAAGTTCAAGTTTCCTTCTTTACTTGCTCATATGTTCTTATAGTAGAACCCTGACTTTTTCAGTAAAATGATGTCATTATCTATTTTTACTGAGCATGGAGCCAAAAAAATAGTTTTTGTATGGACTCCCCTCCTTTCTGCAACACATGATTATTATGTATTTTTGGAGTTTTTCTTAACTATGATTCTATGAGACTTTGATAAGGATGGTTGTCTCTATCAGGTTTCCATCGACCAGATGGAGTGGATGCAAAGCTTCACTCCTAAATGTGACTGGTTTCTTGGGAGGTATTTTACATTCATCTGCATGCATGGCTTTACCGAGGAACCATTTTGGCTCCCGGATTGCATCACACATAGGGTATTGGCCCTTGAAATGTTCTGATAGATGTCCATTATTGATTATAAATTTTGCAGAGGAAGGGGCAAAAGAGGATTTTTAAAATGCCCGCTAAACTTCAAATGGGTGGTAATGGTGAAAAAGTAGTCACATAAGCTATTGGCAGCAAAGCTGGCTCATCTAGGGTTAGTAATTATCTGCAAAAAGTGGTAGTACAACCCCTTTGATGACTTAGGTAACGAATACATCAAGGTAACCCACAGCCCCCAGTTGTATTGGGAAAAGCGGTGGAGTCAAATGGAGGAGCATGGCGATCTGTTGGTGGACCTGGCCTATATTCCTACAGATGATAGCAAGTTGCCATGGCTTCAATTCTACCTCCGGTTAGAAAAGTATAATGAGAAGTGCCAAATAGGGGCCGCCCTCTACAGTGAGTTGTCAAGGAAAGAAAACTGGAGCGAGGAAAGAATTAGAGATTTATGGATCTACCGACAAGAAATCCAACACCTTGATGCTCCTTACTAAAGAATAGAGATGGATGAAAGATTTGATAAATTGTGGGACAACGCGCATACTGATTCTAACACGAGCATTGATGAAGATTTTAGCTCAGATGAGTTTGAAATGCATACAAAGAAGGGAAAGGAAAAGGAAAGTGAAGTACAGACAGCCCTAGTTTAGCAAAGAGAAAAGGCAATGGAGTAGCCTAGCAAAGTCTCTTCAAATGTGCGGTTCAATATATTATGGTCGAAAGCCTCACATACATGCACCTAGACCACAAAAAGGTCAAAAAAACCTAGCAACAATAGTCAGAGACCATACAAGTGGAAGACTCGCCACCCAACAAGAGACAGTGCATAGAAGCAGTTTCTAGAGAGAGTTCACAAGTGCCCGCAGCAAGCTAGGAGGTCATGGTGAGAGAGGAACTGCAATCATTCATACAATAGGTAACTTTTTCTCCCTCTTCTCTTACTTCACAATCTTTAGTTTCTCCTACTATGTCCGCAGTGCCCCTTGCTGCAAGTGTCGGCCCTTCTTTTTCCACTTCTACCATAATGGTCGTGGGAGGTTTCTCTCAGTTCTCCCAAGCAAGACCATTTGTCTTGAATCCTCCATGTTCCCTTTCACCTTTTTCCACTACCCAATCCACATCCACTTTCACCTCTCTTTCTACATCTACAGCCACCATTGATACCCCTCCTGCTACTACTATATCGAGCCTAACTCAGTCCGCTCAGCAGATGGAGTTTGCCATGACCCCACTACCACCACAACACCTAATGAATCCTCCTGGTGGGTCACAAACCAGGCTTTGGAAGATTCCTCTATTCTCCCCACAAACAATCTCTCTTCAGGGGAAAAAGTTGTTGAAATCACTACCCTCTCATTCCCTTTGTCCCTTCCTCCCAGAGCACCTTTCGCCGGTGAGCTAGTTCAGTCGCCAACCCAATTTAGGGCGCAAGGAGATAAAATAAAGGAAGCACAGGCTATCAAAATCCAAAAGCAAAGAGTCAAGGATGCTAAGAAGCTGGTGAAGCCAAAGGTATAGATTATATTTAATGAGGCCTAGCAATCACTGCATTTTGCAACCATGTATCTGACTGTCATCAAACCACAAGAGAGAATGCAACCCGATGATTACAACATGTATTCCATGGGACTCAATCTGAGCATAGCCTAGTCACAAGATAAAGTTGAGCTCATGGAAGAGACACAATGGGTGGTGACCACCAACTTCATCAAGTCCAGTCGCCAGCCAAAGAAGAAAGAAGAGTTGAAACTTCTAAAGGGGAGGGTCAAGGTCCTGCTGGCAAAGGACAAGGAAAAGGATGCAAAAATTGTGTGCTTATTAGAGCAAGCACACATAGAGTAGGCTAAACTCTGAGAGGAACTCACAAAGTTCCAAGCCCAAGGTTCTAGCCTAGTCATCGAGCTGCAACAAAAAAACCAAGAATATCAGGACCAGTTGGCTCAGGCAAAGCAAGAGATGCAACGAAAAAATGAGGAGTTTGGACATCAACGTGCTCAATTGGAGCAAAAAATGTAGCAAAACGATGCATACTTTGAGGTTCAAAAGGCTAAATTGGAGAAGGAACTCCAAGATATAAATCTTTCCCTTGAGGAAAAATCAGCAAACAAAAATAGGGCCAAGGCAAACTCGTCTGTAGAATTGGGAAACATCCAGGGACAACTTACGGTCACAAATAAAAGGATCAAAAAACTAAGACACGATGTCAGTTCAAGGGATGCAGAGATTTCCCTTCTGAAGAATCCTCCCCAACCCCCTGATGCCTAGCCAGATCTCCTCCCATTGGCCTAGCAACTATATGTTTCATATTGGGATAAGGTCAAGGAATTTTATCTAACTCTTCATCCAACGCTCCAATTTATGGCAGAGGCAACAAGTTAGGCAGGGAAGTTCATGGAGCGATTGAGCAGTACCCATAAATCACCACGGAGAAGGTTCCTAAGGTGAAAAAATTGCTAGATAAGCTATATATGGTCTTGGATGAAAACTTATCAAATTCAAGGATCAGGGATAGAAAATCCACTACCAAAACAGCGAAAAGGTTTATCCACTACCACGTAGCTATCCTCCATGCTAGCAAGTGCGCTACCAAACTAGATCAAACCATGAATAAAATGTAGGCTAGGTTCTCCCAACTAACTCAGATGGTCTTACCCTCCCCATTTCTTTCCGATGACTCGGTGGCTACTACAGAGCAAATTGCGGCAAAGATAGGAGAGAAGTAGCAGGACACATCCACTTTCTAGAGCTTCATTCAACACCCTACTACAGAAGATATTGAGGTCATCACTCACCCAATTGTGTGGCTTCTCTTCCAACTCAAGTCCAGAGCTGGTATATCTACAATGCTGCCTTACAAAGAAATGATCGATCTGAGCGGAGTGCAAGAGAATCTACATGACATATCAACACCATCTGAGGCCGATTGGTTGCCTCTGTAGGCTACTCTCTCTAAGCTTTAACTCTATCGCGCAATGGATGGGACTCTAGTCTACAAGCTAGAAAAATTTTGGGTTCCTCGTTCCACAAGCAAAATGCCCCTGGTAGTCACCAAAATTTGTGAATGTTAAATTCCTCGAGCTCCCTCTAGGTGGTTTTTGTTTTCACTAAGTACTAGCCTGCGCCTCATCTTTTTGAACTCCACTCATTGTTACCACATGTCCACTAGGTGCTCACTATAGGGAGCCTTCCTTCACTCTCCTACCAGGTTCCGCTAAGCTTCCACGTGTTGTCACCACGGGAACTTAAAGATTGATTCCCTTCACTTTTCAATCGGGCCCCATCCACGTGCTACATAGATTTCATCCGCATACACTTTTTGGCAGACCCCACAATTGACGCTGATAGTAAAGAATGCCTCCACATGTCTTTACTGTGCATTCTTTGAATGCAAGGAGGAGGAATCAATGAATGGTCCCCAACCTATTGCCACATTTCTCTTTCGCGGGGACTTTATCGAAGGGAAGGCAAGAACAAGTTATGTGCCTTGCCAAACTATCACGTGTCTTAACTAGCTGCATGGGTGAATGAAACATGTCTACATGGGAGTTTCCTAGGACCATTGCCATCATTTGAAGGGGATTCATTTTTTTGAGAAGTGACTATGCTCCATTGCCCGAATATTTTCCATTGCAATGGTTGAAGGAAATCATTGTTGCAAGAATCATTGCTCATGATACGAGATCTTTTTTATTACTGGCCCGCCAAGCGGTGGGATTTATATATATATATATATGACTTCTTCCTTCAAAACATGAGTTTGGAAGATACAAAAAAGACTAGGGGGAAGACACCAAGCCTTTTTGTATTGCTTTTAGATTATTGTATAAGACTCTCAGACTGTGCCATTGTTCATCCTTTTTATTTTCTTAGGCTATTTCATCAAACAATTATACTGTGCCATTATTGTCTCGAATTGTTTATCTACAAAACTTCTATAATTCTAAATACAATTTTGTTGGTTTAGACCATTTCTTTGACTCTTCTTTTCAATAAATGAATATTGGAATTATTTTATGTCATTAAATAAATTATTCAAGTTTTCATCTTTGATTTCTATTATTCTGGAACATAGCAGATTGTTGATCGGGCCCTTAAATCGAATCCCAAAAAATAGATTTATCGTTCCTATATCTATTCCTCGATGCAACGCCTTAGATCTTTATTTTTTTATATCTGCTTCCTTTTCTCATTCCAAAACCCCAAATAGAGAAGAATTTAGCTTCTTTAAAAACCTGAAGGTCACTCGGTTTAGCACAATTGGTCCCCCATTAACTGAGTTTCCCATAAAGGTTGTTACCTTGCCAATTTTTGGCATCAACAAGTCCCACCTAGGTTTTTGGGTCTCAAACCTGGTTTCACGCCTTTTTAAGCATATCTAAAAATGGTCCCATAAATTATACCTAATGGGACTCATTCTCTACCTCGGGTGAATGAGTCCTGTGTGGACCAAAATCAAAATTAATTCAATTTTTTTACAGGATGTTATCCTCCTACATCTAATGTCAGCTTGTAGTGTTGTAGTTTCAAGAATTCTTGCATAATTAAGTATAAATAAAAGTTTCTTTCACTCATTTTTCAACTAGCAATTTGAATGAGCATCCTTATAGAAAATTTGAGTTCACAAGAGAATTCAAGCAATTACAAGAGCATTCAAGGGTAGATTATCAGGCATTTTAGAGCATTCTCCAAGTATTAAGCATCATGTCAAAGACTTCATGCATCATGTTTATTTTTGAGCTAACAATTATGGTGTAGGGTTTCATGATTCAAGATAGCATTTCATTCAATATCTATCCTATCCAAGCAAGAGTCAAGATCTACATCCATTGGAACCATCTCATACATGTTTGCACTTCATTGCTAGGGTTTGGTGAGTTTCATTATCTTAGAGTGAGTGTGCATTCTTTCGGACAAATAGCCTAGATCTAATCCACATCGCGTTGGAAAAACAATCGAAGATTGATCTTCCCTTTTCTTTTTCATTTTGTTTCATTATGTCCTTGGAATTGTATGCTTGTACCTTGTTTTTTCTCTTTATATCATTTTCATGTGTGTTCTTTTGTGCCTATGTTGGTTTTCCATAGGACCTTGGTCCTAGGGGCTTGCACAACACTCTTGATCATATTCATCTTATCTTACCAATATTGATGCATTTGAACCCCTCTTGATCATGGTTGTCCTATCTTACTATCATTGGTGCATTTGGTCTACTTTAGTGTGAGTTGGAAGCAAGTTCCTCCTCACTAAAGTGGCGACTAGATGTAATGACAGAAAAAGGTCCCCCCTAACATGGCTTTGATTTAGTGTTGTAATATGTCTAACATATTCACATTAGGTCTTGGGCTCTTGTGAACTAAATGAGCGTATTGGTGCCTTATTTGGAGTGTTGTAAAGTGTTGTAACACATTTTCACAATTTTCTAGGGTTTTATTAAATAACTAGGCTTTTTTATGCTTTAATTGGCCTCATTTTACATCCACAAGCCTCATTTAATGCATCTTTTTGAGGATAATCCCAGCACAAATCAACATCCAATCATAATTCAGGTGTTTTCAGCTTGTGTGGCCTAGATTTAGTGATCTAGGACTCATTTGCCACCTTGATCAAATGAGTCCCACCTAGGTTTTTGGGTCCTAAACCTAGTTTCACACCTTTTTAAGCATTTTTAAAAATGGTCCCATAAATTATGCCTAATGGGAATCATTCGCCACCTTAAGCGAATGAGTCCCGTGTGGCCCAAAATCAAAATTAATTAAATTTTTTGGTGAGATTTTATCCTCCTAGATCTGATGTCTGCCTGTAGTGTTGTAATTTCTAGAATTCTTGCATAAGTATAAATACAAGTTTATTTCACTCATTTTCACCTAGCAAGTTGAATGAGCATCCTTATAGAAAATTTGAGTTCACAAGAGAAATTACAAGAGCATTCAAGGGTAGATTATCAAGCATTTTAGAGCATTCTCCAAGTATTAAACATCATGTCAAAGACTTCATGCATCATGTTTGTTTTTGAGCTAACAATTGTGGTGTAGGGTTTCATGATTCAAGCTAGCATATTATTCAAGATTTATCGTATCCAAGCAAGAGTCAAGATCTATATCCATTGGAGCCATCTCATACATGTTTTCAACACTTCATTGCTAGGGTTGGTGAATTGCAACTTCATCTATTGTTCATTCATCATTCTCTATTCCTATTTTATTTCATTTCAAGGTTTGATTACCAAAACAGGGTTTGACCAAGGAAAACCCCTATCCACTTTCAAAACAACATTTTTCCCTCTCTTTAGTGTGTGATTTGTAGGTCTAGATTGAAGAAACATTGAAGAGAAATATTGGAGAAAGTTGTCAAAGTGCCTAAAGTTTTCAAAGTTGTCATCTTGCATTGGAGAAACTTGGAGAACTTCTACAAGTTGCAAATCAAGGTTTTGGATTTGGAAATCAAATGGGAAGGATATAGCAGACCTTGAAGACCAGATCCAAACTTTAAAGCTTCAAAAAACCCTAATTTTACTTATTCACCACTTTTGGAGAAGTCCCAGTTTAGGTCAAAATTTAGATCTTTACAAATTCGGATACCAAATTACCAGATTCTTGTTTCTACACAAAAACCTAGATCTAGGATTGATTCACCTAGCCTAGCATATGAGTCCCAATCAGCATTAAAGTCAAAATTTCTAGCATGTTAGGGCCTCATTCCATCTCCTTCAGATTTCCAGGTGCACACATTTCATCTCACGGCTTGTTATTCTATTTTATTTTCATTTCTAGGTTATTTAGTTAAAGTTTGTATTGAATTAGAGTTAAGCATTACATCTTGCATTTTATTTGTCTTTCCAAGCCCTAGCTTGGTGGTGAACCCCATGTTAACATGTAGGATAGCACCCGAATGTAAAGTTGACAAGCTCAGTAATCCCATGTAACATTGAAACACTTTTGAGCCTGTAGGTTGCTCATTATGAAAGTGAATCTCCAAATTATGGGTTGGTTCCCTTTTGATTTTCTAATGAATTGATGATTTTGAAGGAAAAGGGATAGAAGGCTCCAAAATGAACATCTAAAGCTAAATTTAAAAGGATGGTGATGCAACTAAATGATGGAAAAAATTGTAGACTGATTCACAACTACTTTCAGAAAAAATGTTTGCACAATTCATAAATGAGCAATTTGATCACAATAATGTTTCCAAAGAAGGCCAAACAATCTATCTTTTCAGAAGGAAAAAAAAAATCACAACTTGAAGAATAGAATGAGCATAAGCACAACCCAAGACCTATGATGCAAAATTACTTTTGTTGATGTACAATAATGAATGAGACAAAACTAGAGGTTTTGATGATTAAAACAATAATTTCATCAAAATCATTCACAAAAACATTTGCATCATCTGAAGAGATAAAACTGATAAATCTCAAATGAAGATAGCAAGAAAATACTACATAAATGACAAATAATAATAACTTGTAACCTATTGTTCTATATAAATCAATAAAAAATGAGTTACAAAAGCTTCTTCTCTCTACAATTCACAAGAGAGCAAAAAGGCATGACCTGAGGAGAAAATACTAAGTTTTTTCCTCTATATACAAAAGATGACTCCAAAGTTCCAAGAGGTGGCACTTGCAGTTAACTACATCTAAAAATATCTCTCAAAAATTGATCCACGAGTAAAATGGAAAACCCCCAAAAAGGGGTCAAAACTAAAGTAATTTTAGCTAAAATAGCCTCAAACTCACTGTCACAATTAGTTTCACTCAAGTTGACCTCGAAACCACAAGAGATAACTCAAAATCAAGACCAAACTCTCTAGTTTAACTCCTCTCCTCTAATTTTGCATGATTTTGACATGAAGTTAACAATGTAAACAAGGAATGATGTAAACAATTATGACTCACTTCACTAGGTGTTATGGATTTGTCTACTATCTTACATTTTTATAACATTTATTGAAGAAACTTATAATTTGATTGCTCCAATAATGTTTACATTTTTATTTTTGCTTCAACTCATTCAAAAATAAAGGGGTCCAACCTCATTTTGTTTGACACTAATGCAAAATATTTAAAACAAAGTGAAACATACCCCATAGAGGGGTCAGCCAACACTTAGGGAAAAAAAGAACCCTAAAGACAAAACACATGGGATTCATTTTACACGCAACATTTTCAACTTTCACTATTGTTGCGCCACCACCATGGATATTGTCTAGGGTTGTCAAGAATCATTCAAGATTTTGGGAATGGTTGAATGCCTATTTACTACTTGTAAGCCATTCTCTTTGCTTGAAATGTTGAGATTTTTTCTTTCCCATAGTGCATCTGGATGGCAGTCCTCAAACAATCAAAACTGCTCCTAACTGTGCCTTTTGAAATGACTATCATTCTTGCCTTAACATGATCTTGAATGTTTTTCATGCCTTCTCATGGGACTGATTTGTAATTATTGTTGCACAAAATGTCTGAATGACTTTAAAACACTGTTATTGTCCTTGCAGCATCAAAACTTTTCATGAAATCAAACCCTGTGACCATTGATCTTTTAGTACTTTGCCATGTTTCATCATTTTTGAGGTCTCTAATTCTATTGCTAGCATTATGAGACGTTTGACTCTTGAGAAACACCAAAACTAGCATCTCCAACCATTTTCATCCTCATGCATATGAGATCCTAGATTCCCCTGCATTGCCTTTTTTTTGCATCATTTTCATGTAACTCTCCCTCAAATTCATGAGTTGCCCATCATCGAGATTTTTCAGTACAAGGAGACATGGAATGTAGTATTGAATGACAACTCAAGATTTTTTTTTTGGTTTATTTCTTTATGTTCTATGAAAAATTGAATACACATATTCATCCTATGTCCTTTACTATTTGTAAACATGAGGGTTTACTTTTGTTCTGGGTATTTTAAATTAGCACACATATGAGGATTTGGTATTTGGCTCTTGATTCTATCACTGAACTTGGAGAAATTGGTTGCACTCTTGTAGATTATCTTGCTTTTCCATTGTGAAGCTGACCCTTATGACTGAGGCATGCTTATTCTTAACATCATAGGGGATTATCTTTTACTCATCTTAATGATACTGTGGATTGTTTATGTAGACTATCCTTCATAATGGCTTTGAGTTCCAACTATGCCTTTCTTGCAAGAAACCTCTTACAATTTATCTCACAATTGTGTTTGGTATATGATGGCACAATATTCCACCTATTGCTATCACCTTGATTTGTTCTTTACCATAGCACTTAGCATAATAGTAATGTCTTTAATTACTTTTGACCGTGTATTTTTATTGTTTCTTGGAAGCTTCATTCATGCCCAAACTATCTTGGTGTCCTTTCTAGCATTCTAAAGATGAGTGATCCTAATGGGTCCAATCTTAGTACAAGCTATATTTACTTCATTATGTATCACTGTCCATGACACCATGTGTTGTTGTCCTTGGCATGTATTAGCTTTAAAGGTTATCATATCTCAATGTCTTAAGTAGATACAAAGGATGTATGATGTCTTCATGAAACTACATGACTATAAATATGCTTGCATAGTATTATGTCAGTGACCATTTTAGATGAAGTCCATGGCACTATTTTCTACAAGTATCATTGTATTTTAGCCTACTCCATGACACCATGTGTCGCCTCTGTAATGCTCTCTTATCCCTCTCAAAAATTGAGGGGGCAGTATGCTAGGCTCAACCCTTATGGGAGCCCATTTTTCTCCACATGTTGTGATATCAAACAAGATTAATCATGTAATGATAAATTAACTTGTACCTACACACTAAACAAACAAGTTAGTAAAACAATGAAGTTGAAAGCTTCTGATGATGCATTAATTCTTCTACTCTTGAATGTTTGTGAATTTTGCATATATGATCAAAGGTTTCATAGGACTAGATTATATGTTTGTTGATGTATGCATATGAGGAGAAATTTGATTTTGGGCTCTAACACAATCTATTTCTGTAGGTATCTCTTGAGAAACCAATGAATGAGTTGGAGTTGAAGACACAACTGACAACCTTGTTATTCGTCATTCAAGTAATGACAAACCAAACTTCCTTTTATTTTCTTTACTTCTTTAGTTGTATAGTTTACTCCTTGTGTTTCATTTAATCATGTATGATCAGTTACTCCCATGGCTTGTGTGGGCCATCATGTTTCATTGTAAAATGAATAAAGATAGCAATATTATGCAAATTTATGTAATTTTTTGTTGTAAAGAATATTTTCATAATAAAATTGAACTTGACTTGAAAACATCCTTTGTGCAATGACAAAACATTAGCATAAATTTGTATATACCTTTCTTCTTTAGCTACAAACTTTCTTTCCAGCTCTACTTGATTGGGCTGTAAGCAAAAATTAGGTAACATTTTGGTGACATCTTAGGGGTGTTTTCTTGCTAAACAAAAAGACTAGTAGCCTTGCATATCCATTGGGCATAGGAGTCTTTTCTTGCTCCTTTTTGAATTAGAAAATCTTAGTAACTCAATTGTTTGAAACATGAATAGCAGCAAAACTAAAAACTGAAAAACAACTACCATGGCTTTGTTTAGGATAGAACCAGCAAATAGTGCATCTACACTTATTGGAAAACAAGACTAAGGCTGAAATGAAGCGTCCTACCTACCTAAACTAATTATATGAACTAGGCTATCTAAACAAATCCGTTAACTAGCTGGGAAAAATAGCTACCCTTTCTCATGATTTTTTGGCATTTTTCATATATGGCAATAACAAGAAGATAAGCCAGAAAGAAGAACCATTTGCATGTTTGCAAGCTCCCCCTCTTCTTCAAAAACCAAAACATACACTTCATCTTGTACATCTACTATATGATGGATAGGTGAAAGAGAATTCCTTGGTTGGTTATCTTGAACCTGGGGCTCCATCCCATCAAAGAATCTAATAGCACAACCTCTTGAAAAGGAATCAAAACAATCTGCCTTAACCTGTTCTTCATGATTTACCTCTTCAACAACCAACTACTTAGGTTGATCTAACTCTTGCTCTATCTCCTTTGAAAAAATAATTTCTTCCTTGCACTCAACCAGCTCATGTTTTTCTTGGCATATTTCACTTATCCCCATACTTCCATCCTCCTTGTGATCTTGATAACAATGGGGAAAACATATAAACATGCTTTGGACACCTCTTAGCATACATTCCCCTCATCCGCACACTATCCTAATCCTCATTCGCACTCGTCTATCTTCCTTATCCACCCGTCATGCTACCTTCCATCTCCCTTCCTTATCCATGCATCCTATCTTCATCCATCTCACTCCTTTATTTTCCTATCCTTCTCTATTGCATCCTTCATGCCTCCTCGCACATGACATATCTAGAGTGGGGGCATCTATCTTCGTTTGTAATATATTCCTTGGAGACATCATCCATTTCATCATAGCATCCCTTCCATCTCCCCATCCTTATCTTCCAATCGCTCCACACAATCCTTTTAACCTCCCTATCCTTATCCCCCTACCCATCCATTATAGCATCCCTTCCATCTCCCCATCATTATCTTCTTGTCCATTTATCTCTATCCCTCATCCCATCTCATAATCCCTTGTCATTGGTATCTAGTTATAGGCTTTTCCCCATGCAATCCAATGTCATCTATCTTATCGCCATCACTTCTGCTTCTTTTACACATCTTTTCAATCTCCTATTTTTTCTCATCATTTATCTATTTTTCATCTCATCCTCCCAATTCATCTTTTGATGATTTGAATAACTATCCCATCCCTGAGCTTTGTCTCGTCACTATCCTCCAATCCAATCCAACAGGTCTATCTTGTCCCATCATGTCAGTCCAATCATTTTATCCCCTTATCTAGGGTTATCTCATCATCTTTCATCCATCACTTGTCTTTGGCCTTATGTCGAACTACGTTGCCCCTGCGCTTTCACGTAGGAAAGGTCGATCATTTGATCTGCCCCTAGGGTTCCATCCATCATTGGTCTATATTTTTCCACTTTTCTCCTGTTCTCCATCCTATCTTGGTCATCCATCAAAATCTCCATCATGGTCTGTCATCAGCCTTTTATCGAACTACGAGGGCTCTACGCTTCCACGTAAGCAAGGCTAATCTTTGATCGGCCCCCGAGCCCCTAGGTTGCTAGGATGTGTCAGTCTCCTATCGTGTGTCGTGTTGTCAAGCTATTCCCTCATCTAGCTGGTTCTTAACAAACAAGATCCACTTGTATCATCATATCCAATTAGTTCTGAATATCCTGCGTCATATCAATCTTTTAATTTAGTATCAATCATCGGTCTCAACAGGATGCATCCTTCCTAATAGACCTCATCAATCCCATCCATCCCCTTGATTGATCCTATGGCAAAGGACATTTGTAATTAATTGTGATCTTTTGATGCTTTTGGCTTTTGTTTATCATTTGAGCTCCCTATCATCACTTGTCATGGTCGCCTTGATCCATCATATCATGGTGTGCTTTGACTAGTCAACATAGGGGTGTATCTTGATCTTTTCTATCTTCTCGGTTGTCCTACGAGTACCCACCAAGATCTTTGAGGTCTTGTGTTATGCCGGGGCATCCTTGTGTGCTTTGTGGTTATCCCAATACCTAGCCCGACCAAGGTCCTCATGACTTTGGGGTGTTGGAATAGCCTTCTTGTTTGTTATGTTTGTTTTATGCATTAGACACTAATCCACCTTGGTTCTTCATACCTTGGCATCTTGTGTCTTATGCTATAGCAAAAATCAATGCTCCGACGATGGCAAATTGCATTTGGATTTCATTTCCTCTTCATCCTCTCGTCTATCAAAATCCCCCCCATCCATTCATCTTTCATCACACTCCCCTCCCAATCTTCCATCATATTGCATCATCTTTTTCAACTCCCCTTGCATCCTCTCATCCATTTCGAGAGTCCACCCGTGTTCTCTTGAACCCACATGTCCTCTCGAGGGGGCATCCTTCATCCCTAACTTTCATCTTTTCCCCCATCATCTTCCTTCCTAGTCACTTCTTTGAATGACTGGGGCATCTTTTCCAATCTAACCATCTTCTTCTAGGTTCTATATTTTAATATTCTTTGAAATGATGCTACTGTAACACCATCTCAAAGAGGGAAAATGTAGACATCTAAATTTGGACACTTAATTTATCCAAATTCATCCCTTTCGTCTTATTTTCAAGTAATAATACCGCTTATTATTTAATTAATATCTTTAATTCTGCCAAATCCTAAGGTATTTAATCAATAATACCTTATCTCTTTAATCCTCCCATCAATTGAATTAAATGTATTCCATTTATTTAATTCCTTCATGTCACATCCTCCATCATTTTTATCTTATCTAATCCTTCTTCTAATCTCATCATTAAGGCACATGCCTAATCCTTGATTAGGATGTGTCACATCCTCCAACTTTTTCAAGTTGGAATTTAACTTCTTAGCCACCTAACCTTCCTCTAACCCCTCATCAACTTGTCTAATCACCCCTTTTAGTCAACTCTTCCCATCCCCCAAGGAATTTTTAATTCCTTGTCTTCCCAAAGTCCTTTGAGGAATTTTTAATTCCACTCTCCATCTTTCAAGGAATATTAAATTCCTTTTCTCTTCCCCATGTCCTTTATGACATGTGTCCTTGGTCAACCTTATTAAAGGCCTTCCCCTTTTGGACTCTCACCCACATGGGGACAAGGACCTCCTTTATGAGGATATCTTGTTCCAATTCCAAGGTACTTTGTACCCCCTCCATGTCATGTACTATCCTTCCACCTCATGTCCACTTCACCTTTTAGGGCTATATCACATGCCACATGTCAAGATGTGAGGGCTTGTGAGTTCTCAACTCACCTTAGCCCTACATCTTGATATTTGGTGGCTCAATCTTGGCCATCCATCTCTTCTAGGAATTCTCAAAATTCTTATAAATACACCCTCTTTTCTCTCATTTTGAGGGAGATCATTTTTTCTAGCCAAACTCTTGCAATTTTATTTCTCAATCTACACTTAGCCATTTTCATCCATTTTATCCAACTATCTTGCATCTCACATTTCACATCTTGCATATCTTGCCATCCAAGGAGCATACACATTCAAGATCGAAGGGCCAACCAAAGGATCAATTCGAGACAAGGTATAAGGTTCCATTTGTTTTTTTTATCTTGTGTTGATTCCAACTTAGGCTAATCTTGAGGTGTAGGTTGTTTTGGTGTTTTTTTGCACTCTTTTATTTGCTGCTCATTTTCTAATGCTCACATTCAACCTATCACATTTCTGGCACACCCGGGGATTTTGATTTTACATCAAAAATTGCACAAAAGTATTCCAAATCATCCCAAAAAGAGTCATCTTCAAAATTTTATTTATTTATTTGTATAGGAGTAGTTACCTCATCTTTATGACATCTCTCCTGAATGCTTGTAGGAAAACCAAGACCTTCAACTTGAAGCATAGGTTTTGTTTTGGTTACTTGCTCAACCTGGTAGTTAGCCTTATCTTTATGCAAAACAAGTTGGTTAGCCTCCAAAACATAAATGTCCTTTTTCTCTTCTAGCTGAATTGAGGCTTCAATATCATCCTTGCTAGCCTCTTCAATGTAGCACAAAGGGAGTTCTGAAAACAAATCAAATGTTTCACATCCATGGAGAACATGATCTTCTTTGCAAATAGGGCTCTCTTCTTTTAATAGACTTTCTAGATCTTCTTCACTGTACCAACTGGATACCTCAAAACGACTGTCAATATTCTCTTTTTCAAACTAATTTTCATCCTCCTCTTTATAAACCCACAACACATCATGTTCCATAATGTCTGCTTGTTGCTCCAAATCGGCTGATAAGATGAGCATTTGTATGTTCTCTTCGTTACGATTGTCAAAATTAGGCAGCTGATCAAAAAAATAAACTAAATCTTCCTCTTCATGTGGTGCATTATCCAATGAACCAACCTTCTATGCACATGCATCATTCTCATATTCAGTTGAGAAGATGGTACAATCAGCAGCAACCTCTTGCTCTACATCTAGTTTTTCTGATTTGGTGAACAAAAGGGATTGCAAGAACCTTTAGCTACTGAAGTAAGATAAATATTCACATTGCTAAGTTCATTATGAGTTATTATGGACTACTCTTGGCTATGAATTGGTTGTTGTATTGAAGGAGCACTCCTAAAACTTGGAATTTTGATTGGTTTGGCCTCTAAAACCCCTTGCTCCTATTCAATCTTTTGTTGCTTTAATTGGTAATACTCTACAGCTAAATGTAGTGGATTTATATTTCTCATCTTCTCCATGATGAGTGAGCTATCCTGATCAATGGGTTGCTCTTTAACTACACTAGGTTGTACCTAATTACTTTCCTCAACTTGTAAAGGATGAAGGCTTGTGAAACTTGGGATTTCAGGCGTAAGAGGCTTATTTGAAGAGTTAAGAACTTTATCTTGCCTGAAACTTGGAATTTTAATTGGCTTAGTTTCTACAACCTTTTCCTTTTCTTGGTTTGGATTGGTATGAGAGGAGAGGCCTCAGAAAGATTTGGCATTTTGAAACTAGGAATGCAAGGGATTGATTGGATTTCATACCTATGTTCTTGTGCAAGCAAGTGTTTATTTGTTCTTCTTTGGCTACAACCTCCCTTGCAAGATCTTTTTCATATTGTCTCTTCTACATCAGCAATTCTTACTCATAGAGATAGGCCTAATAAGCCATCTCTTCCTATTGTTGATCATACTCTTCCTACCTCTTGATCTCTCATATCTACTTTGCGAAGTCTAACAATGTGTCCTTGATGTCATTCATGTTATTCTTTATATCCCTAACCTCCAAATCTTGGAGGTGATTAGGAGAAATTTTAAACTGATTTGACATCAAAGATGTTTCTTGAGGTTGATTTTAGACATATGAATGCTGATATGAAGGTTGAGCAAGAGTGGGTGGGAGGTAAGCATGTTGAGCATGTTGGCATGCTATTGTTGCATGGTTGTTTGGGATAAAACCAACAACATTTTCGATCTGATGCAAATATTCAAAAGGCTCTAAAACTGAATTTTGGTAGAATCAGGGAGTAGGAACATAATTTCCTTGACAGTTTGACATATTAAAACCTTCTAATGAGTTGTATTTTTCATAAAATTCTTTCCTAAATCAAGAAAACTAGGTTTGATTTAGAAAATTTTTTACATACCAGCAAAGTCGCCAAGTGATTGAAAGGATTCTATGAAGGAAAGAACCAAGAATTTCATCTAAATCCTAATCCTTGATAGTCTTTAAGCTTTTGGGCTGTTGAAATCAATAGATTTGAACCTGTAGAGTCATCAAGTGTCCGAGATATTTCCTCCAAAGGTTAATCTTGTTGATATACACATCGAATATCAACAATGGATGAGAACTTATGGACTGTAATAGTCCAATCAGTCCCACCAGGCATACCAAAAACTGTTAACACGTAGGATTGCACCCGAATGCAAAGCTGACAAGCTTAGCAATCCCGTGTAACATTGAAACACTTTCAAGCCTGTGGGTTACTCATTATGAAAGTGAATCTCCAGATTATGGGTTGGTTCCCTTTTGATTTTCTAATGAATTAATGATTTTGAAGGAAAAGGGATAGAAAACTCTAAAATGAATGTGCTAAAATTGAATTTAAAAGGATGGTGATGCACCTAAATGATGGCAGAACTTGAAGACTGATTCACAACTAATTTTAGAAAAAATGTTTACATAGTTCAGAAATGGGCAATTTGATCACAATAATGTTTTCAAAGAAGGCCAAACAATCTATCTTTTCATAAGGAAAACAATTTTTCACAACTTGAAGAATAGAATGGACATAAGCATAACCTAAGACTTGTGATGCAAAATTACTTTTGTTGATGTACAATAATGAATGAGACAAAACTAGAGGTTTTGACAATTAAAACAATAATTTCATCAAAATCATTCACAAAGACATGTGCATTATCTGAAGAGATAAAATTGATAAATCTTGAATGAAGATAGCAAGAAAATACTGCATAAATGACAAATAATAATAACCTATAACCTATTATTCTATATAAATCTGTAAAAAATGAGTTACAAAAGCTTCTTCTCTCTGCAATGCACAGGAGAGAAAAAAGGCAAGAACTGAGGAAAAAATACTAAGTATTTTCCTCTATATACAAAAGATGACTTGAAACTGCCAAGAGGTGGCACTTGTAGTTAACTACATCTAAAAATATCTCTCAAAAATTGATCCACGAGCAAAATGGAAAACCCCCAAAAAGGGGGGTCAAAATTGAAGTAATTTGAGCTAAAATAGCCTCAAACTCATTGTCACAATCAATTTCACCCAAGTTGACCTTGAAACCACAAGAGATAACTGAAAATCAAGACCAAACTCTCTAGTTTAACTTCTCTCCTCTAATTTTGCATGATTCTGACATGAAGTTAACAATGTAAACAAGGAATGAAGTAGACAATTATGACTCACTTCACTAGGTGTTATGAATTTGTCTACTATCTTGCATTTTTATGACATTTATTGAAGCAACTTATAATTTGATTGCTCCAATAATGTTTACATTTTTATTTTCACTTCAACTCATTCAAAAATAAATGGGTTCAACCTCATTTTGTTTGATACTCATGCAAAATATTTAAAACAAAGTGAAAAATACCCCATAGAGGGGTCGTCCAACACTTAGGGAAAAAAAGAACCCTAAATAAAAAACACACGACATTCATTTTACACACAACATTTTACACTTTCACTACTGTTGCACCACCACCATGGAGATTGTCTAGGGTTTTGAAGAATCATTCAAGCTTGTGGGAGTGGTTGAATGTGTATTTACTATTGGTAATCTATTCTCTTTGCTTGAAATGTTGAGATTTTATTGTCTTTCCCATAGTGCATCTGGATGGAAATCCTCAAACAATCAAAACTGCTCCTAATTATGTCTTTTGAAACAATTTTCATTCTTGCCTTAACAAGCTCTTAAATGTTTTTCATGCCTTGTCATTGGACTGATCTATAATTACTATTGTACAAAATGTTTGAATGACTTTAAAACATTGTTATTGTCCTTGCAGCATCAAAACTTTTCATGAAATCAAACCCTATGACCTTTGATCTTTTAGTACTTGTGCCATGTTTCATCAATTTTGAGGTCTCTAATATTATTCCTAGCATTATGAGATGTTTGACTGTTGGGAAACACCAAAACTAGTATCTCCAACCATTTTCATCCTCTTGCATATGAGATCCTAGATTCCCTTGCATCGCCTTTTTTTTGCATATTTTCATGTAACTCTCCCTCAAATTCACGGGCTGTCCATCATCAAGATTTTTTGGTATAGTGAGAAATGGAATGCAATATTAAATGACAACTCAAGCTATTTTTTCTAGTTTATTTCTTTATGTTTTGTAAAAAAATTGAAGACACGTCTTCATCCTCTATCCTTTACTATTTGTAAACATGAAGGTTTACTTTTGTTTTGGGTATTTGGCATTAGCACACATATGAGGATTTGGTATTTGGCTCTTGATTCTATCACTGAACTTGGAGAAACTAGTTGTACTCTTGTAGATTATTTTTCCTTTCCATTGTGAGGCTGACCCTTATGACTGAGGCATGCTTATTTTTAACATCATATGGGATTGTCTTTTACTCATCTTAATGATATTGTGGACTGTTTATGTAGACTATCCTTCATAATGGATTTGAGTTCCAACTATGCCTTTCTTGAGAGAAACCTCTTACAATTTATCTTACAATTGTGTTTGGTATATGATGGCACAAGATTCCACCTGCTACTATCACCTTGATTTTTTCTTGACCCTAGCACTTAGCATAATAGTAATATCTTCAATTGCTTTTGATCATTTCTTTTCACTGTTTCTTGGAAGCTTCATTCATTCCCAAACTATCTTGATGTCCTTTCTAGAATTCTGAAGATGAGTGATCTTGATGGGTCCAATCTTAGTGCAAGATACATTTACTTCATTATGTATCACTATCCATGACACCATGTGTTTTCCTTGGCATGTATTAGCTTTAAAGGTTATCATATCTCAATGTCTTAAGCAGATACAAAGGATGTATGATGTCTTCATGAAACTACATGATTGTAAATATGCTTGCATACTATTATGTCAGTGACCATTTTAGATGAATCCATGGCACTGTCTTCTACAAGTATCGTTGTCTTTTAGGCTACTCCATGACACCATGTGTTGCCTCTTTAATGTTGTCTTATCCCTCTCAAACATTAAGGGGGCAGCATGTTGGGCTCAACCCTTATAGGAGCCCATTTTTCTCCACATGTTGTGATATCAAACAAGATGAATCATGTAATGATAAATGAACTTGTACCTACATAGTGAACAAACAAGTTAGTAAAACAATGAAGATGAAAGCTTCAGATGATGCATTAATTCTTATGCTCCTAAATGTTTTTGAAATCTGCATATCTGATCAAATATTTCATAGTAGTAGATTATATATCTATTGATGTATGCATATGAGGAGAAATTTGATTATGATCTCTAACACAATCTATTTTTGTAGGTATCGCTGAAGCAACCAACGAAGGAGCTAGAGCTAGAGCTAGAGCTAAAGACACAACTGATAACCTTGTGATTCATCATTCATGCAATGATGAATCAAACTTCCTTTCATGTTCTTTACTTCTTCAGTTATAATTTTTACTCCTTGTGTTTCATTTAATCATGTATGATCAGTTACTCCCACGGCTTGTGTGGGACATCATGATTCATTGTAAAATGAATAAAGACAAAAATACTATGCAAATTTGTGTAATTTTATGTTGTAAGGAACATTTTCATAATAAAACTAAACTTCACTTGAAAAAATCCTTTGTGCAATGACAAAACATTAGTAGAAATTTGTATATACCTTTCTTCTTTAGCTGTAAACTTTCTTTCTAGCTCTACTTTATTGAGCTATAAGCAAAAATTAGGTAACGCCCATCATTATTTTATAATCAGCCTCTAGGGAAACCCTATTGGAAGGTCTCATTCTCCTTTGCATTTAGATCTCTAGGGTTATCCTTGAATGAAATAAGAAAGTGGGTGTGCTCTATGTCCTAAACCATATGAAAGCATCCTAACCCATTTTCTTTCATTTCATTTTGGTGAACTTGAATTTAGAACATTATAATTCTAATTTGGAGTGCATCATCATCCTAGATCTTTCTTGTATTAACATTGCATTAGGGTTTGCATTAGTTAATTGGCATTCTAGGGTTTCAAAATTTTGCATTAGTGAAAGTTCATATAGCTTGCATTTTTGCACTTTAAATCACTGAAAATCAAACAAAATTTTCATTTGCTCTTAGTTTATGGATCATACAACATAAAAATCATAAAAATCAATTAAAAATCTCTAAAAATTTTGAAAAAATTCTTCACTGGGACTCATTCGCCACCTTGGGTGAAGCAGTCACAGTGCAGATTCTGCACTACATTTTTTAGCATTTAAAGCACTATTTTTGAGCTTCTATTTTTTTTATAGCTTTTTTTTAGTTTACAAAATTTCTATTATATTCAATTAATTGTTCTTAGTTTATATTTCATTTGCATTCATCTTGCATTTAGAAGCCCTTCCATGAGTATTTGATGTTCTATTGCTAATATTGTAGTGAGATGAAGTTACATACTCATGTCATCCCACAATAGCACAATCATCGTGGATCTTGGGTTTTCTAGCTCTTTCACTCCTAGTATTGACACTAGTTCACTAGGTATGGACCATACACTTAACAATGATATGCCTTCAAGTAGGGTGGCTCGTGTTGAAACCATAGTAGCTAGTGTCCCGCAAGAAAACCTAATTCAAATCCATGAAGACTTAGAAAACCTACAACATCAGGTACAAAATGAAAAAAATTCAACTACTGCCATCCCTACCATAGATAACATTCACCACATGCTTGAAAGTGAAGATGGACTTGACCTTGTGAAAAACATAGTTCAAATCTTTGGAAGACACCTCACCTCAACCACTAGTTATCCTTTACCTACAAGAAATGTCACAAGCCAAGGAGGAACTCAAATTCCTCCTCTCACAACAATAGCCTCAATTCCTACCTATGCAAACCCTTAAGCCACAACAACAATGCAACCAACTAGTAATGTGATTCCTTGCTTGGGTATTTCCGCTAGCATCCATAGTACCTTTGTGGCATCACACATCATATCTCCTACTACCCTATCACCTATAATCATTCCATTCACTTTTCCTTCAAACAAATACACCCCCTCACCTTTTTCACCTTTGTCTCATAACACAAGCAATGACCCTCTCATAAATCAACTTCTGCAAACTATTTCATCCCTTCAAAAGCAAGTTTCCACCATCAACCAAAATCAAAATGGCCCACCTGCATATTATCTCAAAATTAGTACATTTTCCTTGGAGATATTGTGAACACCAATGCCTCAAGATGTAGAGGTGACTAGATTCAAAAAATATGGGGGAAAAGGAGATCCTTCTAACAATGTTAATGCTTATACTACCTTATGTAGTGACTTCATCCTTGATGATAAACTTTTGGCTAAGCTTTTCCCTAGGTCCTTGAAAGATGCTACCTTGGAATGGTTCTCTTCATTACCCAATAACTCAATTCGTTCATTCAATGAACTTTTTGAGACATTTGCAAACTATTTCCAAGTGCATATGACCCCTAAGATGACCTTGGTCAATTTGATGAGATGCAAGAAAAAAGAAGATGAAAAGATAACTGACTTTATCTCATGCTACCAAATCGATGTCAAGGTTCTCGATCCTCACCTTCAAAAGATGTTCATAGAAAATTTGCAAAGTGAGATACAAGATAATTTTACCATGATGAACTATACTACACTTCGTGATTATTAAAATTTGATTAGTAGTCGAGATACAAAATCCACCTCTAGTCATACTGAGAAATTTGAGTCTGCAAACCAAAAAAATTATCAACCTTTTAGAAAAAAAAATAAAGGTTTCCTTCAATTCAATCCACCTCAACAAACAACTCAGAATGTCAATAACCAAGTAGCTATTGTTAAAGTCGTGATACCCTTTAGCTATGGGGACCTAAAAAGACAATTCACTCCCTTACCTGATACCCTTCATAACACAATGACGACTTTTAGAATAGCAAATTATTACCTTGCCTCTTGTTAAACAACTCAATCCTAATAAACCATTGCCTGCAAACCATAGAACAAATTCTTACTGCCATTATCCCCGAAAAAATGGACATGACACAAAACATTGTAAGCATCTTTAACATCTTGTGCAAGACCTCATTGATTTTAGTTGTCTTTCCGTTAGAGGTTTTAGTGACCAAGTAAATAAGTCTATTTCTCCGTCTAACCAAAACTTGCAAACTTTTACCAACCCTATGCCTAATCATAACATTTCATTTGTCAAAGCTAGCAAAACTACAAAGAATGATGTGATGAATGTTGATATGGATAATGATACTATTCAACATGATTCTACAAATAATGATGATATGGATGACATGGTAGGAGTGATAGATGCCATTCCTCATAAGGGACAAACTAAGAATCCCCTTGACATTCTTTCTCCTCTAAGGATATACTTAAACATGCACTCGATGGTCCTCTTTACATAGCCATCAGAATCTATGACAAGCCCACTAACGGGATATTAATAGATCTTGTCTTAAGAGAGAATGTGATCACCGAGGAATTCTTACTTCTACTTGAACTCTATCAAAATATATATGATAAACTGAAAGCATGGATCAAGACACATAATGGTTTCACTTTCCCTACGATGGGATCAATCACCTTACTTTACAAATAGGACCAAAAACATTAGATATCTCATTCTCCATCATCCCATAGTCAGACCAATTTCATGTGAAGCTAATCTACCCATGGATTCACTCCATGAATGAAGTCCCTTTAGTCCCTTTAGTTGTGCATAAATTCTTAAAGTTTCCCTTTGACAATGAGATCTTTGCCATCCATCATAGTGGCTTTAACCTGACGTCCTCCCATGGAAACTTTTCCTTAGATTTCTATTAGCCCAAGCTTATAGAACCTATCAAACCACGAGAAGACTTCTTTTTCAAATCCTATCAAAAGTTCAAGGTAAAGAAAATAGCATGATTATCCCTATGAAACATGTCTCCAACCAAGCCTACCACCCTAGACAAAACCATGATTGAGCTTAAATAAATTCCAAATAACCAAGACCAACCTAAGATAGAAACTTCACCTACTTCCTACAAAATACCAAGAGATAACGAAAACAATCCCATCACACCTCCCAAAATAAAACAAGTTTACAAATCTAAAGAGAAAGTGGTCGAACAACCTCCCATAGTTCCTTCTATTCCTCCCCTTGGGGAAGAAAAGAAACCTATGGTTGATCAACCAGCTCCTACACAAACGCAACTTGAAAATAGGACTAAAATAAATAGAGGTGCTAGAGAGCGTAGGTGTAGACATCATGCCCTTGCTCATAGGTTATAGGAAGAAAACAACAAAGAAAATCAAAATCCAAACTTGACTGAAACAATGCATGACAAGCCTCCCACTTTGTCAAAACAAAAAGATCTTATAATGCAACCACAACAAGAGTTGTACCCTTCCTTAGACATTATCATTTGACCTCCTATTGTGATTAACTTAGATGATGAGGAGGAGGTTTCTAAAATTGATGAAGAGGTGCATAATGAATTGAATACATTTTTTTCTTCCATGAGCTTAAACGACAATTCTCCTAAGAAGAGTGTTGAACCTAGTGGTAGCCCTAGTTTAGAACTTGGTATTGTCCCTTTAGCTAGTTGTCTTCCTTCGATATACAATGAACATGTTTGGGATGAAAACAACCTACTCATAGGATGACTTGTATGTTCCTTACTAGTTTCTTTGCATTATTTCTTTTTTTCCTTTTTTTATGTGATTTCATGTGCATATTGTGATCCACCATAATGTTCCACTTGATGTATTTCTCTCTCTTTGTGACATTCCTCTATTTGTACCTTCATTCTTCTATATGTCATAAATCTTTAAACTCTTTCTTTTATATCTTTTTCATTTTTCTTGTGTTTTCCTTTTGGGATGATGCAAGGTGTCGAGAAATTCATGTCTCGACCATATTGATCCAAAAGCTTTTCCTTTACTTTTCTTGATATTTTTCATTTATCTTGTGTTTTCCTTTTGGGGATGAAGCAAAATGTTGAGACATTCATGTCTCTTCCATGTTGACCCAAAAAAAAATTCTTTGCTTTTGCTCTCTTTGTGTCATTCTTCCATGAGTATTTGGGGAATGATGACAATTTCGAGCTCTATAATAACATTGTAGCAAGAACATACTAACCCCAAATCCATAGATCCCTTATGTGTTTGGATTTTCATTTTTGGGGGAAACCCTTTTATCTTTCCTTATGCATGGTGTAGCTTTATTTGGAAACATATGACTTGGTATAGGCTTTCCAAGTTAGCTCTCATGTCTTCCTTTTTGTTTGTGTTTATCATTTTCCAATTTAAAGTAATTTCTCATAGTATGGCATTTATCAATTTCTTTAAAGTGGGGGACATTGGCATTATTATTTTACATTTTCTTTCTTTTTCATGGTTCATGGTGCATTCTTTTTACTTTATGTGATGTGTCTTTTTCTTTGTGGATGACATTGGGTGTGATGTCCTTCAAGAGCGTGATCTATTTTAGCATATTACATTCCTCTTAGTGGCTTGATGCGACACACTGCACCCCCTAAGTTGTGAATCTTTTATTATTTAATTGGTCCTCTCTTGGAGACATTGGGCACAATGTTCTTTAAGACCTCGCATGAATTACGCAAGACTCCTTTCAACGTTCTTTACATTTTGCATGTGCATTTTCAATTATATTGCCACCTTGCATAACACAACTTACATGTTTGTGGAGCCTTATTATTTGTTCATGAGCTCCAAGCATACAAAGTTTTTCTTGTCTCATAAAGCTCAAAAACCATTTGTTGTGTGGCACCTTATTAAAGTTATCAGGAGGTATAACTTTCATATGGTTTTGACGGGAAGCTAAATGAGGGCATGACTTTCCCTTAGCCACTCACGTGTGTGTGTGAGTGCAAACCGGTCATGTGTGTATGTGTCTCACCTTCTTGGACTTCTCACCCAATGGATATCCTGGAGTTTCGTTGCCTCAGGGTGAATGTGCATTCTTTTGGATAAACAACCTAGATTCGATCCACATCACATTGGGAAAATGGTTGAAGCTTGATCCTCCCTTTTATTTTTCATTTTGTTTCATTATGTCTTTGGCATTGTATGCTTGTTCCTTTTTGTTTCTCTTTATATCATTTTCATGTGTGTTATTTTGTACCTATGTTGGTTTGCCATAGGACCTTGGTCCTAGGGGCTTGGGAAACCCTCTTTATCATAGCCATCCTATCTTACCAACATTGGTGCATTTGAACCCCTCTTGATCATGGTCATCCTATCTTACTAGCATTGGTGCATATGGTCTACTTTAGTTTGAGTTGGAAGAAATTTCATCCTCTCACTAAAGTGGGGCTAGATGTAATGACAGAAAAAGGTCCCCCTAACATGGCCTTGATTTAGTGTTGTAATATTTCTAACATATTCACATTAGGTCCTGGGCCCTTGTGAACTAAATGAGCTTATCGGTGCCTTATTTAGAGTGTTGTAAAGTGTTGTAACACACTTTCACACATTTCTAGGGTTTTATTAAATAAATAGGCTTCTTTATGCTTTAATTGGCCTCATTTTGCATCCACAAGCCTCATTTAATACATCTTTTTGAGGATAATCCCGGTACAAATCAACATCCAATCATAATTCAAGTGTTTTCAGCTTGTGTGGCCCATATTTAGTGATCTAGGACTCATTCGCCACCTTGGGTGAATGAGTCCCACCTAGGTTTTTGGGTCCTAAACCCAGTTTCACACCTTTTTAAGCATTTTAAAAATGGTCCCATAAATTATGCCTATTGGGACTCATTTTCCACCTTGGGTGAATGAGTTCCATGTGGCTCAAAATCAAAATTAATTCAAATTTTTGGCGATATTTTATCTTCCTAGATCTGATGTCAACTTGTAGTGTTGTAATTTTGAGAATTCTTGCATAATTAAGTATAAATACAAGTTTCTTTAACTCATTTTTCACCTAGCAAGTTGAATGAGCATCCTTATAGAAAATTTGAGTTCACGAGAACATTCAAGAAATTACAAGAGCATTCAAGAGAATTCAAGGGAAGATTATCAACCATTTTAGAGAATTCTCCAAGTATTAACCATCACATCAAAGACTTCATGCGTCATGTTTGTTTTTGAGCTAACAATTGTGGTGTAGGGTTTCATGATTCAAGTTATCATTTCATTCAAGATCTATCCTATCCAAGTAAGAGTCAAGATCTACATCCATTAGAGCCATCTCATACATGTTTTCACCACTTCATTGCTAGGGTTTGGTGAATAGAAACATCATATATTGTTCATTCATCATTATCTATTCCAATTTTTATTGCATTTCAAGGTTTGATTACCAAAATGGGGTTTGACCAAGGAAAACCCCTATCCACTAACAAAACAACATTTTTCCCACTCTTTAGTGTGTAATTTGTAGGTTTAGATTGAAGAAACATTGAAGAGAAAGATTGGAGAAAGTTTTCAAAGTTCCTAAAGTTGTCAAATTTGTCATCTTGCATTGGAGATACTTGAAGAACTGCTACAGGTTGCAAATTAGGGTTTCAGATCCGAAAATCAATTAGGAAGCATAAAACATACCTTGAAGACCAAATTTAGACTTTAAAGCTTAAGAAAACCCTAACTGGACTGATTCACTACTTCTAGAAAATGAGTCCCAATTTAGGTCAAAATTTAGATCTTTACATATTCAGATACCCATTTGCCAGATTCTTGTTTCTGCACAAAAATCCAGATTTGGGGTTGATTCGCCCAAACTAGCATATGAGTCATAATCAAAATTAAAGTCAAAATTTCCATCATTTCAAGCCTCATTCCATCTCCTTCAGATTTCTAGGTGCACACATTTCATATCACAACTTGTTATTCTATTTTATTTGCATTTCTAGCTCATTTAATTAAATTTTGCATTGAATTAGGATTAAGCATTACATCTTGCATTTTATTTGTCTTTCCAAGCCCTAGCTTGGTGGTGAACCCCTCATTTTTTTACAATCAGCCTCTAGGATAGCCCTATTGCAAGGTCTCATTCTCCTTTGCATTGAGATCTCTATGATTATCCTTGAATGAAATAAGAAAGTGTGTGTGCTCTATGTCCTAAACCATACAAAAGCATCCTAACCCATTTTCTTTCATTTCAATATAATGACTGATATTTGATTCAATCTAACTTCCTTGGACACTGATGGATGAAAATAAATATTGTCATTAACTTGGAATGCATGACTAATGACTTGAGTTGCATGACAAATAACAAGTGACTTCCTTCAGTTAACAGGGGATGACCATTCTTGCATGAATGGTGGAGAGAGATGTTTCAATTAACAAAGAATGACTTGGACCCACCTTGGGTGCCCAAGTTGGCTTCTTGGAATTAACCCCTTTGCATGCTAAGATATTTTAGAATGCTGAGTTAAGTGGGCCCACTCTTGGGCACCTACTTTGAGGATAAAGCATTGAAGATATTTATGGAATAAAGGTTGAGTTACTACTTCAGTTTGGGATGCTCAAATGGATGAAGATGATGATTTGGCATTGTTCTTCATGATTAAACTCTACTTGGAACAGATAGGAGTACCTTTTAGGATATAGGGATTGATCTTTGTAATTGTAACTCTTTTGGAGTTTATAAGGTTGATTATTGCCTATATAAATCAAGCAAGTTGAAGAGAGTTTGTATCAAATTTTATTGCAGGTTGTGAGGAAGAATTGTTGAAGGCAAAAGAAGCATATCTCAAGCAAGGATTGGAATTATTGTAATCTTATTCTAAGATTAAATAATATATTGATTCTTGGTGGATTTTTTTCCCAAAAGGGTTTCTCCATGGTATATGTTGTGTAACTTCTTTCTTTTGGTCTTATTCTTCTACAATATTTTGTCTACTTTTACAAATGGTAAAATGAATCTAAGCAGATAATCATCCACAAAGAATTTTTAACAAAGAACACTTATTTATATCTACAATACAATAGTTTTACAAGTTTTAAGGCTACATAATTACCTTCATTTTTCAACATTTGGTATCAGAGTTGAGGTTGGGTAGAGTTTGGGACGCCTTTCTTTTAAAAGTTTGAAGGTTTTTTGGATGTAGTGGGAGCTTTTAGGAGTTAGGGATTGAGCTTTGTAATTGTAACTCTTTTTGAGTTTACAAGGTTGATTATTCCCTATATATCTCAAGCAAGTTGAAGAGAGTTTGTATCAGTTTTATTGCAGGTTGTGAAGAAGAATTATTGAAGGGAAAAGAAGCATCTCAAGGAAGGATTGGAATCATTGTAATCTATTTTGAGATTAAATAATACATTGATTCTTGGTGGAGTTTTTTCCCGAAAGGGTTTCTCCACGGTATATGTTGTGTATCTTCTAATATTCTGTGTAATTCTTCTACAACCTTTTATCTTCATTCTACAAATGATAAAATGAATTAATCAAATAATCACCCATAACGAATCTATAAGAAAGAATAAATATTTAGATTTGCAAGTATAATAGTTTTATAAAGTATTAAGCTACATAAACACCTCAATTTTCAACAGATGAGGTTTTCTCACTAGGGTGTGTTGTAGAGTGTCAAGGAATGATTTTTGGGATGAGTTCAGCATGTGAGAAAGTCTAAGAGATGATAGTGTAGTGGTTTTCCTTCAACATGAACTAAGGATAGGTAGAAGGTGTAAGAGTTTCCTCCATAGTGGAAGTGGATAGAGGAATTCAAGAGAGAATCTTCCAAAATTTTATGTTGGGTAGAGGATAGGTATGGAAGTGAGTTTTAGTTGTAGGTTAGAGAATAATTTTAGGTGTTGATAGGGATTTATGAGTTGTTGTATGCCTAAGCGTGAATGCATGAAGATGGAAAAGAGGAATATCATAAGGTTCCTTATGTAGAGAGAGAATGGATTATGAGTAGAGATTAGCAAGATGCAAAAGACTCAATAAGTGTTGAGAGAGACTCAAGTAGTAGTAGATAACATGAAAGAAGAGGAAAGCATGGATTTGTGTGTAGATGAACCTATTGAAACATAAAAAAATGTAAATTTGGTGGATGTGAGGGTTTAAACACACTTACACCTTCTCTATTTTCATTAGAAAAAGAGATTGAGCCCAAGGATAGAATTGAATTTCAACCTTGAGGTGAGTCAAATCTATGGGGATGGGGATTTGTTGTTTTCTTATGATAGAAAATAATTGAAATGACTGAAATGCACTTTGGGAGATGATTTAAAATTATTTAACAAAGTAAATTGCATAACCTAACACTTGAAATGCATAGATATAGGATAATAGAAATGAAAAAGTAATTTGCTAGCAGATCTAGGAAGTGCAAAACATGGAAAACCTACCCAAAAAGGTGGGTTTTGAGTGTCCTACAATGACTCATTCATTTGAGGGAGAATGGGTCTTTGTACTGTGATTTTTCTTAGCTTCAAGGATCCTCTAGTGCAAGATATGAGCTTCTATTTGTCCCATGTTTCACTATCGGAAAGTCAAAAACAAATTTAGGATCTGAGTTTCCATGTCTTGACAACAATGTTGACAACTTTGATAACTTTACAAAATTAATCCTTTGATCAATCTTCAATCCTTCTTCACCTATAAATTTGTACATACACAAAGAGAGGGGAAAATGTTTGTTTTTGGGTAAATAGGGGTTTGCCTTGGTCAAACCCCAATTTGGTAATTAAACCTTGATGATAAAAGATAATGATAAATGGAGGGAATTGATGAATGAACAAAGCTATGCTACAACTCACCAAACCTTTAATGACTTCCCTTAGAGGACTGAAGTTTAACAAATCACTCTAAGGCTTGGATCTTGCATGAAATGGCTTGATTGGATGCTTGAATGCTTGAAACCTACATCACAATGTTAGCTCCAAAACATGACATGAAGATACACACTTTGACATGATGATATGATCTTGATTGTTGTTGTAGATAACTGAAAAATCTACTCTTCAATGCTCTTGACAATAATATTAGCTCTTGTGAAAGTTGCCTCTTAATTCTTAGATTTGAATTGATAAAATAACTATGTATTTATAGGTGTTTATCTAATTTCCTGAAAATTAGATTCCAAAATCTGACAATTGAAACTTGAATTTGAATCATTAAAATTCCACCAAAAACATATTTTAAATTGGGAAAATGGGTCTTGGGACCTAAATCTAGGACACACAATTTCCAAAATGTTTAAATTAATGCTGGAAATTGTTTAATATAGGTTCCCCTTTTTGAAAACTAGAATAATAAGGCGTAGGAATGCATAATTTAGGAAATTAGAAACTTAATTAAGTCCAACTAATTAAGGGGATGCAAACATAGTGTGAAAATGTAAAAGAGTATGTTTTCAATACTACACCTGTATGTGCAGGAGAATAATAAAGTGTAGAAATAAATGCATGTCTTTTGGAAAACATGGGAAAATTGAAGAAATAAGTCATTGTTGAAGGTGAGAAAATTGTAGCAATGTTGATAGAAGAGGTTGAGAAGAAAGAGGATGTTGTGGAAACCATGGAGTTTCCTTTAGAGGACATGAATATTTGGGAAAGAGTAAAGAAACATAACACAAATATATTGGTTGTGGAGCAAGGTGAATAAGAGGAAAAGAAGACAAAGGATGTTGTAGTAAAGGGTGTTGAATAAGAGGTATGTTTAGATGTGATGGTGAGTGTGGAGGAGGTTAGACTGTGGTGGGTTGAATCCTATGATAAGGAGGAGAGGAGTTGAAGAAAGTGAGAAGAGGAGGAGAGTTGAGAAGATAAGTGTTTTTATAAAGAGGTTGGTCAATGGTGGACATGGGTCCATGAGAGGGAAGACAAATGAAAAACACAATTTGTGGAGGAGGATGGTTTGCCATATACTAGAAGAGACAAAGGAAGAAGGATTATGACAGACCTGTTGTAGTTTTGGGGTGTGTTGTAGGTTTTTTATAACCTATAAGGGTAGTTCTACTACTTAACCTCAATTTGTGAGCCCAAGCTCACAAAATTCTTACCTGATGTTTTTGATGTAGGATCATCCTAAGGTACTAGTGATCATCAACCAAAAATATTTCTAATTTTTAGTTAAGCCTTGCTTTCTTTCTATTGATTTTTTGTTGTGGCTTCAAGGATTTTCAAATGTAATATAGAAAAATTGATAGCATCACCTTGTAGCATACCTTAATCAGTGCCTGTAGAACATAAATTTGATGAATATTAGCCAAAAATTTGGTGTTGAACCATATAAGTTCCACTCTTTGCAACTGATTCAAATGAGCTTATCTGTATTTGCAAGAAACTTGGATCCATTTGAATTTGAAGCAACTTCATGCCTATCTAACCTTTTTTGGTGACTTCACATATAATTGGATTTTGTAGGTATCTTTTGGCTAAGTGAATTTACAAGAAAATTCCATTGAACTAGATAAGTGTGTCAATCAAAAGGCTCAATTCAATAAGAAACTTTTGCATGAAGGATAACATGTACAAAGTGAAATTTTTTTCAAGTGATTTAGCTATTTGTAGGAACTTGATAATGAATTGGTTGGAAAAACTTCCACTTCTTGCAAAACTTCCACTTCATGTGAAACTTCCTCTTCTTACAAAACTTCCACTTCCTGTGAAACTTCCTCTTCTTATAGAACTTCCACTTCCTATGAAACTTCCACTAACTATTAATTTGCAAAACTTCCTCTTCATGCCATTTTTTAGGAACTTTGGGGTCATCAAGCTTTGTGGGAATTCCTTGTCCATCTGTTTCTTTCAAGAATTCCTTATCCAATGAAAATTATGGGCTTATCATAGCCATTTTAAATTTTTAGGTAAAACCAGGTGTACTAAATATTGTAAAGTTTAATCAATTGGTTCAAATGAATAAGTTTAATGATGATGTCAACATGACATCATTCAACTTTAGTTGGATAATAAAATCAACATGTATGGATTGCAGATTTCAACTAACCAACTAAATCTAAATAGGGATTGTATGTTTGAACTAGTCAATTGTGTATTTTCACTCATAACTACATTTACAAGTTTCCAACTTGCTACTACACTTTGTAGACTTTTGATATGCTATTGCACTTGTCACTTCTATAATGAATTAGTTTTTTAATGACTAATATTTGGTTCAAATTAACTTCCTTGGAGAGTGAGATAAAAATAAATGGTGTCTTCATTTTAAATATTAATAATAAGGATAAGTTTGTAACTAGACAATGGTGATGTTAATTTTTAGCTCTGTAAAAATCCTATGTAATGAAAATTTTGAGAAATAAATAAAGCATGTTTATTGAAATTAAGTGTGGAAGAAATTTTTAGGCTGCATTATTGGGTTTTTTGATAAGTCCCCCTTGTCATGACTATATTAGATTACATCAAAGTAGGTTTTCTCATTGGGGTGTGTTGCAGAGTGTTGAGGAATGTTGTTAGGATGATTTTTAGAGTGTGTGAGATGTGTTGTGTGATAAATTTTAAGAGATGAGAGTTTAGTAGCTATCCTCTAACACAAACTAAGGATGGGTAGAAGGTGCAAGGGTTTCCTCCTTAGTAGAATTAGGTAGAGGAAGTGAAGAGGGCATCTTCCAAAAGTTCTTGTTGGGTAGAGTATAAGCATGGGAGTGAGTTTTCGTTGTAGGTGAGAGAAGAATTGTAGTTACTGATAGAGATTTATGATTTGGTGTATGCCTAAGTGTGCATGTGTGAAGATAGAAAAGAGAAAGAGCGTGATTTTTTTTGTAGGAAAACCTTTAGGAATTTCATTCCTTATGTGGAGAGAGAACGGATTTAGAGTAAATATTAGCAAGATGTAGAAGACTCTATGAGGGTTGAGAGAAACCTATGTAATAGTAGAGAATAGGAAATAAGAGGAGATTATGGGTTTATTTGTAGATTAACTTGTATGTGGAGAAGAAGAATAAAGTGTAAAAATAGAGGTGTGTCTTGTGGAAGGCATGGGAGAAGTGAAGAAAGAAGTTAAAGTTGAAGGTGAGAGAGTTGCAGTAGTGTTGATAGAAGAGGTTGAGAAGAAAGATGATGTTGCAAAAATAGTGGAGTTCCTTTTGGAGTGCATGAAGATTATGGAAAGAGTAGAGAAACATAATACAAAGAGATTGGTTGTGGATCAAAGTGAAGAAAAGGACAAGAAGACAAAGTATGTTGCACCAGAGGATGTTGAAGAAGAGGTGTGTGTAGATTTGATGGTGAATGTAAAGGAGGTTGTAGGAACCTTTTGGTGGAGGAGGTCAAACTATGGTGGATTGAATCCCGTGGGAAGGAGGAGAGTAGTTGAAGAAATTGAGAAGAGAAGGATATTTGAGAAGAGAAGTGTTTGGATGGGGATATCAATCAAT
Organism: Sequoia sempervirens; assembly: GCA_007258455.2. NCBI lineage: Eukaryota > Viridiplantae > Streptophyta > Pinopsida > Cupressales > Cupressaceae > Sequoia > Sequoia sempervirens. Next base: position 83,798,080 of record VDFB02252616.1, on the reverse strand, counting down.
GGTGGACATGGGTCCACGAGAGGGAAGATTAATGGAAAACACACTTCATGGAGGAGGATGGTTTGTGTCCTAACCATATTCTAGAAGATACAAAGTAGAAGTCTTTTGATGGATAGTTGTTGTAGTGTTGGGATGTGTCATAGGTTGTTTACAACCTAGAAAAGTAGTTCTACTACTTAACCTCAATTTGTGAGTCTAATCTCACAAACTTCTTACTTGGTGATGAGCCTAGTTTTTGGTCTAGTTTTGGGGATAACCTATAGTCTATTTGCTCATAGATGTCATGGACTTTAATGCTTAAGTTTTGGTACTGGAATAATGTTTCCCTCAAACCATTAACATTTGATGTTTGCAAACTTTAATAATATTTGGCATAGAATGTGAACTATCTATATCGATTTTGCATGAGGTTATTGAATGTTTCTTAAGGTGGCTATAGATGTGTAGTTATTATGTGTACTGACCTTGCCATGCAGATTTAATGTGCTAAGTTGAGGAAGACACCACCAGCTGGGCATGCACCATGATGTCCAGTAAAGGAATCTCTCCAAGTCAAAGAAGACTGGCAGCAGAAGATTCTCCATGCAGTCGAGTGTAACTTCCTTGTTGTAGTGGACTTTTAATGTTCGAGCATGCACAGGCATTACTATTGTGTTGAGTCTACATCTGACTTGCATGTCTAACTGGATTCCATGCATGTGTAACTGCCATCATTCCACTTTCTCTGTTTTCCCTAATTGGCATCCTCACAGTCTTGGAGTTGACTGCCTTATTTAGCTGATAGCATAAATAATCTGATGTTGCTTCCTCCTAGTTAGTTATTTAGTCAGTTGATTAGTAAGAACAGAGGAAGAGGTTGCACGATTTGATATTGTATTCTAGTTTCAATTTACAGTGAATGAAATAAAGTTATGAGTTTGAGCATTTGAGTTCTTGTTAGTTTAGAGTATACTTATCCAAGGGGGCCCACTTGGTGAGTAATTTGTTTCATTATTTTAGCATTAGTTTAGTATTACTTGTTGTTTAGTACTTAGTTGGAAATCTGGCATCAACTGTTCTTGCAGCCACTGGAAGTCCATTCTACGTTCGTTCCTGCAACCAAAGTAGACAAAGTAGTTCCCTGTTTGTTGCCCTAATCTTTTATTTATGTCACACATTTTAGTTCAGCATAGTTGTTGGTTGATATTCAGTATTTGCTTTATTTCCTTTTTAGCAAATTACTTTCAGCATTGTGCTTCTTAGTTGTAGAATGCAATGACTGCTTGAGCCCCTAGTGCATATACAGTGCTAGCCCATTTCAAGTTCACGTCCCTGGGTTAACAATTTAAATGCACCTTCATGATGATTAAAGTAGCTATTCAGGTTAGATGTCCAATCTTTGAATCATGGTTGTAAAGGCTTAGTTATGGAATCATTGTAGGAGGCCAACATTTTTGGTGTCGTTGTTGGGGATGGTGTCAAGCTAGGAAGTTTTTTGGAGTCATTATTAGTTTCTTGTCATAGTGTTTTTGAAAGTTATTCTTAGTATATCTTCATTTAGAAAGTAATGACCCTTTATTTGTTACCAATTTTTTTTATGAGCTGACTGATAATGAGTAATATCGCATGCATAGAGGAAGGAGAAGGGTCGCTTATGGGAGATTCCTTCCTAACAATCCTAATCCATTCTAGCTAGTTGAATATCAAAACTTATCAGAAGAGGAAGAAGATCCACACCCCTTTGCAAATGCATATCTTGATCTGACTAGTTCTGAAGTCTCCTCTAAAGATCAAAATTAGTTTGAGAACCCCCTTGCTTTGGAACCACATCAAGCAGGCATGGGTGATGCAAATGGGAATAGACCCAACCAACCAGCTTTTCCTTTTCCCATTTCCCAATAGTTGGAAACATCAAGAACATCCCTGCTTCCGCACTCCCAAAGTTTTATGGACTCATCACAGAAGATCATGATACCTTTTTATTTGAATTTTACATACTCTGCAGGATTTATGATTATACTATTGATGCCCATCAGCTCAAGTTATTTCCCACCACTTTGAAGGAAGCTGCATTAAGATGGTTCATGAGCTTGGGCAAAAATACTATGGAAATTTGGGAAGACATGAAGACAAAGTTCCATGAGAAATACAAGGAATACTGTAGGGGTAGTGATATGAGAGGAGGTGACATTTTCAGGATGCAGCAGAAGGAAGATGAGAGCCTAGAAGACTACATTGCAAGATTTATGTTTTTCCCACAAAAATCTTCACACCATGCACTTAATGAGGATTCACAAAAGTTGTTCTTCCTGAGAGGAATCAATGATAGTTGCACTGATCCCTTGGACCTCATGGTAGGAGGAAATATCTCCCAAGTTCCTTGGGAGGATATCAAGAAAATATGCTAGAATTACTCTAGGGCAGCTTCAAAGAAAGGGAGAGCTTATCAGTCTTCCATGGGTAAGTCAACTATTGGTGGAGTTTCAAGAATGGAGATCACTCATTTGCTGGTAGACTTCAAGCAAGATATTATCAACAATCTAGCTACTTAGCTAGATACACTTCAAGCCAAGAAAGAGCAAGAGGAGGTAGAGATGATGTCAATAGAGTATTATCCCCACTGCAAGCAAAAGAAGAAGGACTGGAGATGTAAGATGGTAGCTAACTTGGAAAGCAAACAAATTTCACCTGAGTTCAAGCCAATTCAGATTGAAGAAGACCAAGTTTACTATGTTGCACCAAAGAAATCCTTGGGCTCCAAGACAAGGTATGCCACCAGATCCACTATCCTATGTTGGGCCATATTTTAACTCGTATTCATCCAGTAACCAATGGTAGCCCCAATACCCACCCAATTATGGGGGATATCCACCATAGCCTTGGAGTAACCTTCCAAATTCTTGGACCAGTCATCAGAGTTCTCCACCTCAGTGGCAGCACCCTCAGGGGAATTGGCAGCAATTCCAAGGAAACTGGCAACCACCTATAGGAAATTGGCAGCAAACAAATCAATGGAGAGGAGGACAATAATGGCCTATTGAGACAACCAATTACATGCAGCCACCTTCTCAATCCTAGCAGCCTGTTCTAATGCCTCCACCTACTAATCCAAGCTCAAATGCACCTAAACCAACTCAGCTACCAGCTCATCCCACACCCAATCCTAATAACAAACCACAGCAACAGCCTGCATACTCTACTAATTCAAATCAATTCCCTGCAAATCAATTCCCTGCATATGTTGTGAGTGTAAGTGATATCCATTTGCATTCAGGAACCACTCTACCAAGCCCTTCCAAGCCCATCATCACTAATATTCCTATGGAAGAGGAGGAGGATCCTTAGAATGACCCCATTCAGCCAAATGCACCAAAAAATCCTTAACCAGTCCCAATCAAACAGACTGAGCAAGAGCCACCATTTTCTTAGAGATTGGAAGTTGCCAAGAAGAAAGAAGAAAAGGAGGATACCACTTTTGATATCCTGGATCAGGTAAAACATATATGTGTTTAGATACCCCTATTTCAAGCCATAAAGGATGTTCCAATCTACAAAAAAGCTATCAAAGAAGCTTGTCTTAAGAAGCCAGGAAGGAAGAAGAAAGACCCAACTCCAATTCATGTGGTGGGCTAACTAGCTGATATCATGCTGGGAAAAGTGATTATTCCAAAATATAATGACTCAAGCAGTCCTATGGTAGCAATTGTCATAAACAAGATCAAAGTGAAGAATGCTTTGATTGATCTAGGGGGAGCAATCAATGTAATGACGAAAGACATCCTGCAACAACTAAGTATTGTAAGTATGAGATCTACTCCTATTGTCCTACAGCTTGCTCATAGCTCTACTATCAAGCCTAATGGCATAGTGGAGAATGTTGTGGTAGTTCTAGACTCCTGGGAATATCCGGCAAACTTTATGATTCTTTCTCCTAAGGCTACACTAGGCGGGTACCCCATCATTTTTGGAAGACCTTGGTTGGCAACTACAGATGCATACATTGGATGTCATTCTGGTGACATGACCATTTTAGATGGAAGGAGTACTAAAATTTTTGTTCTCTATCCACCTACTCAGCGATCTCATGTTGAAGAATATTTTGTATGGCCACAAGTTGGTGAAGAGGCCGAGGAAGTTAATTTTGTGGCACAACTTATGATAATAGGAAGAAGCTCTTTATGCAGCTCCAAGATGAGGATGAAGTGTTGGCTAATCTCATTCAGAACCATTATGAAGTGGAAGAAGCATCATCTTCTACTTCGGTCAGGACACTTCTGGCTGCTCTTCTTGCAGCCACTGTTCCTGCAGGCATTTTCCTACAGCCACTCTTCTTATAGCAACCATTCATGTAGCAAGAGGTATGTTCCATACATTTTTTTTGTGTGAACTAAAGGTACCATGTATTACTGAAGTAGCCATGATAGAATTAACCACACAAATCCAAGAGTCAGAAGGAAAATACCTAAATTTCAATAGTAAATTGAATGAAGAGAAACAACTGTTATTGGAAAATCTATTAAGCACCCATTAGCATGCATTTGCATGGGACTATCATGATATGAAAGGTCTGGATCCTAAACTTTGTACACACAAAATTTATATCAGAGATGATTGCACTCCAATAAGACAACACACAAAGAAGAATCAACCCTGCACTAAGACAGATTGTGAAAGGAGAATTGTAGAAATTACTAGATGCACGATTTATATACCCTATTTCAGATAGTCAGTGGGTGTCTCCATTAGTGATTGTGCCCAAGAAAGGAGGGAAATGGAGAGTTTGTATTGATTATAGAGAACTTAACGTTGCCACCAAGAAGGATCACTTTCCTTTACCCTTCATTGATCAAGTTTTGGACACACTTGCAGGAAAGCAATATTTCTCTTTTCTAGATGGATTCATCAGCTACAACTAGATCCAAATTGCACTAGAAGACCAGGAGAAGACCACATTTACCTATCCATGGGGGACCTATTCCTATTCGGTGCTCCCATTTGGCTTGTGCAATGCACTTGCAACTTTCTAGAGGGCAATCATTAGCATCTTCTCAGACATTTCTCATGATTGCATGAAGATTTATATGGACAACTTCACCACTTATGGTGCTAACTTTAATCAAGCATTGGAGAATCTCAAGAGAGTTCTGCAAATATGTGAGGATCAAAACTTGTCCTTGAATAGTGAAAAGTGTTTCATGATGATGCAAGAAGGTGTAGTTCTTGGCCACTACATCTCCCACAAAGGAATTCAAATAGACCCTACAAAAATTGAGGTAATCACAAACCTGCCTACCCATTCAAAATAGAAGGATGTTAGGAGTTTCCTGGGCCATGCAGGATATTACAGGTGATTCATCAAATATTTCAGCAAGGTAGTAGCACCATTGTATACTCTTCTCACTAAAGATGTTGAATTTCAGTGGACTAAAGCTTGTGACAAGGCATTTTCTGACTTGAAGGTAGCTTTGACAAATGCTTTTGTACTTAAGGGACCCAATTGGGAGCTTCCTTTCCACATTCACACTGATACATTAGACTATGCCATAGGATCAGTCTTAGGATAGAAGGAGGGAGCTGTTGAAAATGCTATTTACTTTGTCAACAAAAAATTGCAAGGAGATGAATTCAATTATACAGTGATAGAGAAAGAGATGTTGGTAGTAATTTATGCACTGAACAAATTCAGACATTACATAACGGGCTACCAAATATTTGTACACATTGATCATGCAGCCATTAGGTATCTCATGAATAAACCTTTAACAATAGGTAGATTGGCAAGATGGTTATTGTTGATGCAAGAGTTTGATATAACCATTATAGACAAGCCAGGGAAGGCTAATGTTGTTGCATATTTTCTTTCAAGGCTAACTACATTAGTAGATAATAGGCCATAGATGACTCTTTCCCTAATGAGCATCTATTCTCTCTCAATTTACAAATGCCATGGTACACTAACATAGTCAATTACTTGGTTACAAGTAGAATTCCTTCTCACTTCTCTTCAAAAGAGAAAAGGGCGCTTATTAAAAGATCTTTTCCTTTCTATTGGATTGTTGGATGTTTGTTTTATACTGGACCTAACCATGTCATGAGAAGATGAGACATATGACATTTTGCATGCATGTCACAACGAACCATGTGGAGGAAACTTTACAGCCAAGAGGACAGCAATGAAGATTTTGAACATAGGATATTACTGGCCAACACTCCACAAGGATGGAAGAAGCTATACCAAAAAATGTGATAGATGTCAAAGAATGGGTAGACCAACAAGATCTAATGAGATGCCACTATTCCCTCAGGTAGTAATCACTCCCTTTGACAAGTGGGGATTAGATTTTGTGGGACCAATTGATCCTCCATCAAATGGTAAGTCTTATATACTGGTATGCACTAATTATGTAACTAAATGGGTAGAAGTTAAAGCCATGAAACATGTAAGAGATAACAAGGTTGCAGAGTTTCTTTATGAGGAGATTTTCACAAGATATGGAGTCCCAAGAGAAATAGTGACTGATCAAGGGCCACAATTCACATCAACTCTTGTTGCAGCACTAGTGAATGAGTACAATATAAGGCACATAAAGTCTACTCCTTATCACCCCTAGGCCAATGGCCAAGTTGAGGTGACCAACAGGGAAATTGAAGCCATTCTGACTAAAACAATAGTTGTTCATAGAAAGGATTGGGCGAATAGATTACCAAAATTTTTTTGGCCCTATAGGACATGGAAACCAACTACAGGCTTCACCCCATTTGATTTACTATATGGAAAGACAGCCATGATGCCCGTCAAATTTGAACATAAGACTCTACGAATTGTAGTAAATTTGGGGATGGATATTTCTGAAGCATAGATAGAAAGAATCATGTAGCTAAATGCTTTGGATGATATAAGAAGAGAAGCCCTACAGCATACAGAGGTAGTGCAGAATCAAAGAATCAAATGGCATGACAAATTTATTAAGGACAAGTAGTTCAAACCAGGAGATTGGGCTTTGCTCTATGATTCAGATAATGTAGGAAAATTGCATACAAGGTGGCTAGGACCATACAAAGTTGTTGAGGTCTTTCCTAATGAATTTTTTTAGCTCACCACCATTGACCCTGTCCAGTTCAAATTACTTGTCAATGGTCATCACCTCAGACTATACCATAAGCCAGCTTCTAAAGAAGAGTTCCTGTAGTAATTCATCCAGCACTAAGAGCTTCCTGCAACCGAAGGTGGTGGACTGAGTGTCCCTCCTTCAGCCTAATTGAGGTACGTACTTTCTATAATAAAGACTTTCACTTACATGGAAGTCCACTTCTTCATCATTCACCCATCCACCCATCCATCACCACCTTTCTCTCTCTTCCACCTCACTTTATTCCATCACCTCATTCCACCTCATCTTCATTTATTGCTCAATTCATTTTTTCAACAAGGCAAGCGTTACTTTATCTACGATCTTTGCAAAGAATCTTCCACACACTCAGGTATGTGCGCATTAATTGCTATCTTTAAAAATATTTTAAGTATGTTAATTTAATCACTATATGTTAGTATAGACATTTTCATAAAATGACATCATTCCTTATCACATCACCACTCCCATCTTGCATGTATGGACACATGTCCAAATTTAGGTTGGGGGGAGGGGAATGAAAAAGATGCAAATATTTTATTGTCCATGTGTCAAATCATATTGGGCTGTGTCAGAAATTTAAAAGTGAGCCAATTTGAAATCCAAGGAAGGACAGCTTGCATGTGTGAAGTGACAATGGATGCAGCTGCCATTTCTTCCTATCATGATTTCCCTTTATCACTCCTTTTGTTGCCACTATGACCTTGCCATAATCTTGAGTTGCAAGAAAAAAGGGAAAAACAAAAGAAAGAAAATTCAGTCGACACTGGCACTAGAAATTTAGAAAGTTGGTCTGAAGATTTAGCAGACACTGCAGCGAAGTGCATTCAGTCTTCAGAAGGGGAATTGCAGGAAAAGATTTGTAGAGCATTAGTTTGGTTGTAGACAATGGGAGGTGGGTTAATTTGAAACGAACCCACAGTGCATGATATTTTACCACAGGATGCACAATGCCTGGCCGAATTTCAAAATTGTGGATGGATAGATTACTTTTTGAAGTTGGATGGCTTTGATGAAGGCATTTCCCTTGAATTTTCCTAGACATTTTCAGAAGGAAAAGCCACAGTAAGAGGGTTAGAAATTGTGGCAATGGAGGAAAGAATTGCAGAGGTTACAAGGTTACCTGTTGATGGTGAAAATTACCCTACTTCTAGAGATGCCAAGTCAACCAGGGTCGAATTCACAGAGCCAAACGACCCCCCATTGAGCATAGAAAAATAGGGTACAAAGATAGTGTCCATGCCTGAGCCGTGGAAGCAGATAGTCGTGTATGTTATCAAATACATCACTTGTGAGGGTCGTTAATCAAATTTGCATTCTGTGCACTTCAAGCTTTGAAATCACATGAGGCATGGAAGAAGGATGAATGTTCCCAATGTGTTGTACAATCTTCTCTCAATCATGGTGGCCAAAACCCAAAAAGGTAGGGGTAATTTTGTTTCCCACCATTGCTTGATTAAAATGCTAGTTGAAAGGTCTTTGCATGATATATCTAGAATGACCTAGGAAGAGTGTATAATTGTGATCAAATTAGACCTGAGCACTTGCAATCTAGGGCTTTACCTCAATCTCGTAGGTCTAGTAGGAGAGTAAGCATGGTTGAATCCATTCCTAGTGCTTCAACCTCTGGTATGAATCCTCCTGCAGTAGAAGAAGCTATAGAAATTAGTTCTTCTGAAGTTGGGTACTCAGAAAAAGGAAGCTCTTCTTCCTCGGATTCTGATGATAAAGTTTCACTTGAAACCCTCATGAAAACTAGGGCACAACAAAGAGAGGTAGAAATGAGAAAAGGGAAGGCTAAAACAAGACCTGTAGAAAGAAAAGGGCCAAGTTCTAAGAAGAGGAAAGCTGATACTATTCATCCTGCAGCCAAAGGAAAACGTGAGAGGCTTTCCAGGAAATCAAGACCAGTTGGGCCTGCGATTGGTACACCTCTGTAGGAAAGCCCTAAACTTGGTGAGACCTCATATGAGCAGAAGAATGTTGAAGAAGGAGAAGACATGTTTAAGAAAGTAGTAAATATAACACTGGTTGATCTTGCTAGCATTGCAGAAGAATTGGAGGAAAATTAGAACCTCTTGCAGCATGAGCAAGAGGTCCTATAGCAACAACCAGAACTAGAGCAAGAGTTCCTGCAGCTGCAACAAGAACAAGAGTCCCTGTAGAAAAAGGAAGAAGAAACAACACCCTTATAGCCGGAGATGACTGGATAGCCTAATTCTATGCAAATAATGCCATATGAGGAGCCATCATCAACAAAAAGACTGGTAGACATTCATAATCCTCCTGATTTTACAGTACATGCAACAATCTTGAATCTATGGAAAGAAATACAAAGAAGGGAGGAAGAATGGAAAAAGGAAAAACAAAAATTGAAGGAGGAAATTCAAAAGAAGGATGAAGATATTGAGGATAAAATGGCATAAATTGCTACCTTGAAGCAGAGGGAAGATGATATGGCAGCTTTGACGCCAAAGATTCTAGAATGTAGAGATCCTCCAAGAGTCTATGCTCTACTCCTGAAAGAGAAATATCTCTCCTTTAAGATGTCAAGACTTGCCCCAGGTTTGAATCCATCGATTGATACTCCTATGGAATTTTTCAATGCTTATAGGATTGCCTCCTCTAAAATGAAGAATTTGCTATGTGAATTTTATTTACATAATTATGTTGTCACAAAAGACCATGATTGGAACATGTTGCTGTATGTTGGGAATGTTCAATTGAGAGCATTCATGTCTTGGGCACAAAATGGCATTAGTTGGGGACAGCAATATGGTGCTTATAAAAAATTGGAGTCTAATATCCCTCTGCCTATTAGGGCTGAGTCAAGCAACACAAGGGATGATTGAGGCACTTTACAGTGAGTATGAGGTGAAGACATCAACAAAGAGGGAAACCATGAGGAGATACCTATCACAGAGATGGAATAGTTTTACTAATGAGCTAAAACAAGTTGAGCCCCATTCCATCCACAATTATGTTGTAGCATTAAAAAGAATTAAGAGATATATCCAGATTGGTAGAATAGAGGGAAGATTTTGGCCTCCCCTAACTTTCCAGCCACCCATGCTCATGTGACCAGTACCAAATTTTAGATTCTACCAGTATGAACCTACTGCAAAGAGCCAAAAATGGGATAGACTTGATAGATTGGGATCCTAATTCACATACTGCAATCACTGATGTTGAAAAACTCTCAGTTGCAAATTTTAGAGCTTTGACCAAGCAGAAGAACAACTCTTCCCCTGCTAGAGGACTAGCAAAATGTTAGGTTGGGGGGAATGATGAGCCTAGTTTTTGGTCTAGTTTTGGGGATAATCTATAATCTATTTTCTCATAGATGTCATGGACTTTAATGATTAAGTGTTTGTATTGGCATAATGTTTCCCTCAAACCATTGACATTTGATCTCTGCAAAATTTAATGATATTTGGCATAGAATGTGAACTATCTATATTGATTTTGCATGTGGTTATTGAATGTTTCTTAACGTGGTTATAGATGTGTAGTTATAAAGCATACTGACCTTGCCATGTAGATTTAATGTGCTAAGTTGAGGAAGACACCGCTAGCTAGGCATGCACCATGACGTCCAACAAAGGAATCGCTCTAAGTCAAAGAAGACCGGCAACAAAAGATTCTCCATGCAGCCGAGTGTAACTACCTTATTGTAGTGGACTTTTAATGTTTGAGCATACATGAGTGTTACTGCTATGCTAATTCTATGTTTGACTTGCGTGTCTGACTAGATTCCATGCATGTGTAACCACCATCGCTCCACTTTCTTTGTTTTCCCTAATTAGCATCCTCCCAGTCGTGGAGTTGACCGCCTTGTTTAGCTGATAGCATAAATAATCTGATGCTCCTTCCTCCTAGTTATTTATTCAGTTAGTTGATTAGTAAGAACAGAGGAAGAGGTTGCACGATTTGATATTGTATTCCAATTTTGATTTACAGTGAATGAAATAAAGTTCTAAGTTTGAGCATTTGAGTTCTTGTTAGTTTAGAGGATACTTATCCAAGGGGTCCCACTTGGTGAGTAATCCATTTCATTAGTTTAGTATTACTTGTTGTTCAGTACTTAGTTGGAAATTTGACATCGATTGTTCCTACAGCCACTGGAATTCCATTTTGTGTTTGTTCCTACATCCAAAGCAGACAGAGTAGTTTCCAGATTGTTGCCCAAATATTTTATTTTTGTCACGCATTTCAGTTCAGCATAGTTGTTGGTTGATGTTCAATATTTTCTTTATTTCCTTTTCAGAAAATTACTTTCAACATTATGTTTCTTAGCTATAGAATGCAATGACTGCTTGAGCCCCTAGTGAACATATAGTGCTGGCCCATTTCAAGTTCACGTCCCTGGGTTGACAATTTAAATGCACCTTCATGATGATTAAAGTAGTTATTCAGGTTAGATGTTCAATCTCGGAACCATGGCTATAAAGGCTTAGTTATGGAATCATTGTAGGAGGCCAACACTTGGCATGTTTGATGTAGGAGCATCTAGGTGCATGAGAAATCAACATCAACCATAAAGATGAGAGCATCAACTTGCAGAAGAGCTAAATGAGTATATATAGTTTAAATTTGGTGAATATTGGGCAAAAATTGATGAAGTTATGGCTTTGCTAACTTTTGATATGATACTAGCTCTAAAACTTCTAAATGGTTACCAACTTGTGGGAATTTGGTGTTGAACCAGACAAATTTCATTTTTTGTGACTAGTTTAGATGAGCTTATCCATATTTATGAGAAGCTTGGATCCATCTAAATTTGTGGGAATTTCATTCCTATCTAACCTTTTTTGGGGGCTTCTCATCCAATTGGATTTTGTGAGTATCTTGTGGCCAAGTGTATTTACGAGAAAATGATATTAAATCAAATAAGTGTGTTGATCAAAAGGTCTAATTCAATAAGAAACTTATACACGAGGGAAAAAATGTATGTATGGAGTGTAATTTTTTTCAAGTAAACTAATTATTTGTAAGAACACAATAGTGAACTAGTTAGAAAAAATTCCAAATCTTGTGAAACTTCCATTTCTTGAAAAACTTCCACTAGCTACTAGTTTGTGAAAATTCCTCTTCTTGTTGGTTTATGGGAACTTTGGGGTCATGAAGCTTTGTGGGAATTCCTTATCCATCTGCTTCTTTCAAGAATTCCTTATTCAACAAAAAATATGGGTTTCTCATGGTCATCTATATTTTGTGAGTAAAAACAAGTGCACCATGAATATTGTAAATTTTAATCAACTAGTTTAGATGACTAAGTCTTATGATGATGTCAGAATGACATACAACTTCAATTGGATGATAATGTTTGTTATGAAATAACTTGCACAATAGAATAATATGATAGGAAATATGTTGCAAATAATTGATAATAATATCCCACTTTGAGGGAGAAACCTCCTAATCCACTTTGAGGGGGATACCTCAAGTAGTCTTCAATAAGAAATCAATACTCAGTATGATGATAATAACCTACCTATACCTTCTATATATACCATACTTATGCCTAGGATATCACCTAGGAAAACCTAGATAACCCTATATAAGCCTTAAGAAAGCCTACACACTATAGGGGTATGGGCATAACATTTCCCTCCTCTTTACAAAAGCATTTTCCTCAATGCTATTTTTTTCTTTTTTTCCTTCTTCATCTCCTTTTTTACTTCCACTTATTTTTCTTTTGTTGCTTCTTATTATTATTCTTCTTGTTGTTCATGCTCTTCTTCCTGATATTTTTCTTTTTCTTTTTCTTTCTCTTTCTCTTTCTCTTTCTCTTTCTCTTTCTCTTTCTCTTTCAATCGCTCTTGCTCTTTTTCTTTTTCTACTTTTTTTTCTTCTTTTTTGTGGTTATTTTTTGTTGTGAAGAATTTATAGAAACATAGTTTTACAATAAATAAAAAAGTAAGTCAAAATAATTTGAATTTTTTTGTAACTAACCAAGCCTAGGTCACACTTTCCTAGAAAAATCTCCCAAAAATTAGGTGTTTTACAGCCTTGAGAGAAAAATTTTTGGAAACCCTAATTTTGTAATAAATCATTTAATTATGCTCTAATTACTCTATAATTTTTACTAAGGCTCCTCTCTTGTTCTTCAAAAACCCACTAAAAATTAGGAAGAAACTTAGCAAGATTTAGAAAACATTTGCTTTCCAAATAAATTGGGAAAAAACTCTAATTTTGCAATAAATCACTCACTTCTACTCCAATTCCTCTAAAATCTATACTGTAGTTGCTTGAATATGCCCTTCAAAACCCTTTAAAAATTAGAGAAAAAGTTTCCAAATTTGGGAGATATGTGTTTCACAAATGACTGTCAAAATTGGAAAAAAATGGCTTGTCGTCACGGTGCCAAGATCATGCTCTAATACCACTTGTTATGATATTTCTTGGAAATATTTTAAAAAATTAGAAATATAGTAGACCACTTTGATGGGTTTTCCTCCAATAATAGATAATATGATATGAATTCAATAATTGATGATATGATGATTTGGGAGGAACATATCCCCTTTATTTACAGGCTTAACTACGTGGGGACATACCCCTTCATCCTAATAAAAATTATTTAAGGTATTAACTAATACTAATATTAAGGTTAAGCATACCACAATTGCTTAACTTATTATACTTAGGAATATATTTTATTCTTAGGAATATATGATATTAAGGTCGTAACATTAGATAGAATATTAGGGACCTAACAACATCACCATGGATGGATTGTAAAATTCAACTGGCCAACTAAATCTAAAGTGGTATTTTATGCTTGAACTAGTTGGTTATAGATTTTTCACTTACAACCACATTTAGGGTTTCCCAACTTATTACTGCAATTTGTAAACTTTTGATTAGTTACTACACTTGTTTCTACAATGAATTGGTTTTTATAATGGCCAAGATTTGATTTGATATAACTTCCTTAGCCACCGATGGATAAGAGGAAATGTCTTTATTTTTAAGGGACTTTTGGAATAAATAGGAAGAAGAAGGCCAAGTTTGTAACTAGATAATGGTGATGTTAATTTGTATCTCTATAAAACCCTATGTAATGAGAATTTTGAGAAAGAAATAAAGCATATTTGCAAAAATTGAATGTGGAAGAGTGTTTTAGGTTGTGTGATTGTGGTACTTGATAAGGCCCCCTTGTCATGACTATATTAATAGCTAAAATAGTATTAATTTTAATGTATGAAATTTAACTAAACTTTCATAGTCCAATGAAACCTTAGAAAACATATAAATATTTGGTACCATTTGAATTGGACTAGTAAATGTAGGATTTAATTGAACTAGTGAAAAAGAGATTGAGGAAGCATTTTCCATAGTTTTAACATCTACTATTTCAAAATTCAACAAGATAACCTCTAGAGAAACTAAGGATATAGGCTCTGCTTTTGTCATTAAGACAAACATTGGGATCTTTATGAATCTCCTACTTCTTTCTTGAACTCTACCTTAGATACTACCTTGACCTCCTACTCAACACCCTCTTGGGTCTTATATAAATCATCATAATTAACCAAGTTTTCATATAAGGGATATTATTTATTGGTTTATACAACTTCTATCAAGGTAAATTTTCTTCCAAAGTGATTAGGATTTTTTTCAAATTGATGGGTGATGCTTGTTCTAAAGCACCTAAAAGGTCATATAGCTTGTTCAGTTCTTGCTCAAAAATTCTCTATGTTCAATTTCTCTATGAGTTCATGATCAAATACCATTAATTTATTCAATTGTTCATGCTCTTTAGTCTCTTCAATTTCATCATGTGTACAACATATACTTTTGGCTTTAGCAACTAAGAAATATCTCACTAATCTATTTGGATCATAATATACATTTCAACATCTTGAACCTACATGGTGATATTTTCTTAACAATTATGTGAATATTGCCAAAGTAAAATTGATCTCCCATCATACCAAACAGGGTTGAGGGAATACATACCACTTTCTTATGTTTGACCTTGCAGATAGTACCCATGTTAGCTAATAACAAGTTTCATATATTCCTATTTATGGAAGCACATACTTGAGGATCTCTTGTGGGCTTTAAGTTCTCTCTATACTATTATAACAGTAAAAGACTCAAAAATCCGCTAGGTGGAAAATGTCTTTACTATCTTCAATCAAATTCCAAGATACTCTAAGCATGGACTCTATATGAACTTGCTCATAAACCAATGCAATATAAAAATTATTTGAGATAATTCCAATACAAAAGCATACCAATTATCACAAAAATTATTAAAACCCACACAGTAGTCTCAAAGATCCTACTCTTCAATTTAACAAGGGGGATAAAATACCATTCAAGCACAAAGCATAAAGCACATTGATTAAATAAGAAGGTTATATATAAATCCTCACTTCTTTGACCTCTAATAAAATATTTTTACAATTGGATGGATGTCAATGCTCTCCAATTATGGATCCACTCCTTCACTAGAATCATAGAGTGGAAGTAAGAGGTTCCTTTAGACTTTTTAAAATATTCGAAGTGGTGATATGAGTCATTTAAATCCTTTTTTGTGGCTTCAAATGGTTGTATGTCTTTATACTCTAGTTTGTTCATTCTCTTTGGTGATATTTCACCTTTTTCTTAACCATAAGATGCAATGCTAAGTGCCTTGATACTAAAATTATATAGAATTCCTTCCTTTCTCCCAATGTTTCTTATCATTTCTCATGTATCTTGCTTCTTTCAAATTAGATGTACCTCCTTAACAATCAATTATGTTGAACTAATTTATAATAATAATATAGTATACCAAAAATACAATCACACATCAATTTTGATTATCAATATAAATGTAATAAATACATCTATTTGAATTCACTTAAATTATCATAGAGGAAATATCCTCATGATAGGAAGATCTCAAGTTATGGGATATTTATCCATGGTTCTAATTTAATTCATATGCCTGGTTAACATAATGTTTAAATAATCTAACTTTACAACTCATTGAAGGTGTGAGATACATAGACTTTTTTATAATTTGATAGAACTTTTGGATCTCTCAAAGAAGTGACAATTTAACCATGGTATCCTAAATGCTCCATAAGGGTAGCAAATGTTAAGAAGCTCCTAAACTAGTTTCAATTAGTATTTTTCATATGAAAATTAATGAGAACCTTAAATTAGTTTAAGTTCTTCAAATAAAAATAATACCTCCCAATTACATACTTCTTGGATTCACTATTTTACATTAGCAAGTCCTTGATCTAGTTTCTTTTGGTAATACACTTTATAGGAAAAATTCAGGCTACAAAATTTGGATCTTTTGGAGCAACCATTTTTAGAGTCCCTAGAGTTGTCGAAGATAAAGTTTTTAAAGAAAAGAAAAACTTCAAATTAATGTTTTTAGAGTAATCAGGGAAATTTATTTGGGAAAATATTTCAAAACTTTCTTTTTAAACTTAATTTTATTGGATAAAAGTTTCAAATTTTTGGACAATTTGAATTTTATTAGGCTCTTGGAATTTTAATGGGAAAACCTTATCAATAAATATGTAAATTTAAAGGAAACATAAAAAAATAGAACCCAAAGATCACCATCCTCTTAACCTAAGCTTGATAATCCTAAACAATTCATCAATGAAACTAGAAGGAACATTTGAACCAACACAATGAAAATCAAACCTAGAGATTTTGTAAAGTCTCATAAAAGACAACATTATGCAATTGAAAAAAGGGGGTTGTTGGTTTTCCTAAGCAAAACTAAGGTGTGATGTACAAGAAACAACATAAAGAAGAGGAAAAACTAGGGATGTGAGGGGAAGTTGTATAATAAACACTAGGACTATGTGTATTTGTGGCACTAGTAAGGATATTATAACAAAAATAGTTGAAATAATAGTGTAGTGGGGGGAAGGAGGAGCATATAAATAAAGATCAAATTGAGAAGTAGGCATATGAACAATATCAAACATGGTAAGAAGAGGAGTGGAAGAAAGAGGCCTACCAAACTAAGGAACAAAATTTGAAGGAGATTGTAAGGAGGATGCACCATTCAAAGATCTGGAAGGGGTAACCTTAGCATTAATACCTTGAAGCACTTTGTTGACGAGTGTTTTTGCACTCTCCAACATAGTTTAAAATACACTAGGTATCTTATCCTCTCTTGAAAGGAAATCTTATTTGATCACTCAAATAATCTATCCCCGAGGTTATGTTAGCCAGGTCTTAACTATGTCTTGGATAACTCAGTGAAATTGATGTGATATTGATGGTAATCACAAAGGGATGTATGCTTTCTGAAAAATGAAGGATCATTTTCCTACACTGAAGGTTATATTTTTGTAATCTTTTCCTCAATAAGTTACTCTGGTTTTCTTGAGATCTAAACCTATAATTTATCTTTTCAACTCTTTTTTTTTTCTATATTTCCAAATTTTCACCTCAAATAAACTTCAAAATACTAAGGTTTAGATATCCTAATTTAACCTAAAATTGAAAATCAATTGGAATCAATAGATAAGATCAATAAAAACTATTTTTTCTTCACCATTTTAACACAACTATACAAAATAGATGCAATCTTCAATGGAAATATTAAGATTTTTAAATCATAAATCATTCATTAAACCCATAAAATCAATGATATTTAATCAAAAATTCATAATTGAAATCAAACATAAAATAGTTGAGACTAACCATACACTAAAACTTACAATCAACAAGAGCCAAATGGTATGAATCTAGAACTCCATCGATATCAATTCCAACGAATCTTCATATTAACTAAACTAATTTCAAAGGATAGATCTTGAGAAGATGCATGTAACCATGATAACAATTAAAATTGTATACAAAATTATTCATAAAGATGATTTTTTTGTATTAATTTTAGTAGTATTTTTGCAACAATTATAATTTCTCTCTCTTCACAAAGAAAAAGGCATAGCCTTTTATAGATTTTCAAATACAAATGAAAGGATAAGATTCATTACCAATCAAAGGTCTAGATCTATCCAAATTAGGGTGGTTTATACTAGGTTGGTTTACATTAGGGTGGCTTACATTATATTTAATATAAAATTTTCAAACAACACCCTAGGCACAAGGCTCTAGGCGAGTTGGGCCAAGTGTGGTAGTTTTGCATTAAAAGAAGATTTGGAATTGATTTCAAAGAAAATCCTCCTCAACTATAATTCACCCTGCATCCTTTTCTCTTTTGGAATATTTTAGAAAGATAGAAAGTATTGTTAGAATTAGGTGTTGTACACCTTGCATAATGCTTATAATGTTTAACTTATTATTATGTGTGTGGTGCACCTAGGGGTACCTAGATGGACATGCATCACTAGGAGTTATAATGTTGGGGCCACTTTATGTTGTATGTAACAATGGGACTTAATTGTAAAATGTAATTATTTAATATTGGGGAAAAATAAAATATAATAAAGTAACTATGAATGGTGATCCTAGACCTGCACAAACATGAAGAACAAACACAACATTAGTCCCATATGCAAGTTAGAAACATCATTCCCCATGAAATTCATTTGAGATATCAAGAACAAGAAATAAATGAAGAACATGAATAAAAACTATCTAATCTTGCTCAAAATTAACAAATTCTCAATCCCATGGGGGAATTGGTGTCATTTTGATGTGGAAAATGGCCCTTTCCCAATTCCTTGCAAGCTTGATGATCAATGAATGAAGATTGATACTCCTTGATGAAATTTTGCCATAACCTAGCTATGAAATCATGAAAATGGATGAAAATGGATAAAGATGGATGGAGATTGCTCAAAAACTTGAAGATAATAATGTTTTATGAAGTTGTGTCTCCAAAATCCAAATGAGAGCCTTCTATTTATAGAATAGAATGATGGAGGAAGAGGCAAAATGGATGAATGTGAGACCAAACACCAACCAATGACACAATGCCACTTGTCAACATGTGAGTGGAAAAAGTGATGCAGACAGGGTGGAGAACTCACAATTAGACCCCAAATGAATCAGACTTCAACAAGATTCAACTTTTCAAAACAAGCCATCACTATGGCTTCAAAGTCACCAAAATCAACAAAAGAGCATATCTTTACAATAATGCTACAAAAACACCAACACAACATCAACATAGCATCCACTCAACATCAGATACAATCCCCCAATCATTCATACAAGGTTCTTTTGCAACATTGTAGAGTTTCATTGAGTGACCCTGCTCAAAAGGCTACAAAATTAGCCCTAATTTACAAACAAACTACTCTTTAGACTTCTCCAATCACCATGAACTCTTGGACAGTCATTGATCTTATATGTCAAAACATTAGATTCCACAATTTATTTATAGTTTCAAGGCCTCTTTATCATTGTTCTATGAAACCCTCCTTTATCATGCATTAACCTAGGGTTTTAATGAATCACCTATCTCCTAGCTTTCCAAGCCCAACCAAGACTTAAAATTACTTGATTAGGGTCTGTAAAAATGTTTCAAACTATTTAACAAACAAAACCAACAACAAATCATTAAAAATCCAATACTGTCCCATCCATCCTTGCATGAACTTTGCTTTATTTTGCATTGTGGTGACACCCTACAGTTTGCAATCTGCTTTATTTCCAATATAAAACACAAAGGATCATATCCTAACCTAACTCCATGCCTCCCCACTGAGCAACAGGTCAAAATAGTAAGTGGGGATGGCTTAGAACATTAAAGAAACTCAAACGGTGCCTCACTACCCCTGTATAGGTAGATCACAAAAGATTAACAAAGAACTCCTCAAGTTCATGATTGAGACTTCAAAATAGATTCATAAACATGTTATTCCCATGTCATACAATAAATCACAAGAATTTAGAGCATCAATCTACTTGTACGACCTGTACAATGGAAGAAAACACATAAATACAGTGAAAATAGAAGAAAAACCAGTGAAATCAATAGAGAATTGTTACTTTATTCAATGAATGCTCACCAGCTTTTGGTCCATCAATCCTTTCTCATGCCTTTCAAAGGCCTTTATACATTTTCCAATTCATGAAAATTTTCCCCAACGCCTACAACTACCTCTTAACCACCTTAACCCCCATTTGGCTTAAAAAGAAATTATGTGCTAAATGAACCCCATTATGCAATTTTGTTATCTAAGACACCAAGAACTACTTAGATACCTTTATGTTATCCTAAATATGACTTGTAAAATCCTATCTTGCAGTCCCATTTACACTTCAAATAGTTTACCTACATAGCAACATTGACAATTCCTTGAAACAAGAGTGCATTTTGCACATTTGACCACCTTAGCTCACAAATTCCCTAAATACATATAGGATTGGTCTATTAGACCTTATTTAAACAAAATAAACACCAAGACACTAGCATCAACCTATTATTCATTCAAATAACCAAAATTTGATGATTTGGTATAGGTGCTCCTGCACCACAAAGGTGGAGCACATTTGGATGAATGTGCACATTAATGCAATTAGGTGGAATTTCAAATTTGGAGAAGTGACAATTTGGAGGGAGAGACAAAATGAATTAAATGCCACTTGGCTCAAGAAAAGGACATGTAAGAGGCCTTTAATGCCTTGTTAGATAGACAATTACCTTTTGCGGGGAGATTTCAAATTTGGGGAATATTCCATCCTTGATACCTTTTTTAAAGTAAATAGAGATTTAATAAATCAATTAAAATGATTTTCATGAGCAAGTTGCAAAAGCTAAAGGATTTGATGGATTAACATTAGGATTAATCAGGATTTGATTAATTTAAATGGAGGTTAGTTGATTTGACAATTTGATTTAGATTTTAGGATTTAAATAAATCAAAATGAGAGGAATAATGATTATTAGATTTAATTAAATAAAGTTTGATTTATTTAATTAAAGAGGATGGTGTTAGATTTAAATCAAATAAAGATTAATTTATTTAATTTAAAGGAGATGACTTTAGAACCTAATTAAATAAAATGAATTATTTAAAAAAAGGGACTTTAGAAGTGAATTAAATAAAATTGATTTATTTAATTACTGAGAAGAATATGATTTAATCAAATAGAATGATATATCAGATTTAATTAAATAAAGACAATTTATCTAATTAAAAGGGGGTACTATGATTTAATTAAATAAGGATTGATTTATTTAATTAAAAGGGGAAATATGATGAATTTTAATCAAATAAAGATTATTCAATTAATATGGTTAGTAAAGGAGATGATTCAGGAAGAATTGGTGTTAATAATTAGGATCAGGTGTATAGGATCAATCAGTATATTTTGTGTCTACATTTTTCCCCTCTATGAAGCAATGTACCTATTATATTGGTTCAAAGAATGAACTACCAAGATCAAAATTCAAAAAAAATGATTTTTTTAGATGCCTCACTACTGCCCCCAACGAACGAATTATGTTGGTATACTACCCCCTCAAGAGATTAGACAAAAATTTGGTTTTTCTGGGTGATCTCGTGAAAAAAGAGGACAAGCTGCCCGACGGATCTAGAAAGGTTCTAGGATGCCAAAAACATCTCGAAACGCAAAAAAATAATGCAAAACAACCTTCGGTTGGACAAAAATGAGATCGGGGGTCTAAAACCCTAGGTTGACGGCTAAACAAGGTCAAAAAACCCTAACTTTCATGCTTAAATAGGCCTCGAGGGGTCACTTCCAATTCATTTGCACACCTAGTCTTTAGAGATTTACACATTTTGAGCTCTGACCCTCGTTTGAGATGGCGTAAAGAGTACTTCCACGACACATTTCAGAGCGAGTGTGAGTGTACCAACGACTCCCAAGCGCAGGACCACCAGTAGTGTGACCCTACCCCACCTTATTTTTTCATTCTTCAAGCACATTAATTAGGGTCAAAAGTCAAACCTAGTCAAGCGACACTATTTGGCACCGCTGATAGCTTAGAATCAGTGTCACGTGGCTTTAAAGTGCACCACTATTGAGTCCTGTGACGTAGGGTCGTAGTTTAGAAATTAGGGTTTAACCTTCAAAGTGTGCCACATACAAAAATGGCGTCACGACAATCCAATTAGGAATTTAGGGTTTAGGGTCAAACAAGAGCGCGGTCAAACTACGCCACAATGGTGGAGTTTGGAACTTTGAGGTCTCCAGTGGCATAGTTTGGAGCTTTCAAATAGCGATGCTTTTGCTATTTCAGTTGTGAAAACTTCAAACAAAATCCTAATTTTTTATGAAACTTAAAGTTGTGACTTTACTGGTGCAGGAGGACGTGGAACGAGTACACTCACGTGAGCACAGATCCTTGATTCTCAGCAGATTGACTGGATTGCACGAGTTGCTCTAGGAGCACCTGGGAGTGATTGGGCTCTGGTATGTTGCATACTCTCCAACCATCAGGACACATCTAGGCATGATGACTGCACTGGCGGAGAGATGGCATAGTGAGACGTCATTGTTTCACTTCCCTACTGGCGAGGCGACAGTTACTTTGGAGGATGTCTGGCCTATTCTTCATTTGTCAATCCATGGAGAGCGGGTTATTTATGATGTGGACATCAGGACAAATTCTTGCTATGAGGTCATGGGTCTGGATGAGATTATCTTTGTTGAGGGACAAATTGAGCTAGAGCGATATAGGAGCTCGATGTCGCCTTTCTGATTTATCGTGGCAGCGATTATCTCAAGACTTGTGGCACCAAATCAATGCGGTCAATACTTCAATCTGGGATGGGGTCTTGCCTAGGAGTGGATCCTCTGTTGGAGAGAGTGCTTTACATGGGGATCAGTGATGTTGGCCTCAGTTTACCATGATTTGCATGAGTTTTCCTACTATGATAGCAAGGCTATTAGGACCAGAGTGACGCTTCTCCACATCTGGGCCTGGGAGCACATTGTTGTGCTTCACCCATGAGTTACACAGGTTGACATGGAGCCAGATGACCCAGATGTCTGGCAGTATAGAGGTGGTTTGACCTTCACCTATATAGGAGCAGCTGGCATCCCTCACTGGAGGAGGGTGGTTGATGAGATGATAGTCTTTAAATGGAGGCCTTGGCTTGGTACGCCCGCTTGGTATGACGACATTCAAAAAATATTCTTTGTGAGGCAAGATAGACTCATACAAGGCAGAGAGCACACCATGATCAAGCATTACCTGCCGGATCAGGGGGCTAGGCAATTCAGAGAGGCACATGACAGGCCTGATGACCAGTATGTGGCCATATTTGTTTGTACTACAAGGGAGACCACATGGGGTCATACGATCCCTCTAGATGAGGTAATGGATAGTTTTAGGCAGCTAGTGGCTAGGCCATGGCCATATGATCAGGGGTAGGCAGACCCAGTGACTACACAGGCATACCGAGATTGGTTTCATCCTCCTATCAGATTGACAGTGCTAGGGGCAGCTTTACCATGGCAGAGACCCAAAGATTGGTCAGTAAGGTGGGGGTGGGGGCGAGGAGGCTAAGGAGATGGAGACAAGGACAGAGACAGGGGCAGAGGAGGAGGTGGACCACCTCTAGACCAGCAGGGATAGAAAGATCAGGCACATGGTCACCAGCAAAGGGATGGAGACAGGCAGCAAAGAGATGGGGATCCGCAAAGAGATTCCCTAAGGGACCCACAATAGCCTTCGAGGGACCATCAGCAGCAACCACCACCGCCGCTACCACCTCAGCTAGACTAGAGGGATGCATTGATCCAGCAGCTACAGGCCCAAGTTGCCACTTTGACAACTAAGAGAGATCAGGCGAGAGTAGAGTGGGATCAAGCCATTTAGTAGAGATAGGCCACCAAGCTTCAGTTGGCATAGGAGATTGACCGACGTCAGTAGCTCGAGAGCACATAGGGCAGAACAGTCCTAGCACGCATGTACTGGGATGCAATGAGAGAGGTCAAATACTATCGGGTCCATTATCATCAAGCAATGCCTCGAGCAACCTGGGCACCAAATTTTTTGAAGTAGACAAGGCAAAGGCAAGATTGGCTCGAGAGACAATCAGATGAGGGGAGCAACCATTAGGGCTAGCTCATTTCTTGATCAGAGACACCATTCTTTTTGAGATCCACGAGCTTCATTTTTGATATCCCCATGGGCATTTGTATTATATTGATTGATACACACATTTGATCCTGATTCTTTGTACCATGATAGTTGCATTTTTTATGATATCAATATGATCGATTTGATATATGAGATGTGTCTTATTTTATTTATGCATGATGGATGGATGTTTTTACTTTCTTATACGTGATGATGACATGATATGACTTTATTTTATGCGATGCAATATGATGATTCTATTTTATGTGATGTGATGCAATGATTATGCAGATGTTTATGGATGGATGCATTTGTTTTTCAGTATCTTTCTATGCACTTTTTATGATGATGTGGATGCAAATGTTATGATATGCAAATGATTTAAAATGCTTAGACTAACAAATCTATATTATGCACTTAATGGATGATGATGATATATGAGATACTATGACATATTCTTTTTCTTTTTTTTCAGTATATTTTTTTAACATGTATGGATGACATGATGATGCACATGATATGATGTGATGCATATGTGATCATGCAATGGATGTTTTGATGATGCATATGATATGATTTAATAATTACTATGTGATGATGTTTTTATGTTTATGCAATGAATGCAAATGTATGGTTTATGAGATGCTTAGAATAACCAATCTATATTATGCAATGATGAAATGTAATGCATGTGATATGATCAATGTTTCCTACATGATATGATATGCTATGAAGTATGCTGATAGTTTGTGGATGCAAGATAGATGCATTAGTGATAATTTTTATTAACTACCATGGTACCATTGATAGCATGGAAAGAAGGAAGAAGAAATAAGATGATGAAAAGAGGATCCAACAAGTCCACATTATTAGAGATGATGATGATGATGATTTTCTTATTAGGAATTGTGATTTTAAAAGGGTTATTTACCTTATGTTTGATAACACACATAGGCATGATGCATCAAGGTATAAAGAACTAGGATGGTGTTGCACCTAGTGTGATGGAATTTCACTTGAAAATCAGATAGGAGTAATCTTGTTCACACCTAACATACAAAACCTTATTCAAAATGAATTTTAGATATTCCAAACATATTGGACCAAAACATAGAAGGGAAAGCCTTCCTATGTGGTCAAAAAGACACCTAAAACACCCTCCCTACACCCAAACAAAGCATGTATGACCAAGGTTATATTACAAGAATATCCAACAAGCACAATAGATAAAAATATAATGATCGTTGCCCCATTTCTTTCTCTCTAAATCCCTTTGTTTGGACATCATTGAGAGGTCATTGGAATGAGCGCAATAAGATAAGCCAAAAGACAAAGATAAAGTAAATAAACAAGCTAATGTTCTTCATACTGCTAGCCAAGACTAAACTATGGTGATGCCTGATGTTGATGTCCATTGTAGGAAGGATGCATCCTAGGACATGATGTTATCAGATGATTTTGGGATTGATTGGATGATAGGCTATTAATACCAAGAGTTGACCAACTTGTTTACTTACTAGCCTAGACTTGAGACTTTGACGTTTTGAGTTTTCACTTTTAACCTCCTAGACTTGCTTTTGACTATTTCACCAAAGGTTGAGGTTGATGATTGATTTATTATGAGTGAAAGTTTATTGTGGGTGAAAGCGAGACAAGATGGATGGATTTTTTCAAATATTTGGATTTTTTTGGTGTTTTGAAATGTTTTGAGGCTATTTTTTGGTATTTTCAAGATGTTACAAATGTTTTGATTTTCAAATGTTTTGGGGTTTTATGAGATTTTGACCAAGAGACTAACCTAAAGACCTATCCTAGGGGCCTCGGGGGCTGATCAATAGATTATTCTTGCCTACGTTATACACACAGAGACCACGTAGTTCGACTGACATAGACTTGATTATTGATGAGATATGAACAAATGGATTGGCAATTTATTATGACGGACTCCTAAAGGACTGACCTAAGTGTCTCAGGGGATGATCAAAGATCAACCTTGCCTACGTTCAGAGTTCAGAGACCCATAGTTTGACAAGGTGCCTCTATTTTTGACTTTTTTTTACTGACTTTTTGACCTATTTTGGGATTTTGATATGTTTTGAATGTTTTGGGATTTTTTGATTTTATGAATGTTTTTGGATTTTTTGTTTTTTGATGTTTTTAGATTTTCTGATTTAGGGAAGACTTCAAGAATATACACAAATCTGATCCGAAGAGAATATTCCCCTAGCGTGATGCACTAGACTACTCTAATACAGGCAGGACAAACTGACCTTAAAAATGGGTCGAGTAGTACTAGGAGGGATCATGATAGAAACACAGGACCAAGCTATGATACGAACATGGATGGGTGAGGAAAGGAGATAGATAGAATGTGATGGATGGATGATGCATAACAAGCCAAGAAGATCCTAGTGGATGGAAAGTGCTTATTTACACAAGGTGCATGTTTTCCAGGTTTTCACCAAGGTACTTGCCCAAAGCACCACCGAAGTGGTTTTTAGTATAGGATGATTTTTCTCTTTACTGTTTTTAATCCTTTTTCTAATTTTTTTGGATTTTTATGTTTTTGAATTTTTTGTATTTTTGGTTTCATACCTTGAAAGATTAAGCATAATTTTTTTTGAGATGGGAGTTGTTCATGGGCTCCTGCAGAGGTTCGCCTTCAGGCATGGATAGCTTATATGCCCCTAACTTGTAGATTGTTGTGATGACGAAGGGTCCCAACCAATTGGGTTCAAATTTTCCCTTGTTG
This sequence comes from Sequoia sempervirens, assembly GCA_007258455.2. NCBI lineage: Eukaryota > Viridiplantae > Streptophyta > Pinopsida > Cupressales > Cupressaceae > Sequoia > Sequoia sempervirens. Next base: position 83,771,217 of record VDFB02252616.1, on the reverse strand, counting down.
TCTGGATTTGGTTGTTCTTCTGATTCTCTTTTAGCACAAGTTCTCCAACTTGGAAGGTCTAACTCCTAATCTTCTTGTTATAACTCCACTTGAGATGGTTCTAGTAGACATGTAAATGGTTTAAGGAATCCATATGCCACTCATCCAGTAGTTCCAGCTCATTTAGTTGTGATACACATTATTCTTCATCTGTGATGAGATTCTGCAATGATATTCTTAAGGATGGGAGCTCAATCTCGATAGGTAGTATGGCTTCTAATCCATAGACCAAGGAGAAAGGGGTAGCACCTGTTGGTGTGCGGATGCTTGTTCGATAGGCCCATAAGGTAGGATTCAGTTGGAGGTGCCAATCACAACCAACTTCATTGACTTTTTTTCTTGAGTATTTTTAAGATGGTCTTATTTGTAGCCTCAGCTTGGTCATTTCCTTGGGGGTAGTATAGAGTGGAAAAGCGATGTTGGATTTTGAACTTTTGGCATAGGTCACAAACATCCTAGTTTTTGAAAGGTGTCCCATTATCTAAGATAATGGCTTGAGGGACACCGTAGCAAAAAATTAGGTTGTTCAGGATGAACTTGGATATCTGTTTTCCTATGATATAGGTCATGGGAATGGCCTCCACCCACTTCATGAAATAATCAGTGGCAGTGATGATGAAATTATGTCTGTTGGATGACGTGGGGAAAATTTTGCCGATGAGATTGAGCCCCCACTATGAAAAGGTCCAAGGTGTAATAATCGGGTGGAGCTCCTAAGTTGGTGCATGGATAAGATCCCCGTGCTACTGACACTGCAAACACCTTTTGACATAGTCATGTGCTTCTCTTTCCATTATAGGCCAATAATACCCTGTCCTTAGCAGTTTCTTAGCCAAGGCATACCACTCGAATAGGAACCACAAATGTTGTTATGTACCTCAGTCAAAGCGATCAAAGCTTCCTCAACATTTAGGAAACGTAAAAGGGTTCCTTCAATGCTTCTACGGTATAGGGTATCTCCCAGGATGAAAAAAGGGGATGACTTCTTGACAAAGGCTCTTTTGAGGTTAAGGGTTATGTCAGCAAGGAGGACTCCTATTCTCAGGTAAGTGTATATATCATGGTACTAGGGATCATCGGGACCAATGATTTTGCACACAAATTTGAACTCTGGTACCTCGAATGCTGGTATGAGAAGCTGCTCTATGAGGAATTCTTGCTTTGGGATGTTGCGTGGGATTTCTAATAGGGATCCAATTGTAGCCATTGCATTTGCCACTCTATTATTTTCTCTTGGTAGTTGCTCAAATATGATATCAATGAAGAACTCCTTAAGGCTTTCCACCAGTTTCTTATAGGGGGTCAACTTGTCATCCTTTGTTTGATATTCATCATTGACCTAGTTGATTATGAGCTGTGAATCCCCATATACCTTGAGTACCATGATTTGCCATTGCACCACAATTCTCATCCCTATGACAAAACCTCATATTCTGCAATGTTATTCATGCAAGGAAATGACAGCTTGTATGATTCAGGTATGCAATCACCTTGTGGAGTGATGAAGAAGATTCTCGCTTCTAACTTGTGTTGTGTGTAGGATCCATCAAAGTACATTTTCTAGTGATATGATATACTTAGGTTGAAGATTGATTCGTTGAGTAATTTTGATATGAGTGGGTTCTCTAAGTATATTGGTGCCTCTTCCAGTTGATCTGCAATGGCTTGTCCTTTGATGGCCTTGTGTTCCACATACTCAATGTCATGCTCTATCAGGATCATAACCCACTTAGTTGTCTTCCCTGTAAATTTTGCTTTAGACAACAGGTACTTGAGGGGGTCTATCTTTGCAATGAGCTTTATTTGATGTGCTAGCATGTAATGTTGGAATTTTTGAGCTACGAACATGACTGCTAGACAAGCTTTCTCAATGGATGTGTAGTTTAGCTCATGCCTCACCATAGTCCTATTGATGTAGTAGATGGTTCTCTCTTTCCCATTTTCATCATGTTGTGCTAAGAGAGCACCAAGAGTCATTGTTGTTGCTGATATGTATAAGATCAAGGGTTTGCCTGGAATTGGTGGCATGAGGACTGGTGGCGTGAGTAAGTATTCCTTGATCTTGTTGAAAGCTTGGTCACATTTTTCATCCCATTTGTATACTACCCCTTGTGGAGTAGATGAGAGTATGGGATAGCCTTGTCTACCAGTTGTGCTATGAATCGACAAATGGACTAGAGTCTTCCTTGTAGGCCTCTTAGTTGCTTCAATGTTTTCGGTGCCTCCATTTCAAGGATTTCTTTGACTTTGGCAGGATCTACCTTGATTCCTTGCATGGATACAATGTACCCTAGGAATTTTCCTTATTGTACCCTAAAAACACACTTCTTTGGATTTAGTTGGACCTTATACTTTTCTAGCCTATCAAAGATGGAGCTTAATGCCACTATATGATCCCGACATTTCTTTGACTTAGACAATATATCATCCACATAATCTTCCACAATTTTATGAATCATATCATGAAATATTAGTGTCATGGCCCTCTGATGGGTAGCTCTTGCATTCATCAACTCGAACGACATCATGTTCCATCAATATGTCCCCCATGGACAAATGAAAGTTATTTTATGTTGGCCATCTTTTGCTATCATGATCTGGTTGTAGCCTAAGAATATGTTCATCAATAATAACATCTCATGTCTTTTCGTCATATCCACAATCATGTCCATATTTGGAAGTGGAAAGTTATCCTTGGGACATGCTTTGTTAAGGTCTTTGAAATCTGTGAAGATGTGGATGCCCCTAATGGGCTTTGAAATAGGTACAAGATTGGAGACCCACTTTGGATAATCAATCGATCGTATGAGTCTTGCATCTAGGAGCTTTCGTAATTTTATTTTGACCAATAATGCTATCTAGGGATGCATTTTTCTTAGCTTTTGTCTCACTGGCTTTGCTTCAGGATACATAGCTAGGTGGTGAACCACAACCTCTAGATCAAGATTAGGCATGTTGGCATAGGTCCATTCAAAGTTTTTCTTTCTTTCTTTTAGGAATGCAGCCAAGAGTTCTTGCTCTTCTGTCAGAAGTGACTCTGCATAGAATGTTATGTGTGGCAATTCCTTTGTTCCCAGGTTAACTAGATTGCATCTTTCCACTAGGTCTGCTGACTTCTCTAGATGAATTGCACTGAGAGGAAGATTGAATCCTTCATCCTCTGGTGCCTCATAGAGTTTTTCACCATTGGATGTGTTCCTTATTTTTACTGTTTTGGGTCAGAGAGTGGCATAGTATGGTTTTCACTCAAAGACCTAGAGATTATTCTTAGATTTTCACTTTTGTGACTAAAGGATTCAATCGTTTCCCCATAATAAGCCTATGTATCTAGTATGATGTCAAACTCGGCCTTGTGATCTCCGTATGGTACCATATCCCACAATCCCATGAATTCTGAGAGCGCCTCATTTCTTTTGAATGTGTCCAAAATTGGTGGTCCTCATTGGTTGTAATCGATGAGTTGTGAATAGACTAAGTTTATTTCATGGGTTTGATGGTCTAAATCAAAGGACAAGGTACTAATCATGAGAAGGGATGAATCCTCAAAAAGCATAGGTAAATTAGTTATGGGATCTTCATCACTACTACACACATCAATTATGTCAAAGGTAAAGTTGTCTATGACTCAACCTATGGATACTGGTATTTGAAGGGTGGATGTTGATAGCTGAGGGGGAGTTTTGACCTTTCTAACTGAGGCACCTTTTCCAAGTATGGTCACCTTCAGAGGGGTACATCTGAGGCCAATATTTCTCATACGCTTCTCCAAAATGAGAGGTACTAGAAGTCCGTTGTCATTTTGTCCAAGCTTCTTGTTTATGTTATAGCCCATACCAAGCATCATTTGTAATCCTTTGTTGCTCTCATCCATGGGAATATCAGGAGCAGGCCTTTCATCTTGGTATAGGAGACTGGATATGTCTCTTTCATCTACCATTTCCTGACTTAGATCCCCCCAACTTCTAAATCTAGAAGGGTTTGCTTTGAAGGTTTGGGATGATGTTTCAGCTGGTTGGGGTTGCCCATGAGTCCTAGGAGATTGAGGTAACTCTCCTATGATGAAAGAACTTTTCTTCATTTTATAATCCTCACACCCGTTGTCTTAGATAATGACCTTGACTTTAGATATATCAGGAATGGCGAGTGTCTTTGTCTCAGAAGTTGAGGCCAAGGTAGTTGGATCTACATATGGAGTTGTGGAGCCCTCATCGTTCTTTGGAACTTGGGGGATTTTATAGTATTTTTCTTCTAGATTCTTGTAGTAGGAAAAGGGCTTTGGATCAGAGTGGACCGTGACCTCTTGATTTTGATATGGAAATTTGATGCACTGACGGAAGGTTGATGTGATGGCTTGCATCTTATGGATCCACGAACGTCCTAGGAGGATGTTATAAGGAAAATCAAGGTCAAGGATCTGCCATGTTGTTTCCATTATGGTTGGTCCTACTTGAATATGGAGCTAGATAGTGCCTTGAGAAACTCTTTCCTGATCATCATATGCTTTGATTGTGATTCCCTTACTCTTTTTAATGGCATCCTTTGAGAATTCTGGATTCTTTATTAGTTTGAGGGAACAGACATTTAGGCATGCACCCCCATCCACCAAGACCCTTTTGACTTTGTTTTTATGAACCAGGACTTCAAGGTGGAGTGCACGATTATGAGATGGTTGGGTGGGAAAGTCTTGATCAGAGAATGTTAGAAAAATTGGGGTAGTGATGTGTCTGACCATATCTTGGAACTGGTCAGCATCAAGATTTGCAAAGATGGTGGATGAAGCCAATGCTTCCTCTACGATTTTTCTATGTGCGGGCGATATCTTTAGCAACTCCATGATGGATATTTGAGCAGGGGTTCATTTCAACTGGTCTAGGATATTATAGCCATTAGGAATAGATCATGGATTTGAGGTGGATGCTCTAGGTGGCCGGGATGACCTAGCACTAGTAACTTTTCTGCCACGTGTGGTGACTCCACAATCATCTTTGGCTCCCTTGATGTTAACAACAGTGACCATTTCATCTAGGGATGCGACAACATGATCATACACAAGGTTCACATTGGCATACTTAGTTTTTCCATGGTTGTTCCCTTTGTTATGATCCAGCATCAAATTCGTGTATATTTTTAGGTCTTGATTTCTAGCTGGTTGTTCAACATTTATGACCTTGTCATTGATGAGGTCTTGGATCAGATTTTTCAACCTCATGCAGCTGGCTATTGTATGCTCCTTGATTTTGTGAAAATCACAAAGGTGGTTTTCATTGTACCATGGTGGTTTCACTTGGAGATCTTGATAGTTCTCATAAGTGGGAATTTTGATGAAATTTTCATTTATTAGTTTCCATAACCAATTCAATTGGTTCCCCAAGGGAAATGTATTTTTGCTTGGGGGAATATTTGTTTCATGGGGGTGGTCCCCCTTGATTATTTAGATTTTTGACTTGATTGTTGGGTGGTTGTTGTGATACCTTGTTGGCTTGTGTGTTGTTTCATTTATTGCCTTGCGGTTGTTGGTATGATTGGGTGTTTTGTTTCAGAGCACTAATTATGACCTTGGCATCCACCACACCATCATTAGTGGTCCTATTTTTCACCCACTTGCGAGGTTTCTCATTGTATCTAGTAGATGGGTGACCATCTTGATGCTCTAGATATGTGGGTGTCCCCACTTGTGCAATAAGGGCTCGTTTGATGTTGAGCACCTTGGGGATCAAATGGTCGTACGTGGTGATACATTCCATCTTAAGATGGAATGCCAAGGTTTTCTCAAGATTAGCAATGATGGTGCAAACTTGTTGTTCTTCTAGCATGGCCCATTTTCTCTTGTTGGCCTTGGATCGCCAATGTTGCAAGAAGGAAGAAAATGATTCTCCCTTAGCTTGTTTAAGAGTTGATAGTTCCTCTAGACTGACATCCATACTTGTATTGAATGCGTAGTTTTTTATGAATGCATATATAATCTTTTGGAAATTTTGATACCAAGAGGAAGGTGAGAGAACCACTCCATGGAAAGACCATCCAAACTTCAAGGAAATAGTCACATCAGATATGTATCATCATATGCGACCTCCATGCAATGTACTTGGAATTCCCTGATGTGATCTTCAAAGTTTCCCGTCCCACGATATTTTTCAAACTTAGGGATTTCAAAACCCTTTGGGAATGGTACCATTGCAAGGCTCTTATTGAAAGGATAGGGACACAAGTTGCTTGGTGTTTTTGTTGTTTTCCCTTATTGGAGATTGAGCACTTGTGAGAGAAATTTGATTTGTGTTGTCATGTTGTCTTGCAGATCAGGAGGTGGAGTGAATGTGTTTTGAAGTGGTCAAGGTGTTTGAGTGATGGGTGGAGTGTTGGGTATGTTGGTGGGAGTTGGTTGCAAGCTCTATTGTGCGACCAAGGGTTGTTGATATGCCTGCATTTGTTGTTGTGCCAACAATACTTGTTGTTGGTCTTGTTGTTGTTGTGCCAACAATGCTTCTTTTTGGTCTTGTTGTTGTTGTGCCAATAATGCTTCTTGTTGGTCTTGTTGTTGTTGTGCCAATAATGCTTATTGTTGGGCCAATAATTGGGTTGCTTCTTGTTTTGCTTGATATTGTTGTAGGGCTTGTTGATATGCTTATTGTTGGGTTGCTTGTTGTTATGTCTGGTATTGAGCTTGCACTTGCACTTGCTGAGCTTGGTATTGGGCTTGTGCTTGAGCTTGCGCTTATTGGATAGCTTGTGTAGCTTGGGCAACCTGTGTAGCTTTTGTGGCTTGAGCTGCTTGCACAGCTTGGGTGGCTTGTTGTTGCTGCAACAAAGCTTGAGCTTAGGTAGCCTGGTGTGCTTGTTGTGTAGCTTCAGATGCTTGCACTTGTTGTGTAGCTTCAGCTACTTGCGCTTGTTGTGCAGCTTACTATGCAACTTGCATGTTTTTTGCTTGTTGTGTTTGAAATTGTTGAAGTGCCTTTTGATAGGCCTGTTGTGCTACTTGCAATGTGATGCTATATTGATTGGCCACATTTGGTCTTGGTGGTGGTGGCGGATTTGGAATGGTGTTTGTTGTTGTGATGAGAGGTGTTGTTGTATTGATGATGGGGATTTATGTGGTGGATGGTGTGATTGATATGCTTGGTCCTTGAGAGACCAAATTTATGGATGGTGCAGTGATTTTTTGAGTTGCTTGGATGGTTTCCACCAGTTGTTGTGATATTGATGGCAAGATTGGAGGATTCGGTATGATGTTTTGATTTATGATTGGGGGGTTGTTTTGACTTCATTGATTGATGGGTGGTAAAGGGGGTTTCCCTAAACCAATAAGTGGTGTGGATGTTAATGGAAAAGGTGGAAGTGGTGGGAAAATGGGTGGTGTATTCCCTTGAGTAAATGATGATGATGAGGGATCAAAGATGCCACCTTGTCCAAATAGCCCACCTTCTCCTTGCAAAATCATAGGGAGAGAGGTTTGTATATTAAGAGGATATGTTAGTATTGCATGAAAGGATGATGGGTCATTGGGGTCATGAAAGGTGAGAAAAACATATAGGTGTAGTGGATTCAATGGGATGGATCGACCCAAGATAGTGTTCGCATCCAAATCTTGGTTGTTCACAAGGGGGTGTGTTTGTGGTGCATGAAGTAATGAGCTCCCCTTATTGACAATTCATTGAGTTGGAGCAATGGATGATGTGATTTGGGGGATGGTTTGAGTGATGCTTTGGAATGGAGGTGTGGATGATATCAAGGTCATAATCTCAAGAGGCTTCTCCACAATAGTGCTTACATCATAGTCGGAAGGGAGTTTAGCCCTTTCTTTTTCCAATTCTAGCATGTATTATGATATATTAAGTTTCATCATGGCATTGACAATTTTGTGAGTCTCGGGATTTTGGACCATTTCAATAATCTCATCTTGAGTCATCCCTAGAACATTGTTGGTGATGTCTTCCACTTGGCCACCTTCCTCTTCATGATCTTGTGGAGGAAGATTAAGCGTGGGATTGCTAGATCCAATGGGATTCATTTCGGGAGCAGTTTGACTCAAGTCACTTGAAGTGGATGTTTCTTTGTTCGTTTCCATGTTCTTCTTATGTTGAGATCTAGTCTGGACCACAAAATGAGGATCAATTTTCAGGAATGGGAGGTGAACAAGTAATTCTTTGGATTGATCTAAACTTTAGGTACAAAAAAGAAAGTCTAAGATATTGAGGATCAAAGGATGATGATGGTGATAATGAAAGATGAATGATTGGTGAATGATTGGAACTCTTAGGGAACCTTGAGGAGGATGCTAAACTTTAGGACTTTTGGATTGATATTTGATTTGATTTTGGATTTTGATTTTGATTTTGGATTGATTTGATTTGATTTTGATTTTGATTGTATTTGGTTTGGATAATGAACTCATAAACTCTAAGAGGTTGGATGTTGTCTTAGAGTAAACTTGTCCACAAGATGATAATTTAACTAAGTGTGCAAAGAAGGATTCATCTACACACCTAGCTAAACAAGATGATCTGGATTTTGATTTCAAAGGATTTGCCCAAAGTTTAGCATAAAGGATTTTTTCAAGATTTCCAAGAGTTGTTTGTGAGGTGATTTTGATTTTGATGTTTGAAGATGGATGAAGGTGTTTTAATTTTGAGCCTAAGAGACTTAGAGAGACTTTGTTTACTAGACCAAGGTGTTGAAGAGCATGCTAATACTTCCTATGTGAGATACTCAAACCTTTGAAAGAGACTTGTATTTTGACAATAGTAAATGAATACAAATTTGGATTGTTCCTCGATGCATGTTTGTAAAATTTGAAGGTCAATCTTTCTCTAAATTCATAAAGCATAGACAAACATTTCTTGTGAGCTTTTTAACTAAGACCTTTGGACTTTGGTTTCTGGATTTTGATTTTTTGGGAGATCATTTGAAAGAACACATGTGTGGGGTCTAATTGTTTCTTAGCTTTGCTTAATTTTTTATTTTTACCACAAACACTCTCTTGATTAGATTTTCAAACTAATGTCCAATGTCCCAATTTCTTCTCATCCCACAAAGTCCATTATGTGGAAATCAAGGAAATTAAGGAAAAAGCTCCCTATTGTTGACTGTAGTGAGAGAAAATTGAGATGTAAACTCAAATACGTAGAAGCCTCTAAGGATAGAATCCCTAGGGAAAGCAATAGCACTTGGATTTTGTCAAAGGTATTTACTTCCTCTAAAGGGTTTGAAATTTGATGATCATGGTTGAATGTTTGCTTTCCAATGTTTAAGATCCAAGCAAAGTGTTTTGATTCCAAGAAAATGTGCAACCCTATGGATAGTCAAAAGGCAATATTTTTTGAATCCCCACTTGGATAAATCCAGTTGCGCTTATTCTTGGTGGTTGATTAAAATCTTGACCACACTAGCTTCCCTCCACGACACTCACTTCTACAGGTCAGCCAAGCTTTAGTACCCATGAAACTCCCATGGCATACTTTTCATCTCTACCAAGAACCGCAAAAATGTGGGGCGGCTTCAGAATGACTGTTCTTGCACCAACAAATAGATAAGGATTTGGACTTCTAAACAAAAGGTTCTAGTATAGGCATTATGTTTGTGGGGGATCATCCATATGGCAAGAGACCATTGTTTCCCTTCTTGTCGGAGCAATCCTCATGATACTTGAACTTTCCTCAAGTACCCACACTTATATTCTAGGTGGAAGTCGCTTGGCTTTAGCGTATTCCCGGTTGGGTCGTTCCCTACGATGATTACTTTTTCCCACCAGGCAGGCCCTCTAAGGGTAAACAAAAGAAAGCAAGCACATCTATAGTTTGATCAATCTTTGTTTGTGTGAAAAAAGAGAGAACACATGGGATATACCTAACTCACACTAGCAAGCTTTGTTCAATTTAAAGAACCCAAATGAAATGTGGAGGCAATCTTTTATGCAACTTAATGTCACCAAAAAGACTTTTGATTCTCAAGATCGCCATGAAGCGCGAGAGAAGCGTATACGCCTTTTTAAATGAGATTACTTTGCAAAAAATATTACAAGACACAAAATCACATGTTCATTTTAACTTTAAAGCAGAAAATGAGTTCTTTTTAAGCACCAACTTTGAAGTGTGAGATTTGTTTGTTCAATTGTTAAGTCAAAAAAAAATGTAGTAAGTTCCTAAGATTCTTTTTAACCCCTTTTTTTTGTTCTTTTTAAGCCCAAATGAAATCTATTGATTCCTAAAAACTTTGAAGAGAACAAAGCCTTAAAGTGGGATTATAATTGCTCCCAAAGTATTCAAAAACACTTGATACAATAGATTGAAGATGCCATAGAGAATTCTGTCTTTGTTTCCTCCCTTCACTTTTGATCAAGCCAACTTACAAAAATTGGTTAAAACTATAGAAATAGAGGCCACAAACCAATTAGGAGTCAAAAGTAATCAAAATGAAAAAGTGCATGTTGAAATTAATTTGAAAATTTCCTTTTACCCAACTCCAATGGCGTAGTCTGCGATGGTGGTGCAGTTTGAAGGAGTTAGCATCATTGTATGGCGATGTTGGGACTGATAGCATCAGACTTTGGAGAAACTAGTGACTGCATATGCATCATTATTTTGACTAGCGGCGGAGTTTGGAGTTTGGATGACTAGTCGACAAGGCAATGACTAAAGCATCACTATTTGGAATTCAAATATTATGGCGGGAAGAAGTCAACATCACGGTTTGGAGTTTAACAACATCGCTAAATAGCATCACTGGACTGATAGCAATGCAATTTCTCTGTTAGTGGTGTTGTTTCTTGTAGACACAAAAAGTTTTAAAAAACAACAAATTTTTGAAGAAAAATGTGTTAATTTCCTCCAATCCACCCTCCTTCTAGTGCCAAAATGTGAATGGTGATCCTAGACCTACACAAACATGAAGAAAAAAACACAACATTAGTCCCATATGCAAGTTAGAAACATCATTCCCCATGAAATTCATTTGAGATATCAAGAACAAGAAATAAATGAACATGAATTAAAACTATCTAATCTTGCTCAAAATAAACAAATTCTCAATCCCATGGGGGAATTGGTGCCATTTTGATGTGGAAAATTTCCCTTTCCCAATTCCTTGCAAACTTGATGATCAATGGGTGAAGATTGATACTCCTTGATGAAATTTCACCATAACCTAGCTATGAAATCATGAAAATGGATCAAAATAGATAAAGTTGGATGGAGATTGCTCAAAAACTTGAAGATAATAACTTTGCATGAAGTTGTGTCTACAAAATCCAAATGAGAGCCTTCTATTTATAGAAGAGAATGATGGAGGAAGAGGCAAAATGGATGAATGTGGGATCAAACACCAACCAATGACATAATGCCACTTGTCAACATGTGAGGGGACAAAGGTGGATCACATTTGGATGAATGTGCATATTAATGCAATTAGGTGGAATTTCAAATTTGGAGAAGTGACAAGTTGGAGGGAGAGAAGAAATGAATTAAATGCCACTTGGCTCAAGAAAAGGACATGTAAGAGGCCTTTAATGCTTTGTTAGATGGACAAGTACCTTTTGGGGGGAAATTTCAAATTTGGGGAATATTTCATCCTTGATACCTTTTTGAAAGTAAATAGAGATTTAATAAATCAATTAAAATAATTTTCATGAGCAAGTTACAAAAGCTAGAGGATTTGATGGATTAAGATTAGGATTATTTAGGATTTGATTAATTTAAATGGAAGTTAGCTTTTGCAATTTGATTTAGATTTTAGGATTTAAATAAATCAAAATGAGAGGAATGATGATTATTAGATTTAATTAAATAAAGTTTGATTTATTTAATTAAAGAGGATGGTGTTAGATTTAAATCAAATAAAAATTAATTTATTTAATTTAAAGGAGATGACTTTAGAACCTAATTAAATAAAATGAATTATTTAAAAAAGAGGGACTTTAGAAGCTAATTAAATAAAATTGATTTATTTAACTATAGAGAAGAATATGATTTAATCAAATAGAATGATATATCAAATTTAATTAAATAAAGATGATTTATCTAATTAAAAGGGGGAAATATGATTTCATTAAATAAAGATTGATTTATTTAATTAAAAGGGGAAATATGATGAATTTTAATCAGATAAAGATTATTCGATTAAAATGGTTAGTAAAGGATATGATTTAGGAAGAACTGGTGTTAGTAATTAGGATCATATGTATAGGATCAATCAGTATATTTTTTGTGTCTACAATACCCAATGTTAAATGTGGGGTCACATGATATTGTAAGTTCATGGTTTTGGGCACATGGTTTATGTAATATCACTTGGTGGTTTTGTGGGAGCTTTCTTCTATAAAAGCAACCACAAGGGTAGTTGTATAAGGTTGGAGAGTTTTTTGTAGGTTAGCAGGTTGAGCTTATGCATGTGTGAGGGTTTGAAGCATGGCATGGGATGTGTGGATTCATGCTTGGTCACATGGAATGCATGGATAGCTTGTGCTTCAAAAGTGTTCATGGAGTCTCTGAAGATGTATTGTAATGGGTTTTCATTGTTGAATAATACATGGAGTGTGGATGCTTTTGGAGGATGGTTTTTTTCCCTCTTGAGGGTTTTCCCAAGGTATATCTTGTGTCATCTTTCAAGGGCATGTTGTCTATTCTCTTGCATGTGGATTCTAAGTATTTATTTGCATTATTTAAGATTTGGGTTATGTAGAAATTGTCATTAGATAGCTGCAAGTTTCCTTACAGGTATCCCATTAAGGTCTTCATTGGGAGGCATTGGAATCATCTTTATTCTATATACCAAGGCAGCCAACTCAAAATCAAAATTCTTTATCAATTTATCCTAATCGCCTTGACTCCTTGAATCTATGCATTATGTTTAAGAAAATAGATGCATCTTCATTATCTTCATTAAATGAGGAATCTAATGAGTGAGAAAAGTTATCTTTCCACATTTTTTCCAAAACATTAAATATCCATTTTATCTTTTGAATTTTTTTTCCTAGAAGTGCCTCCAAATATACAAAACAACCCTCAAAAATTTCTTTTAAAGCTTTTTCAATTCTTAGGAAATCATTTTGAGCTTCATCTATTATTTCCTTCTTAAAACTCAAGGAATGTAACCAATATTCCTGTTCACTAACCTTATCTTCAGTCAAAATTTTCTCCTTAAAATTTATTATGGGACACCAATTAACATACTTAACCTAGGAAATGTCTTATCAAAATTCTTGCAATCTCACACCATTTTATGCACTTTCTGAAGACAACCTTGGGTAGTGGTGTAGATTTGTACTAGTTCTTCAAAATTTTGATTGCCTCTATAAAAAAAAACTATGAATCAACTTACTAGTTACCCTAGCAATTGACTTTATCTTCTCTAATTCATCAATGATTATTTTGATAAGACTTCTCAAGGGGTAAATGCACCTTCATCTTGTTGCATAACACTAACTACATGCTTGATATAATTGTGCAATTCCTTCACCTATACCCTTAATTGTACATTTTCTTTTACTTCCATTTCTAATCTATGCACTATGGTTTCAACTAATTCACTAAGCTCTTGGACCTCTTGTTTCTTTGTGGTTGGTCCCAAAATTATTGAAGAAATATTGTATTCATTAGGAGAATTTTCTCCTTTTTCCTTCCCTATTGAGTGAGTAGCAATGTGCACAATCCTATTATTTGAATCATCACTAGTTACCTTTGAATAAATCCTTGCCCTTTTCTTCTCCCTAGGCCTTTTGATTCTAGATAGAAAATCTTCAAGATTTGGATCATTTATCTCTATTATTGGATTTTCCTTTAATTACTCTCTTAACTAATCAGGTGTTGTTGACTGGTTAATATTTGGATCATATCCTTGATCTTGACTTTCTTGTAAAACTTGATCCTCTTGACCTTTATTCTTCTCCTATTGATTAACATCTTGTGTTCAATATTGTCCTCATTAGGATCATCTTTTTGTCATTCTTCATGGACTTCTAATAATGGAGGCTCCATATTCTTCTCCTCATACTGTTGCTCTTTTTGGTGTACTTCTTCTTGAAAATTTTGTTCTTCAAAAATTGGAGCAGTCATTTCCTCAAGAACAATTAATTATTTATTCTCTTGCTCCTCCATTTGTCTTAAAATTTTATCAATATTATCTATCTTTGGAAATGGAATGCTTCCCTGACAATAAGATTTCCTTTGATACACCACTTGTGTCTTCTCTCTTGAACTATCTAATGAAATTATTTCTTCTTAGATTATGTGTCTTTACCTTGTGAAGTTGTAATGGCAATGGGAGATGATGGTGCAACTAGCACATTCTTAGTAGACATAAAGGAAGGAATAACCTCTTGTTGTGTTGCTACTGATGGGAGATGCTTCTCTTATGTAGAAGGAGGAGGAATAGGAGGGGATGTATCTATTATGGAAGAAGAAGTATTATTGCCCTTACCTTTTGTTTTCCTATTTGTAGGAGGCTCCTCTATTGTGACTCTAGTTCTCCTCTTTTTTGTCGACCTCCCTTTTGTAATATCTTTCTTCTTTCCTTTGGCCTTATTTACTTCCAAATATTATTCCTTAGTATCCTCTTCATCAATATTATGAATTTTATCTTCTTCCTCCTCTTCCTTTTCTTCATCCCTCGAGGAATGAGATTCTAAATCACCCATTAAGTCATATGTTAGTTTCACCCTTCTTCAGTCAAATTGGAGGTCATGTATTCCACCCATTTCATTGTATACTTCAAAATTCGATCCATTAACTTATCTAGTTCAATAATATCTTCTTTATCCCAATCAAGAGGTGGAATGGGTCTATCTTTTACCAAATCATAGTATTTCACACAATCACCATCATCTATCACTTGATCAAGTACATGGAATGGTCTATAAAGCCTAACCATGCCAACTATCATCCTTAAATGTATACTTTTCCTAACCTCAAATTCATCCTGATAGTTGGCCTAGTAGTCCTCAATATGAGGCTTATACTTATACCACATGTCTGCTAATTGTTTGGCTACATCATATGGATTAGAATTCCTTCTGACTGTGTGAGTTTTCAAATTATAAAACTACAACTCAACTTTTGAGTTCTCAACCCCCAATATTGATGGAAAAAATTCAATTCCACCAATCATAATTGGAAATCCCACACTTTCTTTATGCTTGTCTTTCAAAAAAAATTTAAAAGCACTTAGTTGCCTTGTCACTTCCAAAGTTAGAATCTTGTTTGTTGGATACCTTGGAAGCCTACATGGTCTATTTGGGAAACCTTGTATTTTGATATAAGAAAACTTGGGGAACTCTATATACCATGACCCATATTTCTTGATCAAATCCATTGCTTCCTATGATGGCTTGGTATTTTGAGTCCTCTATAAAAGATTTAAAATATACATAAGGAATGCATCATTTACCCTTTTTTATTGGGAATTACTTTGGAGGTGCAATTGGGGGTAACAATCATAAAATTTATATTGCCTAGGACCAACACCCACATCCCCAAGACTGGTTAATCAACTGTATTTAAAATTTCTTGCAAGCATATATATAACATAGGAGGTCATTATGAAGGACTTTCTCTTCTCCAATTTTTTAAATCGAGCATCTATATTGTCACTAAGCATTCTTTCCAAAAGGGTGAAATAATTCATGGTACTCATCTTTAAAATCACTCCTATAAAGAGTCTTAGGAATCTTGGATTAATATGGCTTGGGCTTTGCCAGCCAATATGAATTGATTATCTCCAAACATCTTTCAGGTCCTTGGGTGTAAATTCCTCTAGTTGTTTTTCGTGACACTACTTTCATCTTTGGATAGGTTCGAATATCAAAATCCTTAGCTATGGCCATCTTTGTGAAATTTACAAGGATTCTCCCATCTGGAGCTATGATTCTCCTTTGATCCCATTTGTAATGTTTCACACATTCAAGTATCAAATCTGGGCATTGCACTGAAGGAGGTAAACCTGCAGCTTGGGCTATCCCATTCTTAACCATTCTCTTTGCAAGGTCTAAAGTATTCTTTCTATACATACTTCCTCTGAATTCCTCAAGGTTGTTGTGTCCCAATTTGGTGTCTCCAACATTGGCCCGATAT
This sequence comes from Sequoia sempervirens, assembly GCA_007258455.2. Classification (NCBI taxonomy): domain Eukaryota; kingdom Viridiplantae; phylum Streptophyta; class Pinopsida; order Cupressales; family Cupressaceae; genus Sequoia; species Sequoia sempervirens. The sequence continues at coordinate 83,755,120 of VDFB02252616.1, read as the reverse complement.
GAAACTATCTTTGTCTCAGCAAGTAAACCTTTGAAATCAAACTTCATTTTAGCTTACCTTGAAAGATATTATGCCTTCTCACTCTTCTCAACCTACATCTATTAGTCAAACATAACCTAAATCACTTTGGAGTGAAAGTGTGGAAGAAGAACAAATAACCCTTGGAAATCTAAATATATCAAATTCACCTCAAATTCTAAGGAGGAAAACCTACATTTTCCCAAATCTGATAAATATCATCATTATTAGCTCACATGCTAAAAATCTAATCCTTAAAACATTAAAATTAAGCCTAAATACACCTTTTTGTAATTTCAGCTTTGTTATGGAATTTCAATATTTTGACACTTTCAAGGAATTTCAAGAATTTAACTCTATCAAGGAATTTTGGGCTTCTAAAAGGATCTTGGATTTTCTCGAAAATGGTGATTTTTTACCTTTACTTATTTTTCACTCACAAGGGTGGATTTTGAAGATTCAGTGTGAACAAGAAATCTCTGAAGATTCATTCTTCATGTGTTTGTCACTTAAGTGCACCCTTAATGAGTTGATAAAATCACTCAACCACCTTGTGAAACATGGGATGATCTCCCTAAGTTTGGGCTCAAATAGTGTAGATCAACCTCCATAGAGGGTTGGTTCCCTTTGAAATATCACCTAATTAACCTATCCTACCTACCCTAACCAACAACAAAACTTTCTCAAACAAAACAATTGACGGGTTCCTTGAAATAACTTCCTTTTCTCATAAATTTGTAATGCTTCATATGCTTATGAGCAGCCAAGAGGAGTTGGAGAAATGATAAATGTTTAACCAGTTGCTACAATACCTCTTGAAGAATGAAAAAAACCACGTACCTCTTCATGTTGGTCATGCATACTATTGTTTTGAAGTGGATAAATAGGTTGAATGCTTTCTTCTTCAAGTGCAACTCCGTGCTTGGGCACAAGCATGACTTGTGATGCTTTATTAGTCTCCATCCCAGCTAGATGTTTGATAGGACATCCTCTTGAAAGGATAATTTTAATCTCTCCTCGTTGGTTTCATGCTTATAGATCGCTTCTTCATCATTTTTTTGGTTTAGGAAAACCATTTCTTGTGACTGTTTTGGAAAAAAACATAGAGATTTCCTCCTTATGTTCCTGCTGCTCATGATTTTCTTCTTCTAAAGGTAGTGGGTTGACAGCTAAGTTTGAACAAAATGCCTCCAAATCATCCAAAAAATTGATCTTCTTCAACATCTTCCTTTCCTTTTTGTATAAGAGGATTGATTTTGACTTCATAACAACTCTCCTTGTGTGTTTCAACTACCTCTCTATTTTGTAAAACAAGGTTGTCATCATTATCCTCCTTAATGTCTTTTCATGCCCATTCTTATCTTTTATTTTCTCCATAACTTGTGATAATATTTAGGCTTGTGTACTCCTTATTGGCCCATGTTTCCCATTGCATCAAAAGATTGATCTATCAACACTTGATACAAATGGTAGAGACATGGATCACATGGGAGGCAGTTAGACCATTCTCACAAATCATGAAGGGAGTGTTAACCATTTTCCAAAAATCTCCCCCTCAGCGTTACTTGAGGGGATTCAAACCCATGACCCAATGCTCTAATACCAATTGTTATATGCATTCATCATTTGACTTATGCATTTATTTTCCTTATGTCCAAATTTTTTGCATGTAAAGCATTGACTAGGAAAGGATGGAACATTCTGATTGATTATGCTTCTACATTCCATTGCTCTATGTCCATATTTATTGCAAGAATAATAAATACCATTGAAATATGGGTACCTTTGAGCATTTGGTTATCTGACCAGAGGTCCTCTAGCATTTTTTCTTTGATTCTAGATCTTTCCATTATTCTTCTTGTCTTTAGTATTCTTTAATCCATTGATCTTCCTTTCTATATTAGGTGTCTAAATTTCTTTTGATCTTTCCTCTTTTTCAAGTCCCAAGCCACATTTGTCTTTAGATGCTTTCTGACCTACAATCAATTCATCAAGCATTGTAAAACTTGTCTTGAATTTTTCCTCATGACTTCTTGTTTTCTCTAGATTTGATCTTATATTTACCACTTCTTGCTTAAGCCTCATGCATTCATCAAATTTTCTTTTCATCATTGCATTTAGACATTCCTCAACTCTTTTATTTTTATCCACTTGCACTTTTAGTCTATTGATATCTTCATTTTCTTGCTTCAATAGTTCATTGACTTCGTTATGCCTTTCTTTGAGCTTCTTGATCTACTCTCTCAATTTTCTAATGAATTCACTTTCTTCTTTAAGATTTTCCTTCAGATCTCTATTTTCACCTTCAAATTTTTCAAGATCTTCAAGAGCAACTTTAATTTATCCATCTTTTTCAAGCATGCAATATTCATCTATGTATTCAATAGTAGAATCTCTTCTGGAGGAATAGGAAACTTTCTATCAGCCATGTGTTCAATCTCCAAGATCTTCCCAAAGCAGTCAAGCTCCTTCTAGGGATCCAGGCTCTAATACCAATCATTGGCCCATGTTTGTCATTGCATCAAAAGATTGATCTATCAATGCCTGATACAAATGGTAGAGACATGGATCACATGGGAGGTGGTTAGACCCTTGTCATGAATCTTGAGGGGAGTGCTAACCATTTTCCAACAATCTCCCCCTCAGTGTTACTTGAGGGGATTCAAACTCATGACCCAACGCTCTGATACCAATTATTGAACACCCAAAATATTGAGAGGGGGGTGAATCAATATTCTATTCAACCATTCAAATATTAGCCATCTAATTACCAAAAAAAATCAACTACAATAATAAATGAAAGAATTCAAAACATCCACAGCATCACACAACACATGAACACCAAGATTTTTATGTGGAAAACCCGAAATGGAAAAAACCACGGTGAGGGTTTGCTCACAATATATTATATCTGGATATAGTATATTATAAAAATGCTCATTATAGGTGGAATCAATATCTAGTGGACTCACTTTCCATAGAGAATAAGATAGAAGATAGAAGGGTTGGCTTACAACCTATTGAATTGTTATAAATACATCTACAACATGTTGGATTATAGTTCTAATGAAGTACAAAATCAATCTTTACACTAATTTAGATCAATGCTTTGCTCTGCTCTACATTCACACAATTCTGATCAATTTCACATTACACACATGTAGGTGGAACACCATACATGTCATTGCTCACTCATCACTCACTCATCATCTTAAAACACCAAAAAAAATCCACTATATATATATGTATCAAGTGTAACATCAATTATGTTGGTCTAATTAGATGTAACACACAAAATTAAACTTGTCATCCTCAAAACATTTCATCTAACCTTCGTGCCTATTGTGCCCTTAGCACACACACCCCGTTCGGGATGAGGACCCTCTTTTTCTTTGCCTTACCGAGTCATTTTGTCGCTGCCTCATTTTGCATGCCCCCCATTTTGGTGTCCTAAATGGTTAGTGTGTCTCCAAAGTCTCATCTCAAATTGGCCATGTTTTATCCACTCAAAATTTTCCAAGTCCTAGGCCTTCACGAAGTTCCTTTGGCAATTTGCTTCTGTCAGTAGCCTTGGGGTTTTCTGGGTCTATCCCATCGAGTTTCCCCTACTGGAATTTCGTTGCACATTTGATGTTTCAAAACATCTGAAGGCCTTTTCCTTCCCATGCCCTAGGACCCGGATCCTCAACCGCCATCCTCAAAACTTTCATTGCAAAGTTTCCATCCTTCACCTATCCAGGGCATGGTCTGTCGGATTTCTTTGCCCGAAACTTCGTTGTAAGTTTTCCCTTTCGAGATGGTCATCCTTCACCAAAGTTCCACCCCCCAGACCACATGCCTCCTCTTGTCGATGTGTTTTTCACTTTAACTTTTGAAGCAACCATTGACTCGTGTCCTTCCGGCCTCTGGGCTCTAGACCTCCCACCGTCGTCTTGAAGTTTAAACTTACCAACCTTTTCGCTCACTGTACTCGCATTAATGAGGTGTATTAAATATTGTTAGGATTATAAATACCTAGTCCAACCTATCATTTTCACATGTTAGGTTAGCCAAAGGAGTTTAGAGCAGGTTCATAGAGATCTAGTGCCTCTGTTGCACATCACCCTTGAACCCACTGCCCTCATTCACTAATTCTTGGTGCATTCAACAATACTGTCCACTGGGTTCTTGAGGTAGGTTTTTCGTCTTCCCTATTGCTTTGTTTTTGGTGATTTCACGTTTAAATGATGGTTAAAACAAAGTTAAAATGCATCCATTTGGTAGATGAGGAGTAGACCTAAAGAACCCATGTCATGACATCCTTAGAAAACCTCTATAAATCACCATAAAGTGAATTCAGAACTTTGTTGGCTCAACGTCATTTTTACCACAGGGTATTGGCACCTCCCGGGCCTGAGACTCTCCTTTTTCACTGAGCAAGACTTCAAACCAAGATGACTTCGAAATGGAAAAGTGACCCCTCAGACCCCCACTCCCAAATCACCCATATTTGATCGTCGTTGGAAAACAAAAAATGAACTCTGCTTCCTATCAAGCTTCCTAGGCCCACTCCTACGGGATTCTGTCCTCGAGATGTCGCACAATTTTTCACCATCTAGAATGACATAATGGATCCATCTACCTGAGCCTCAAGATCCACCTCGCCATTGGCCACCCAAGTTAGACAAATAAAATGCCACATCCATGGCACCCTCTGGGTCCCGGACCGCAGAGTTCTGTTTGCGGACTTCCGCATGAACACTGTTGTTTCTCACGACCTTTCGTTAACTGCTTCATGTCTCCTGGCTCTCACGTTCCCCAATGCCTCTTGAGCACTGAATGATCAAAACTTAAGTGTCAGCCTTCATCGGACCTCTTCCCTTGGGTTTCCACCGTTGGGATTTCGTCCCGTCTCAGTCGTCATAAAAGGAAAAAATTAGCTAGTCCTTCCAACCTCTAGAGCCTGGTGCCCCAATCACTCAAAAATTAACAAAGGAAATCTGAAGGCCAAATGCAATACCAGGCCTGGTCCACTAGATTTCTCTTACCGGACTTCTACTTGGCGTTCACTGTCCTAAACGACCAACCTCCAACAGCTTCCCAACCGTTGAGATCCGAGCACTTAAATGACTAGGAGGTTGTGTTATCCATCCTTAAAACCTGTGGGTCCTAGACCCCGGAACGCCGCCACCAGAACTTCCTTTCACCATAGTCGTTCCAAATGGAAAACATCATATGACTTTCCCTCCTCACAGATCTGAGTGCCCTAATGATGATCTAAATAACCTCCATTCTGGAAACCAATCTTGGCCCACGTGTTCAAATTGAACCCTCTCCTGCATGGACCTTCCAAATCATCCAAATCTAAAGTCAGGGGAGACCATATGGATTGCCTTGCCTTGTTCTCCCTTCAAAACAACATTCCTGCGAGGGAAGTTCGGCCCTTAAGGCCCGAGCTAACCAAATTCCCCTCTGAGAACTGCTAATGACATCTCGAAGTAAATGGTTGATGTGTTATCTAATTGTATTTCATCCAATAGGGATTTTGGCTAACATTGGTGTCTTCATGCTTGATTATGTTCATCATGCTTTTGTTTGTAGGATATATGGAATCGGGTGCAGAATCCTCTGGGGCAGCTATAGAAAAGGACAAAGGAAAGAAATCAAGAAGAGCTACTCATGGGAAGGAGGATAAGGATCAAATGAAATACCAATTCCAAGGAGAGTTGTTGCATTCAAATATCACTACAGACTAAAAGGAGATTACAGACACCAATATTGGCCACATTGATATCGATGAATTTAAACAAAGGGTCTAAGTCAACCTGACCACAAACACTGCAAGGCTAATCAGAGGAAGCAGAATTGCCAAGGCTGCAGGATTCCCTCCTACTCTTATCACTCCTGAACTAGTCATGGCTTGTAGGAAAGCATACCAACCTGGGACCTAGACAATAGTAGATAGAGACGGGAATATTTTGGCAGACATGTCTCCCCGGGCAATAACCAAAACCTTCCACATTCCTACCTTTGGGGAAATGGAGGTGCCAACAATACAGGATTGCAAGGCAATGTGGGATGAAGATCCCATGGTATGCAAAAGGCTCATAAATCAATATTGGTTAAAGGAAAAAAGGAGCAGCGCTGCAAAAGTTTCCCAAGAGCTCTTCCACAACAACTTCTATAAGGACTATCATGACTTAGTGACCCTACTGAGTAGACTAATGGGTCTGCCTACTGCTGCATATTTCCAAAAATGGATGGTTTATTTCATTGAGAAGATTCTCCATGGAAAAGACACCACATTCTACTGGGGAGAGATCATCAATGACTACTTCCACGAGTAGTTCACGAATGTTAAGAAAACCTCCAAGTTTTATATGACATCTTACCTTGTCTACTCACTGGCTGAATGAAGGTAGTACAGTGGACTGTTCAAGGATCCAAATGAAGAATCTAGTCGAGAATTGAAGGTCTATGATAGATGCCTTCAGTTGCAGTTTAGAAATTTCAAGAGGGACTATTACAGGGTAAATGACGCTTTCATAGGTCACATTATCAGGTTGCTCAGAGGCGATTTCAAAAGGCGAGTCTCCCACAGTGCTCGGGCATTCCTCAAACAATACACCTTCCTATTCATTCAATATCCCAAGTTCACATACATCTGCGCCCAAGGCTACACAGAAAGGCCGAACAAGCTGCCCCGATATCCTAATGATTGGATTATACTGTCAAAACTCTCTCAGAAACCGCGACATGTACATACTCTCCTCAGTAACAAGCATTTGGGGAGGATCCCTTATCCCCTTTCTTTTGGCCAAGGGATGTACAAGTTACAAACCTCTTAGTGTGTTGGAAATTCAAAAAAGGAGTTGGCTGAGTATCATTTCTAGCTTCATACCGCCTGCCCATGAATGGACCCCTATGGGCATATACGAAAAGCACTTGGACCTGACTACGCCCATCTGCAACATGTTGAAGATTTCTGGCCGAATTGCCAAGATGATAAGGAGGTGTGTACGAGACATTACATGCAAATGATTGCCTACTTCATAAAAAGGGTGAATCTATTCCCTATACCTGATCAAGTTGAGGAAGATGAAAGTACAATCATGGACCCTAGGTACAATGCACTCGCTAACTTGTCACTTCCTTCAATAGATTGGGACGAGCAAGAGGTCAATGACCTTGATACTATAACTAAGCCAATCGAGGCTCGTACCAAAGAATGGGTCAATGGACAAGTAGCCCAATTGAAGCAACAAGGGGTCGTCCTAACCTATGAGGGATTCAAAAGTGAGCCCAGTGCAATAGATGATGGAGCAATTATAGCCTCGACAGGGGAAACATCCAAATCTCCTCTACTTACAAGATCGAGGAAAAGAAAGGAGACTGAGGAGCAACAACCACATCCAAAAGTATATGCAAGGAAGGCTTCAGAGGGTGAGTCTTCAAAGAAACACAAAAGGTTAGGAAGCACTATAGGGCTGCTCACAATTCAAGAAGATCCCCTACACGAAGAAGAAGAGATGGAGACAGATCAGCCAAAGTCTCCACCAGCTGCCCCTAATATTGTTGTCTTTCCATCCATTTCTCAAGCCATGGTCACCACATCCCCACCTGCAGTGGACATCTTCGTCCACTTAGCTTCTTCTTCACCAACTAGGCCAATCATGGTGGTTGATTCTTCTTCTACCACCACCTCTCCACTCTCCTCTGCCTCCATGTCTCCAACCACATTGCTCCCACTGGTAACAACAATAATTCCAATATCGACACTCTCACTTCTAGAGGCTTTTGCCTAACACATGCAAACTACTCCTTCAGAAATTTCTAAAGTTTTATTGAATCTAGCCATCTAGGCTACCCTGGCACAAGTCCTCGCCAGTTTTCCAATTTCAAAACCTCCCACTGAGCCCCCAGAGATGAAGGCCACAATAGCAATATCAACAGAATGGGAAAGGCGAGAGATGGAAGCAACAAAAGCATTGGAGGAGGAAGCAGATGAATACCACGAACATCCGGAGTATGAGCACCTACAAATTGATAAGGTGGTTCGTGAAGAAGAAGAAATAGGACCCTCTAAAAGAAAAGGTTAAGAAGAAGACACCAGTGGAAAATTAATTCTGCAAAATTTTGATCCTGACTTTGAGGAAGAGTTGGCTTGACAATTAAAGGATGTCGAAGAAGAAATAGAAAGACCACCTATCGAGGAAGAAGGGAAAGAAGATGATAAGACAGAGGAAAGCATGGAACCTCCAACAAGTGAGCAACAAGATGAAGGCCCCAAATGTGATGAAGAGGTTCTCCCTTTAGGAGGGCAAGAAGAACACGAATATGGGTCACCTCTATGTAAGGTAGAAAAGGATAAAGAGGAAGATCAACTTGACAAGGAGATCCAAGCTGATAAGAGCCCTGAAGTAGAGCAGCTTGAGGAGCACGAACATGAAGAAGAACATGAAGAAGAACATGAAGAAGAGAAAGAAGAGGAGGTTGAGAGGGAAGAAATTCCCAAAGAACTCCTGCCCACAAAATCCCCAATCAAGCACCTAACATTCACCCGAGACTCCGATGAAGAGGAAGGAGAGGACACTAGGGCGGAGAAGGGAACTTCTAAAGATAAATAAATTGAAGTCATAAGGGATGAAGAAAAAGGTGACAATGAATCACCCAAAGGAAAGAATCAGATGCCTGAATGGCTGGAAAAGCAGCTTGAGAAAAAGGCTCCAGCCTCGAGTGATCTGAAAGCAAGATTGGAGGCTATCCTAGCCCGAGCACAGATCACTACTAGAAAAGAGAAGAAGACTAAAATCAAAACCAAGATGATGATGGATGCTTCTGGATCAAGGACTGTACAATTAGCCACACCAGTGGTGGGAAAAGAAGGGATAAGCTATAATGTCTCCACCATTGATTTGGGAATAGCTACTAAAGAGCAGAAAGTGGAGTACCTCCAGGAGTCTGTCACCACAATGGTCCATTTAATTCAGCAAGATAAGGTTTCAAAAGAAGAGCTTAAGGCACAGGTAGCTAATCTGAGAGCTTACATCCAACAATGGTCCTCAACAGAGGAAATGCCTACCACATCTTCGGCCCCGTCGCAATTGCTATCAAAGGAGCAAATAGACAAGCTCGAAAAGAGGAAGAACTTGGACAAGACCACAGAGAGTTGGTTTCGACAGGTCTTGCACATAGGGAACATGGGAATCAGCCATGCTGTTAGGACAACAAACAAGTTCTTAGATTTACAACAATCTCTTGAGGGTACGAGGAAACTTTGCACTGAATTCCCAAGGAGATATGACTCCACTTACCCAAAGATTGAGGCTATTCTCAAGCTGCCAAGCACGACTTGGGAGAAGGAGCTTGCATTTAAGAAAGATGACCATTGGTCAGTGAATGTATGGAAGCGTGATTTCGTGAATCGAAAGGATAGGTTGGAGCAGGTGCTCGACAAAGTGGATCCAGACCTTGAATGGGCTAAGGAAATCATAGTCGATTGCATCTAGTACTTGAAGCTACTGATATGATATGCATGTCGTATAGATGGATCCAAAGAACATAAAGCCCCACTTTCAGAAGAAGATTGAGGACGGGATGTCAGATGAAATCACCATTTATTTCATGAGTTTTGCAGCTCGAGCCTTCACCTAGTCAAAGATGTTCCGAGACCACACTACTAACTATGACGAGGACTGGGAAAAGCTCACTGAACAATCCAAAGAGTGGAGTTATCAGGTGTTGCAATCTAAAATCGTAGATGTGGATAAGCTCCAACCATTAACTCTGAAATTTAAAGAGTATGCAGCTTTGAAGAAGCTAGAAGGAAACCCTATTATTGATGAAGAGTTCCTAAAGGAATAGCTACAACAAAAGGGAAATCAGCTAAAAGACAAAGGGCTACAGTGTTGTTACTAGAAGACACAATAGGGATACGGACAAAGTTGTATTTTTTAAATGCAATATATTATGGGGTGGGTAGAACCCTAATTTGTAATGAATCTTGGCCACACAATGCAAGTTAATCTTGGCCATTCATTCTACATTTTGGACACTATAAATAGGGGGCCTCCTCTCATTTTCAAGAGAGAGTTGAGTTGTTGTAATGACATGCTGCAAATTTTTTAATGGAAATACATTGACTTTGGTGCATTTTATAAATTTCTCTACATGTTTCATGATTCAATCTCCCATAGTTAAATGTTTTAGTTAGATTTACATTGTTGTTCTAGTTAGTTTTAGACTGCTTTGATAGATTCGGTGATGTTGTTCAATGGTTATAAAAAAAAATTCTTTGTAGATGCCTTCTTAGTCCATACTTTTTGTTGTTTGTTGCTGGTAGATGGCTATGTAAAGTTAGTCTGGACTTAAATTTCAAGTTGGTTTAAATTTTCATCTTTTTTCATGCATGTATATGGTGAATGGATGATGAAATATCTGTAGAGCTTAGAAGATAGCACAAATTTCATGAGACTGTGACTTTTCTAGTTAAGTGAAACTTTGTTTAAAGGAAGTTGTCCATAGCAGAACCTCCATGATCACTATTCATAATTAGTTGTAGATACGGGAAACTCTCCTCTTCCCTGCTCTTTTTCCTTTTTTTAGAAATAACCTAAGCTAAGTTTCATTGCGCATTGTAAAGCCAAAACTTAAGAAAACATTGGAGTTTCAGATTGTTGTTTGAACCTACAGCAAAGTGCATGTCAACTTCCATCTTAGAAACTTCAATTCACAAGATCTAATTCGTTCAATCCAGCTACGTAAGTTTTCCCTACGATTACCAGCAAAATCACATCAAATATCAATTAAGGAATTCCTTTCAAGTCATGACTTGACACCTGAGAGACCTTGGGGCAATTTTTAGCAACTTGTTGTTGGAAGTATCCTTTCAAGAGAGGTAGTGCATCCATGTATTGCTTGTTTTGAGAAAGTGTGCAAAACACCGCATCAACAACGCCTTAATTCAAAATTCAAATCTCCTGAAGATGGGTCAGGATGGATCTAACATAGGTTCTATATAACATAAATTACTTTCTCATCCTTCGCAAAACATCAAACATGCTAGGCCATCCCCTAATAAGATCCAAACACAAAAACCTTCATTTTTTCACTCAATTCGCAACGTGTAGAACTCAAAACTCAATCCCATCTAGAATTCCTACTCAACTGAAATCTAGAATCTTATATTCAACACAACACAAAATATTCATCTGTAGAGGAGTGTAAAATCTCCCACACCGACATACTATACAAGGAAAGATTGTGATAAGCCAGACAAAACACTATCATTCATAGATTCCAAGATACTTCACCAAACAACAAAAACTCTTGGATTTAAATACATCTGATGTTCACCAAGTTATTGTTAGAATCAAAGAGTGATATCTCTATTTGTGGAGTGCAAACCCAAAAACTAATCCACTGAACCACTGTACAGGCATGTTTGATACTTAGGCAAATTTTTGAGTAGCTATACTTTTTAAACCAACTTATCTTGTCAATTTATTCAATAACACTTCTAAATCATGCTAGGATGATCCACAAAAATGTTGACATCAATGACAACATTGGATCATACACTATGTGCATACCATGCTCATGTTGGTAAACTGCATCATCAATGACAATCTCCTCAATATTCCAACAATCTCCCCCTTTTTCATTGATGGCAACATGCTTTCCAAAAGGCTAAACATTCTCCAATAAACTTTATCTCCCCCTTACACATATCTTTCTTTCCCATAACACTCTGAGTATCTCTCTAAAAGTCTCTCCAAGTATCTCAAAAATGCCAAGTATCTACAAATCTTCATCAACTTTGACACTTGCACTCTCAAAAATCCTTCTTAGCTTTTTGTTGTAGCATCTGTATACTTTGCTTTTAGTAAAATATCCAAAGAAGATACCTTCATCAAACCTTGCATCAAACTTTCCTAAGTTTTCATCATCTCTTTTGATATAGCATTTGCTTCCAAACACTCTAAAGTACTTGACAGTAGGGATCCTTCCATACCACAACTCATAGGGAGTCTTTGTGTTGTTCTTTTGCTTGAACTTTGTTAAGTATGTAAATAGCAGTATAAATTGCTTCTCTCCAATAGGCTTCCAATAGGTTAGCTTATTTCATCATATTCCTTGCAACTTCTTAAACAGATAAGAAATGCAACAAGTGTTTATGATATGGTACTGGACAAATATAATCAAATCTGGTCTACCATAGTAGATTTGCACAACAAATTCTTTACCTTGCAAAGCCAGAAAGAAGACATAGTCAAGAAATTTGGAAAGTTAAGGGACTTGGTGAAAATAAAATACCAATATCAAGTGCCCTTGCCAGTACTGGTAAAGTTTCAAAGTTAAATATTACTCACAGTACTCTGGAAGGAGAGGAAACCTTGGTTGATCTTGAGTCACAATATAGAATGCTTGCAGAAACAAAGAAAACTTGGGAAGAAGGTAAATTTACTTTGCAAGTCATTTTATAGAAACTTCAGGGGTCAACATCTTCGGGTTGACCATTTCTATTCTATGTATTTTTCAAGTTTTTTAAGTTTTCAAATTCTTTTGTAAATATGTGAATGATATAGAAGTTTTTTGGTTAACTTACTATGGGGGAGTTAGTACTTTCATTTAGTTATTTTTGTTTGTACATATGTCTAAGGGGGAGTATACAAAGAGTTGGAACCTATGCACCCTTTGACATTGATATCAAAGGGGGAGAGATGCTTGGAGAGATTTTTAGAGAGATACTTGGAGTGTTTTGGGAAATAAAGATATCTGTATGGTGGAGAGAAATTTTTTTGGAGAATATTTAGTCTTTTGGAGAGTATTTTTTCATTAGTGACAATGGGGGAGATTGTTGGAAGATTGAGGAGATTGTCATTGATGATCAATCTGACAACATGAGCATGGTATGTACCTAGTGCATGATACAATGTTTTCATTGATTTCAATATTGTTTTGGATCATCCTAGCATGATTTAGAAGTGTTATTAAAGAAATTTTTACAAGATAAGTTGGTCTGGAAAGTATAGCTACTCAAAATTTTGCCTAAGTATCAAACTTGCAGTATAGTGGTTCGGTGTGTCAATTTTTGGGTCTGTACTCCTCCAAAAATAGAGATATCACTATGCGATTCTAACAATAACTTGGTGAACATTAGATGCATCTAAATCCAAGATTTTTTATTGTTTGGTGAAGTATCTTGGAAGATATGAATGACAGTGTTTTGTTTGGCTTATCACAGTCTTTCCCTGTATAGTATGTCGGTGTAGAAGATTTTGCACTCCTTCACGGATGAATATTTTGTGTTGTGATGTTGAAGATAAGCTTCCATATTTTAGTTGATTAGGAATTATAGATGGGATTGACTTTTGAGTTCCACACATTGTGAATTGAGTGAACAAATGGAGGTTTTTGTGTTTAGGTCTTATTTTGGGCCGACCTAACATGTTTGATGTTTTGTGAAGGATGAACAAGTAATTTAATATTATATAGGACCTATGTTAGATCCATCTTGACCCATCTTGAGGAGATTTTAATTTTTAATTAAGGTGCAAAGGTTAGATGAAAGGTTTTGAGGATGGAAAGTTCAATTTTGTGTGTTACATCTAATTAGGCTGACCTAATTGATGCTACACTTGATATAGATATATATGGTGGATTATTTTTAGTGTTTTAAGATGATGAGCGAGTGATGAGGGAAAGATGATATGTATGTTGCTCCACCTACATGTCTATGATGCAAAAATTATCAGAATTGTGCGAATGTAGAGTAGAGTAGAGCATTGATCTAGATCAGTGCAAAGATTGATTTTGTACTTCATTGGAACTATAATCTAGCATGTTGTAGATGTATTTGTAACAGTTCAATAGGATATAATACAATCCTTCTATCTTCTATCTTATTCTTTGTGGATAGTGAGTCCACCTATAGTGAGAATTTTTGTAATATACTATATCCAGATATAATATATTGTGAGCTAACCCTCACCACGATTTTTCCCATTTTGGGTTTTCCAAGTAAAAATATTGGTGTTCATGTGTTGTGTGATGTTGTGGATGTTTCATGATTTCATTTATTATTTTAGTTGAATATTTTTTGGTATTGGATGGATAATGTCTAAATGGTTTAATATAATATTGATTTTCCCCCTCTCTTAGTATTTTGGGTGTTCAACACTCCCTTCATATTCATCAACAAAATAAGGAAGTTCATCAAATAAGAAAGTCAAAACTTCATTTTCATCACCTTTTTCTTGCTTGTTATCTCGTTGTCCCAAAATACCATGCTCTTCAACCTCTTGCTTGTTGTCTTGTTGTCCCAACTGATTTATTAACATAGGCATTGACATAATCTCCTTATCTTCAACAAAAAATGGGAGTTCATTATACAAATCACTGAGAGCTTCATTATTAATACCTCTTGCTTCTCCTTCAACCTACTATCTTAGTTGAGCATGCTCATCATTCCCTTGTAACAAGTTTGACCTTTCATTTTCCACCATGTGCAAATGTATCAACAACCAAAAAAACTTCTTGTTCTTTCTCAAAAACCTCCTCTTCTTGCTTACTAAACTAGCTATCTTGATAAGTAATGGGCCCACCTTTGTAAAGGAAAATGGTGCTAGGACAAGAAGGCTAATTATATAGGTCTTGTTGGGTTTCTTGAGGAAGTATAGGTTTTGGATAAGGTTGTTCTTGCTAAGGTTCAGATCTTTGCAAAGGATGAAGACTCCTAAAATTTGGAATTTCAAACTCAAAAGACTTACTTGAAGATTAAGGAGGCATACCTTTCTTGAAGCTTGGAACTACACACTTGCGAAACTCTTCTTTTGCAAGATGATTTGGAATGTAAGAAGATGATAGAGTTTCTAACCTTTGTGCTCGAGTAAGAAAAAACTTTATATGCTCTTGTTTGGTAGCAATCTCTTTTGAAAGAGACTCTTTGTATTGTTTCCTTTGTATCTCCATCTCTTGTTGGTCCTAGTAAGCTTGATAAGCGAACCCTTTTTGATTTAAGTTATTCTCTTGATATCCTTCAATTTCACTCATTTATTATTGAAAGTCCAATATTATATCTTTGATGCTCATGTTATCAACATTTGAAGGTTGACTATGAGAATAACTATGCTAGTTGCAACCAAAATACCTTTGCTATACAAATAGACCAACATGTTTAATATAATTGTCACCCACCCACCCCTACTCAAGCCTCATGGTAGCCTACATATGTTCAAACTCAACCACAAGAAGGCCATTACTTGTAGCTCTTACTGGAAATACTAACAAGCAACAAGAGAAAATTGTTTTAAAGTTGGCATGGATGACGTGCTATTAAAACCAGTTGCTCTTGAAAAGATGCACAGTGTATTAGCTAAGCTCTTGGAACATGGTTCACAATGTTGCCTTACTAATTTTCTACCATGTCAATGAAAAGTGTGGGTAGTGCTACATTAAAAATGGTTGAAAAGGTTTATAGATAGTTTAGGAACATGCCTAGTCTGATGGAAAGAACAACAAAGCTAGACTATGCTACTTGTGTTAAAAATATCAATAGACACATATCCCTAATGGAGATGATTCTTATTGAGGATATTGTGATGATCACACCTCCCATTGTTGGTATCTTATTTCAAATAGAGACCTTGTTTAGATTACTAATTGGTGATTTTGTCTTAGGGTTTTAGGTTACTATATTGGCTTCCAATATTATTGGTGCTTGGGACAATACCAAGAAATACATAAAGGTTGGGGCATCAACAACACCAAGAGAAGGATGTACAATCATTATATAGTGAACTCAAAAGAACACAATCACCTTTGATTTCAAGGGTAGTATCACATACAATCTTTGCATAGTAAGGGAAAAGTGATAGTCAAAGTTGTCAAGAAGACATTTCATCTAAGCAATAAAGTCAAAGACAATTTTCAAGGTGAACATGACCAAATCCTAAGAAGACACTCCTCATGACTATGATCAAAACCTAAGATAAGGTTTTTAGTGAGGCAACAAAGATAAAGGTAGGGAGATAATGATACAAGAGAAGTCCACCATGAAATAATGGACAACCACATAGATAGCACAGTCATCGGTCCATATTAACAAGGCTAATGAGAAATCATGCATGATAAGGTTTCAAAGGGGCAACAAGTAGTGACATTAGGTGTTGAAGCTAAACACAAGTTCATACCAAATAGAGGGAGATCTCCTTTCTTCATTCCTAGAGTCATTGGATGTGTTAGAGAGTCACTTATGACAATGCTCAACCAAATATGAGGATTCTGATATTGAGTTTGTAAAAGAACTAGTTGAATAAGTCACTCAAAGACATGACAACATATAAGACAATGACACTAAAGAGAGGTAGAGGAAAGTCAAGTGAGAAGTCTAAAACCACGAGAGAAGCTTATCTAACAATGAAAAGGTGCAAAATGCTTATGTCAGTCCTCTTAAAAATTACATAAAGGAAAGGTATAGAGTTTCATAAGGTATGTTAGGCTTTGACACCATAGGACAGGGTTGTCTTGTAAGTGCAGGTCCATCAATATCATCAGCTATATCACCAATACTTCCTATTTTTTAAGTACACTTATTCTTGAATTAAGTCCATAAATGAGAAAGAATACACCAACACTTTTCAATTATTGGCAAGTTTATGATTTTCATTCCATTGGAGAGGATTTGAAGGTGAAAAGTGTGAAATAAGCTTCAAGTTGGGTTTCCTGTTTGCACAATTAGGGTGGGTACACCTTCACGGCCTTTGAACCAACATTAAAATGGAGTAGATATTTCTTATAGCTATTTGGATAGTATAGTGTAGAAAATTGTCACCCTTAACAATTTCACACTATGTTTTGGACCCCCTAAATTATTGAGCCTAATTGACCCCATAATGTCCTAAAATTATGTATTCTAGAGACCATTTGTACCACTTTTCAATAAATTTCCATCATTGAATAAATACATCCAACTCGTGTTATTATCAACATGCAATATCCTAGAAATATGGGTCGATACCAATACGCCCTTGGGCGTATGGATCCCCATTCTTAGCCAGGACCCATTTTTGGACATGTTGTTAGCAACATTTTAATATTGAGAATTCAAATTTCAAGTGTCAGCTTCTAAGATCTATTTTTTGAGAAATTAAATAAATGCCTATAAATACCTAGTCTTTTCACCATTTGAAACTATAACTACAATTAATGAGCAAATACTATTGTTAAGAGAAATTCAAGACAACATTTCAAAGCTTTATTACAAAAATTCAAGATCCAAGCATCATGTCAAAGTGTATGTGAGTTCATGTGTTCATGTTATCATATTTTTTGTGAAGGCTAACCCTTGTTGTAGGTCTCCAAAGCATTCAAGCAAGAAAGATCCAAATCCTTGAGGTGATTTGTATGACTTCAGTCCTTCAAGGAAGTCATTGAAGGGTGGTGAGTTGCAACATTTTTTTCATTCATCATTCCTTCCTTTCAATTATCATTTCTATCATTGACATTGCCATTGTGGAAGTGGAAACACTTTCACGGGGTTTGATTGAGGCAAGCTCCTAAAATCACCCAAATTTTTCTCTCTTTGTGAATGTGTAGATCTCATGTTGAAAAGGATTAAAGGAAGATTGAAGATAGATTCTCCATTATTTCATTCAAAGCCCTAAAAGTTTTCAAACCATGAAAACTCATAGAATTATCTGATAGCATTTCAATAACCTTGCAAGCAAAAATGGAAGTCTCAAATCTATCACCAGAGGACCCCAAGAGTTGATCAAGACCCCCTTATCAGGGACCCATACTCCCTTGGGAAATAATGTCATTCTACGTGGTTGAAACAAGCTTTTCTAGGTTATTACATATCACTCTACACTTTCTGGATCCACATGCAAACTATGGTTTCAATATGTCAGTTGTCAAGATCTTGCAATTTACATATTAGGGCATATAGTCTTATTAGGTTAATCATTCCAAATAATTTCCAATCCATTCCCATCCTCAATTAGATGTAGGTCCAAGTCTGATTGGCCCACCTTCATGGTTATAAGTCAATCTAATTTCCTTGTGTTGGAATTATGGAGCCTTGCAACATGAGCACGAAGTGTGGATGGTTTGTGTTGGTTGTTTTTGTGTTTTCATTGATGTCAACATGGTAAAAAATGTATAGGAAGTTTACTTGGTTTACCGGAAGCTATTCTTTGTCGGTAATGTTCTTTTGAGATGAGCCAATACATTGGTATTTGAGTCCATAATTCACCGCAAGAATAAATATGACGCTAATCTCTTAACCATGTTATCATGTCTCATTCAAACATCTATATCCTAGATCTTGAGAAGTTTTGGGTTGTGAGCAGAAATTTATCTCTGACAGAGTTCAACTCTGTATTTTACTATTGTTGCTTGCTTGGCATATCAGTGTGGGAGACTCTGCATTTTCTTAAGGAGAACATTCTAATGCTATAGTTTTAATGGTAGTCTCTATGATGATAGTATGATGAGAAATTAATGTGACCTCAGATCCAAAAGGTGTTTACTTTGAGGATTGCATGTTGGTTTGAAGATTATGTGGATTAAGTTCTAGTCTTGGCCAGCCTAACGTATGCAATTCACTAAGGAGACTAGTTATGATTTATGGATGTTAGCCGACTTGGTATAATGCACTACATGGATAAAATGTTTTATATCATATATGGTGCCGACAAGAGTGTTTTGATTATTTTGTTTTCATCTAATTAGGATGACCTAATTGATGAATAAGACATACTTGTATATAGAAGATGCTTTGAAGAAAATAAAAAAGGTGGGCATGCGAGTGTGGAAGAAAGGTGAAAGAGGATCCAAGCCTAAATGTTTTATCAATTGAGGATCAGAGCAAATTTGTTGAGTGACTATTGTGTGAGGCAATACTTCATATTTTGAGCTTCATTGGAACTGAACCTGCACATTGAAGGTGTATTCTATCAATTCAATCCTTTTGGCAGTGAGCTACAATCTTTGTATCTTGGAAGTTAGCCATCTTTTGTATTCAGGAAATGATCCTTTTCAAGGACAATGAGTCTTGGAAATGAGCCCTGCAATATCTTGTATTCGGATATAATATACTGTGAGTTAAACCTCGCTATGTTTTTTCCCTTTTTGGGTTTTCCACGTAAAAATCTTGGTGTTCATGTGTGTGGTTGCATTGATTTGTTTTTATGTTCTCTCTTGTTGATTTAGCCAGAATTGTGATAATGGTTAGATGGATTTTATTAGAATGGTTTTATGGAATACTGATTCACCCCCCCTCTCAACATTTTGGATGTTCAACAATTGGTATCAGAGCTTGGCTCCTCGGAAGGAGCCTAATAGCTTGAGGAAGGTCCCAGATTTTAAGTATAAGAAAATTTTCCCTCCATAAGTGATCTCTGCTGGATGTTCAAAAAAAATAGAAGATCTGAAGGATAAGTTGATGAAATCAAATGAGTATATTTAAAAAATGCAAAGTGTCATGAAGTGTGTGATCTATTGGTTAAGGTAGATGAAATTGTCTCTAGCTTGTTGCAACAATTGGATGAAAAGAAAAGAACTGAAGATTGTCAAAAAATTGAAATTCAAAGGAAGATGGATGAATGCATAAAGCTTGAACAAGAAGTAGAAATCTTGAGATCTAATCTGGAAAAGGAAAGAAGTTTTGAAGATAAATTTAAGGTAAGCTCTACAATGCTTGATGATTTGATTACTTCTCAGAGACGAGCAATGGATAAAAGTGGTTTAGGTTTTGAAGAAGGTCAAAATTCTAAAGCAAAGCAATCCACTGACAAGGAGACTCAGTGCAAAGGTGGATGAATCAAGAATCTAAGAAGCAATTCTAGAAGAACTCCTGTCAAACAACCTGCTGCTAAAAATTATTTATCTTTCAATGGTGTTTGTCATTCTTGCAAGAAATTTGGTCATAAGGAAAACGACTGCAAAAGTAAAATGAATGATACTTTATCATTCTCCAGCAAATGTTTTAAGTGCAAGAAGGTTGGACTTAAAGTTAGTCTATGTGAGAATAGAATGAATAAAGGAAAAAATGGAAGGAAGAATGATGTTTGTTGTAAGTGTTGCAATTTGGAACAACTTGTTAATAATTGCAAAAGAAGAAAAAAAATCATTCGGTGAAGAAGCATGAACAAATTATTGATCTAGAAGAAGCAAGAAAAGAGACGAAAAGGATCTGGAGAAAGGAAAGAGAATTCAAGCAAGTTGAATTAGAGTCATCAGTCTTATATGTGCCAACCTCTGGTACAGATACGCCTGTCAATTTTTGAGTCTAGTGCAATAACTAAGGGGGAGCAATTATCAAAAAAATTAGTAAACACTCTCATCGATACTTGTGTCACATCATGGCAAAAGTATATTTAATGTGGTAACAAATTTAAGGAATTTCTTAGTTGCATGTGTGAAAAATTAAATTCACAGAATTTGAAAGAATGGAGGCACACACAATTTTTGAGGTAATCTACCTACAATTTGAAGCATTTATTACAAAAGAATTTGGAATAAAAGAAATAAATTCAGATATTTCAAGAGGCATATGTATTTTTAGAGAAGCGTGCAAAGGAGGTTTAGAGAGCGATTCAGAGTTTCAAGGTTTGAAGGAGAGATCAAGTGGATTCAAAGTGTGCTTCGGAAGGTGTATATCTATCCATCTCTTGTTGGAATTTACAAAGGTATTCCTATTTGCACAATCTTTTATTTTATTGCTATGGCTAATTCAAAGGTTGTGAATAGTACGGATAGAGTGCAAGTTAATCTAAGAAAATATTTGAAGAATCTGATGAAAGAGTCAACTGGTCCATTCTCTTGCATCCCTCCTAGAGTGTTTCCCATAGAAGATATATATACATTTGTTTACAGTAAGATTGAGGAAATATTACCAGTCCAGTTGAGCATTTTGTGGAAGAATGAATTGGAAGAGAACCATGATGCCTACAAAGTGTTAGTTGAGAAGAAGTTGGATGTTTGGCTAAAAGCCCCTTTGTTTGAATTTGATAGGAAGCATATTCAAATAGTTTTGAGAAGAATTCATAATGAATCTTTGTGGATTGATGAAGCACATTTGATTACTAGAGAAGAAATCAAAGATGTAACTAGTTTGTGTTCCTTTATACCAGTTCCCAAATGGAAGGTTGTGGATGAGCAAGGGATAATTGAGGTTACTGGTGTGACTCTTGAAGGGAAAGAGATTGATTTGAGATCAATTATTAATCTGGTCATTATGTATGTCGCAATGGTCATTGGTCACAAAGTTTGTTTCCCTAGCAATGACCTCATAGTTTCTGCTACTGTTGTACATACTACTATTGATATGGTTAAAACAGGTAAGGATTATGACCTATGTGAATTACTTCAAATACATCTTTTGCAGAATTTAAAGGAAATCAAGAAGAGTAAGAAGAATACATTCTAGTATGACAATTTGGTTGTCTGCTTATTCTTTTACTTTTTGAAAGAATTACTGGTAATAGGAAGAATAAAATAGTCAAATACAAAGCCTATTGCCCATACAATGAGGAAATTCACGATAAATCTTGGTAATTTGGATGCACAAGAGACTGCTCTTACTGCATTCTTTGGAACATTTAAGATGAGGATGAACAGAAGGTCAAGGATTCTAGTAAGTATTTCTGAAAGGTACTAAGGAATTATCAATTTCCCAGTGTCTACAGATTTTTGTCAGATGGAAGCAGTTGAATCAAGGTTGGTGTTGATATCTGAGTTAGATTATGAAGTGTCAGAGGCTGAAATTGATTATTATGCAAAAAATATTTTGGAAAGCCCTAAGAATCCCAATGTAGAAGGTATCTCTAGTAGTGCAACCGAAACATTGAAGAAAATAAAGAGTGTTATCAAACAAGAAGTTGCAGAAGGAAGGGGGTTTGAGAGAGCTCAATGTGAGCATGAAAGAATAAACATTCAAGGAGCTTTAGAAGAATTGCAAAAGGTTATTCCTGATGCTAATCTCATAAACATGATTAATTCTTTGAAGGTCTACATCTCTGGATTTGAAGTGCATGTTGGAATCAGGTTTGCTAAAGAAACTCTAGAAGATATCAAGGAAAAATGTGAAAATGCACATAGTCAAGTGATGAAGGAATTGGAGAGTGTGCAATTTTGTGAGGAAGAGGCACATGAACTACTTTATTTTTGCCTAAATTGGTCTGACAATACACTAAACATAAGATATGAGATAAGGAAGAGTGAAACCTAGATGGGCACTCAAGCAAATACATACAAATTGGAAGAAGACAAAGATAATTAGAGGTGGCCCTATATTGTGTAGCTTCAAGATAAAATATTTTCCTTGCAGGACCAAAGAACATAGGTTATTAAGAAGTTTGTGGCACTCAAAGACATGGTTAAACTCAGACACATTCTTGTTTCTAGTGCCTTGACCGTATCGGTGAATTATTAGAAATTAATCTTAGTCCCAATACTTTAGTAGATGGTATAGAGTCCTTAACTAAGCTTGAACTATTACACAAGACTCTTGTAACTGCAAAAGGATCATGGGAAGAAGGAAAAGTATCATGGAAGGTCATCCTGGAGAATCTCAAAGGTTCTTCAAGTTGATTCAATTTTGTGTTCATATCTTTTTGGTTATATTTTGATGCATATATACATATATACCAGACCCCATCCTTTGCCATTGATGTCAAAGGGGGAGAGATAGAGGTTGGCAAAGGATTTTTTTTTTGAGAAGAACAATTTTGATAGGGGGAGTATTCAGTTGTTGTATATTGAAAAATGTTTTTGATGTGCATTTTTCCATCAATTCCAAAGGGGGATATTATTGGAATTATGGAGCCTTGCAACATGAGCATGAACTATGGATGGTTTGTGTTGGTTGTTCTTGTGTTGTCATTGATATCAACATGGTAACAAATGTATGGGAAGTTTACTCGGTTTACCGAAAGTTGTTCTCTACCAGTAATGTTCTTTTGTGATGAGCCAGTGCATTGGTATTTGAGTCTAGAATTCACCGCAAGAATAAATATGACTCTAATCTCTTAACCATGTTATCATGTCCCATTCAGACATCTATATCCTAGATCTTGAGAAGTTTTGTGTTGTGAGAATTTTTTTATCTCTAACAGAGTTCAACTCTGTATTTTACTATTGTTGCTGCTTGGCATATCAGTGTGGGAGACTCCGCATTTTCTTAAGGAGAACATTCTAATGTTATGGTTTTAATGGTAGTCTCTATGATGATAGTATGATGAGAAATTAACGTGATCTCAGATCTGGATGGTGTTTGATTTGAGGATTGTATGTTGATTTGGAGATTTTGTGGATTAAGTTCTAGTCTTAGATGTGCAAGCGTGGAAGAAAGGTTAAAGAGAATCTGAGCCTAAATGTTTTATCAGTTGAGGATCATAGCAGATTTGTTGAGCGACTATTGTGTGAGGCAGTACTTCATTTTGAGCTTCATTGGAACTGAACCCTGCACATTGAAGGTGTATTCTATCATTTCAATCCTTTTGGCAGTGAACCACAATATTTGTATCTTGGCAGTTAGCCATCTTTTGTATTCAGGCAGTGAGCCTTTTCAAGGACAGTGAGTCCTAGCAGTGAGCCCTGTAATATCTTGTATCTAGATATAATATATTGTGAGTTAACCCTCACCGTGGTTTTTCCTTTTTGGGTTTTCCATATAAAAATCCCAGTGTTCATTTGTGTGGTTGCATTGATTTATTTTTACATTCTCTCTTGCTGATTCAGTCATAATTATGATAATGGTTAGATGGATTTTATTAGAATGGTTTTATGGAATACTAATTGACCCCTCCTCTTAGTATTTTGGATGTTCAACACCTTGTTGATCTACATCTTAATGTAACTTGGAAAAAGGCCCCTTACATACTAGGTTCTTTGCATTTAGGACCTAAGATCCCTTTTTCAATATTACAAATACTCAAAATAATAATGGAGAAACTAATTCTTCTTACAACTGCCATGGAGTAAGACCAATAAATCTAGGTATTCAAGAATGCATACACTATGGTATATCATCTTAGCAAGGTGGACCTCTAGTTGGGATGATGCCTGCTTTTTTGACAAGCTCTAATTTGTCATGTTCATTGGGTCAAGTGGTCTCATCAACATTGTTGACAAGAATTAATTAGAGATTTACAATCCACAGTAATATGAATTTCAATTTTCATATAAGCGATAACTTGATTGGAACTCAAAATAGGGACAATTTAGTACTATTAGAGGATGTCTTTTCTTAGAAAGAAGGTTACAAGATGGAGGAAACCGATAAGGAAGATAGTTCACCGTGATTAGATGAAGAAACTTTAAGGAAATAAGAGATGACATACATGAAATGACTAGAAGACATGAAAGACATAAATGGAAGTGTCATGAGATAATATATTTGTCTACACTATAGTGTTATAAATTTGAAATAGATTGAATAACCCAAGAAACTTTTTAAGAGAAAATCAAAGCTAGACATAAACTAGAAAAGCATAAAGAATGCACACCAGAACTTCAAGAGATTATGCAATGTCAATATGACATAATGTATTAAGAGCTTACAAGATTGTTTGATACAATGTAAAGATGCAAAATAATGACTACATGCATCAAGGTGCATGTATGCCAAAGTATGCAACAATGCAAGAGAATGAATGGATGCAAAATACAAGCTAGGTAGTAGGTTTATATAGAACTTAGGAGAGGATGGAGGTGGACAATCAATAAATGAGAATTGACCACCAAAACCACCAACATTAAATAAAGTGATGAAAAAGTAAATACTCCACCTTTAAAAGGTGGAGGACAACTCATCACTTTATCTCCTAGTTATTAAATAATTAACCCACTTTATTATCCTAAGCAAGCTTAAGAAAAGTGTAGGAAAACCATATAATTAAGGGAAAATAAATATTCCACTAGGAATATTAAATATTATCCCACTAGGAAATAAAAACCTACACTAACACCCCTCCCCCATTAAGCACAACTTAGGAGGATGTAAAAGATGATGGGTTCCGAAAAATGAGGCCATGTTAGGTACCCATGTACATGTCAAATTTCCCCCAAGGAAGAAGAAGCCCCCCCCAAAAATAGAGAGAGAACACCCCCAGAATATAGAGAGAATAGAAGAAAAGGACTAGGTAGCCCCTCAAAAGATATCCAATGGTAGATTCTTGAAACTAGATGGAGAAGATAGTCCATGATCTTTGAACAACATTCCTCCCCTCAGGAAGAAACACAACCAAAGGTGTATGCACACTATCTCCCAAGTCCAGAAAGGAATATGTAGGAAGAAAGTGCAGAATGTATGAAGTCTCTAAAGTTGGCTCAAGTGTCCCCATAAAAGGTGTTGCAATCAAATCAGGCGTTCTAGGTCGCATTGTTGAAGATGACAAATCAGAATCTCCTAGAGACAGATGTAGAGCATAAACCAAATATTTGAGTATCTTCGCTGAAGATGTCTTCTCCAAATGATGATTCAAGGTATCCAGACTCATGTCAAACTATGAGGAATGATCAAGAGGGTCAAAGTGATCCCTCATAACAACTAAAGAAGAATCATCTTCATCAAAGAGAAGATGAGTACACTCAATAGTGTCTCAAATTTGCAATATGCGTCTCTAAAAACAAGTCTGAAATACTTGTTGTATACACCTAAAAATGGTCTAGATAATCTAATTAATTAAATACAATTTATTTGATTAATTAACCTTTAATTCTTCTACTATTAAATAAATAGAAATATTTATTTATATAGTTCATCTTCTAAATTCTTCAATCTTTATTCTTTTATGTTGTCTTAATTAAATAAACGAATTTCATTTTGTTTTATTTAATTATTATTATCAAATTTCTCTACTATTGAATAAATAGAAATATTTATTTATATAGTTCACTTTTAGTTCTTCTATTATTTTCCTCTTAATTAAATAAACAAATTTGAATACTTTGTTTTATTTAATTATTATCATTATTTATTTCTTCTAATTTTATTCATTTATTCTATCTTAATTAAATAAGCAACTTCGATAGTTTGTATTATTTAATTATCTAATCATGTTTCCTCTTAATTAAATAAAGATATCCTAAAGTTTTTATTTAATTATCATATCTCTTTTTATTAAATAAGCAAATGTCAAATATTTGTTTCATTTAATTAAATATCTTCCTTTTGCTAAATTTGAATGAATCCAAAAATTCAAATAAAGGCAATTTCCTCTATTCACTCACCAATAAAATTAGATATTTCATATCTAATTAATTCAACTAGTATTCACAGGCAAATTTGGAGACAAACTTGCAGGCAATCCTCTTCAATCTCCTTCCTCTGATTCTTCCTATCATCTGGCCAAATGTTTTCATGGGGAGGAACAATCCCCATGATCAGCTCAAGCTTCTTCATCTCTCACCATCCAATCCTCCAGATCAAATCCAAGCCTTTGTTGTGCTGCCCCTTTGCAAATGTGTTGTCTTAAATCTATAAATACAACCTCTTTTCATAGGAAATGGATCCCAACTTTGTGCAAACTTACTCTATAGGAATAGCAATCAAGCAATCAAGCAATCAAGCATTCAAGCATATTAGCAATAGCAATCATAGCATCAGTAGAATCAATATCATGCTTGCATCGTAGATTCCTGTAGCTTCTTCCATCATATTCATGTCAACATAGATTATAGTAGTTTCATCATATCATCTAGAAATCACCATATAGGATTAAATTATTGCATTTAGCAACATCTCATTCTCTAGATTGGCATTTTAATAGAAATAATACTTTCCAAATTTGAGAGCCCCGTGAATTAATAAATCTTTAGAGATAGAGAACAATATGACACTTTCAGTAGATTTGTGCTTTTAAATTAGTTTAATTGCTTTTAGATCTCTGATATAATGTCTTGTTAAGTAGTGTTTTTAGTTATTTACTATTTACTTATTCCACACTTACACTTGTCAAGAGATCATCCCAAGATGAATCAGGAAGACTATGGATATCCCGCTACAAGAAGTCATTAGAAGCTTTTGAAGAAGCAACACTAAACTCTGAAGTAGCAACAATAGATGCAAGGAAAAAAGAGTGGTCCTCAAAGAGAAGATGTATGTCCTCAATAGTATCATCTAGATCTACGATGAGGGACTCTACAAACAAACAAGAGATGTCTGGTAGAAATTGGTCCCAATTGATTGAATCCAAAAGACATGAATGATTCCATTGCAATGAATCACTAGAGGCTCTCGAAGATGCAACTTTGGAATCTGAAGCTACAACAGGTGATGTCTATGTAATCTCAACATGAGGATGAGAAGCAAGAGGAATTTCTATGTCATTTGAATGTTTAAGACATGCATAATACTTAAGCTCCTCTAAAGTATCATCATCATAGGGTATATTATCTGCATCATCAAGTGCAATGAGGCAATCTATTGCAAGATCATTTGGGAATGGAGAAACATGAAGGTCTCCAAACATTTCCCAAATCTTGGTCCAAACTGTGCAGGGACATTCAATGCCCACTGTAGACAACAGAGTGTCATAATCAACATGACAACCAATTATTCCTATTACATGATCAATTCTATTACTACATACTGATTTCCTTCTAGGTGTGTTTGGTTCAGGCATGAGCCCATAAAGGTAAGGAAAAAGTTTTAGCCATCTGAGATGGGTTAAAATGCCTTTTTTCCAAGACTCATATCTAGCCTTATCCAAAATTATCACAGAAGGATGAGTAGAAAAATCCATGATACAATCTTCAAATTATTACAAAAGATCACCAAAAAGAGAACATAATACACTCCCACCCTTTTCACTAGTATCAAAGATCGCCCCCCCAAATATTATAAGGTTGGCATTTTATAATTTAGTGTGTTTACAAAGCCTTTTTCAAGATACAATGCTTAATAGGCTCAAAAAAGCCAAAATTACAAATTCTGATACAAAATGAATTTGAGACAAAATCTAGAAAAATTAGCCTTATAGTTGTGTATTGCTCTTCAAAACCTTTCCAACGCCTACTTGTTTTTGAAAATTGAAGTACCAAGGCGAAAGTTATGGCTTGTTGAAGAAATTAGCACAAGACAACTTCAACCTGAAATATTTGGTACAAAATGACAAAAAATATTTTCAATACCTCTATGGATGGAAAGTGATCATCTCTAGCTTTTCGAAGATACCTTATTTGCTAAAATCCAACGCCTGAAGCAAAAGTTATGAATTTTTGGAAAAAATGGTTGAATTTAGCCTGTAGGAAACGAGTTTTCTAGCAAAACAATTTTACTTCTAATTTGATTTTTGCAAAATCTATTCATTGTGAGTAAAAAAAATAGAAATCCAAAAATATTTTGATGTGAAAAATAAAACCCAAAAATGATTTTTTAATCCAACAAGTAGAAGATGAGAAAATGAATTTTATTTAACCTTGAGTCTATAGAAAAAATGACGCATGACACTTTTTGGATAGAAATTTTCTTCAAATCTACTCAAGATATGTAAAATCTAAAAGATACCCAGATGAGATTTCGACCTTGGTTACAAAACCCAAAAATCATTTTTCCTACAAATGAGTGAAAATGTAATTTTGAAGCAAAAATGAAAATGACTCCAATGAAAAACAATTTTCTTCAAACGCCCGTTTGCAACTATGCCAAATGATCTCCAATTTGGATGAAACAAAAGCCAAATTTGACTTTCTCGTACCTTCTAAACACATTGGAATAGTAAAAAAAGCTGCCAATATACCTATAAATGTTGCAATCACTCAAATCTCACAAAACACATGAAATAGGAAGAGGTTATTAGATCTTTGCAAACCCTTTATGATTCTCCAGATCGTTCAAGAACGCAAGAGAAGAGCATACGCGAATTTACAAGATTTTTACTAGAAACTCAATCTCTCAATCATGAATCTATGAACTTAGATTTCTCAAAACAAAAGCTCTGATACCATGTTAGAAAATTGAAATAGATTGAATAACCCAAGAAATTTTTTAAGAGAAAATAAAAACTACATAAACTAGAAAAGCATAAAGAATGCATACTAAACTCTGAGAGCTTATGCAATGTCAATATGACATAATGCATTAAGAGCTTACAAGATTGCTTGATACAATGCAAAGATGCAAAATAATGACTGCATACATCAAGGTGCATGTATTCCAATGTATGCAACAATGCAAGAGAATGAATGGATGCAAAATACAAGTTACGTAGTGTGTTTATATAGAACTTCAGAGAGGATGGAGGTGGCAAATCAACCAATGAGAATTGACCACCAAAACCACCAACATTAGATAAAGTGATGAAAAAGTAAATACTACACCCTTAAAAGGTGGAGGACAACTCATCACTTTATCTCCTAGTTGTTAAATAATTAACCCAATTTATTATCCCAAGCAAGCTTAATAAAAGTGTAAGAAAAACCTATAACTAAGAGAAAATAAATATCCCACTAGGAATATAAAATATTATCCCACTAGGAAATAAAAACCTACACTAACATATAGGAGGAGTTTGTAACATATAGGAGGAGTTTGCTTCTGACAATGACAATGAATTGTGAAATGATATGTCTAGAGTAAGTAATAGCATGATGATTACTGAAATGGTATGAAAATTTAGTAATTTAGTCACCTTGAAGAGATCTCAAGCACTTAGTGTAATGTTGAAGAAGGAGGTCTATGGACCTGAGATGAAATTTTTCCATGAACTTAGAAGACAAACTAAAAATTTATATAGAAGACTTTACAAGGTTTGTGGAAAAGATGTGAAGGAACAATTATGAAAGCTCAAGTTACAAAGGCACAATGTAGTGACATGAAGATTTCAATGAGACATTGACAGTCCAAAAGTGAGTTTCAATACATATTCAAATAATTTTGTTTGAATATAGACAAAGATAAGGCACTCTGAGTCAAATGAGATGTGACTGGCAACACCAAGCACAATGACAACTTCAAGGCAACAGTGACTGAAGTTGGTGAGAGTGAAAAGGTAAATAAACCTTTGTAAATGAGATAAGTGTAAAATAATTAGCCTTGAAAGAATTTCCTATAATTTCTTAGAAAACTTTTGAATATTTCAAATATTCTCCCACATGTCATATTAGCAAGTTTGAAGAAGTCTCCAATAGTTGGGAGTTAAATGAGCATTCACAACCTTTTTCCATGCATTTATCAGTAGTTAGAGGATATCTAGGGGTAGTTTGGTGAGATGTGCAACTAATGGAGAGAATATAGGGGTAGTTTGACTTAGTTTGAACCTTTTAAGGGAATTTAGGAGTTGTTTAAGAGTCTTGGCTAATAGACAAGGTCAAGGCAAGAAGTTTTCCTCATTTAACACCTTTTTGGAGTATTTTAAGGGGTTGCAAAGTAGGGGTAATTGTTTTGGAAACTCAAAGAAGGTTTGACCCAACAAGCTAAAGCAAACACTAGTCTTCCATCTTTTAACACATGTTCCTATCATCTAGCAAGCTGTTGAGCACCTTATAAGGAAGCCTAGGGGCAATTTTTCAATCAGTTCTTACTCTCTCGACTTTGCATTGTAATTGGTTTTGAAAGTTCTTTCAAGTTGGAGTGACTTTATAACTCAATTTTCAAGCACGTACAACAATATGTAACTCTTTTTGATTAATAAAGATAAGCTATTTTACCTTCTCATTGTTGTTCATTGTGCAAAATATCTTATGATAGTTGATGTAGTCTTGTGGTGATAAATTTTCCCCTTGTTTTTATTATATTCTCATTGCCTTTGAGTAGAAAGTATGCATTTTTGTGGGTCATAAATTTTGTTAACCAGTTAACAATAGAGTTTAAGTTGCGATGACACTCATAGATCCTTCTAAACACTATTTTGACACACTAAACCTTGTTATAAAACACTTTTATAAAGACATACAAAATACTGAGTTGTGTATGTTTTGGGTTTAAATTGTTGATCATTTTATGTGTCCTTGAATAGTAATATAGGCTTTGAAATCATTTTGGTGCATCACCTTATTAGTCTTAGGTTTCATTTTATATTTCCTTTTCACCCTTTTCTTAGCATGCAATAGTAGGATATGTTAATTAGGTGAAGTTTCAAAGGGAACCGACCTTCATGGAGGTTGATCTCTAGCATCTAAGCCCACACTCAGGGAGATCATCCCATGTTTCCAGGGTGGCTGAGTGATTCTATCGGCTCAAGAAGGGTGCACACTTTAGTGACAACAGTGTTATGTGGGGATTTCTAAGGATGAAGAAAACTCTAAAATTGGATCATGTTATGCGAGTTTTACGAATTTTCAGAGATCGACAAATCTTTAAAAAAAAGAGTCATTCATACAAACTTCAAGGATTTCTAGGGATCAAGAAATCTCTAAAAAGGGCACTTTAATTACTTTATTGAAGAGTTCAGGGTTTCAATCAACTCAGGGGTTTTAGATGGTTTAGGATTCTTTTCACGGGAAGAAAATTTCCCTGTAATGTTGGATTTTTCGAATCTCACATAAACTCAATTGTTTGCCAAAAATATAAAGGATTTGCAAAGTGGTAGAAATTAGGTCATTCAAAATGTTTGTTTTCCACTTATTTTTTAAAAACCCTAAGTGTGATTTCTCCAAATTTGAAACTATTCTCATTCAAGATTATAGAGTTCAAAACCCTAGCAAATTGGCAACAATTTGTCACTTGAGAAACCCTAGAAGGGATGGATTTTCTTGAAGATTGTGAAGGTTTTGAATGTTATAACATTTGAATTGTTTGGAAAATCCTAGTTTCATTGAAGTGAACTAAAATAGGCCCTAATCCATATGAGAAAGGGTAGAATTATTGAATTTCAAATTGGAACCTGAATGACCTTTCTTTCTCATAAACCCTACATCAATTTTGTAGAATTCAGGTTGAATTTTGAAGAAAATAAACAAATATAATGTGTAGGGCTAATCAAGACTAACCTTTGAGTTGAAATTGCAAGGAAATAACACTTTGAATTGCCTTTGGAATGTGAATGGATCTTTGCAATTGCACCTATGAATGCATGGTCTCTTTTCTCAACACTCAATTTGATTGAAAATGAAGGCAAGGTGTGAAATGAAGTGAAAAACTAACCTTTTATACCTTCAGAGTACTAGGCCATAAATGCATTGACAAAAAATTGGTGAGCACTATACCATGAAAATCTTACACTTTTCAGCAATACAACCTCGTTAAAGATTTTTGGGTATTTGAGGAGGTCAAGGAATTTTGAAGATTCTACACTGCCTTGGACTTTCAGGGATTCCACAAGATGAAGAAATCCCCGAGAACCAAAAATATTTGTAAAACAAGAGAACTTGAACTTTAGGCCCTTTGACCAATAATTAATGGTTTTCAATGACTTCTTACTTGGTCCTTCGTTGTTGCAAAAATTCCAATATTCCCTATTTGATATTGACTTGATAAATAACATGAATATGACTCCAAAAAGCAAAAATTTGAGGAATTTTTTCCTAAAGAGAAAAGACGAGGAACCTACAAAGCAAAAAGGGAAAAAAAGGGCGTCCTTGTTTGGACAGGGTGTGTGTGCAAGGCACACCACACTTCTAAACCAAATGAATTACTAAGTAATAAATCATGAAAGACTCGAATCAACTATGCCACTCTTTATCTCAACTAAACTAGCGAGGTCATGTACACATTATCGTTGTGCCAAATGTTCCTCGCGACCTATTTTTTTAACCTTAGGCTTGATAATAGTGGTAACAACACTAGTACCATATCAAGCCCATTAGAAACACCATTCTCATTGGATTGGGCCATGCAAGGATCCAAATAAGCAATTCTTCTTAAATGAATGTGAGGACATGGATGAGACCTTGGCCTACAAAAAATTCACAAAAACCTAAAGGCCAAGTAATATAAAATGGATGTAAGATTTGATATCAAATTAAAAAAAATCAGCAAGTTATTAAAACTATAAATAAATAAATAAAATCTAGAGATAAAAATAAGGGTGAATAGGGTAGGATGAAAACAATATCAGATAATGAAGCACAAAACCTTAAAGAAGATATCACTATAATGTAAGTAAAATGGATCCAAATCCTAATCAAATTAAAAATTAAAATATATTCAACAAATCAAATTTGAACGCTTTAATACCACTTTAATAAAATAAGGATAAATTCTAAGGCCAACACCCTATAAATAAATCACACTTACATAAATACATAAGCTACTTAAATAAGCAATCAACCTAGATTTAAGGAGCTATGATTGATGTTAAAATTAAATTTGAAATTTAAATAAATAAAATAAGGTGTTTAGCTAAATTCTAGAGGTAGAAAAATGATGTTGAAGATGTTGAGAGTGGATTCACCCCAATATGCTAAAAAATAGGGTCTTGATTAGACAAACACCACACAAACTATAAATTGATTATGTTTTATTTGGGCTCAAATATGTGTTTCAAAACTAATCTTTGTGCTTGCAAAACTAATTTAGTACACAAAACTAAACTTGGACCCACAAAAATGTACTAGTAAGGAATGGATGACTATAATAAATTCCCTTCACTCATCGTGTTTAATTTTGAATTGGGGTGGTGTCTATAGACATCATTTGAAAACTTGGTAGATGAGGGTTATGTTCTCCTTAGTTAAGTCACTAGGAAAACAATTCAATAGTGATGAACAAAGATTAAAGACATAACGAAAACATGATCAATGCCTAAGATGATGTATGCATATGCTTTGATAATGTTGTTATGAATCTATCATGAATGCTTCTTTATAATACTTTTTCATAATCCCCAATGATTTTAAAATGAATGATGTATGTCCTTAAATATAAAAATATATGACAAAAATCCACACAAATGCATGCTAGTTCGACTCAACAATTATTGAAAAGGCTAACAAAGGTTTAAATTTGAATTTGGGATTTAAAAGTTTAAGGTTTAGGTCTATGACTATGGAAATGACCTAGATCTATTATGCACCCAAAAATCTTATCTAGTGTAGCAAACATAAGATCTAGGAATTGAGACTAATTTCTAGGGATGGATGATAGTGAGGACATGATATGATAAGATCATGAACCAAGTTTCACACAAGACTATGCCACTTGTAAACTTGTTATTATAGAAAAGACATCCTAACCAAAATGGGCCCAAAACATAATGGAAAAAGGCATGAGTATGCAATTTTCACTATTACAATTATGTAGCAAGTGTAGAGTAAGAATCCCATCTCAAGATGAGTACTCTCCATAAGGTCATGGTAAGATAATCTATTTATTAGATGATACGTGTCAAATAGAAGTGCAATGATGCATGCAACCAGAACATCCCAAGAGACTTAAAAGATTTAGACCTTATTACTATATACCTTAATTAATTTGATCACATACATAAAATATACTTTAATATAATTTTTCTTCCAAATATAATAAAGAATAAAAAATCATTAATTTAACATATTCCATCTTAAACACTTCCTCCCTCCCTTTTGAAAAATCTTAAAAAAGTAAAATTAAATATGCCTAGAAATATTGTCTTCATGTTGATTCTACCACTTTGAAAAATCCTCACATCATAAGAAGGCAGCCTTACCATGCCAACCTATGGCATTTTTGCTAACTGAACTGAATTAAAAAAGTTCACAAAATTCACGAAGCATAGGGTGCCCCAACTATAATAACTAGTTTGAATTAGAGGTCAGAACTCGTCAATAGGTACCATAGTTCTTGCTCAATTCAACACGATCGACTTAATTGAAAGAACGAAAATTATATAGAGCTCCGAGTTCAGCGAGCGAGTAATAGTCTGTGGGAATTACGGGTTGGGAGGCGGAGATCATAGGCATGGGGGAAGATCTGTCTTTGTCTCTGGACGAAAAAGCCAAAAGAACCAGAGATCTGCTAACAAGTTTCTATGGCGGCGATTCTGCTCCTTCTCATGCCATTGCCAGAACCGATACGTTCCACTCCATGGACATGCCCGACTTCGATCCACAAAGATACATGAATGCCCTGGTCTGTTTTACAGTACTTTACTCATCAATGCTATTCAGATTACTTGAATTTTGTCTATTATCTTGGCATGACCCACTCATGAATTTGAACCTTTTTGTTTTCTCCGTTATATATTATTTTAAGTTTCTAGCAAATTTGACTGCAATGTGGGGTGGCTGCGAGACAATTAAGTAGTTTAAGGTTTACGGATCCACATTGCATCCTTTGGGGGATCAGTGCCTAAACCAAATCAGGGAAAGAACTGCAAACAAGAATGTCTGCAATGGCGAAATGTTTGATTACAGATGGGTTTCCACGCAGAATGCCTAGGAAATTAAGAAATCATATCTGAAACTTGAATTCGGGAAAAGATATTTCGATAATAAGTTGATACTGCAAGTTTTAAGTGGTCATATTCCACAATTCCCAGATGGGAACCCTAAAATGGCTGTAAACTATAATTCACAGGCATAAATGGCAAGGGTTGAACAAATTCGCAGACTGTACGAATGTAGAATTGTTAATTCTATGCCACATATAGATAAAAGCTTTAAAAATAAAAATTAGTTAATAAATAAATAAATTGGTCTGTTGGCTTGCTTATACAAGCATGGCCTATGTTTGATTCTCAAGTGCAACCCTTGGAATGCCTGAAATGGGCTCATTTTGTAGTCTCTAAAGGCTGAGCAATCTTTATGACACGGGGTTGATACTAAATTACAGGAGTAATCACCCTAGGATTACACCAAATTGCATGAGTAATTATCCCAGCCCTGCGAATGTTTAAAGCCTAAAAGCCTTGCAGGGTCTGTTCCCCATGTGACTTCTATTATTATTTTTTTGATCAGTAAATTGAAGGTTCTTTTGGGCCCCTCTCCTGTAAATATGATTTTCTCAAAACTGGGCCTAGTCCACGCACACAAATATTACAAAGCAGACTATAAAACTTCTATCTTCTAGGGGCCAAGAAAGGGATTCGAGTCAGCCTAAGCCAAAAGGCCAGCATATGAGCCAAAAACCAACCGAACACCCATGATCCAATCACACTGCACCAGCTGCCATTAAAAAAAGAAAACAGCCACAACATGATGCCAATACCTTACCTAATCACTGCCTATCCCACTCTATTTCCATAGGCCTAAGTACTGGTCTCACTGTTCCAAACTGCCACACCAACCTGATCCTGCTTATCCTCCCATTCTTCAAGACTCTGCATTTTCATTCCTGGCTCCATATGGGGGTGCTGCTTGGAGTGGGTAACACCTTCCTGAGAAAGGGAAGGGAGAGTGAACAAACCAGCTCACCCAAATTGCCATCTCCCGTGGACCACCCTATAGCTATCAACACAAATCGGCCAGGTCTGTGTAGAAGGCCATGACCTCCTCCTCCTGTTCATAAGAAAACTGAATTTCACTCCAGAGGGCTACAATTTCCTCCTGAGGACTCTTTTCCAGGCCATCCTCTTGAGGCTCATCCTCACCTGGCGCACCGCCCAACACAGCAGAGGATGAGAAGCTTAAGCTGCTAAAGAATCCAGTCCAATACTTCTTGGCCCACCACCAATGCATCCATTTTATCGGTATCCCTAAAGTCTCTCAAAAGGAGGTACAAGTCTGCATTTGCCAAACCTTCCCTACATCAGAAATTTGAGTGAGGCAAGATCAAGGATAAAGAAAGTCCAAGACCATTGCTTCATAATGAGAGTCTCTTCTCTTCTTTTTGGCTCATAGGCAACTTTAGTTCCAACAGCACTTCCGAAACACACTCTTGTGAAATAAAATAAAAGTGGAAAGCACAAGGAAATCAGAGTGAAATCTATAATGGATCATACTTCCATAAAATCCCACTCTTGCACGTTTTGCATAAGGGAGATGTGTCCTAACTAGTTATTGACTAAGTTACCAGTCTTGGGACTGGTTTGGGTTTAGGTTTGGGGGTTTGGTTTGCGGGTTCAGTCAATTTTTTTTTTAGGGTTGGGCTCATTTTGGGTTTGTCCTTACAAAAATATAAAAATCAGAAATATATACATATTTGCAGCAGTAATTAAGTTCAAAATACACCATATGTAGCATCATATATTGTATAATAAACAAACTATCATAAAAATT
Organism: Sequoia sempervirens; assembly: GCA_007258455.2. Taxonomy (NCBI): domain Eukaryota; kingdom Viridiplantae; phylum Streptophyta; class Pinopsida; order Cupressales; family Cupressaceae; genus Sequoia; species Sequoia sempervirens. Next base: position 83,718,040 of record VDFB02252616.1, on the reverse strand, counting down.
AAAAATATTACAATGTGAATTAGTTAAACTTGAATGCCATGATATATATTATATATTAAAATTAAAAAATAATAATGTCAAGCGTCAGCAATCAGCCATGATTGATCAAGAATCATCATATGGGTCTTCAAAAATATCATCATCACTATCCATATTAGATGATGTAGGTATTGGTAAATTAGAAGAACCACAAATAGTGCCATTGGCACTGGCACTAGCACTAGCACTAGCACTGGCAGCTCACTAGCTGGTTCATCTTCAACATCAAGTGCAACAAGGTGGGAAGTGGAAGCATCCAAGTCAATATGCTCTAGTTCAATATCCCACTTCCTTGTGCCCCCTTCCTTGTAGCCACTTTGTTTGTGTGAAAGGAGCTACCAGTTTGAATGCACATACACCAAGTCCTTTGCCTTTTTTGAGTGTAGTTGGTTGCGCTTTACTGAATGGATAGAGTATGTATTCCAATTTCTCTCAGATGTAGATGAACTAGCAACCTATTAAGACAAAATTAGAGAGTTAACAGATAAAATTTAAAAATTTAAATAATAAAATATAAATGAAACTTAACAAATATTTTTTTAATAAAACTTGCAATAGGTTGTAGGTGTGTCAATGATTGGTGATGAAAGTACCACTAACTATGAGCATCCACCTTATACTTGTCACAAAGAGCATCAATACTAAAGTTGTTGGAACATACAAAATCCATGAACTCAATCCTCATTTTATCCCGCATGTTAGGATCAAGGAAGAGTCTGTGAAGTGCTGCCTTGTACCCTTGATTGACTTCAGCATCTCTATATGGGGCGATTCTTGTTGACACATAAAGGAGCTCAACACTATAATATTTGGGACTCAATGCACAGGCAAAAAGATGTAGCAGAGTGGTCATTTTGTTTCATCTCTCTTCAATAATTTTGTGTAGTTATTTGAAGAAAGTTTCTTCAAGATTTTGCTCTGTTGCATTTATGATAGCTCTCTTCTTCTCAATCATTGAGTTGATGCCATCATATATTTCACCTAAACAAGGCCTATCCATGTTGGTATAATGGATCATACTCAATATGGGCTCAATGAAATTGAGGAGATATTTAACATTATCCCACCAAATTTTATCTATGATCATTTGCTTAATATTTGCTGCTCTTGTAGTGCTAGATTGCCTCCATATGAACCAATTTGGGTTGATGACCATGTTAGAAAGTGCCTCACAATATTTGCTGCTCTTGTAGTGCTAGATTGCCTCCATATGAACCAATTTGGGTTGATGACCATGTTAGAAAGTGCCTCACAAACCTTCACAAGTCGTCTCAAGACAATAGCGTTGGAGACAAAATGGGTCTCAACAACTTGTTTGAAAATCAAAATTAAAATTGAAATAAAATTTAAAAGTTTGCTAAAGTGAAACATATTTATTAAATCAAATTTTATTGCTTCACTTACCTTTAGTAGCTCCAATTTTGAGAATGTTTTGAATATATTTTGTGACATATGGTGGTTGGTGACAAACATTTGGATCTCTTTGGCCTTTAGCATATACCTTGTTAATCCAATTAATTTTGTTGCCAATTTTTTGTAGCATAAGGTTGAGGGAGTGGACAGCACAAGGTGCCCAAAAAATGTATGAATATGTAATGTCCCCTTTTTGAATTAGGTAAAATAAAAAAATAAGTAAAATTAAAATATAATATAATTAAAATTTAACTAAGTTTAATGAATGGTCAAAAGGCATGAAATGAAGAGTTATGCCTCCCTCAAACATGAGATATAAAGGGGGAAGAGTTCATTTTGAAAAAGAAAAAAGAAAAAAAAAAGAAAAAGAGAATGGAGCATAGGAATCAAGGAGGGATTAATTGAAGAAGAAAGGAATGGGAAGAAAATAAAGAAGTGACTCTTTCAAAGGGCAGAAATTATGAAGGGTTGTATTCTTACAAAGGGTGGTAATTGTAAAAGGTTGTCTCTTGCAAAGGGCAGACATGATTAAGAGGTGTGACTTCTCCCTTACATTGGAAGATATAAAGGGGAGAAGGTTTCATTTGAGGAGGACATGCAAGAGAGAACAATTTGGAAAAATAATTTATTATCCTCAAAAAGGCAGCAATGAAGGGTGGTGACTCTTCTTATAAAAAGTGGTCTCTTTCACCAATAAAGTATAAAGGAGAAATCATTCCAAGTATTCAAGGATCACTTATCAATAATCACTCACCAATGCATCAAATCAACACTTATGCAATCATCACTCAAGAATTCATCAAATCAATCATCAATTATCAAATCAAGCAAACAATCAATCAGCAAATCATCATCATAAATTATCAATTCATTCAATCAATCAAACATACAAACATCAACTATTCAAGCATCAACCGTTCTAGCCTTGAATCATTCAAATATCAATCATTAAGACAACAATCATTCAAATATCAATCACTAAGACATCAATCATCCGAGACATCAATAAGCAGATTGGAAAAGAAAGAGAATTGGAAATCAGAACCAGGGAATTGTTGATGTTATAGCTACGGGTCTCATCCTTCCCCTGCTTTATTGATGGTCAAATAAATAAAGCCGTAGGCTTCTTATTTATTTGAATGCGTCCCAAGTGAAGAGGCGCCCACATTAAATTTGTAATTTATATATATATTTTTTTTGATAGATAACACGCAGCAGAGCTGCGAAGAGATATATTATTAAAATAAAAAGTTTACAGAAGGACATCAAAAGGCCAAGCAACGTTCTTTGAATCGTTGCCAAATCTCAGCCTTCTTGAATGTTCGAACCACCAGTGCCTCAAAGGCCAAGTTTCTACACTGAATATGGGTGAAGACAAAAATGTGCTTCCACACAAACTTGTTCTACTCAAAGAATGTACGCCCAACTTGAAGACACCCTGATGCTCAAACCTGCTCCGAATATTATGTTTCCAGCAGTAGTGCAGAGAAAGGCATTACTAGTGTAATGGACCCATGAACTTAGAACAAAGAAGCCGCACTGAAAGGGGGACAAGAAGACATCGTTCAGCTTTAGCATCACCTGAACAGATGCAATCGAATCAACAGGGAGGCTAGAATACAGCAAGCACCATTAGCAGCGCCCCCCCAGCACAAATTACCCAGGTCCGATAGAACCAAAAACATTCCCATTCGCAGCCCAGTTCGCCAATCCATCCGCTTTACTATTGGCTTCTCTGAAGGTATGATTTATTGTGTAAGCCTCAAAATATTTCAACAACTCCAACGCCCTCTCCAACATTGCCTTCAATTTCCAATTAGGGATTGTCCTGGTTCTTATGGCGTTAACTACTAGCGTAGAATCACCCTCGATCTCCAGATTTTCCAACTCAAGATCCCTGCATAGTAAAAGCCCATGGATTAGAGTAGTGAATTCTACAATATTGTTGGTATCTTCATCCAGAGGAATGGCTAGTCTACCAACGAAGTCACCGTTCCACATTCTGATAACACACCCGGCACCTGAGGGCCCAGGATTTCCCCTCGATGCCCCATCAAAGTTCAACTTGAACCAGCCCTTGGAGGGACATTACCATTTTGCCTCTCTACGGTCATTGAGGGAGGCTTTCCTTCCTTTCCCGATGTGAGGAGGGATGCGAAGCCCATGCCACTTAAACCGCATTTGCTCATCCCACTTTGTGAATTTGTCCGTCTGGGTCGAACAGGTACATATCCTGTTATTCACTACTTCCACTATTGTTGCCTCCACCTTGTTTAAAAAGGAATTAATTTCCAATGCCTTGTTGTCAAAGATCTGCCTATTCCGTTCCTTCCAGATCTCCCAGATAAGAAGGGAGGGACAGATGCTCCAAATACTACTAACGAGGCTAGACGATGGTTTGTTTGGCCAACTCTTGAAGAGGCTCATAATGTCATTTGGGAGTGCCGTTATCCACCCCAATTTTGCACACAACCACCTCCAGCATTGTTGAGAGTAGGAGCATCCGAGCAGCAGATGGTCAACACTCTCTTCGTCTTGTTTGCAAAGCACACACCACGATGGTCCCTCGTAGCCCAGCTTTTTAAACCTTTCTGCAGTCAAGATTTTCTTCTGAGTGGCAGCCCAAGCAAAGACTCCAGCTTTGGGTACGCGATGTTTATTCCAAAATAAATGATAAGGGCTGTCAGACTTAGCTGCTTTTTCCAAACCAGCAATGATGCTATACCCGTCCTTGGCATTATAGAGGCCATTCTTTGATCTTGCCCATATAAGCTTGTCTACCCCACTTCTGAAGACTAGCTTTCTCTGATTAATAACCTCTGTTAACAGGGCAACGTCTTCCCTTGGCAGCTGTAACTCTGACATATCTTTCCATTTCCAGCCAAGGGATGGATTATTCTGGAAGAAGACCACATAATCCCTTACCGTACTGCCCCAGTGTTGTTTAAGGTAGGAGTTGGTTTGCTCTATTTTAATATTGCTGTCAATGCTCGGGTAACCTCCCCAGGAATCCTCCCAGAACAGAGTTGTTTCCCCACCGTAGATATCCCAAGACACATGATCAGAAATAACAAGTCTGCAACTCAGCATAAAATTCCACACCCGCGACCCCTTAGGAGGATTAACAATCTTGACAATCTCAGTTGGATCATTGGTGTTAAGGTACTTTGATTGCAAAATCCTAGCCCACTTAAGTTCTGGTTCATGAAGCATTCTCCACACCAATTTAGCGCCCAGTGCTTTATTTTGCCAGCTTTGATCCCTCAGACCTACCCCACCATGGTCTTTGGGTTTGCATATCTTTTCCCAAGAGATGAGAGCTACTCTGTCCTTTTCAGCCGATCCTTGCCAAAAGAATCTTCTCATCTTTTGAATAATATTCGAGTTGGCGCCAGTTGTAAGGGCAAGGTAAGATAACAGGTAAATGGGCAAAGAAGAGATAATTGTTTTCAACATCACTAACCTCCCAGCCCAGGAGAGCCAACGGCCTTTCCAAGAATTCATTCTTTTGTCCATCCTGTCACTCAGGGGGTCCCATAATTTGGAGTTTCTCAGCCCTTTATCAATAGGCAAACCAAGATAGGAACAAGGCAAAGTTCCTTTTTTGAACTTCAAGATGTTCATTATTTCCATTTCTACACTTGGGGGGGTCGAAAGGAAGAATACCTCTGATTTAGCTTGGTTGATTTCTTGACCCGAGGCCTTGGTGTACAATGAGAGCACTTTTAGAAATTGGCGGGCTTCTTTCTTCTTGGCGGCTCCAAAGAGCATGGTGTCGTCGGCGAACTGTTGGTGAGTGACACAAATGTTTCTTGCGACTGTTAAACCATCTAGACTCTCGGTAGAGTGGATGCTCTTTTTTATTACTAGGGCCCTTCCTAGTGCTTCTGCCATTAAAATGTACAAGAAAGGGGAGATTGGGTCTCACTGCCTCAGCCCTCTTGAAGCAGCAAAAAAACCTTTTGGTGAGCCATTTATCAAGATGGAGAACCTGGGACCCAAAATGCACTCAAAAATCCAATTGATCCATTGTCTATTAAAACCAAAGGCAGCCAAAACCTTGCACAAAAAACGCCAATCTACCTTGTCGTAGGCTTTCCGGACATCCAGTTTGATCAACATTCCAGCCTCATTTGAATTCTGCAAAGTATGAATAACTTCTTGGGCTATGATGACACCGTCTAGGATTGATCTCCAGGAGACGAAACCGGTTTGTTCTTCTGAGATGATGCTGGGTAACAAAGTTTTAAGTCTATTTGCTAGTACCTTAGACAAAATCTTGTAGAGGGTACTGCAGAGGGAAATTGGCCTAAAGTCCTCCAGTTTCGTGGCCTTCTCCTTTTTGGGAATAAGAACGATGAAAGTGTTGTTCACTTCTCTGAGTAACCTCCCGGAATTTCTGGCTGCTTCAAGGGCTTCTGCTAATTCGGAACCAAAGATTGGCCAGCACTTTTGATAGAAAACAGCAGGGAAGCCGTCTGGTCCCGGAGCCTTATCCGGGTGGAGTTGCTTAAGTGCTGATTCAACTTCTGCTTGGGAGATTCTCGCATTGAGGGCCTTATTCTGCTCTTCGCTGATAATGTGGGGAATATGTTGCAGAAGATTTTGTTGGGCCATGAGGTTTGAGCCCTCCCGGTTGTTTAATAGAGCCTGATAAAAGTTTACTATCTCTTCCCTGATTTCCTTGGGGTGCTCAATACGCTGGCCGTTAGCTTTCACCAAACTTGAAATTCTGTTTACGGCACTCCGCTGCTTTGTGATGCTGTGGAAATATTTCATGTTCCTATCCCCTTCGCCAATCCAATTTTCTCGGGATTTTTGCTTCCATAATACTTCTTCTTTTGATAACACATCTTCATAGTCCGCCAACAAGTCTTTCTCTTTAAGAAAGCTTTCCTGAGTCATGCCATTTTTGATAACTTCCTCGTTGAGAACACTCAACTCTTCCTCAATTCTGGTTTTGGTTCGAAAGATATTCTTGAAGTGTTCCTTATTCCAAATCAGCAATCTGCTCTTTACATGTTTTAACTTTGAGACAAAGCAAAACAACTTTGACCCTTCAAACTGTTCTTAATTCCACCAAGATTGTATCAAGCTCATAAAGTTCTCATCCTTGGTTCACATCTTCTCAAATTTAAAAGGAGACCTTGCTGGTTGCACATCGCCGAAGAGGTCAAGTCTGATGGGATAATGATCTGACCCAGAACAAGGAAGAATGGAGCCGACCATGGAGAAGGGAAAGGTCGTTAAGTCACCCCCAAAGAAAAATCTGTCCAGCTTCTCCGCAATGTTGCTGAAGCCAAGATGTCTATTGTTCTAGGTGTAAGCCTTTCCACTAGTTTCAATCTCAATAAAGTTATTTCTTGTGACCCAATCACTAAAGTCCTTTTATGACTGCCTTGGCCTGAGAGAGCCCCCTTTCTTGTCCTGGCTACTGAGGATGGCATTAAAATCACCACCTATAATGTGATGTGGGAATGCGTTTACTGCCATGAAGTTATCGAGCTCAGCCCAAAGCACTCTTTTGTTGAGACAGGAGATTGGTCTGTATACGTTAATCAATAAGAACTGCATGTTGGATGTCAAGCTCTTGACGATGCCACCAATCCAATGACTTCCTACCCCAAGCACCTCAAAGTTCACCATAGCCGTGTTCCAAGCTATTGCCAGCCCACCAGAAGCACCAACCGATTGGACTGCCTCCACATTCCAATTTTTGAAGCTTTTAACAAATGTTTCCACCTCATCTCTGTCCAGTTTTGTTTCTTGGATTAAGACTATTTCAGCCTTGGTCAAGCCAACCCTCCGCTTGACCAGGCGTCTTTTGTTAGGGGCATTAAGGCCCCTAACATTCCATGATAGGAGCATCATGGCTCCTTGGGAAGGGGGCCTCCCTTCCTTGCTTCCAGTAGAGATGTTATCTTAAGCTGCCCTTCAGCTTCACCATCCATTAGCCTTAGCTCGTTTAATGATTTCCTTCCGACTTTCTTGCTTGAACACTTCCCATAATCAGGTTTCATTTTGGTTGAGAAGATTTGCTGGATACCTAGCTTGGCCTGCTCCTCCACAGCAGATCGGTCCCTTGTGAATAGAAACTCATTTTCTTGGGCCTCTATCTCACCTTCTTCTAGAAGTTCTTGGAGGAGAGCTTGACTATGAGCTAGCCTATTGTCATCCTTGGCTGTAATTGAAGTTGCCCCGACATTGTGGCTTCTTTCGTTCCCACCTGAGATCCCAAGGAGATCACAAATTAAGTCTGCCTTTGAATGTTCCTCAACCTTTGCGTTTATGGCATCAGGCCCCACCCCTTCCCCTTGTAGGTTATTTCCTGCTTTTTCCTGCCATTGAGCTTTATCTGAGACATCAGGATCATTCTTCTTTGCCTCCTTTACTCCTCCTTCACTCTGCACTTCCCGTGTGACAACCTTTTCACAGTTGGCTCCTGTGCTGGGGGCATAAGCTGAAACTTCATTTTTGTTTTGATCTTTTGGCTCCCTTGTGGACGCACTTGAAAAGTCTATCTCCAAACACACCTCAGCATTCTGGCTTAACTTGCATTCTTCCATCGTTGCCTGGCATCCCATGCCGTTGGGATCAAACGGAGTCTTGGTCGCATGCATCAGAATCTCCCCGCCCTCAAGGCTTAAATCAATAGGGTTCTGCCCCTGTCCTGGGAATATAGTTTCTAAGTTAACCATTTCCTAGCCCACGACTGCTGGAGATTCTTCTCCCTGCGATATTTCTTTCAACTGCAATCTGATGTCTCTTTGCAAGACTGTAGCTTCTTCCAACAGCTTAATAAGCTCCCCGCCTTTTCCTGCTTTCTCCTGATTGTCTTCTGGCGGCATATTTGTTGGCTGAACATCTTGTTTATCTTGAGGTTCTCTGGTATCCAACTTCCTCTTTTTAGGGAAGTCTTCTAAAGGCACAACGACTGGTGGTATTGATTCTACTCGCTTCCCTTTCGTCATTGTTGTGTCCTGAGATTTCGAATTTACAGTACCCTGTTTTGGACCCTGATTAGGGTTTTTAAAATTGCTCCAATCTTCATCCCTTAATCTTGAGCAAGACGCCTTAAAGCCCGGTCCCAACTCACATTTTCCCCCAGGTTGGGCTGTGATGATCTCCCCTTTCTGAATCCATTTGCCTTTAGCCGTTATTATTTCCAGATTATCAAGAAATTTTAAATCCTTGTCAAGGGAAACGCATATCTTAGCCTCCGCACCTATTCTGCCCGATAGGAAGTCTTCATCCACTCCTATGAATGAGCCCCCTTCCTCCCCAATCTTGCTTAGGGCATCCATGTTCCAATATTCGGATGGAAGGTTCCTTAGTTTGATCCATCTGGGCACCGTTATGAAATTGTGGTTATTTGGATCAAAGTTTGCTTCCCAGTTCGTGAGGTAAAATGGGTTTCCTTCAAAGAATAGCGGCTTTCCATAAAGGATTTCTCTTTTCACGAACTCATCTGAGTAGACAACAATAAAGAAACCACACTCTAGAGATCTGATAATAACCCTGCTGCTAAACATGCCTAGCCACCATTCCATGATTCTTCTCGTCGGGCAGCCACCACCACACCATTTGGCAAAGAAGGCGCAGTTTTGCAATTGTTTCCAAGCCGGCTCCATTGTTTTAGATTTTATAACGAATGTTTTGCAGGTTTCTGCTCTCCTGGGCCCTGCTTTCGTTCTCTCAGGCGAGATCTGAAGGCATTCTTTCCCTGTCCTCCCGTCCCTCTAGAATGATCTGGGATTGCTTTGACCGAGAGTTCCTTTGCGTCCAAGCCCTCTTGGCACCCAATTTTGCTTCTGAGGAACCGTGCGTCTTCTAGGGTTTTGATTTTTGCCGAACCGATCTTCTGTGAAGACTTTTGTTCCATCCTGTCCTGCTCCATTAGAGGAGCCCCCAAGTGCTATTTTGTTTGCCTTCGTTGCAAACGCAGGGATAGTCGAGAAGGAATGGCAGTGGATTTCGCAGTAACGCCTACCACGCGCTCGCTCGCTCACTTTCGCATCCTTTTCGCTCATCTGGTATTTGGTTTAAATTTTTTAATTCATTTGTAATTTATATTTTATTAATGATAGCCAACTTTAATTAAATGATCGTCACCTTTTGAGAGGCCGACTTCTTGAAAGGACACCTTGTTTGAGAAGACATATCGACTTGTATTTAAAGGAGGCGCTGCTCATTTCTACTATCATTCATTCATTTATCAAGAGTCAAGTGCGCTTAATTCTGGAAGGAGTTCGATATCACAGCAGATCGATATATTGTTTTTCAAGGAGTTCGATTTTGTCTTCATTTGATTTGCATCAAGTGTGGTGCTATTATCTCTACATCAGATCGGCCTTGTGATTGGCCTCATTGTAAAGCATTTTGTTGCTATTTCATTCAATATATAGGTGATATATTGTTGTTGGGTTTTTCTCCCTCAAGAAGGAGGGTTTTCCCAGGGTATATGCTGTGTTCTATTGTTTGAATTGTTTTATTTTCTGCTTAATTTAAATCTGGTCATAAAACTAACAAGAATATTAGCAGCAATTTTAATTAAAAGATAAATCTGAGAAATAAGTAGAATTATAGATTTATATATATGTATTCATGCAATAGTGATACTTGCAGAAATTATTGATCATTGTGAATAATCTAAATGCTTCCTTTGTTATAAATATGAAATAATAGATTCACATGATAGTCCATTTAATATCCCCAAATAGGATACTAAAAGGAAACAATAATTTTTGTGAACTAGGGCACAAATCTAATAACAAAAACTTTTACAAACTAGGGCATAAATCTGAAATTTATTTGCATTAAAGTAGTTTCAATCCAACTCAGATTTTCTGATTAGATTTCAGATCAGATTTACAACTAACAGATAGAAAATTCTGATTATTACAATGCTCAGAAAAATGACAATTTAAACCCTTATGACTGCCCAGAAATTTTCAGAATTAAATATCAGACATTTCCATAAAATAAATGTGCAAATTTCATACCAAAATATTCCAGATTTGGGTCAGAATATTTTCTAACCCTAGCCAACCCTCTAAAAGTGACGCTGGGCTCCCAAAATGACCAACATTAAGTCTGAAATTGATGCTCTTCAACAGCCGTCCACAGGAAACTCAGGAATGAATGATTTGCAGCAGTGAATGCTCCCAGATCTGAGTATCCAACACTGATATTCTCCTCAATTTTGGCCTCCAAACCTGATAAATTCTTGCAGCCCACAAGAAACAATGTGTTAGGGTTTCACAAACTAGAGTTCTTCCACCGAAACACTCTCATCTGACTAGAGAGAGCTCGTATTTCTCACCGAAATCAGGGATAATTAAGGGTTTCAATCTTCAAGCCAAGTTGCAGCAGCACTAAACTGAAAACTTCAGCACATAATACCTCAAAGTGAGTAGTATTTAGGGTGTTATATAACATCTCTTAACAATATGATTTAATCTCCACCCTCCATCTTAACCTTTTAATCCAAAGGCGCACAGTAAAACCCTAAAATCTGTTCTTATCAGCTCCTAGAAGCTGGATGCCCCCCTTAGGCAATTTATCACTTGTTTTAAAGATGTCACTTAAGTACATAAAAAGGGGTCAATGTAAGTCCCATGGCTAGGCATCACTTTAAGTTGCCTAAAAGACATGCCCAACATAAAATAACTTAAGTTCACTTAAGTTGCATCAAAAGACGTGCACTCAACTTAAAATTAGAATTTAGAACAAGCCAAGGACTTCATTTCTTACCCAATGATGCTCTACGTCCTCTTCCTCTTGGGTAAACCAAGGAAAGGACAGCCAATTTGCTGCTAACCATCTTGATTTGAATTGGGGACATTACAGTCCATTTTGAATTTAGGAGAAATGGATTGCAAATAGGAAGATTGATTGGCCTTCGGGGTTCATGAGAGATGAAGGACGACCAACCTTTAGGCTCTTATCAAGTACGCCACCTAGAGATGGAAAGGGCGACCAACCTTCCATGCTCATGGGCTGGGGGGTGGAATGGACTAGAGATCCTTCTATGCTTCTGGGCTTGAAAGAGGAGGAAGGCTAGCCTCCAAGGTGAACTGAGGGATGGAAGGGCGACCCACCTTCCATGCTCTTGCAATCCAAGGGCAACCAACCTTGAGATTGCGGTTTGCAAACATTTCAAACGAATTCTTAACGGGACTACTATAGGAATATATTTTGGAATGGCTGTTGCTTTAATTGGATTTCAATAAGAATAATGTTTATATGATATCATTATGCTTACTAATGTTAGTAAAAATAGATGTTATGGCTTATGATTTAACGTCAATTTCCAGTGTCTAGTATTGTGTGTAGGGCCTAAACCCAGATTTATAAGGCATTTCAATTGGTAAATTTATACTCTTAAATATATTGCATTTCTTATTTTAATTGGAATTGTGATTTTAGGGCAAAAACTAGGAATATCCCAAAGGGGACATATCAGAATAACGCTTCTCAACCAATAACCTAGCTGCTCTACAATTTTTGGCATTGTTTGTTATGACTTGCACAACGTTTCGAGGGCCCACTTCCTCTATGGCTGTCATTAGAATGTTAGCAATAAATGCACCATTCTTCACCTACCCTTCATGGTCCATTGCTCTTAAAAACATTGCCCCTTTAGGGGACATTGCAATAACATTGATCAATGGTCGATTTCTTGCATCTTTCTATTCATTGGAAATGATGGACACCCCTATTTCAGCCCACGAATCCCTTATGAGCTTCAATGATTCTTCTACAAACTTCACCTTTTTTTCTAATAAGGTGCTTTTTTTTATTTAAAAATACTAACTTAATAATATAAACATTTGTAAAGATAAAACATAATTATCTAATTTATGTTACATTTTATATTTTCGTGATAAAATTAAATAATTTTTTTTATTGGACACAAGAAAAATTCATCAAACAGAACCATACCTAACTTATGACAAATTTAATTTTAACTATATTAATCTACGGGTTTATGTGTGAAAGGTTTTTCATGCATGTCACCCTCAGTGGGCTAGACACTTCTTGATGGTACTTTCTCTCCCGATGAGTGTCGATTTCGGTCCTATCACACTCACAGATCAAAGCAATGATATTTAGTCTTTATCGAATCCACAATTTGATATTACTTATAGCAAACATTAATATCTCCAAATATTATAGCATTCAAATATAGTCTATACATGTACATAGCATTAATTGTAAATTTGAACCAAACATAATTAATCACATTAAGCACAGATCAAATATGCTATTTACATTCACACATATTCAATAGGGTTAACACATATAAAATAGTTTATATCATAGCACATGAAACAAGGCTGTGACACCATTCGCATAGAGACATCTCGCTATATGTTTATCAACAATCTCTCAAGACTTGTTTTGAAATGCCATTTCCAACAATCCCTTTGATCTTTTATGTGTATAGGCCATGAGTTGTTCTTCAAGTGTGGACAACAATGGGTGGCTCTATGTAGGTTAAAGATTAGAAGACAATGGAGGGGGCTTCGTCCCTTGAGATCCTTTCTTTAACAAATGATGATTTGATTTGTGGCCTACTGCTTGATCTACTTGTTTTTGCTAATTAATATATGCTATGATTGGTGCTTCTAGAATGGGTACACCATTTTTATGTGGGAAAGCTTTGATACCTAGTTTAGGGATGTGGCACAAATGGCTTTTCACTCCAATATATGAGTTTGAATACCTAACATTACACCTACTACAAATCCAAACATAACCCCCACCACCTCGAAGTTGCTATACCATATCAACATATTTCCAAAGAGGAGAGTTTGGGCCTGCTTTGAAGCAGGGTCGGCCCATAGAGCTAGAACCAACTGCCATCGTAATACCTTTTGACAACAAGTTCAATAGACAACACATACAAAGAATTGAAACAAATGAAAAAAAAAAAATATATATATACAATTTGATTCATTTAAAAAAATTAAGCATGTGTTATAGATTCATAGAAAAATGAAAACAAAACAAGAGAGTTCATTTGTAAAAGACAAAAAAATTGAAAAATCTACCTCTTTTGTAGAAATCTTCCTATACAATCTCCTTGGCAACAAATGAACTCTTGCAAAAGTGTAGCAATAGCAAACCAACCACTTTGGAACGTTCATTGATCAATCTTCAACATTATTTGTGCAATGGAAAGCAAGAATGAAAGTTCAGCAATGATGAATGATATTTTTGTTTTGCATTCACAATATGAGAAATGAGTTTGTGTTTGTCTTTAAGATGTATTGGAATCCACATCAGATATGCCTAGGTTCATACCAAATGGGCATGTAGGTTTGGGATGGGACCTTGGCTGCCCCCTAAGGTGGACCATATTTGGGCCAGATCAGACTCGAACGGTTAAGCCAATCTAAGTGAACCAGTAACATAGGTTATTGATCTCATTCCTGTCAAGGGATTCTGCCACGCTTCCTCTAATGAAGAAACAACCTTTAATGAGGGGAAGTAAAATTGGGAAATACAAATGCCCTTCCCTTGAAATCCCAAGACACACCCAAACAATCAAAGACTGATGAGTACAGTGAAAATGCGACAACATTCTAAAGAAAAATATTAGAGATCTGTAAGAGGCATAGTCTGAAACCCAAAAGGAGGAAAGGTCCTCCCAAGAATTGGACCTATCACTTACCAACACAAAGAAAAGAAATAGATCAATTCCCACATTCACCATATAATCTGTACTTTTATTCCCTTCTTTGAAACAATGACTGAAGCAATCCCCTGTAGTTTTGCATGCAAAGAACAAGCTTTCGTAATCTCATTGTTGAGCTTTCAATTCCTAGTAGAACCCTTATGGAAGATAATCTGCACTATTATCAGTGAAATCGCAAGACCATATGATAAACTATGGAGTTGAGTGCCCAAGGCTTCAAGTGGGCTGGAGTAGGTTTGTGATTGTTTGCCAACATCAAGGTTTGATTAGTATATCATTCTTAAGGATTATATTCTAGTCTTAGCATTTTAAAGCCTCAAGGTAGTGTTCGAGAAGGTGGTGAGCAGTTAAGGCAGTGTAGAAAGGCTTGAGTTTGAAAAATGGAATTCCAAGATCATGTTATTTAATCAAAAACAATGTTAGGGATTGTGTTTTGGTGTGTTTGGAGTACTTTGCTTGGGCATATGAGTATCATTGTTTTGAATATTGGCAGGATGGTTTGGTAAAGTCTCATGGTGTTTCAGATTTCAAGTTTGGAAGAGGAATTTACTGGTCATAGAACAAGGAAATGCATTAAAATCACAGTGAGACTTGGGCATCAAAATGCTATTTTTTTAGCAATGTCTATTTTTGGTTCTTTTCTATTTCCAGGAGAGTTGAAGGCCTATTTTAGGCTACTTTATTTTATTAATTGTTTAGATTAGTTTTGTTTTTAAGTTCCTTTTTTCTTGCTTTGTCATAGCTTTTAAACTCGGAATGAATAAGTATCCTATAAATAAGTGCATTGAGCACATAAACTCAGAATGACAATTGATCCTATTCTTATGCTGCCAAAGTTGTTATTGAGGCTTGTTAACTGTGTTTGTGATTCCATTAATTGAATTGAAAGTAGATTTTACCATGAAGCTTTGTTTTGAGTTTTTCTGCCTACCTAGGTTGTGGCTTTGTAGACAATGTAATTGTTTAATACTTGGAATCAAGTTTCATCTATGTGTTGTTATTTCCAATTATTGTGTGCACTGAAATGCTGGCCTCTATTTTGAGCCAGTAGGAAGGTTTAGATGTTATGTTTAGAGTAACTGTTTCATCCAAAAAATCTATAAAATCTCACTTGCAGGACATCGTGTTATCGGTTTAGGGGTTGAATTTGAGGCAACAAAATAGGCAAGTTGTCATTTGAGTAATAAAAGTTATAAAACCTCTAAGAAGATATTGTATAGTGTTGATATTTGTATATCTTGTCTATTGTTTGGTGTCAAGGCTCAGTTTATGTTAGAGCTTTGGTTTAATTTAGATCTCAGGGAGCACCCCCTCATAATTTGAAGAGAGGTTTATCCTCACACTGTTTTTTGTGTTGTCTCGAAAAAAGACAAATTAAAATGTTAACATAACTTAGAGTAATATCTTTGAACACATGAAAGAAACCTTTCAGACCTATTACAATCAATAGTTAGAAACTTAGAACTATTAGAATAAATTACAGACCTAACTAGAGTGAGCTGAGGCATTTGAACAGCTTGTCCATGTTACATATTCTATTTTCTTGGATAATAAAAAACAATGCTAAAATCGATTGTAAAAGATTGAATTTAGGTTTCACTCTAGAAGACCTTTGCTCAGGTTATATTCATTCCTTGAGATTCATCCAGTTCCTTTGTTGATGCACATCTCCTTTGGTTATGATTCCATGAAACATTTTTCGTTAACTCCAACCATCTTTCTCTGTTATGTTAGGACCTGGTAATCTATTAGTTTTGAGCCTTTGTTTTTCTTTGTCTTGATATATAGTTTTGACAATTAAAATTCAGCTTAGCTTCAATCAGACCATTGCAAGAACACATACTGGCTTTGGCATTCCTAAAAACTTATAATATTTGTTCATGTTTGGTTTGAAATTCAAGTTACACGTGACATCAGCAGGCATGTAATGCATTATGTAGCCAAGGTTCAGGCCTGAGATAACAACATTATTTATCCATATGGCCTAGCTCTCTTGAACTACGACTTTTTCCTTAAAGTTTAAGTCATTAAAAATCCAATACAATACACACACTGTCCTTGTAATGTTTCATGCTGGTGGAGTTAATTCCATAGGCATATATGCTTATTTGACAAAACTTCCCATGTTCTGTTTTGTAGTCCTCGAATATATTGCTTCAAAGAAACTTGAACTGTCTCCATACTACATCTTTAAAATCACAAACCAGCACAAGAGATCACATAAGAATGTGATGGAAGATGAAAGATCTCAATTGACAATCAACCCTGTTCAAGATGCGCAGTCTCTTGAATTGCAAGAAGAATAAGACAATAAATGCTTCTCAATGATATTAAGAGATTGCCCTCCTTTCCTGACTTAGAACATTATAACCCGGTATTAATTGGGGACACAAAATTGGAAGGCTACACAACAGTTTCTCTTTCAGTTGTAAGACTTCAAGAGCATTGAATACAACCTCTTAAATTTTTCTGGGTCGAAGACTTGAACCAATTATTTAATCTACAAAAGTGTATTGAAAAACTGAACAGCTGGTTCTAGAAACCTTGTGAAAGGAAGAACTAGCACTTTGATCTCATAAGTCCAGTAATGACTTTGTTGCATTTGTAGTTATCATTTTATCGGTTTCTTCTGGACCTGACTGAGACTCAATCTGAAGCCATTTTTCAAGTCAATAGGAAAAAGGTTTTAGAAAGAAGCAATGACATAGGGAAGGCCATGCTCCGACCCACATCATAAATATAATGAATATTTAAATGAGTGATTCATGAATAAACAAGTATCCATTGCTAAACCTTTCAAATTCAAACTGTTCCAAAATAATTTTATATTATGGTTAATGTTTCTACTTTGTCAAACCTAGCAAACCCTATGAACCAGTTAACTACGATTGCATTCTTATGGACAACTAGTAGATGATCCAAAAGGCATTTAAGAATTGAATTGCTATCAAGGAAAAAATTAGAATTGATGGTATTGTTTTTGAAAAGCTGTTAGAATTTGTGAGAACAGTTTCAATATGCCATGTTTGAGAATTGTTTTAGAGCTATATGCAGAAGTAATCAGTTAGTATCAATCATATTTTTGCTCTGTTTTCTTTTTTGTCTTTGGTCTTTCTGCACCTTTTCATATCAACTTATTTTTTGTCTGTACTTTCACAGTTGATCCTAATTTTTAATTTTCAGGTAGGCAGGACCAATGTGGAAGGCTTGCTTCAAAGGCATGTTGAAATGGCAGCTGAGATTAAGAATTTGGACAGTGATCTACAGATGTTGGTATATGAAAATTACAACAAATTTATAAGTGCAACAGACACGATTCGAAGGTTAGGATTCTTCTTAATCACTAGCGGCCTCTAGTACATATTCTTGGAAGCATATGTGTATGCTTGCTGCAATTTTAACTGCTAAAATAACAGTGAAGTCCCAAATGGCCTTGTGAAAATCACAATTTAGGTTATTATTCTCTTGTAAATCAACACCCTGAGGATCTTGGAGCCTTGACTTGTTGGGCTTGATTCCAACACCACAGTTGAAAGATATCATTGTATTTTTAAAGCTAATATTCAGTGGAGGAAAAGATTCATGGCCATTGCTATACCGTATGACTCCAACCCAGCACATGCAATGGTAAGTAAAAAATCATCGAGTAATTGATTCAAGGCTACTGGTAGGGCTCTAACCGAGCACATGTAGTTGTAAGTAAAAAACTTGTGAAATTGAAAGTGCATGATAGAAAGAAATTGAAAAGAAACAACCTCTGAAACAGAGATCTTAAGATGGCATACAACTGTGTATCAAATGCAGTAATGTAGATGAACAACAGTCTCTTTCCATACATTTCTTTGCTAATTAGAGAAAGTACACTATATTACTAATGTTAAGGGTTCCTTTTCAATGTCCACACAACTACAGGTAAAAGAAAATAACCCTGAAGTTGGAGTAAATATGTGGGGATAGGGTCCAACTCTTGGTAAACTCTGACAATGTGGAATACAGAAACATACTAGAGCTATCAACAACCTGATCAGATGTCACAAGAAGTAAACTGACCTTTTCACCAAGCTCTCTGACAGTAACTATTAGATGAAGAAGAGAAACTATAATGACACACCAAAGAGGAGCTAATGGGAAAACCTACTTAATTGACTTCTGTAAGTGAATTATATAAAGAAGCTACTTGTTGACTTGCACACATTGAACCTTGAGAAAATAGATTTTAAATTACAATAACAAACCAATGACTAGAGCTCAATGCAGTCAGTATGTCAAGATTAGAGTCCCACTTTATCTCGCCGTTTCACTTTGTGATTTTGGCTCATCTGAAGTACACGTGTGTGCAGGGAACAACATACTCAAATTGGTTTAAATGTGTTATGTATCAAAGCAAATTATGAGAATGAGAGAGCATAAGTATTGCTGCAAATGGTTAATCAACAAGAGAGACATAATAAGAGGGAATAGACCATGTGAGAATAGTAAATTGCCAGAGTGTATTATGCAAACGTTCTGTACAAAATTCAAGAGCTCATTTTGAAAAAATTATCACATACATCAATAAATAAGAGTGGAGGATGAAGGAACATCTTGGAAGCTACAAGAAACACAATCATTTGTCTTCAATCAACTCCTTTCCTTTTTTTTGCTGTTTTTTGTAAATGCTACAAAACAGCTAGCCCAAATTTGGTTAACACTGTTAGAGTCATCACTTCTATCAGTCAGCCACATAGGATTATGATGAATTCCGATCTAGATGGATTTAGGATCTATAACAGTGAGGTGGTAAAAGAGTAGTTAGAATCTTGTGGTATGTCCATGTGTTCTAGGAAGGTCCTAAACCTGATGGTGAACATGACATTGGACATATTAACACCATTTCATTGTGAGTCAACCAAAATTACAGATTCTCCTAGATCAGCCCCCTTCTTTGAGAAGCACTAGTCTCCATTTTGGCCAGTTGTAGAACAAGATGTGAAAAAAGATTTGCAATTTGAGCTTCCCTGACCCATTTTCCTAGATTAGGTATTTGAATTGCTTTGATGATATGAATCACCTAATTTGTTTCAAGTGGAATCCTGCTATTAAGATTGATTTTTGGTAAGTAAAGTTTTCCTGCAACATTTGGCGTGCAACAAAGATGGGAAGTAACCACACAATTGTTCTGCAATGAATATTGGATGCAAATCAAGATAAGTTGGAAGATTCAACTGAAAAAACATTATCCAGGATTCCAGACCATACCAAAGAGAATAGATCTTGCGGTAAGGTCTGATGAGTCTTTAATTTTGCAAATGAAGCCATACTCCATCACCAACCTAAATAGTGTGGAAGTCCCCTTTTGATCATGGTGCTGTTTGTATCTTGCATTATACTTCAACAAAATGATTTGCACCTATTGCTGAATAAGCTCAAGGAACTTGGCAGCTTTGTCCACTTCCTTTTGAGCTGAAGAAGTTGCTACTGGAGAAGGTGACAAAGGAAAATCTATATCAATAGGTGCCAAAGGTTGGAAACCCATCTTTACTGAAGAAGTTATGGCTATGCTGAATGAAAGATAGATTTTCATACCAGGTGTGATGCTTCTTGGAACCATACATTCTAAGGAAACGCATGATCATCCTCTCTAGCATTTTTGTTTGCCCATCAGTCTGATGATGGAACGTGGTAGACTTTGACAGCTTTGCATCCATCATTGTCCAAAGTGCTTTCCAAAAATGACCAAAAAATCTTGTATTACTATTAAATATGATGGTGATTGGTAATCCAAAGTGAGCCTGTACATACTAAAAGTACAATTGAACTGTTCCTAGAGATGATATTGATTTCTTACAAGGTATGAGAATTGCAATCTTTGAAAGTCTATCAGTTACTACATAAACCCACTCATTATGAAGCATATAATCAGGTAGACCTGAAAGGAAATCCATGGGAACTGATTCCCAAGACTTCTTTAGTATCAATATAGGAGTATATAACCTGTGTTTGTTATTTCTTGGCTTGACCATGGCACAAGTGATACAGGAATTGGCGTGATGTGGTCAAAAGAAGTATTACTTCAAGACAACAAGAGTCTGTGCAACTCCAAATGACCTGCAACCATGTTGAAGTGAGCCTTCCATTATCAAATTCTTGCACTCAGCGTTGTGTGGTTGACACAAGTATCCCAAATGATACAAAAGTTCATTCTGCAAATAATAGTCAGCAATAGTTTTAGTGCTGTGCAAAGCCTGAGAGATTCCTGCAACGTCTAGTATCAGACTTAAACAGCTCTAGCCAAGTGATGGTTTCATATTCACATGTATCAAGCATGGAGGATAAAGCTTGGATCAGAGGTTTGCTCAAGTAGTTTGCTATTAGATTGGCACTTCCATTCATTTGCTTGATGTTTACGTGGAATTGTTGAAGATTTGAAGACAATTTTGATGTTACTTATGCCGCAACTTATTCTGTCTCAGCAAGAATGCAAATGTTTGTGATATGTGTGAATATTGGCTCTTTCCCCATTATGTAGTGTTTCCAATGTGTTGGAACTCTATCCTGCCATGTAAATTTTTTCTTGAGTCCCTTCTCTTTTGTGTGTTTATCCCTTTTTGACTCACTACTTATAACTGATTTGAGAAATTTTTATGTGGGTTTTAATTTGTGATTTTGTCTTGTTGTTGTTCTTTGTCATCCCCACATGTGCTTAAAATCCATAAAAGTCTAAGTATGAGGGATTTGTGCTTGAATTCCTAAGTGTTTTCAATGTTTGTTGAAGTTGCAAGGTTTTAGGGTTTCCCTTGATGTCATGCCTTCCACCCGTTTCTTGATGTCCCTAACCATTTGCCTTAGAAATTTTTCATCACTTGGGTATTGGGCTTCTTCCTCCATTGATATCACTCCCTTTGCATTCTTGACCCCTTGCCCTCCAAAAGTTTTCTAAGTCTTTCGGTTGGACTATCATACTTTCCTCTCTCTTCATGCCTCTTGCAAAAGTCCAATTTTCCTTTACTTATCGGCCCATCAAACTTTTCCCTCCTTGAGTACTCTTCTACTCTCTTAGGTGCTTGTTCCAAGGTATTCTCTAGTTTCAATCTATGTGCTATAATTTTTCATTAGAGTTAGGCCTTCGAACTTCCTCCATTCCCCATACCTCCATGTCATGAGTTTCCTACCACCTTTGACACCCAACACCTCGACCAAAGGCATAAGTTATGAGTTTTCCCTGAACCTCGACAAAGAAAAAGGTTGCCCAAGCTTCAATGTGAAAGAAAAGAAAATGTCTAAGTATTTCGTTGGAACTTTTGGAGGTTCAAGAACCTCTTGAACCTCTGGCATGGTTCCATGGTGTAATGTCCCCTTTCGTGGAGTAGCCGAAAATGACCCATTTAGCCTATTTTATTCCCGTGGGCTAATGTCGGGCAATATTAGGGAATAAATAAATAAAATAATCAAAGTTGTCCAATAAAGAAAATTTTACAGATGACTTTAATTAATTGTATAAAGTGACTTAAGTGAATTAAAAAGGGAAATATTAAAAGTCACTTTATAAAGGTGCTTTAATGAAATATTTTAAGTGGGAAATTAAAAATTCCCTTCAGGAAAGTTCCATGGGAAAATATAAAAGAGAAAACCCTATTGTGGAGTTTGAGCTTCTTGATTGAGCAAACCCTAGGATGAAAACACTAATGGTATTGGTTTCGGTGGTGAGAGATCTACCCTAACCAATTTGCAAGTGGAATCACATAGATTGCATGCAAGAGTTGAACAATTGAAGTTTTTATAAACTTTTGAAGTTTGCAGGCAAATGTAAGTTTATTATTTTTCCAATTCAAGTAAAGATTTGTCTTTGATTGTTTATTTAGGTGATTTATGGATAACATACCAAAAGAGAGGGCTGAGAAAATGAATTAAAATATTATCCATTTTTTTTAATAGCTGAGTATTTCTACCCAACCGTACACTTTACATTGCTTGGAAGAGTCGATTTATTTGTTTGAAGACTTGGAAGACATTGTGAACTCTGCTACTCTCTGGTAGCTCCAACTCATAAGCCACTTCTCCAACTCTCCTGGGAATCCTGAAAGGGCCATAGAAATGTGGCTTAAACTTCTCTATTCCACTTTGCTTGAGAGTGGATTGTCTATATGGCTGAAGTTTTAGATAGACCATATCTCCAACTTTGAATACATGCTCAATACACTACTAATCAACATACAACTATTGATTTTGGGCATGTTGGAGATTGTCCTTCAAAGATTTCAAAATTTCTTGGCTCTGCTACAACAAATCCCTCGCTTGAAGAGCTCTACTATCACCAAAAAGCAGATCAATGAAGCTAGGAGCTTCGTATCCATACAAAGCCATGAATGGAGACATTTTGATGGACATGTGATATGAAGAATTATAGCCGACTTCTCCCAAATGGAGCCATCTCACCCAAGCCTTTTGCTGTCCAGAAACATAATTTTTGAGATATCCTTCAAGCCACTTGTTCACAATCTCGGTATACCCATCCGTCTGTGGGTGATGACTAGTGCTTGGGGGGTGAGCATTGTACCAGTCAATCTGAAAATCTCCTGCCAAAACGTGCTTAGGAACTTACTGTCCCTATCACTCACAATGTTTTTGGGCAGCCTGTGCAATCTAAACACTTCTTTGAAGAACAAATCAACAACTTGAGCTGCTGTAAAAGTAGTAGTAATGGACAAGAAGTTAGCAAACTTTTCCAATCTATCAACAATCACCAATATGCAATCTCGCCCTTGCACCTTAGGCAAACCCGTAATGAAGTCCATGGAGGACATTCCCATTTTTGATTGGGAATGGGAAAGGGCCACAACAAACCAGTAGGAAAAGTGTGCTCATTTTTGTTTTATTGGCAGATTTGACACTCCTTGACATAGTGAAGGACCTCATCCTTGAGCCCCTTCCATGAAAATCTCTCCCGAATCTGCCTGTAAGTTTTGAAAAAGCCTTGGTGATCAGCGAAGGGAATGTCATGAAATGTTTGGAGCATCTTCATTTTGAGCTTTGATTTTGGCATCAAGAAGATTCTTTCCTTGTAAAATATCAAATCATTCACTAATTTGTACCTCTTACTTCTGCAAGATAGATCTTAGATCAGGCTATCATCAGATCATAATGCTAGAAGAGGACATAGAGAAGACTGCCTTTAGATGCCACTTTAGGCATTATGAGTTCTTAGTCATGCCATTTGGGTTGACTAACACACCTGCGACCGTTCAGTCTTCCATGAACAAGGTGTTCAATAAGTAGTTGAGGAAGATTGTGCTAATCTTCTTTGATGACATCTTGATTTACAGTAAGTTATGGGAAGAGCATTTGAAACATTTGGAGGAGGTTCTTAGCATTCTGGAGGCTGAATCTTTGTTTGCCAAAGAATCCAAATGCGTGTTTGGGATGATTGAGCTCCTCTATCTTGGTCATGTGATCAGCTCCAAGGGAGTTAGTATGGATTAGTAGAAGGTTATCTTGGATTGGCCACCACTAGAAAACCTCACTCGGCTGAAGGGGTTTTTGGGTCTTTGTGGTAACTACAGAAGGTTCGTGAAGGGCTATTCTCAGATGGCTGCTCCTCTCACGGATCTTACCAAAAAGGGGGCATTCACTTGGTCAGAAAAAGCACAAAAGTCCTTTGATCAGTTCAAGCACCTTATGAGTTCATGTCCCGTTTTGGCTATACCAGACTTCACCAAACCTTATGAGTTGCAGTGTGATGCTTCAAGAAAAGTTATTGGTGTTGTTCTAATGCAAGAAAAGCATCCTATTGTCTTTGAGAGCTGAAAGTTGAGGGGTGTAGAGAGGACATATTCCATTTATGACAAAGAGATGCTTGCTATCTGCACGCCTCGGCCAAATTCTAGCAGTATTTGGTTGGAGGCAAGTTCATTGTGAAGACTTATCATAACAGTCTTAAGCACTTCTTGCATCAGAAATATCTCAATGACAGACAACAAAAGTGGGTGAGTAAGCTTCAAGCTTACGATTTTGACATAGAGTATGTCAAGGGAAAGAACAACATAGTGGTCGATGCCTTGTCAAGGAGCCCACATTTGAGCTCATTAATGGAGATAACAGCTGATTGGAAGGAGCAGATCATTGCATAGTATGCTAAGAACTCCTTTGCCACCAGCATAGTTGATGGTACCTTGCATCCATGTAGCTCATCAATGAGCTCATCTGTCCTTAGAATAGGATACCGGTTGTTGATAGTTTTCTTGTTGAGGGCTCAGTAATCTATGCACATGTGCATAGTGCCATCCTTTTTCTTCACCAAAACCATTGAAGAAGCAAAATGACTCTTGCTTGGGCGAATGTGACCCATATCCAAGAGTTCAATCACATGCTCTATTTCAGATGCTGATATGGAGTGGTGATGACTGGTTTTGCTCCCTCTTGAAGTTCAATCACATGCTCTATCCCCCTTTTAGGAGGTCTCTTAGGTGGAATGCCGCCAAACACCTTGCTTCACTTGGAGAGCAAAGCTTGCACATCAGGATGATAGTTTCTCTTATCTTTTGGAGGCTCTAGCATATCATGCCGAATGAGCCTTTCCATCCTTTTAAATGAAACTATGCAAGGGCCTCCATTTGACATCCCTCTCAAAACCACCTTCTTCCCTTTTGAAGTAAACTTCAGCTCCATGGTTTGGAGGTTAAGAGTGATCTCTCCAAGAGATTGTAGCCACTGAATACCAAGAACTGCATCCGTATCACCAATGCTCACAACATAGAAGTCATCTTTGACTTCATGATTGCCCAGTTGGATAGACATGTTTGAAATCTTGTGAGTGCAAGTGATTGTGAAGCCATCCACCACCATGACTTTGAAACCTTCAAACTCTTCAGTTTTGAGGCCTCTCTTGGCTACTATCCCTTCGTCAATGAAATTGTGAGTTGCTCTTGTGTCGATGAGAGCAACGATTCGTTGCCCACAAATAACTCCACGAACTTGAAAAGACTTATTTTGAAAGCTAGAAAGTTGGGAAAATGAACCCCCACTTTCTTGGTCTTCTTCCACCTCTTCTGGGGTCTCTTCATCTTTCTCCTCTAAATCTGATTGCTGTTCTGATATAGTAGATGCTAATTCATCAGCAGAATGCACCTCCAAATGGTGCACCTTTCCTTTTTTGAAGCACTTGTGTCTTGGGGCCCACGACTCTTTGCAAGTGAAGCACAATTTCTTTCTTCGGGGCTCATTTCAGAGGTCATCATCAATCCAAGAAGGAAACTTCTTGGTCTGATTTGCATCTTTATGAAAAGGCCTCTTATCTTTTGTGTGTGGAAAAGACTTTGACTGAAATTTAGGCCTAGGGGCAGCCAACTCCATACTCCTCTTGTAGAGTTGGCGGGTCAAAGGCCTTCGCCCATCCCTACAATGGTTCCATCAACCCTTTAGTGAAAAGGGCTACTAGCCTTCTATCTGTGATGTAGTGTTGTGTTGTCTCAATTGGGCCAACTCTCGGAATTTCACCTCAAGATCCTTATGATCAAATCTTTCAATGAGGTTGTTGGTGAACTCATCATAAGAAGTAATCATGTTATGGCCAAGTGTGATGAGGCCATGATACCACCATTCGTGGACTACTCCGTCAAGGTGCAAAGTAGCAAACTTGATGGCATCTAACTCTAGCATTGGCTTCAATGACAAATAATTGTCCAATTTTTGGACCCAAGCTCTAGTTGAACACTTGTCGCTCCCATCGAAATGAGCCAAGGTCACTTTCCCCAATGCTTGTTGATAGTCTCTTTGCATCATTGGGCCTCTATTGTCAATACTTCCACCACCCCTTTTCTTCTTTTGGTTCATAAACTGCTCCAAGGTCAAAATCTCCCGAATTTTAGGTGGGAGAGTCACATACTCCGTATAACTATTTCTCACTTCTTCTATCACAGGAATTTGAGCTTCTTGCTCAGCTGGAGGTTCTTCTCTACGAGTGAAGATAGGTTGAAGTGGTCTTGCGTTTGACCTTGTAGGAGTGCCAATGGTATTTCCACTACTCTCTTTCCTATTGTGGGCATTTGATGTACTAACTTCTCCATTTTGAAATTGGGGTGTCTGAGGCACAATTTGAATCATCTTTGCCAACAGCTGTGACATCATGTCCAACATAATGTCAAATTTACTCTTTGTTCTATCATCTAGACTGTCGGGTTGGCCTAGTGCCTTCCCCTTCTCTGCCATGATCTCAACTAAACTGTCATTGACAACCTATGGCTGTTGGCGGGCTCAGAAAACTATCTAGAAGGTTTCCTCAACTGGAACTTGAGGAGTCTAAAACAATTGTATCTTCTGCTCATGGTTATAGTATTTGATTTCTCTATCACTCATAGAGAATTTTCGGCAACTGGAAGCAATGTGAGGCATAGGCTGGCAGGATGACCAGCTCTGATACCACTATAATCTCCTCCCCAATTTTTTTCCAAACTTCACCTGTTAGCGTTAGCCAAAATAACAATAATAATAAACTGAAATAAGCAACCCCCCACTTTTTGATCGCCTAGATCTCAATGTGGGCAAGGTGAGAGCATATGGTGGCAAGGCTTACAATTAAGAGCTTCAAAAGCAAACCACTTCTTCAGTGGGGTAAGTATGTAATTTGAAGAGCATGAAATGATACCTCCGCTTATTCAGTGGTTATTACAACTATGCAAGAAAGTACTTGGCGGCAAGTCGACTAAGCCAAAGAAAGATCCTCCGCTTATTCAGCAGGCATAACATGAAAGGAAATGAAACTCACCCGCTTATTCAACGGGCATAACATGAAATGTAAAGAAAGCTCAATTGCTTATTGAGCGAGAGCACCACTTATTCAGTGGGGTTAGAAAAAAAAAGCACAAGAGCTATTCACCAATGGTACTACCAAAGGTGTTACAATGAGAAGCTCATTACAATATGAAGTTTTGCAAGTACAATACACCTGCAATGAGTTAGATATATGAAAATGATAACCCAAGTGATAGCCAACTCCAAAATACAATAGCTCTTGATACTAATGAACAATGTATACCTCAACAAGGACCCATGGGAGTCTGAAAGTAGATTGAACATCAGTAAGTTCAGGTCTGATATGAAATCACAGTCTGCAACACCTCCGAACAGCAAGCACAAAATGGTCATAACTTCATTCCAAGCATTCCCAAGCAACTCCAATCACCATAGAATCATCAAGCCAAGCCTAGTGAAGCCCAGGCATCCAAAAGAAGGCAATGTCTGCAACCAAATATGAATGATCAGCAGCCTCATCATCCAAACACCATCATGCCAAACTGTACAACCTTGCTAGAGGGGTGACCAGCTCCATAAAATTCAGGTCTTCGCTAAAAATTCTGGAAACTTGCAAGAAGGGGTGCCTCAATCTGCTATAAAGGAATAACCAATGCCCACAAAAAGTTATCCAAACCTCCAAACAACGTGAGCACAAACGTGGTATGGCTGGGCTAGGAAAGTACGGACCAGAAAGAGCACAAAGCGTGAAATATCACTCCAAAAGCTCCCCACAATGCTGCAAATCATCACACACACCAAATAGCATATCTAGAAAACATTATACAAATCCAAAACTGATAATGAAAGGAAATCCATCATGAAAGAAGCTCAACGGTAACCCTTGCAATGGAGCCACACCAATGTCTAGCTAGGGAGTGACTTGCAACTCCAAAACTAAAGCTAACCTTGAGGGTTTTCATCCTCAAAGCCCAAAGATTCTCACACCAATTCGACCTCACTTTGTTATCATAAGATTGCATAATGAAAATGAGAGCAAGAAGGGGGCATAAATAGGAATTAGGGCTCCAATTTTGAAACTTCTTTTCCCTCCAAATGGGACGCCCAAGTCCAAAAGGAGTTAATTTAATTTTAAATTCAATAATCCTTCATCTAGGCATCCAAACTCAAGTCCCCTTATTAAAAACAACTTAAGTTACCAAAGTTGGGCGTGGGGTACAAAAGTGAACTTAATAACTTAAGTTATTATTTTCCTTTTTCGAACTCCAAAGATGGTGGATGTCTGAACTGCCAAAAATGATAGAACTTAGCAACTGAAACTGCCACCACTGCCAAAATTGGAAACCCAACACTAAACTGCTGCTAGGACCACTGCCAAAAATAGCACTTACCAAAAATAGCATTTTGCTAAAAATAGTGTGTCCAAACACCAAATTAGTCCAAACTAAGATGTAGTTGTGACTTACTAAAAATAGTAAGTGCTAAAAATAGACATTGCTAAAAATAGCAATATTGCCCACCAAGGATCTCAGAAAACTCAAAAAAACCCAAAAAATACCCTAGCAAACCTCTACAATTATCCCTTGAAAGTGCTGACAAGAATTCTCCAAGAATCTTGGAATCCTTTGAAACGCCTCCAAATAGCCTACGGGACTTTAGAAATAGGCTAACGGTCAATGAAAAGCTTAGGACCGAGAAGGGGACATTACAACAGTTAGTTGAGAAAATTTGCAAGTTTATTCGAAAATTTTAGTAAGGGATTTACAATTGTATAAGAGCAAGAGATTCTTCCAGCTTGGAGGGTTTTTAACTTGTGGAATATTTGAAGTTAATTTATGAATCTCTAGGATAGAGAGTACATCACCTACAAGAGAAGACAACAGTTTCTTAATGCATATTCTGAAGAGGAAGACAATATGGGTGACATAAATGATCCACAAACTCCAAGTACTATGCAGATTTTAAATGATTTGGCTAGAGGGCAGCAACAGTTGGCTCAATTAATGACTCAAATGATGCAAACCCTTAATACCAATAACAATAATACAGGTAACAATGGCAATGATGGAAACAGTGCTACTACTGAAAATAATGTCAACCAAGGAGAGCAAGCAATACAAATGATCCAACCATTAACAATTCTAGGGCAGCCTGCAGAACTACTCATAGGCCTCTAATGCCTAACTTCATAGAGGCACCACCCAAAGGACAAGTAGAACAATAGGATGGTGGTGAAGGGTTTGTAGATTATTTGAGGGAGTACCAATCATTAGGAGGGAAATCTCATGCAGCCATGTCCTTGGGCAAATTTTTGCTAGGTTAAGTACAAGAATAGGCCCAGAGGAGATACAAACATGGGTCTAATTAGGAGTTGCAACGTAGAGTGGGCAAGTTGTCCATTCCTAGGTTTGATGGTTCCAACAAGTGCATTGCATGTTCATGGGTGCAAAAATTAGATACATATTTTCAGCTCAATCCCATGTTAGAAACAAAAGCTATTAAGTACGCTATATTTCATCTAGATGGAGAAGTCCATGAGTGGTGGTACCATGGGTTGGTGACCTTAGGACATGATAGTATCACCTTATATGCTGATTTTAAGGTTTGATAAAAAAGACATTGAGCTACACTTCAGAGAGTTGGCACAATTGAGACAGGTGGGATCAATTGACTTCTACATATTTGAGTTCCAAAGACTCTTAGTCATGGTCACAAATGTTTTTGAGCATAGGTTGATTGTTTTATTTATGGATGGATTGGTAGAGACACTTCATAAGTTCATGGTTGGGTCAAAGCATATGATCCAATTACCTTGCAGGATGCCATCAAGAGGGGCTAGAAATATATAGATTTCAATGCCTAAAAACAAATTCCAGCCAAACCATTTCCACCAAAAAAGGATAAGAAACCTTTCCATAAGGAGTGGCCATAGTAGACTTACATGGATTATGAGTTTAGAAATGAACTTTGCAGGAAAAATCTTTGCTTCTCTTGCAAAGAGCCTTGGGAGCTTGGTCATAGGTGTTTGGGGAAAGGGAAGGTTCATCATATAACTATGATTTTAGATGGCGAGAAGGTAGGAATTACTGGTATTGAGTAGGATGATTCAAATGGGGAATCCATAGATGGAGAGGGACATCCGTCAAAAGAAGAGAAGGGGGGAACCATTGCGACTCTTTTTGGTACTCCTAGGTATAATTCATTCAGAGTAAGAGGAATCTTATAGGGACAACGAGTTATAATCTTGATTGATAGTGGGGCTATCCACTTCATACATGAGGCCCTGGTGGCCAAGAGGGGCTTATGGACAGAGGATTTTGAGGGCTTCAATGTGATGGCTGCAGATGGATTCACCATGACCTGTACTAAACGAATCCCTCAATTGAATATAACAGTGGGTAACTACATAGTGATTGATGATTTTTATTAAGTAGGCATTGGGGAGACCAATGTAGTTTTAGGAGTTCAGTGGCTACACTAATTGGGAAAGTACTTGCAAAACTTGTAGACTATGGAGTTGAAGTTTAGAGCGGATGGGAAGAAGGTGGTCCTAAGGGGAATGTTCAATGGTGCACCTATGGTTGTGATAGCTAAGAGGATGGAGAATATATTTAGACATGGTGATGTTGCTTGGGAAGCCTAGTGTTTGATTTCTTCTAAAACCACTTTGGTTGGTGATGGGCAATATCTTGTGGATATCCAATCCGTTTTGAATAAGCACAGTGTGGTCTTTAGTGACATTCCTTTTGGGAAACCTTCGGACAGGGTTTTTGAGCATGTGATTGAGCTAGAGGAGGGCTCTAAGCTTGTTATTACTACCCCTTAGCGACATCCAAAAAGATTCAAAGAGGATATTGAGAAAACGATCAAAGAATTATTGGATATGGGACATATTAGGCCTCACTCGAGTTCCTTTCTTCTTTAGTTGTTCTGGTGAAGAAGGATGGGACTGTGGATGTGCATTGATTATCGTGCACTAAATAAAAAGACTATAAAAACCAGGTATCCACTTCCTAGGATTGATGAATTGCATGGTGCAGTATATTTTTCAAAGATTGATCTTTTAATTGGATACCATCAGATTAGAGTTCGAGAGCATGACATTCGGAAAACAACATTCAGGTGTCACTATGGTCACTATGAGTTTCTAGACATGCCCTTTGGTTTGACCACTGCTCTTGCCACCTTTTAGTCTTGCATGAACCACATCTTTAATAAGCAATTGTAGAAGTTTTTATTGGTATTCTTTGATGATATTCTTATTTACAACAAGACTTGGGAGGATCATCTTAAGCACTTAGACGAGATATTGGGTATCATGGAGGCACAATCCTTATTTGCCAAAGCTTCTAAGTGTGAGTTTGGGTTGGTAGAGATACTTAACCTAGGCCATGTGTGTTGTACCCAAACCAAATTTTTTGCTTCACTAAGGCATTTTGCTAAATATAGTCTTAACCTTGTCAAAGTGATGTTAGAAGGTCATTTTTGGGCTTTTTGAATATGGAGCTTATGTCAGTTTCATGTCAATCTAATACTGAAGAATTTTGAGAAAAGTGAAAATCTGAAGGAAAATCATCAAAATTTTCCAACTCTAGAGAGGGGAGCACCTTTTCAAAAAGGCGCCCTATCTTTTAGGGGCTTAGATCCTGTTTTTAGGGTTTGTCACTTCCAGCAAACATTTGTCCGACATCATGTCAGCTTCGCAAAGAGCTATCAAGCCTGTCAAATAGACCTGTTTTGCTCGAATTACGAGAGATACAATGGAAAATGAGAACACAAAAATGACTTAACACTAGAGGGAAAAGAGTAGCTTTTGAGAAAGGCGCCCATCTTTTTGAAGGGTTAAATTAAGGTTTTTGACTAAATGCCACCTAAGATGTTTGTCTCACATTTGCTCAGGGTTCGCAATGCATCTGTCAGTGGGTGAATCTGAGTTGTTGGATTGCCTAAGCCGGAGGTCAAACACGGGGTTAAATCTTGGTCAAAATATTAAGGAAAAGGCAAAAAGAGCACATTTTCAAAAAGGCGCTTGAGCTTTTGGAGCCTTTAATGCCTTCTTTTTGGTGATCTCACATTTTCATCCCGTCCGTATTGCATTCATCTCTCTGTTGCCTGTCTCTGTCAGGTAAGAAGTTGATTTGTCAGCCTATAGTCAGAGTTTAGTGATATTCTGGCCATTTGAGAAAATGGCTATCTTTGAAGCAAAAAGAGCACCTTTTCAAAAAGGCGCCCTTGTTTTTCAACCTTCAGATGTTGGAATTTGAAGAAATGTTGTCTTGGAACTATCGTGTGGAATGAAGTCAGCTCCGCAGTGATCCGGTTATCCAGTCTTGAAACTTTGTCAGACAAAAGTTATGGAAGATTCAGTTTTCCCTTCATAGGAGATGAAGATGGAGAAAATTTGGCTGTCTGAGGAAAAGCGCAGCTTTTGCAAAGGGCGCTTGGATTTTTGAGCCCTCAGATCTTAGTTTTATGGTCTGCAGTCTCAAGGAGTCTTTTGATCATTTTTTGTCCTGCTCTGCAATGCAACTGTCAGCCAGTCAATTGGTGAAGTCAGTTAGCCAGTGTCAGGGATTGAACAGAGGCCCTAGAAGAGGTTCAAAATTCAGTTTTCATGAAAAATGGCTAAGTCTAGAGAAAAACGCCAAAATTCAAAGTTGGTTTTTCAAACTTAAAATCACATGTGTGCCTAAAAGAGGAATTTTAAATATTATTTGAATATTTGAATTTCGACTTCTAGTTGAAGAGAACGATTTCTGGGTTGTCATCACCAATTAACATCTTTGCATGTTGAGTGCTTTTTCAGTTTTGCATGTTGAGTTAACTGATTTGCATGTTCAGTTAACTAACTTTGCATGTTGAGTTATTATTTTGCATGTCCACTTAATTGAAGTGCATGTCAAAAATCAACTAAAGCTTGAATGCATGGCGCATTTTTGGATTTTCAACTGAAGTTTTTAAAGATGGTGACTTATGTTAGGATTTCTAACTAAAGTTTCTAAGCATGGATTTTCAATTGAAAAGCATGGCACCCTAGTATGGATTTTTCAACTGAAGTTTTAAAGATGGCGACTTTTAGTCTCAAAGATGGCGCCCTATTTAGGGCATTTTTGGTCTTCAGTTAACTGTTTTAAGAGCCAATCATTGGCTAGGCATGGATTTGTGAGGTCCAATCACAAGTCAAGCGCCATTTTTAGGTTTGCATGCATTTATCACAATTTTGGTGATGAAAGTCTATTTATTCAGACTTAGGTGCCCATTATTCTTCATCCCAAGCTAAGAGAAATACGTTTTTCTTGAGCAAACAATGATTTGAAGGTGCTATAGGTGTCAGATTTCAGTGTTCTTCCTAGCAATAGATTCAGTTTGTTCAGAAGGAGAATATTCCAGACTTTGTTTTCAATTTGCATGCAGGTTACATCAAATTCAAGTCAGAGATAGGCGAATTCTACAAAGGCAGAACAAATAAAACCTTCTTTCTTCTGTCTTATTTCTTCTATTTCTCATCTTGGTACTTTCTACGCATGTCAAAGGAAATCAACAAATTTTCAGAGTTTGATCATCTGGGTTCACATACTTCAGCATCAGCAGCAAAACCCATGTCTTAGATTTTTTATGAGAAAATTGCCTCGTAGCTTTATTCTAAAGCTCTGTGCTTTTTTCTAAGAATTTCTTTGCATGTGGGTCAAAAACACATCTTTTTCAAAATCAACTAATCTGGGTTGCCTTAGAATTCCGTTGCCTACAAAACCCATGTTCCAGATTTTCTCAAGAAAAATTGCCCCAGGAAGCTCTAGAACCTCTACTTTTCTTGATTGAAAAACCTCTGCATGCCTATCTAAAACTCACTTTTTCGAATTTTTATTGATTTGGGTTTGCTTAGAATTCAATTCTACACAAAACCCACGTTTCAGAAAAAATCCGAATTTTTTTTCCCGTAGTGAGCTATTTTTAGCCTTGTCCAGAGCTTTTTTAGCCTGTTCAGAAAGTTGTCAGAATATAGCCGTGTTTACAGTCAACGGGCAAGTTTTTTAGAAGGCAGTTCACGCAGATTGAATTCAAGACCAAATTGGTCTTAATTCACGATTTCATCAGAAAAGCACCAATTTGTATCAAGCGCATCCAAAGGGTTGACAGGCGTAGTCACTCAAGTCTACATGGTTTCGCTCGTATAGCTGATTTGCCTTCAAAGGCCAATTTAGAGGGTTGGACACCGTTGGAATTCCGCGCGTGTAGCAAGTTCGCGTGTATTTCTTGCAACGAGAGTGTTCGTGGTCGAGTTTCGTGGTTTCATCATGCAACACTCTTTCGTTGAGAAGGATCAAGAAAAACATCATAAGCGTTAAGCTGCATAAGGAATAGAGGTCATTACTTCATTTATGGAGCCGCCAAAGTCACTCAGATCCTGTGCCATTATCTTCGTGAAGATGGTACCTATGCTGATCTTGAGGCTGTACAAACTGAGTTTCAGAAGCTTGTTCGTGATAATCTTGAAGGAGATCCTGTGGCGTCTAAATTGGAGAACATTTCAGTGATTTCAGCTAGTTTCAAGAAAGCGGCTGAGGATGTCAGAGAATGCATGCATACGATCAAGGAGGGTGACAAGGAATTGAAGAAGCAGATTATTGTTTTGGACAGCGTTAAAGTGCTAGAGGATAAAGCAATCAATCAGTTCCTGGACGACTTGATGGACAAAGATGACTTGGAGTGATTTGCCAGTTGGGATCTGCAGTTAGTTTCGAGGTTAGAGTTAGGAGCAATAGTTAACTCGACTTTTAGTCTTGAGTTCACTTGCTGATTTCATACATGCATATCTCTTCCTTGGAATTATCTTTGCAGGAGTTAGGATTAGGGTTTTTAGTTAACTGAGAGTAGTGTTCTAGTTAACTTGTTTTCAATAAGGATGTGCATGCTTGCACATTGTCCATTTTTAGATTAGATGTACCGGTTAATTGATGGTAATTTTCTAGTTAACTGTATAGTTTGCTTTATTAGGGTTTAGCAATACAATCTTGCATGCATTGCAAGATTGTAGTTGACTCAAGGTGATTTTAGGGTTCCCTACACCTTTGATGTCTATAAATAAGAGCTTTTGCTCATTTGTACATAACTTTGCGTGATAGCATACATGTTGTTCCCACCTTGCCTGTAGTATTGCTATTTTGTATCTATTCACGGACTTTTGCATGATAGCATACATGCTGTGCCCACCTTGCCTGTAGTATTTCTATTTTGTATTTGTTCACAAACTTTTGCACGAGAGAGAAATATATGCTATGGCTACCTTGCCCTCAATATTGCTCATTCTGTATTTGTTCATGAGTATTTGCTGTTATAATGAATTGTTATGCCACTTGGGTTTCATGCAATTGTGATGGTCAATTCTTTCCATAGTTATATTGATTCTATGTTGTGTTCAATAAACTTGTTCAGATTGAGCTGATAGATGTGCCACCTTGCCTTCAAGTTAAGAATTTGTTCTTGTTTATCGTGTGATGTGTGTGAATAATAAACTGGTTTAGATTGAGTTGATAGATGTGCCACCTTGCCTTCAAGTTGAGAAACTATTCTTGTTTGTCGTCAGATAATCATTCCTGCTCGATTTCCTCATGCTCTGTTTTCTTGAGGAAACTGGATAGTTTTAAAGTAGTTACTTGTAGTTAATGATCTACGAAACCAGAAAATACTTAGCTGCAATGTATAGAGTTTTCATGAAAGCCTTGTACCTCTTACAGCTGAGACAAAAAGACAGGATATAGTTTAGTTTATTTCCCTTTTCAAGCACTTTTGTCTGGCACAACGAGGGAGCTTCCCCTCCTAATTTGAAGAGCACTCATTGCGTAGTGTGCATAGCTGTCCGTACCAACTTATACTCCAGAGGTGTTAGTTGTTATGCCAACAATGTGATAGGTGTAGATTGAGTTAAAGTCCATCAAGAAAAGATACATGCTTTTTTTGGATTGGCTGTTGCTAAAGACACTGACAGAGTTGGGCGGATTCTTCGGTCTTTGCAATTACTATAGGAGGTTTCCTAAGGGGTTATTGCAACATGGTGGACCTCTTATGAATCTCACTAAGGGAGCTTTTAAATGGATTGAGGAGGCTCAACGCACATTTGATAAACTTAAGGAGGTGATGAGCACTTGTCTTGTTTTGGCGTTACTTGATTTCTCTCAAACTTTTGTTTTGGAGTGTGATGCCTCAAGTGAGAGAATTGGAGTAGTGCTTATGTAGAACAAGCACCCCATTTCATATGAGATCAGGAAGCTCCGTGATGTTGAGAGACTATATTCCATCTACGATAAGGAAATGCTTGCCATTATGCATGCATTGGCAAATTTCAAGCAATATCTTGTAGGTGGAAAATTTGTTATTAGAACAAACAATAATGACTTGAAATAATTCTTGGAGCAAAAAGACTTGAATGAGTGGCAATAGAAGTGGGTCAGCAAAATTCAAGCATATGATTTTGACATCGAGTATGTGAAAGGGAAGAGGAATATTGTAGCAAATGCTCTTTCTAGGAAATTTGTTATATGCTCCTTGGCAGAGGTTTCAGCTAATTGGAAGGCTCATCTTTTAGTTGAGTATTTAAAAAATACTTATGCATGTGAGTTGATGGATGGTAGAATACAAGATGACATGTACAGGGTGGTAGATGAGATCATTTACTACAAGGACAAAATTTATTTGGTTCTTGAATCGAAGTTGAAGGAGAAGATTTTGAGGGCCATTCATGACACAGATTAGATAGAGATTCTCGTGAAAGGGTCTCAAAGATGATGTCTTGTGTTATTTTTGTGAGTGTATGACTTGTCAGTAGAACAAGTGAAAGCATACTTTCCTAGTAGGTCTATTGCAGCCTTTACCCATCCCAGAGCAAAAGTGGGAAAGTATATCCATGGATTTTATTATAGGTCTTCCTAGAGTGCAGGGCAGAGATTGTATATATGTGGTAGTTGATAAGATGACCAAATATGCACATTTCTTTGCCATATCATTTGAGTTCAAAGCACCTTAGGTTGTAGAGTTGTTCTATAGAGAGGTGTTTAGATTCCACGGGTTACCAAAGAACATTGTTAGTGATCAAGATAGCAGGTTTCTCAACATCTTTTGGTAGGAGCTATTCAAGTTCGTTGGCACCGAGTTGACCCAAAGCACCAGTTATCACCCCCATACAAATGGATGGATGAAGATTGTTAACAAATGGGTTGAAAGGTAGTTGCACAATTGCATTGTGAGGCAATGAAAGGCTTGGATCAAGTGGTTACATTTGGGGGAGCATTTTGCTTTTGGGGACAACAAAGCTCCTAAGGCAAAGGATTGGATTTAAGAGAGTCACAACATTCTTAAGTCACTTAAGGATAATATTCATATTGCACAAAATCAATAGAAGATTTATGCAGTTAGGCATAGAGTTGAGAAAAGCTTTGAGGTGGGAGATTTAGTTTCTTACACCTACAACCTTACATACAGTCTTCTCTGAAGAATAGTGGTGTTGAGAAGCTGAAGCCTCACTTCTATGGCCCTTATAGGATTGCTTGGAGAGTTGGTGAAGTAGGTTATGAATTAGAGTCTCCTGAAAATAGCAAAATTCATAATGTGCTTCAAGGAGTATCTCATCAGACGGAAGGACTTGCCTTTGGAGGATGCTACTTGGGAAGGTGAATAGATTTTGCAGCATTTGAACCTTCGATAGCTTGAGGACAAGCAATCTTGGGAAGGGAGGATTGTAATGTCCCCTTCTGTGAAGTAGCTAGAAATGATCCATTTAGCCTATTTTATTTCCGTGGGCTAATTTGGGGCACTATCAATGAAATATTCCCCCCTTATTTTTTTTTTATATTTTTTTTTATATTTGTTGTCCAATAAAGTTTCACAATAAATTCAAACAAGGGAATACCAATGACTAATAACACAGTCACAACTCTGATATGATTAGCAAATAGATAACAAGCTGTCATAACATTTGATGTAATGGTTTATTGCTTGCCAAACTATTGACTATGACTCGGCGAGTGATTGCACTTACCATAAGAGTCTCATTACATAAATTAAATCAAGTGTGACATTAAGTATAAATACCTTAATACAGAATGATAGATAGTTACAGACTTGCTGCGCTGGTTACATGGCATATTTGTCTCTAACATCACCAAATGCCATCACAGTTAACATTGGAAACTTCTTGACTACTTAGCAAGTTGTAAGGAACACACAATATCACCCAGCTCTAGGAAAGAGCACTGAAAATTGCTGCTAAAGGTCTGGGTTGAGCTATTGCTGCACTCAAAGATGGAACATAACTGATAACAGAAGGTCTATGAAGAGCTGAAGAAGCTACAACAGGTCTATAATGGTTTTTGCAGGTCAAGACACACTTTTAGTCTTCAAAATTCACCTCCAGGTATTGCAGATGATGCCTTCTGAGCGCTCCAAACAGCCTGCAATTCACCCAGCAGATTGTAATACCCACTGTAATGACTAATCAACATACACAACAGGTTTTGTCAATGATTTCCAGCTACGCCCAGGTCTGATATACTACTTCTGTGCATACAACTCACACACTACAGCCACTCTGAGCAAACAACAGTGAATAGAAATGTCCAATTGCTCCAAATTCAGTTGTAGATGCCTTCATAAACCTGCATAGTCTGGAATAATTCCCACGCCTAGCTCCAATGCACATGCACAAGGTACGATCCTCATAAACTCCTCCAAACTCACCAAAGCCAACCCAAAAATGAGTTTGATGAACATTGAAGGACTTGGCGACTCCCATCAAATAAGAAATCAACCCTAATAGGTAGCACTTCACTCCAAGGGGTTCACGTCTAGCACCAAAACCACCTCCAAAATGGTTCGACCTCCCCGAAGTAATTAAAATGCGAATTTTTTTAAACTTAATGTGCTCAAACAATGGCACCCAGCCTTAAGGGACACAATGAAACTGGTTTCACACTTTTCCAAGCCCTATAGCCATTTTCCCAGGCATCATGATAGCACAGCCTGGCCTGAGAAGCTCCTAGAAACATAAC
Organism: Sequoia sempervirens; assembly: GCA_007258455.2. Lineage (NCBI taxonomy): Eukaryota > Viridiplantae > Streptophyta > Pinopsida > Cupressales > Cupressaceae > Sequoia > Sequoia sempervirens. The sequence goes on along the minus strand of VDFB02252616.1, from coordinate 83,679,118 downwards.
CAAACTCTCCAAAAATTTCTATAAAACTTCACAAAATGAAATCCATTCATACTTGCAAATCTTTTCCGCTCAAATTGTGGCTTCGAATGAATCACACAGTATTAACTAGGGAGGATCTTTCACCACCGCGATTAATCTTCTCCCAGAGGGTTTCCATCCTCTAGAAGGCTGAGATGAACCAAGTTCGATCTCCCAAAACCACAAGGGTTTCAATTAGACAAAATAGAATAAACTTCATATCCAAATGAGCTCACAAACTTCCCTTTTATAACGTTTTCCGAGAACATTCCAGAAACATAAAATACAATCACTTTATTAATTAAAATAGCCTTATATCTCCGACAAGTGATTTATTTTACTTTTAAAACATTTCCAGCACTGGAAATCACTTTTGAGTGTCCCATGATTTAAATCTTTGTGCTCTCTTTCCAACGAGATATAATATTGAGTGTTGTGACCTTTTTCACACATCGCCCCATTGCAAATGGGGACCCTCACTGGTTTGCTCTTAGGGTTTTGCGTTGAGTAGCAATCTCATAGTCTCTGGTATCTGGGAATTTCATGTCAAGGTCTGGAGTCATCATCCGAGCCAAGTTGGGAGTTTTAGCCCGAAACTGAACGTAAACGTCATGGAAGTGCTTAGAAGGCCTCGCAGACGAGGATCGCCTGTGCTTTCGCTCAATTCTGACACTTCCTATTTTTTAGGGATTCTGCTTTTTTGCTTTTTTGCTTTTTTCGTTTTTGGCATTTCTGGCCCAATCTGGAATTTACTATTTTTAGAAAGTTGCTTTTTGCTTTTTTCTATTTTTAGTAAGTTTCTATTTTTAGAAAGTACAGGGTGTCATTAGCATTTGAGTCAAAAGTTTCTATTTTTGGAACTAAAAAGCAAGCAAAAAATCGAAAAATCATGAGAAAAGCAGAGAAAAAGCGCATGCAAGGCAAGAAAAGGCGCATGCAAGATGAGAAAAGCAGAGAAAAAGCGCATGCAAAGTCAAAAAAATCAACTGGATAAAATCGCGCCATCATGAGAAAATCACTGAAAAATCAACTAAAAAGCAGGGAGTTCATGGTGAAATTCGCCTAAGTCTGGAAGAGGTACGCCCTTGAGAAGTTAAAAGTCCAGTTGAAACTTTAGAAAATCCAGTTCGAAAATCCAGTGATCAAAGGGAAAATCCAAGTAAAATTCATTTGAGGAAATTCGCATTCTTCAAGAAAATCCAGTTGGACAAAGTAAGAAATCGACTAAGGCATCAAAATTATTGAACTGGACTTCAGGAAATTGAGTGGAGTGAAAATTCCAGTTGGGAAGTGAAAAATCCAGTTGGAAGTCGAATTTTCTCAAGGTAGAATCAAATTTTTTCTAAGGCAAAGTCATTTTGAGAAGTTAAAATTCCAGTTGAAAAGTCAAGAAGTCCAGTTGAAGGTCGAATTTTGCTAAAGGCAAAAAAAATAAAGAAAAACTTAAGTTTTCTTTCACCAAGCCAAAAGGGACGCCTTGTTTGAAAAGTCAAAGATATGGATAAGATTGCTTTTTCGTTTTTAAAGCAAATACAACCAATGAGAGAAAGAAATCGACCTAAAACAATTTGGGAAGGTTTTTATTATAAAAGACAATCTACTGAGCTCATTATTTTATTATTTACAAAGTCGACTTTCTTCACAGGCAGAGCTCTCCCAAGAAAAGACGTCTTTTTCAGCTGCAAGTGGATTTTTTCTTGAGTTCCAGAACACTGAATTGAATTTTTTCTCCTCCTTTCTGGATTTTCTTCAAACAACTGCAGGTTATCTTTGGCGATTTTGAGAAGGGAATTGGATTTTTTCATTAAAGATTGGAGAGAACTTCAATATAAACCTTTAAAAATCCAGAAGATTATTTAGAATTCCATGAATGCTTTTGAAAATAATAAAGGAAAATCGATTTCATTTAAGAATTTATTCTTTATGCATCCTTTAATCAAGTTCTGGATTTTTAATCATTTTTTTAAAAAAATTTCTCCAGCTAAGAAATCGCCTTTTTGCAAATTTATTAAAAAATTCTCTAACTTCGAGTTTCTTACAGGCGTAATGTCTTCTCCAAAGAATGTGGGAGGTGGAGTCAGAAAGGCTCAAGTCAAGGAAGTCCTGAAGGAATTTTATCCAGAATCCCAGTTGTCCTCGAAGTGGAGAAAAGTGACAGATACAAATTTTGAACAATTTAATGCGATTCAGCACAAGAGAAGGATGTTTGGCACAGGAAACGAAATGCCTACACCTATCGCCTCAAATATTGTTAAGTCTGGACTTCATCAAGCAGCAGGATTTCCGCCTGCAGTTCAGTGCAGTGAGTTAATGGTTGAATGCGCCAGAAGGTACAATCCTCAAACAAGATCAATTAAAACGCCCAATGGAATCACCTTGGCCTATTTCACAGAGGATTCAGTCAGGGAGGTATTTGGTATTCCCCATCGCCGGAAAATGTTAAACAGGACTCAGCAAGAATCACAGGCCATGTTCGATCAAGCCAAGGAATCCTGTTTGGACATCATCAATTCCAACTGGATTAAAGAACCCAAAAGGCATCGTTCCAAGTTGCCAAAGAGACTAATTTGCACAGATTTTAAGATAGAATATAGTGATATGATTCACATGCTGAACAGAGTTATGGGAACTTCTCAGGGAGCCTTCTTTGAGGTGTGGATGTTTTCATACGTGGAGGAAATCGTATTGGGAATGGAGGCTATAAATTGGGCCAAGTTAATAAGTGATAACATCGATTTCCAGTTGAGAAACCTTGAAAAAACTAAAACCTTTTACATGAGTTCTTATGTGGTTTACATTCTGGCAAGATTCACTAAGTACAGAGGACTGATTTGTAAAGGCGAAGTGGGACTTCGGAAAGATCAACTCAAATCATATGAATGTTACCCGCAGCTCCAGCTACATTACAGGGACAATTTCAAGATAACAAATGATGCCTTCCTTATGTACATCACGCGAGTTCTTCAAGGAACAGTACAGAGAAGGCTATCTAAAGAAGCTATGGCAATGCTTGACAAGTTCGGGTCTTGGTTTATCCAGTTTCCGACATTTACTTATATAAGAATTCATGGATTCTCTGATGCTCCGTACAGACTTCCTCGATACCCAACAGACAAAATTGTTATGCTTGAGGTAGCAAGGCAACTAGCATGTGTAGACTACATTCAGGCGAAGAAGAACAAACAAGGAGTGGATTTTCCGGTTGCAATTGGAAAAATGCTAGAAGTCTGTCCTTCGTTACAATCGGCCAAAACAGCAGGGGTAGAGTTGCAATTTTACAAATTCAGCACCTATAATCCAAGGTCCGATTATGACCCATACCTGAGAATACATGGGAAGAAGTCCCTTCATGTTATGCAGATTGAAGATTACTGGTCTAACCTGATGGACAAGTATGGAGTAAGGAAGAAGGCTTGGTCAAGAATTCCAGTTGAACTTGTGAAAAGGTGCGATTTGTTTCCTATACCTGACCAAGTGAAAGACGACGGGGACTACATCCATCCTCAATTTGAACAAGAAAAAGATAAGCCTATTTTATTGCCTAACTGGACACAACCCGAGTTGACCGATGTGAACACATTGATGAAGGACATTTTTGCTTACTCAAGGGAATGGGTCGATGGTCAGATCAGCAAGTTGAGGAAGGAAGGAGTTTCTCTTACTTACGCCACATTGAACAATAAGGATGGCCAGGAGGAAGCAATTGGCGAAAATCCGGATGAATCTCCATATCCTAGCAAGAGGAAGGTAGTAAGTGGAAACCTTCAACTAGAGGAAAAGGAGTCAGCTAATGAGGAATTGGAAAGTAAGAAGCAGAAGGTGACTGAAAATCCCTCATCTTCGAGGACTTTGTCAATTGGAGTAATCGAAAATGTATCCATTGTTGATATCGAGCCAAGCTATGAGCAAGAATTTCAGTTTCAAGAGTTAGAACAGGTAGATTCTTTCCAAAATCAAGCCTCCACGGAGCGTTTGGAAGGAGATGATACTTTGATGATTGAAGGTGCAGGAGATACTGAGATCCTTGAGGACAGTGAAGAACTAGGAGATGAGGTAATTTCTGCTCTTAAAGGAATTAATGATGATGTTCAGTTAGAGGATGGAATGGAATTATCCACAATCCCGGATTGGCTAACTGAAAGTTTGAAGAAGAAGTCCAGACCATTGGATGAAGTTCAACCAGTTGAGAGCATACAGGACTTCCTAGAAAGAATTGGCAAGGCTAAAACGCCTAAAAAGCCTAAGAAGTATTCTCAGATTACCAGGAATGATACAGGATCCAGGATCTTACATGTAGCAGTCCCGAAAGTTGACAAGCTAAGAGATCAGATTGCTCCTATGGATTATGAAGTTACAACGTTGGATATTGGGCCAACGACAATAGATCAGGATTTCCATGAGTTGGCGGACACTTCCAAAGCCATCAGGGAAAAGTTTGATAAAATAGACGAGAAGAAAGAAAGGTTGGAATTGGAAAATCTAAGGCTGATAGAGTTCATTCAGCAGCTAACAGCCCCTTTGCGCCAGGAAAATGCAGCCTTTATTCCACCGTCATCTCTCACTCCGGAGTCTGTTGATGTTCTTGAGGCTATGAGGATTACGAGTCAAGCAACCAGGAGTTGGGTGACCAATATTTCAAAACAAATGGAGCGATTCTTGGAGAAGTGCGCCCAAACTTATGACAGATCTGCATTGCTGATAACTGAAGTTAGTCAAGTTGAGGACCATTGGGAAGATTTCCAGTATGTACAGGACAAAGTGATACCTCGTTTGAGGGTTCTAAAAGAAGTTTCCTTGCAAATTTTGATCCAGGAAGGTGTTGTCGAAGAAGGAGCCTCGTATGATTTCAGCAGGTGGTATTATTCCTTATTGGCCAAAAAGAAGACATATGATGGAATAAAAGAAGAATGTGCTGCTATACGGAGCACGATTGAGAAAATTCAGTTCAAAATCCTCACTTCTCTTGAAGGATTAACAGGACAAGAACATCATGATACGAATGGCTTAGATTTAGAAGGATTGAAGAAAAGTGTGATGAGCATTTACTTCAAGGAAATGCAGATTATTACAGAGAATCAGCTTGGTGATATGTCTTCCCTTTTGACCTTCATGGAGAACTTTCAGAAGCAGGAGGCTAGATGGGAAGGAACTTTTACTCAGTGTCTGGAGACCTTGGACGTGATTGGAGTGCAACTGGATTCTGTGCCGAATATCTCGATGGAGGAACTTGATTCTGTGTTAGCCAAATTTCTTGCATTTGCAGCTAGGGAGCGATCCAAAGGGAATCGCATTCTGGATTCCCACTTGCTCGAATGAAGTGCAAGGTGTCATCATTTGCCATGCTCCAAATGGCATATTCTGCTTGTGCCACGTGTCTTTGAGTTTGTTATGCTTTTAGGGTTAGGGTTGGTCAAATTTGATCTTGGCCGTTGATTTCAAATTTAATCTTGGCCATTGCTTTGTAATTGGGGTGCATATATAAACCCCATTCATTTCATTTATTCAGGGAGAGACTGATGAGATTGTTGCAATATTGCTGTTTAAATAATAAGTGGATTCAGAGTTGAGCATTTATTATTTCTATGAGCCCGCATGGTTTCATTGATTTCTTCAAAATAGAGTAAATTTGTTTTCAAGTATTTAGATGAATGAAAGATTGATAGTGTTGGAAAAGTGGAATTAGTTCATACCTTTTTCAATTGGATGATTTTCAATTTGATGTGTAAGGTTAGTCTGAACATTAAAACTGCTTAAATTGAATTCTATTATCTATATGCATTGGTCGAATTGATGGTGATATAGTGTAATAAGATATCTTTTTCAAACCCTTGAAGATTGCACCGTCTTTGTCTAGTTGTAGTGCCGTGCTTGGCGAAGCAAAGATTGGTTTAAATTCCATTATCCAGCATTTGTCTCCGAAGTTCATAGGTTTAGTTCTGCGTAAATCTAGTTCCTTTACCCCCATTCCCTTTTATTTATTTTTTGTCCTAAACCGAAAATTCCAAAAAACATAAGAGCATTCAACGTTACATCGATCCAACTCCCTACTTTGAGTGAGTTCATCATTTTAAGGTCCCTTTGTGAAACCAGCATATCACATCATCCATTGAGCTTGTCCATCCCCCAAACCGGAACATTGGAATTACCGTATGACCTTTCTGGCAATCTTAGCATAAGAGGTAATTTTTCAAGAGAGGATAAAGCCGCCCTTGGGCATTCTTTTCTTTATTCTAAGGTGTTTGGTGTGTCATACTCATAACAAAGCTTCGATTAAATATTTTAATTAAAATAGCAACCTTAGTAAAGTTAATTAGATATAGGCTTATAGCTCAATATTACACCTAATTAATAAAAATGGCTGAAATGCATTGGAACCGAAAAATGACTACGTGGGAGTGATCCCGATGATGAAAGATGATAAATGGACCTGACCGGGTGACTTACTAAAAAAATAGATGCTCTCTCCAAGAATCTTGGAGCCCAAACTGGAAGCTGGAAATGACATCTGAAAGCGTCATATGACTCCTCGAAACCATCTAAGCTCATTGGTAACATCAAATTACCCCTTTGAACAAGTTGACACAAATCCAGAAAGTCAGCAACAACTGCATTGCTAGAGAACTTGAAAATGGGGACATTACAATCAAAAAATAAATTAATTAACTAATTAAAGTTTTCCAATAAAACAAATTTTACTGATGAATTAATTTTATAAAGTGACTCAAGTGAATTAAATAGGGAAATATTAAAAGTCACTTTATAAAGGTGCTTTAATCAAATATTTTAAGTGAGAACTAAAATGTTCCTTCGGGAAAGTTCCATGGGAAAATATAAAAGAGAAATTGAGAGTTCATTTGCTCATGCTTGTTTATTTTTCTCTATTGTGAACTTTGAGCTTCTTGATTGAGCATATCCTAGGATGAAAACCCTAAGGGAATTAGTTTTGGTGGTGAGAGATCTACCTTAATCAATTTGCAGGTTGGAATCACACATATTGCATGCAGGAGTTGAACGATTGAAGTGTTTTTAAATTTTCAGTAGTTTGCAGGCAAAAATGGAAATTTATTACTTTTTCAATTCAAGTAAAGATGTCTTTGATTGTGGATTTAGGCGATTTATGGATAACATGCTAGAAGAGAGGGCAGAGTAAATGAATTTAAATACTATCCATTTTATTTAATAGCTGAGTATTTCTACCCAACTGTACACTTTACACTGCCTGGAAGAGTCGATTTATTTGTTTGAAGACTTGGGGCCTTTCCCACATGAGGTCGTGGCACTCTATCCTAAAGTTTACCCTACAACCTATGAAGGAGGGCACAACTCATTCCAATGTCAAACTTGCACAAGGGAGGTCAATGCAACATGTATTAAAGAAAGGAAAGATTGCCGTATTCTTTCAAGGTCTTCCATACCTTTTTATTGCCCGTTGTACCATGTTGTATGGGACCACACTAGCTGATGGGAGTCATAAGGGTTATTGCTGATTAATGACATTAAAAGATTTTCTGCTCAGGTCAACTATAATATTTACTGAATATTTTCTGCCTTTTGATTTCTGAAAATATCAGTCCAAAACAACAATATTCAATGTTATAGTTTTAATGCTGTTATTTACAAATTGCAATAATTTTGTATGGAATGAACTGTTACATTATATGAAGTTGAAGCATTGATATTATGATGATTAATTGCAATACCTTTAAAACAAACAAGTAAAATAAACTCGGAGCAGCTGAAATACAAATTGTTTGACAAAATGCCTGTACACTTAGTTGAGAAAAATTGCAAGTTTATTTGAAAATTTTAGTAAGCGATGTTACATACGGAGGCCAAAAGCTTTGACCTGAAGACAATGTGTGAATGGGTGTTGGTGAGTTCATAGTTCTTTGAACTTTTCGACATGGTCTTGGTAAGGCCCAAATTGTCGACAAATGAAGCAAATGGTGATGAAGGAGAAAATGGCTAAGTTTTAAATGTTGCATGGTTCATGAGTTCACAAACCATGTACAAGTGTGACATAGTTCAAAAGTTTGCCATTTGTTGACAATGTGCTATGGTTCGTGAAAGGTGAAAACTTTTGACATGGCACGTAAGGGCAAATGTAATGGATATTTTAATTGCAAAAAGGGCGCCAATGATAGTAACATGTCAATTCTGTAGTAAATCCTACCTACCCTCTTGCAATGCCCAAATTGCTATTAGTGGCCAATAAGCCCCTGCAATCACTAGATATGATTTTGCAGGTACCCAAAAATCATATTTAGTCAAAAGGGCACAAATTTAAGTAGGGGAATAAATGAAAAGGGGGTGTGCCCTAATTAATGCCATGGTTACTGTTGCAAAGCTTGATACACTCAAGCTATGTCCATTTCTTGTTTGTAGTGGATTTCCTAGGCTTCTCCACATCATTTTCGCTTTAGATCCAGAGGCATAGTTAATGTAGTAGACAATTACAGGGTTGAGTAGAGTTTATCCATGCTTTTTGCATTGATTTCAATGCATTTCTCAATGGTTTTCATGCGATTTCAAATGCAAATCATGATGGATCGACCACTGCAACTAGATGATAATGGGTTTTCACACACCATCAAAGATTTAATCATGCCGAGGCTTCCTTGAGTGTGAAAAACAATTGATTTATTTATTCATGTTTGTTGTTCATTCAAAGGGTTGGTCATTCCAACTTTTTCATAGAGCAAGTATGCTACAGGTATTTTAGGGTTTCAGCTTTGTTAGTTCACTCTTTGTTAGGACATCATAGTCCAAAAGTTGCAAAGAGGTAGTAGCTATTGAAGCAAATATTTGTAATCGTGTCTCCTTGGCTAGTTGTTGGTTTCTTAGAAATTTTTTTAGGAACTGTGTGATAGGCCCTCTTTCCTGTAAGGTTTTTCTCTCACCACATTTGCTGATATGATTGTAATAAGAACTTGATAAATGTTGCAACATTTTAATGCATTATAGTTTGTTATGAGTAATGGTCTCTTTCTTATTATAGATGAATGTTTGCAATTTTGGTGAAGGATTATTAAGTAGATGTGGTTGGTATTTAGTTACCTCTCTTGTAATTTCTTGTTTGCTATTTTAATGGTTGAATGTGACTTTGTAATCCAAAAGACACTGGTCTTGAAAACTTTTGACCCTCCACATACTTCAAAATCAACAAGATCATTCATCGATAGTGGTAGGAAGTAGAATAGGTTTATACATGCTGTTTAGTATTTAGTGTTACAGATTAGGGACAAATTTGAAGCAAACCTTAAATAGTGAAATCATCAAAGAATTTGAACATTGCTGTGTGCACCTTGCCATCGTGTAAAATGATAATTGAAACTATCTTTAGGGATTAAAAAATGAAGCTGATATTTGTAGGTGCATGTGCAAGGTGTGTTATGAGCTATATAGATGCCATATGCAGCTAGTTACACTTGATCTAGTGACAGAAATTGGGTCAAGTGTAGAGTTGGGTATAGTTATTGTTTAATATAGTCATGTCATATGTTATTTGGTTTACAAACCTATTAAGGAGACCTTTGGGAAGGCCTTCTTGGATTTAAGTTAAGCCCAAAGAGTAGGAGAGTTTACTCAGTTCCTCAATCTGTTGAAAAGCCCTTCTTTTTCCTTCTTGATGACAACCCTTGGCCTTGAAGGTGTAACAACTCTAGGATTTTGGACTTGCGGTTTTAGGACCTAACACAATGCTTACATGCTTGAACAATAACATAAAGCTTTGGATTATAAGTGTGATATTTTCTCTCTAGAACAATGAATTTTTCACCGCAATAAATTGCTGGACGGCCAAATTGAATGATCTCAATCTCAAATGATTGTTAACGATTAGGTAATGCAAAGTCTAGTTTGGATTAGAGTTTGCATTTCAATTCCTAGAATGCTTTATATTATGCGGCCAACTAGTTGAAAATTGCTTTGGTGCCACTTGTGGTAACTTGGATCAAAGGCCAAGTTATGTGAAAAAATCCAAGAACAAATTTCATATAGAAATTTGCCAAACCCAAAAGACTTCAAAGTTGTCTAAAGGTTTTTGATATTTGCCATTCTTGTTTGGCTCAAATATTAGTTGGATCCACATGTACCCTTGTGTCTCAATGATATATCCAAGATGCTGTATTTCCTACACAACAAAAGAATATTTTTCCATGTTTGCATACAATAAATGCTGTGATAGAATGTATATCATTTGCTGAATATGGCACATATATTCACCTCATGAATTGCTGAAAATGATAATATAATTAAGATAAACAACAATAAATGAACTAGCAAATAGGCAAAGAATGTCATTCATCATTCACATGAATGTTGTGGGAGTATTAATTATACAAGGGCATAACCAACCATTTAAACAAACCTTCCTTGGCTTTGAAAGTAATTCGATGGTAACTTGACTTGAGATCAATTTTGGTGAAGTATTTTGCACCACAAAAATAGTCCAAGAAATCCTCAATCATGGGAAGAACATAGCGTTTCTTCATAATTTTCTTGTTTAGAGCTCTATAATTGACACACAAGCTCCATGTGTCTTTCTTCTTGGTACAAGAACCATTGGGATGTGCAAGGTGGAGAACTGGGTTTGATATGTCCTTTTTCCATTGTTTCATGGATCTGCCACTTGATTTCTTCAATCTCTAGAAATGAATGGCGGTATAGTGAGGCATTAGGAAGAGGTAGTCTTGAAATGAAATCAATAGCATGATTCACTGCACATTGGTTAGGTACCCCAATAACTAATTGAAAGATATTCTTGGGATTCTCCAATATGTTAAATTTTTGTTGTTCTACTAAGGGAGTTGCATTAGATTCTACTGCAAGGATGTGTTTCTCATGATCAAGTTGTGCCATCAAGAGCACAAATTTCGTACTTGAACTAATCAACTCTTTACACTGCTTAGTGGTGATGAGTGACAACTTAGGAACTTTGGAAATATTTTTGATAACATTTTTAGGATTTGCTTCATAGATTGCATTATGCTGGAATAGATATTGTTGTCGAAGTAAAACTTAACATCCTCTAATAGTTCTAATTGCAAAGGACTGTGTCTTGAAAAGATAATTGATATTCATAATTGTGTATTTACAAGAGGAGACGAAAGCTCCTTATATAGAAAATTACAAGACGATGTTTCTAAAAAGAAACCATCGTAAACTAAAGCAAACTAAAACATAAATCAAAAAGATGCTAAATCAACTAAAGCGTAAATAAAGTTACTAAAAACTAACTAAAGTTAAGATGACCATTAATATTTTAATACCCTCCCTTAATGGTCATTGTACAAACATAAACTTAGTCTACCCATAGTCTTCTAGAAACTTATCATTGGTGACTGATAACTGAAGAAGCATAACCACCTCGCGATTATAGATCCTTTCCCGCAAAACAATCAAATCAAGATGCCAACACTAGAAAACTGGGAGCTTCCTTTGCTTCCAGGTAGTAGAATTTTTCATCCATCCCTCCCGTTTTCCAAAGCATGAAAAATGAGGTAACACTGTGATCAACTGGTAGAACTCATGAACTGTAAGATTTTTCAGAAAAACCTTCGAAAACTTTGAAAAAATAAGATTTTTTCATGAAAAATCCTAAAAAAACTTTTGAACTACAAGATTTTTTTTTTTATAAGAATTTTTTAACTCTTAAAAATTCCAGTGCATGATTTTTTGTTTGAAAAAAATTACTTAAAAACTGGTTTGCAAAACCCTAAGCGGCAACCATGATTTTTTATAGATGAGGAAAAATTAATCAAAAAACTCTTCGCAAAACAACGCCAATTGGAAATTTTTCGATTCCGAAAAATTCTTTACAGAATTTTTATTTTTGCGCCGAAAAATTCCATCGTAGAAACTCCGAAACAATCCTTGAACCGCCAATCAAAACCCGTTTTATGGGAAAAGAGTCAAAAGCCAGCCGAGTCTGCCCACGGGCTTGGGAGAAATGGGAATTTACATGAGTTCAAAAGAAACCACCTGGAGTTTATATTTCTGGGAAAACAGAGAATGTTTCCAAAATATGGAGAAAAAGGAAATACACTGATTTTTAGGTAAAACATACAAAAAGAAAAGAAAGAAATGCCTAGCACAAACCCTATTAGGAACCATCACGGGTGGAATTTACCATGAAGAAATTGCGGTCGTAATCTTCAGCCGGACCTTTAAAAAAAATAATGCAAGATCGCTTTAACCGAAGGAAGATAGGATCCATCAAAACGGCAGACTGGAATCACACCCAAAATCTGCAAAAAACTTCAAATTTTCAAGCAAAGGTTGTCTACTGATTTTTATTTTAAAAAATGCGGCAAAAAAAAAACACATTTAAATTTTTTCTAAAACTATTTAGTTTTGAGCTGAGCTCTGATACCATGAAAAGATAATTGATATTCATAATTGTGTATTTACAAGAGGAGATGGAAGCTCCTTATATAGAAAATTACAAGACGGTGTTTCTAAAAAGAAACCATCGTAAACTAAAGCAAACTAAAATAGAAATCAGAAAGATGCTAAATCAACTAAAGCGTAGCTAAAGTTACTAAAAACTAACCAAAGCTAAGATGACCATTAATATTTTAATATGTCTTGGAAAGGTTTGATTTTGTAAGCTTGGTGGCACAAATGAGGGATATGCTTCTCAAAACTCAAGATAAACCATCCAATGGCGTATGGCTGTGGGTGAGGTGTCATCAATAGATTTAGTTATCAAACTGTATCTAGAGAAATTGAGTTCTTTTGGATTCCATTATCAACAATGAAGTTAGTAGATTGCCCATTGAGTCAAATTTGATAGTGGAACAAACATTTTACTTATTCTGGATCGGAATTGGAAGATGAGGCAACATTCACAGTTGCTATCATCAGTCTTGCCTCATTGTTCATGATTTGTTTACATCCATCTTGTGCCATCGTGGTAGATTTGGCTGCTTCCATATATGAAAAACAAAGATATTTGAAAGTGAGATTCCTCATTGGAGCCCTTGCTAGAATTGTGAACCATGCATCACTTTCAAGTGTTTGATTGCCGCTTCTTCTAGTCCTTTTGGGATTTACATGGAGGTTCTTTTCCTTTCTTTGAATTCTTTTTGGCTTTGAATTTTTGTAAATTTTTATTGTTTGATATGTTGTGGACTTAGAATATTCTTTCCTAGGCTTATGCTTAGATGTTGATTCAATTTTGAAGCATCCTTGTAGGCTTCTCCTAAAGAGGAAGTATGGAGGAAGATGATCTTAGGCTTGATGTATACTTCAAAATCAGATTTTGTAGACTCTTAAATGTTTCATTTAGAAGTTGAAGTATGGAATATATTAGTATATTTATAACACATTTTTCATGAACTTGGTGGATATAGTGATCCTTGTAGCTTTTAGAAGGGTAGAACTTTTTTTTGTCAAGGATTCTACAAAATCATTAGAGGTATCTACAAGTGTAATATCATCCTCATGGGTAGTACAATAAAAATTCTACCGTTTCTTAGTAGAAGAGGAAACTCTCAGAAGTGAAGAGGTTTACCACACAATAAGAGCAAATAAGGTTAATTCAATTATCTAGAGCATTTGCTTCTATTTTCCCTTAAAAAATAGAAATATCTAGATTGACTTGTATCTTATATGTTGTTTGGCCACCAAATGGTTTATCTGGTTCTGGGTTGATGTGTTGGAAGGAGATTGAAAATGTTGTAAGAGTTGATTGATGATCAACAATCATTGCATCTTCCCATGCAAAATACTTCTCTAAATCATGCCTTTGTCGTTGCAAAGCATTCTTTATCATATTTTGAAAGATTTATAAAATTGTTTTCTTTAATGTATGTTAGCATTTTAATTTGCACCTTTCAACGTGACACAAATGGAATAGATGTTTGGTAGAACTGCTCTTCAAATTAGAAGCGGAAGCTCCTTGTAAAACAATAACTAAATTATTATGAACAATATATACAAGCAATTTAGAATCTTTACAGTGGTTTTCTAGGTGGTTCACATTTATGTTGAATAAAATTAAAAGTGTGTATTATTGGATTCACTCAGGGCGAAAGGCTGATATGCTCTTCAACTCAAGGTGAATGATTTTTTATGCTTTTTGACTGAAAAAATATGACTGCATGTTTGCACCATTAGCTAAAAGCGAAGACTGGACAATGCAACACATACAACAAATGTTATAAGCTAAATGGTTGTTGCATTCAAAGATACAAGAGACTAACCTAAAATCTACTGCAATACAAAGCTTTTAGTAATTTTTAAGTGATACCTAACTTATAAAATCATAGTAACACATAAGACAAAACACATACAACAAACATTATAAGCTTTAAAGGCTTAAAAACATACAACAAACATTATAAGCTAAACATGGTAGTTGTATTGTAGTTGTTCCTGTTACTATGAATACATTGCTTCGAGATTTGGAGGTTGGGTGTTTTCCTAAAAGGGTTTACCTAGGGTAAACATTGTGTTATATGGTGAATGTATTGTGTATTTTTCTTTCCCAAACTCTTTGATTGTATTTTTGGTGTATTTCTCTCCTCATTGATTTGTGCAGTAAGTGTTTACATTATCTGCTTGCTTTAATCAAGGGTGGATCATTTGGCTCCATTATTTTCGACTTGCTGTTGTCAAAGGTTCTTTCCATGTGTTTTGAAAAATATAGAAGAAAAATAAGCTGTTACAGCTCGCAACTCTGTTCGGAATCTACAAATTGTAGTTTAGAGAGAGAAAGAAATGTAACTAAATGCGAAGTACAATGAAATGTGAACAAAGGGGCAATCCAAAGTAGCAAACCCTTATCTATTAGGCATAGTACAATTAGCCTTGCGAGAGAAGGAATTGAAAAACACCTCAAAGAAACATCAAGCTCATGATTAAGATCAAGCAGGAGACCATGAAAGGAGACAAATGCTTATAAAGTCAATCATTGGATAAATTTGACTTGTGGAAAATTATTTTTATTTTTAAAAGTCAAGACTTTTTTGTGATGTTAATGTACTGCCAGCACCAAGTAGTGTCTATATTTGTTTCATTGTCAAAGTCAATAC
Organism: Sequoia sempervirens; assembly: GCA_007258455.2. Classification (NCBI taxonomy): domain Eukaryota; kingdom Viridiplantae; phylum Streptophyta; class Pinopsida; order Cupressales; family Cupressaceae; genus Sequoia; species Sequoia sempervirens. The sequence continues at coordinate 83,664,062 of VDFB02252616.1, read as the reverse complement.
CAGGGTTCCTTTCAAGTGTAAAGGTTTTCATGTTCCATATGCCATTGCATATCAAGAAAGCATTGTTAATGTTGTTAGTAATGCCTTCTGGAAAGAATTGGATAAACCCACGTTTTACCTTTTACCTTCCCATTTGTAGTTGGAGAATCCGTATTAGGATGCACCTATAGAATTCTGGAAGTATGTGATAGTTCAAATTGTCTCTTCTAAACTTAAGTCTAAGTTTAAGTGTTGCCCATTGAGCAATTTGTTGACAGAGGATCATATAATGTAGTGTTTGGTTAGCTATAATTGTTTGATGTGCATGGAGGTATTAACATGGAAAGCTCTTGGAAATCTTTGCATACAACGTGTATGCTTGTGTTGTCTACATGGTATCATCGCCATAAATTTGGAGATGAATCTTTCTTGCCATTTTTCCATATTTTATGCATTATGCAAATGGGGGCCTAATTTATATTGTTAATATTGAAGATGTCACTTTGTTGTATATGCATATTTTTCCTTTATACTTGGATAATTTCACTTTGGTGTGGTACATGGAATAAATTCTGTCAACAATTTGGTCGATCTGTGGTCGTAGTTCAGTGGGTTGGTTCATAAAAGTCTACTTGTGGTTGGATAAGTTTGTTAGTGTTTATACTTTATAGTGCCCAATTATATGTGTCACACACAAAATCTATAGTTCAAATATTCTTGAAAAGTAAAATTCTTTTCTGATTCTTATTTGTTTCAATGTTTAGATGATGTTTTTTAAAGTCCAATTATAGGTGTTGCAGTTATATGGTTTTGGTACTTAGACATTCACAGGGAACTTTGTTTGTATCTAAATATAACAGGATGAAGATTAATGTGGTTGGCATGGAGACCAATATGGAGCAACTTTTGGAGAAGGTGAATTAGAATGACAACATTCAAGTTTGTTTTCTTGATTTAACACACATTTTTGATGCCATTCTCAGTGAAGTCAAATACTTGAAGAAAAAAAAAGAATACAGACAACTATAGACAATCTTTATGCAATGTTCTGTGTTAATTCGTTTTCTTTCTTTTTACAGATAACTTCTGTTCAGTCAAAAAGTGATGGTGTTAATGCATCTCTCTCTGAGAGAAGAGAACGCATAGAGAAACTGAATCGTACTCGTAGTCTTCTTCATAAAGTGCAGGTATGTTGGCATTTGGATGATGAAGAATTTTAAAAGTTTACATTTAAATTTTGATTTGCGTGCTTACCTCTTTAAAAGTTGTAGTTAGTGATGTTAAAGAAGATTCCAAGTGCTGTATGCTTTGTAACTCCCTAAGAATTTGCACCTATGTTACCCAATGTTTTTGGGATGGGGACGAGTTTCGGGGACGGCTATATAAAAAATATGGAAAATTTAAAATATATATGGAAATTTCAAATATTCAAATGATAACATTGATAAAGCATTCATCATATATATTATAGATCCTTAATACATAACATTTGTGTTGAATTGAGAGTTCACATGAGAG